>VDFB02026320.1:1389608-1531224 GCA_007258455.2 Sequoia sempervirens
AAATAGTCTATTTCATAAATAAAAATGATTGCAAAGCTTGGCCAATCTCATGCTTCATAAAATGCAACTCAGGTTAGATTTGGAAAATAAAATCTACACTCTTTAGCACCCATTCCCGAAAGAAAATCTCATCATAACAAATGGGTATCCCTCCCTTTTAGACCATCTATTAGCATCATATTCTAGTGTTTTATAGTTTATCATAGTACTCTTGTATCATTCTATTTCAATATCATAAAAAAATATTCTATCTAAAATATAGTATAAAAATTCATCAATTCATCATACAACTATATTTCCATTAAGACTCGTATTGCAATTCAACACTATTCTATTTCTATATAGTTCTTTCCTTTACAAACAAAGTTTAACAATATTAATCAATGAGTAATTCAGGATGAAATTAGAAGGTATACAAGTCATTTATGTGCACATGCATAAATTAAGCATTTATGAATGCACACATGTATGCTTGGAAATAAACATAGTTTGGAATATGCATATACATTTTAAATATTAAAGGAAATATCTTCCTTACATATAGGTTCCCATATTTAGAAAGATTATTAGCTTAATTCAAGTGTTCAATTTGATCTTTTAGTAACAACCAGTATCAATTAAAATACAAAAGGAATAAGTAAAAACAATAGTCACTTGTCTCATATGGATCATAAATCAATTCAAAAGGGAACATGGGTAATTTAAGAGATCAAGAATAATCAATTCCAATGAAATAAAACAGATTTAACAAAAATAAAGTATCCTTCAATTTGAGACAATGTAAGGTTCTATATTAATTCAACTTTCATCCATAATATGTTCTCATATCATTTAGTTTTGATTTTTCCACCTTATTATACGTTTAAAATCATAACACTATAATGTGGTTGCTATGTTTGAGCAGTAATAATATTTCACATAAGATGTTGATAAGCATGTTATTATGTAATCGATAACATGTTATCAGTTGTCATTAAGTACCTTCATTTACCCATTATCTTCTATGTTATGGTTTGATCGACCATATGGTGAAGGCACCCTTTTATTTATAAGAAATAGAGTATGATCATCCTCCAGTACTAGTTTAAACATTGTTTTAAAATGATGTACATGTATATATATATGTATGTATATATATATATACATACATATATACATATATATATATACATACATACATATATATACATACATACATACAATATTACATATATTATTGCTGATATATACATATATATGCGCCATATTACGTTACATATACATACACATTACAGGCATATATATACATACATATAAACACTTTGTATGAGAGAGATGATTCAAATGATTTATCTAACCACAACCTAAGGTGGCCTTAAACAAAGGCAACAACATATCATCATCAAGCATTGTTGTCATAAATAGAATGGCATAACATTCGATAGAGGGTTATCCTATGAACAATAACATCATCCATAGTTCTCTTTTTAATAAAGTGAGATTGTTCGATAGATTATAGAATATAAGGGATCGATGAATACATCTATCAACCCATTCTTATAGTAGGGCTCAAATTGCCACATAAACCTCACCGAATGGTGGGTGTGATACACATAATACAATATTGAATGGTGCATGTCATTCATTGATAGGTAGTGTAAAAAATGATAGAAATTGCTAAATTAGCAATAGCTAGATGCTCATAGTGCGCTAATGAAATAATAGAAATTAAATGGTAATATCCATTTAGCCATATAATGATTCATAGACAATACGTCGAATACCATATGATGTCCATTCAAACAATATAATGTACAAGGTGGGGATTATCCTGACAAATAAAATGCATCAACAAAGGTCAGGTCAAATGACCATGACTTCAAAGGATAATGCTACATGCTGGTGGAAACCTATCATGTGTGTTTAACCCAATACCCATGCATGCTAGATATCCCAAATAACAAAGCTCAACATGGTGGTTGAATTCAAGAATACCTCTCCTTAGAATACCTCTCCTTAGATGTGCTTGTTGGTGATTTTTCTTTATTTGAATTAGCAACAACTTTCGACTCTTTTCGTTCCCCTTTCCTTTTGTTAATTTTTCCTTCAATTCTTCTTGCTTTTTTCTAGATTTCCTCCATCAAATCTCCCCCTCTATATGAGAAGATCTTTGTTTCTATCCTTGGAGATAATGGTCATTATTCCTTCATCTACACCATTATCGCATAGCCGCCCACCTCCTTCCATTTATGGGCATTTAGGGGTCGGATCCTTCCCAATTCAGTATGGGAGATATGCATTTAATCCATACTCTCATTGTTTAAAAACTATGGTAATACATTTATATATGTATATCTATATATATACTTGTATATATGTGGTTTCACCCACATATATATATATATATATATATATATATATATATATATATATATATATATATATATATATATATATATATATATATATAAATACATATATGCATATTTATACATTTATGTAGAATTGATAACAATGCAAGACCACAAAACTCTTGACCAAACTCAACTTATCAAAACTGAACCAAATATTGCTTGTCCTTTCAATTAGGATACATCCAATCTTCGCAAAACCTTTGATTCCAAAACACTCAAAACTAAGGTTAGGGAAATATACCTCTTAGAGAAAACTCAAACCACCTTGAACAACATCAAAATAATAGACTCAAGCCCAAACACCAACTTAAACAACTCAACCATATGAACTTTCAAAAGTAGATTGTCCAAATCAGCAACTAGGCCCATTTAGACCACATAAACAATCAACACCAACTTCCCAATCCCATTTGTATTCTTCAATGACATAAAAATTCTCAAAGACATCTGTACAAATAAATAATACCATCTCCCATATTTATTCAAAACATTTTATCCAAACCCTATACTAGAACTTCCATTTAGACTCCCAAGAAGTGATTGTCATGTAAAATAAGTAAACAAAAGGTACACAAAGACTTTTAATCCACCAAACCCTAACAAGAAAGGGTTCCAAACATGCCCATACAACCATTTAAGCCATTATCACCCAAAAAGAATGCATTTTACAACATCAAAACAAAGAATCTTGACTATCCTAACTCTGTATTCATAGGACAATGATAAGAATAGGCTGCGGGTGATCCCACAGTACTAGTTTATGATTTTTGGCCAAACTAGACACTAAACTAATTTTTTCTAACTAAATCTTCACTTCTAGGAACCTATAGCGGCTAAACCATGAGGAATTTGAAGATGATGCAAACTAGTGATTTGTGGATATTTTTCTATAGATTCTAAATATATTTTTTTCAAAATTTTTGCAATAAGAGTGTACTTCTTTTTCAATCTCCTCTGAAAACTAGTTTTTTTTCAGTAAACACCATTTTTAAGGAGTGACACTCATCGTATAACACATAAATTTTTTTTTCCATGAAGGATAAAATTCTATATATTTTTTAATTTAGATTTGTAACTATGATATCTAGTGCTTCTAATTGGTTTCATAGTGTTTTATTGAATATTTTTTCCTTAATCAAGTTTTGAAGTCACACCAATTACAATTCAAACATATGTGGACCGTATAACACATCAGTTTTTTTGTATGTATCGAAATTCAATCTTTTTTGTTGGATCAAGGACTTCAATATTTGGTGCACTCATATTTTTCAAAAAAAAAATTGATAATCTTCTATTTTTCCACATGTTCCAAACAAAGAGTTTGACTTTTAGTGAAAAACCTACATTAACAAGAAATATTAAATAAATATAATAATAAAATTAAATTTATTTAAAATTATACTTTTTGGGAAGCTTATAATAATGACAACATACTTACAAAAATTAAATTTTAAATGAATTCATTTGATCCCCCAAAAGGTAAATCAAAAGTGTTTTTTATCAACATCTTGATAGGTGTAAAGGAGACTATGTTATAGGTATGGTTTAAAACTAGCGGGGTTCTATCCAAGGGGTTTTTATCTAAGGTAGTTTTATCAAACCATCTTCAATTGGAATGCTTTAATTTAAAAATTTTAAGGCTTAAATCATTATATTTTAAAAAAATATGTGATTTTAGCAAAAATCAGAATCTCCCAAAAATTGTAAGCCAATTTTGTGGGATCACCCCTCAAACATCTATAATCACACCAAATCCTTTCCAAAGGTGAATCAAGATATATATAACAACCTTTTCCAAACATATTTACCCAAATGTAATTCCTTTTACACCCTCTAATTACAAGATCTTGACTGATCTCTATCAATTTTCTAGATTTTTATACAAATTACAGACCTAGGGCTTCCATGTTTCATATGCTAACCTTCATCACTTGGTTTGAAACTTTGAAATTTGAATATTATGTAAAAAAAATAATCCTTACAAAAAACTAGGATTTTCCACTAATTGAAATGGGAGAAACACAATTTTCTTTTCACACTATTTCCCTAAACCAGGGTTTTCACCCGCCTGAAGATAATTGCACATAAATTTCACTATACATAATGGATTTAAATGAAATAAATTGAAAAATAAACTAGATTCACAAGGATTTAATTTCCAAAGGAGAAGGTGAGGAATTATACACAAAACATGTCTGTACAAAGGCCTGAAACCATGAAATTGCAGAAAAATAATTGAAAATCTAAGAATTTCATTGAATTTCTTATTCATACATTATCCTCCAACCTTCCTCAAAATGTGGGAGGCTTAAAAGTTCCTTTATAAAGTGAATCAAATGATATAAAATAAATCTTTAACTACCTAACCTTTCATATTCCTCTATTTGTCATTCTTTGCACTTTTGCAATATTGACATGACAACAATTAGGCAACTTTTGCAATTTTTACACTTTAGACCCAATGACCCCAAAACAACTATAAATGAGATAAAACAATTTTCTTATGGTAATTTAGACCTTATGAAAATATGATATCATCATTTTTAAATAAAAACCTAAAAGTTTCCTTATGGAGGCATATTCTTGCTAGGGTGCACCTGCACCATTCTCCCAACCAAATAAAACCTTCCAAGTCCTCTTGGAGCATCAATGATCCTCCTTGTAGTCTTTTATGCCCTGAAACAACTTTCATCTTCACTTTTGGTTTGATTTTTTCTATGCCAACTTGCTTCCATTTTGTCTTGCCACCTATAATCTACTTCTTCTTTCCCTAAAGTGTTACAATCTCCCTTTATCCTTCTCCTATCTACTACATCTTAATCTTCAAATCATTCCCTATCCAAAATATTAGTACAATAAAGAAATGATACATTATTCCTCCCTCAATACCTCCATCTTTCTTCAACTCTTTGCAAGCCTCCAAGAATAATTCATCCTTGATCATATCTTCATCCAATCTTGACACCAACTCAATATATTCTTCCTCTAAAATTAGGTCCTTTATCACTACTTTATCTTCACCTTCATGCTCGAGAATGATTACACTATCTTCATCCTTGAATTCTTCTTCTGCATCTTGAAACTCTTCTTCTTTTTCTCTTATCTTCATTTGTCTTCTCCTTTTGACTATCTTTTGAATAGGCCATACCATCTTCCTTTACAATATCAAATGCCAACTGAGTGCTTTTCTATAAAAATTTTCCATCTCCCTTTGGAATTCCACTTCTATTCTCTCTATGGCTTGCTTCAATTATGCAAGCTCTTTCTCTATTTTCCTCATATTTTTTTTCTTCCTCTCTTTTGCTTCTTTCTTTTAACTCTACTTCCTGCAAATGCCTTCTCAAAATATCCATCATCACAAGCAAGTCTCTCCTTGCCTCCACCTCACTTTGCCTCACCTAGGCAAACAAGTTCTCTCTTCAACTTGCACAACACAACACACAACCACTAACACAAAAACCAAAATATTTCTCTACCTAGACCTTTCTAAGTTCTAATACCCAATTGATGACAATGCAAGGCCAAAATACTCTCAACCAAACTCAACTTATCAAAATTGAATGAAATCTTGCTTGCCTTTTCAATTAGGGCTCATCCAATCTTCACAAAAATCTTGATTCCAAAACACTCAAAACTGATATTAGGGAAATACACCTCTTAGAGAAACATCAAACCACCTTGAACAACATCAAAATAACAGAATCAAGCCCAAACACCAACTTAAACAGCTCAAACATGTGAACTTTCAAAAGTAGATTGTCCAAATCTGTAGCTAGGCCCATTTAGACCACATAAAAAATCAACACCAACTTACCAAGCCAATTTATCTTCTTCAATGGCATAAACATGTTCAAATACATCTGTACAAATCAATAAGACCATCTCCCACATTTATTCAAGACATTTTATCCAAACCCTATACTAGACCTTCCATTTAGACTCCCAAGAAGTGATTGTCATAAACTATCATGTAAAATTAGTAAACAAAAGGTACAGAAAGAATTTTAATCCACCAAAACCTAATAGAAAATGGTTCCAAACATTCTCATACAACCATTTAAGCCACTTTCACCCAAAAGGAATGCATTTTACATCATCAAAACAAAGAATCTTGACTGCCCTAACTCTGTATTCACAGGACAGTGATAAGAATAGACTTAAACTTCTATAATCCCACCAAATAATTTCCAAAGGTGAATCAAGATATTTATAACAACCTTTTCCAAACATATTTACCAAAATGGAATACATTTCACACCCTCTAATTACAAGATCTTAACTGATCTTTGTCAACTTTTTAGATTTTTATACAAATTACAAACCTAGGGCTTCCATGTTTAATATGCTAACCTTCATCACCTGGTCTGAAACTTTGAAATTTGAAAGAATATGTAAAAAAAATCCTTCTTACCAAAAACTAGGATTTTCCACTAATTGAAATGGGAGAAACACAATTTTCTTTGCACACTATTACCCTGAACTAGGGTTTTCACCTTCCTGAAGATAATTGCACATAACTTTCACTATAAAAAATGTATTTAAATGAAATAAATTGAAAAATAAACTAGATTCATAGGGATTTAATTTCAAAAGGAGGAGGTGAGGAATTATACACAAAACATGGCCATACAAAGGCCTGAAACCATGAAATTGCATAAAAATAACTGAAAAATCTGAGAATTTCATTGAATTTCTTATGCATACATTATCCTCTATCTTTCCTCGAAATGTGTGAGGTTTCAAAGTGCCTCTATAAAGAAAATACAATGCCAAAAACTGACTCTTTAACTACCTAACCTTTCATATTCCCCTATTTGTTATTTTTTGCACTTTTGCAATATTGACACATGACAACAATTAGGCAACTTTTGAAATTTTTACACTTTAGACCCAATGACCCCAAAGCAACTATAAATGACCTAAAACAAGCTTATTATGGTCATTTACACCTTATGACAATTGAGATCATCATTTTTAAATCAAAACCTATAGTTTTCCTTGTGGAGGCATATCCTTGCTAGGGTGCCCCTGCACCAATAATTTCACAACATACATTTTATTTTATTTTTCCATTTCTTTATCAAAAGCCCATTTTCAAGTTTTTCAAAAAGAAGTAATACAATTTTTTTCTTTATGATTATTATATGTGTTCAAATACATTTGCAATACCATTTTATATTAAAATTTGAGATAGAAAGGGTAAGACAAGGATGCATTAGATTCACTTCTTTCACAAGATCACTTATTTAACCAGATTTCAATCCATACAAGCAAGAATGATATTTATTGATTACAAAAAAATGCAGATGTCATGGTCTATTATGGTGTGCAAAATTACAGATTCCAACCTTGCATACCATTAGTCTTTTGGCTAAGCATTCCTACCTCAACCAGGTTCTTGTTCTTCCACCTATTCTTGCACACACATGTTCTTGCACTTCCAAAATTTATCAATTTAACCTTTAACCGATAATCCTTATGAAATAAATCTTTTCAAATCATAAAATTTCAAGACAATCATTTTTAAAATATATTATTTCATTTCAAAAAATCCATAAAATAAATGATAAATTCCATTTTCCAATATTTCAAGTAACTCAACATTATTAAATGCAAGCAATTAAATTGAGATGTGACACTCGAGGAAAAACCACATCTCAATTTGGTATCACTTTTCAAGAGAGAAGGTTGTAGAGAATGAAACTTGAGTTTGTGCCTACAAAGGATCAAGTTGTTGATATATTCACTAAGAATCTTCCTAAGGATACTTATGAGTATCTCTGGGAGAAGTTAGGGGTTATTACCCCTCCTTCATTGAACTAGATGCATAAGAATATGCATCATTCTAGTCGAGCCCAAGATTTATTCTTTGTTCTAGACTAATCTTGAAGGCTAGCTCTCAGGGGGAGTAGGTAGTGACTTTGTTGGTTATTGTGGTCAGGGGGAGTAAATTTTGTATTATATATCAGTTTTCTCCTTTTTTCAGCTATGTCGAAGGATATGTGTAGTGGTTGTTGGTTGGTATAGTTTGTTGTGTGCTCCTAAGGGATAGTATGTTGAGCAGTAAAGGAAAAGGATGTTGCAAAACAATAGTGAGCATGTACAAGTATGATTAATCATAAAGGGGATAAAGATGCAAATGTGTTTCCCTTTTCCATTAATGTCAAAGGGGAAAATATTTAAATGTAAAATCCTTATGAAGGGGGAGAAAAGAAAGAGTTGATATGGAGTAGTATGTTAGTGATCAAAGCTCTTATGTTTGTTTTTGATGTTTTTTCACATCATGTGTTTCCATCAATGAAAAAGGGGGAGATTGATACAAGTTTGGGCTTTTGGTGTTGTCAGTAATGTCAATATAATGATGTTCATATTGTCATTGGTGTCAACTGGTGATGGTTGTGATGATGTTTTGATTATCTACATTATGTTGTCATTAGTAAGTTAGTAGTGTTAACCTCTTGTGTTTTTTTGATAAGCATCTATTTATAGATGTATAGCTATGTTATAGTTGGACCAGTGGTGTTGAAGAAGTAGGGAAGATGGCGAGAATATATCTCTGGTGCTTTGTTTCTAAGTGATTTTGAGAAATTTTGAATAAAAGAGGAAACAATATGTTGAAGAGGTGTTCTATGCTATAAAGTAGTGTTCTAGTTTTGCTCTACATTTATTCTACATTTAAGATCTGCCTATGTGGTTCAGATATGATGATAATAAGTGTTCATAGGTGCTATATCTTGAGTTTCTTGTCTTGGATAATTGTGTAGAGAAAGTTGTGTTCACTAGAGTGTGAACTATGTATTGCAATGGTATCCTTTGAGAAATGGTTTTGCTCTGCATTTCTATGTAGTCTAGTTTCTAGCATTGTAGATGTGGAAGTATTCTATTAATGCATATATCTATCTTAGTTAAATTTTTTCATGGTTTGGTGCTCCAAATGCTAGTTTCTTGAGTTATAGCATATGGAGGATTGTTTGAGTGTACTACTTGTGTACATTCTTTAGGTGAAATTTTCTATGAAGGAATTTGTTGGATTTCAAGGTGTTTTTAGAATACTCTATATTATGTTCAAGTGATATTTGTTATCTGTGAGTTGTCTTTGGATCAAAGGAAGAATGTACTTAAAATTTTAATGGTGTTTACACAAGTTTTGCTAAACTTGGGTGTTTACACTATTTTGATGATTATGGAAGCATGGCATGTCATATTTGAGCAAGTTTAGGTCCAAGTTAAGGAGTGTTGTGGTCTACCTTCATTCCTTTCCTTCGTGGGACTATTTTGGTTTTGACCTAATTTGAATTTGCATGATTAAGGTGCATATCCAACCTTGGAGAATGTTTTCAAGGTTGAAGAAGGTATAAATAAGAGTTGTGTTGATGAGGGATGAGAAGTAAGAAAGAAGTATGATGCAAGTAATGTGAATTGAAGAGTTGTGAAGTGAAGTGAGATCTTTTATGTGCTAGAATACTAGAAGTAGTGAGAAGAAGGTTTCTACAATCTTCAGTAAGGATGAGAATGTGTTGGTGATGCTATGATGTAATTTTATGTTGCATTGAGATATATTTCTCACTAAAACATTCTTCTTTCTTCTTTATGTAATCTAGTAGTGATCCTTTGGCAGTGAGCCCTTCTTTCTTCTAGGCACTAAGCCCTCTGAAGGTGAGGCTATTGTATATGGTTTTGTTATTACTCTATATTGTGAGCTAATCCTCACAATAGTTTTGACCTTCTTAGGTTTTCTACATAAATCTAGTATTCCATTGTGCATGGTGTTGATGTGTTTAAGTTTCTATTATTTTCTTTTATGCTTAATCAGTTTAACAAACCAATGGTTAAATAAGTAGAGGTGGATCTAAATGTTTATGAGGGTTTTGAGGTTTTAATGTACAACTAATTCATCCTCCTCTCAGTTTTATTTTTCATTCAACACATTCCATATGGAAGATATCGTTGGAACATGTTTTCTATTATGCCAAAAGATCAGCCTATTAATGCCTTATATAAATGCTAGACATAAAAAAAATCCATCAAAGACAATTAGTCAATGTTTTGAATCGAAAGGGCCCATGTTGGTGATTAGTCCAACAATCCCCCTTCAGCATTACCCAATGGTATTCAAACTTGTGACCATGTCTCTCATACCATTTGTTGGAACACATTTGTCATTGTGCCAAAATATCGACCTATTAATGCCTAATAAAAACACTAGAGATAAAGGGATCCATGGAAGGCGGTTAGTCCATGTCCTAAATCCAAAGGAATATTTTGGTATTTAGTCCAACGCAACCTATTGTAGACACCAATCCTAATACAATGATTTGAGCACTATCTCTACAAGTAGAATACCAGTCCCACTAGATTACAAAAATAAGGTTTGTGGACCAACAATGTTGATTACATAGCTTACAAATTGTTTGAACTCAATTTAGAAAATCTACCACACTTCTTAAGATATTTTGATATTGGCGCACACTTGAAATTCAACTCACATTGAATAACACTAGCTCACACAAGATACTCTGCTTGTATATTCACTTATTTCCTTCTCTTCAATTATAATTCACACTTTTAATCTGCATTATGCATTAGCACAATAGAGGAATATATACATCACATTGCATTAATATTCTTCCATGTCATCCAAGGGTTCGAAAATAACCAAGACAATTTAAGGTGGACCTAAATTTAAATTACATGAAATGTGTAAGAAGTTTGTCCAAAATATAAAAAAAAATCCACCAAAATAACATGATTTCATGTGGAACCACAAGAACCTTAGCCGAGTTCTATTTTGAAACCATATGCTAGAGTTAAATACTACACACTACTATCTATTGTTGCACAAGTCTTGAACACCAACTGGTTGATAAATAGACACATAGAGCCTTCTATCACTTCAATCTTTTTGCATGTTGAAAATATGTTCTGAAAACTCAAGAATAAGATAGAACATGTGTAGACATAATCTCCTCTCAAAATACACAACCTACAACACCTCTAGAAAGGAGACTTGAGAAACAACAAACCAACACTAAATTGAAATATTATGGCACAAATTTCTAGATTACTTCTATCATAGTCAATAGATGAATGCATGATATTAAAATAATATAAATAAATCCTAATATAGAACATAATTTTGTACCATAAATGCTCCAATATAGCTAGTAACATATATTTCAGAAAATATCTACAACTTAAAAAATATGATAGTATAATTACCAAAATAGAAGGATATCACACTGAGTTCCTAAAAGATAGTGCCACTTCTAACCATGTATTCTTTGACATATGTGACAACCTATTTTAATCATATATTATCTAGTAGGCTATAGTTAAGAGGCCCAATAATCAATAAATACCTTTTTTTGTGGGGCATTATTTTGTGGTATCCAAGAGTAATTTTACTTTTTCCATTATTGAGACCTAATTGAAAAATGATGTGTTTTAGTTAAGTCCTTGCATTTTTTCCTAATTATTTATTTTGATGCTCCTTCTTGGTTCTCCATGGGTTGAGGGAAGTATATTGTTTGATGAAAAATATTAAGTATTTGTGAGTGAAGTAGGGTATGTGGAAATGATTCATACACTAATATTATCAAAGACTATTGTGAAAATTATAAATATTTTATGAATTAGAGAAAGAAAAATAAATAAAATAGAAAATAAATAATAACTACCACTATAACACAAGTGTAGCTAGGGAAAACCCTTTTAGGAAAAATATCCCACACTAAAAAAGTATCTCAATTTATTATCCACTAAACCGTCATTATAATACACTTGTAGAGAAAGACTTTATAGGAGTTGTAGTATCAAAAATTGTCGACCTTGATAATTTCACACTACCTTGACATCTTATTTTTCCTATAACTTTAATTATAATATTAATTTATGAATTTTGGGGCTAGATTAATAAAATACATTTAAACCTCCATCATCCCTATAAATTTAAGCCAAAAAGTACCAATTACTTTTCACAAGGCACCCTAAACCAAAAACTAGATTTTTGAATGTTTGAAATTTTGATTGACTAGATTTTATGATTTGAAATTTACCCTAGGTCATCCCCTACACAAAAGGATTAATTAAAATGTATATATAATTTTTTTTTCAATTATTATGAACATCGAGGTAATTTATGAATGGGAGATCAATTAGAAAGCAATTATTGAGAAGTATTGAGTTATCCTTGACATGCTAGCTTCAATAATCTATAGTGTATGTGAGCTAACCTTTTGCAGATATATCAAAGATTCATGGAATCAATAAATCAAATTATGTGTAGCATATCTTTTTCAAGGATTTTCACATCAAGGTAACATCATCATTTTTCTTTTATCCATTTCAATTAGTTTATTGTTGTTTTGGCCTTTTCCCAGTGTAGGGCATGCCATCTTGATCATCATCAATCATTGTAAGTGGACGTACAAATACCAACATGGGGTTTGAATTAGGAAAGCCCCTAAACATCACAACCTTTTCTTGGGAATTTTCATGTGTGTAGGTTATATCTGAAGGTTTCAACTAGTGACAATCCAAGGAAACAGAGCGCAAATCTTAATCTAGATCTCAAAAATTTTAGATCCAAAAAGTATGAGTTTATTCTAGGGAATCCTTATGCCCTAGATCAGCCAGTTCAACCTAAAATTTATAGTGCAATCTTATCTTTGTTGTCACTTCTTAGATTTAGGTTAGTTTTGTAACTTTATATTTTTGTCTGTATGATAAATTACAATTTTAGATCTAGTGTTATATGCCAAATAGGTGTATTAAATAAAAAAAAAAAATTCATCACAACACATCATAAACATAAATCACTAGGGGATTGGCTCTCCATAGTGAAAGTATGCTAATCATGAAACCCTAGTTCACTTATGTTTAAATTTTTAGTCAAGTGAAAAGGAGATGATATTAGTTATCCTAATTGGATCTAGGATCACTTTTCCTACTAAACATTTTCATGAACCCGACATATCTTACACTTGTTTTTTTTCTAATTTTTCATTGCATAAATCTAAAAAATTAAACTAAAAACCTGGGTCATTTGAAAATATTTTTGATAATTTACATTTATTTTCAATAAACTATCCATTTTCATTAGTTTTTCATCATAAAATGTTGAATTAAATTGCTTAAATTTTCTGATCTGATTTTTCCTTGTTTAGGGCTTAGATATGAGTTATTTTCATTGAATATTTATTTTGTTAAATTACATGCAAAATTTAATGAAAAACATGGAAATTGGTGAAAAAAGTACAAAGTATTTTCATTTCAAAAGATCAAAAGCATTTCTTTTCTATATTTATTGGAAAATTCAATCAATTATTGTATTTGATTTTTAAAAATTATCATTTGAAAATATTTAATTTCTTTAAAAATATATAAAATTGCATGCATACATGTACTTCATATAAAAAAATAGCTTTTGGTGCATTTCTACAAATCTGTTCACTCCTAGACCTGAGCCTCTGAAACATGGGACCCTTAAACATTATCAGTGATTTTCAGATTTTAAAATTTTCAAAATTACCTATCTAGTCTAAGGCATTCTTGTGCCCTAGACCAGCTAGTTAGGGTGAAATTTTCTATGTACATCCTTGTGTATGGTCTTTATTCAGATCTAGTTCCTATTTTGGAATTCTTTTTACCAAAACCTATATGATTTTGTTGTGCATCACCCATTTGATCCATAGGGAAAAGAACAACATGTTTCATTTTCAAAGATGTGGGTTTAATATGGTAATAAACGGATTGTAGAACTATAATTTTTCTAACTATGAGAAAATTCAAAAGAAATAAAAAATAATAATTGACAATCATGTTGGTTCTTTTTCCAATATCTCTCCTATGTGTGAGAGTATCTTGGCACAAGAGGATCCAATAATTGAGAATCATGAGAATCATGTTTGGTTCCCTCCCAATACCTCTCCTACTTGGGAAGATATTGTGGCACAAGAGGATGAAATCATTGATACATTTTCAAATGATATTAGGGTGGCTTGGATAGATGAAGATTCAAAATTTACAAATTAGGTCCTCCATTGATAGAATATTGTCAACAAGATAAAACTATATACCCATATTTTAATATTGGACCTCCTAAAACTCCTTTAATTATTGGACCACCTAAACCACTTATCATTATATAACTTTCAAAACCTCAAGGCCATATCCTAAACCTTACAAAAAAACTCTCTAATAATCATACATACAAAAATATGTGTTGAAGCAACCAAGTTATCATTTAGTTGATCATACATTTAACACTAGAAGTAATAAGCAAGAAAAACAAAACAAACATCTATTCCATTACCTCAGCCATATCTTCAACCCTCACCCAATATTCCTCAATATAGTGTTAAAGAATATGATCTTGTTGAGAAACTTTGTAATACTCCAACCAAGATCTCCCTTTGGTACTTTCTTCAAACATCACCTACATACCACAAGATGCTCAATGAAGCTTTGCAGAATGTTGATACTTTACCTTCTATCAAACTAAATGATGTAACAACCTTGTTTGATTGTATGCAAAAAAAAGAGGTTGGATATTACCTTCCCTTAATATGAATTACCCTCACTTGTGGTCCAAAACAAACATGAGGCTATAATGATAATGGTTGGGATTAATAAAACTGGGGTTAGATGTGCTCTTATTGATAATGGATTAGGTCTTAATGTTTGTAGCATTGATCTTCTAGATAAATTTGTTATGGATAAAATATTATAGAACCTAATGATATTTCTATTTATGGATTTGATAATTTTAGGGAGAAACCATTAGGGACAATCAGAATACCTATTAACATAGGGCATGTGATTTTTCCTACCCCTATCAATATCATGTTGGGACCGTTTGAATATAATCTTCTCCTAGTTAGACCATGGATTCATACCATGAAGGGAGTCCCATCTACTCTAATTATGAAATGAAGTATGAATATAATAAAATATATATTTACAATTAAAGTAGATGAACAAATTCATGATTCAAAACATAAAGTCAAACATAACACTTCTAACTCTCTTAATACTTTTACTTCAACTTTAAAGGTTGAGCCCATACATGTATAAGATATTGCAACATGTATCAAGTTATAACATTTCTCTTTGCTAGATGGATTTTTAGGTTATAATTAGATTTTGGTCAAGTAGGAAAACAAAATCAAGACAAATTTTACTACAAAATGGGGAACCATGGCATACAAAAGGATTCCCTTTGGATTGTCTAATGCAGGGAAACTTTCCAACGAGGTATAGATATATGGATTTCCAAGGTCTCATGAAATGTTTGTACTTTTTTACCTTGATGACATTACTATTTTTTCCAAGGATGCTAAAGATCATATCATACATTTAAGGAATTTTTTTGAAAGATGCAACCTGAAGTACAGTGTTTTGTTAAATCCAAAGAAATGCATCTTTGTTGTTCATGAAGGTAAACTCCATGGTCATATAGTTTCAAATCATGCCATTACAATAGATCCTGAAAGAGTAAGTGCAATTTTGGCCTTACCATTACCTGATCATAAGAAAGATGTGCAAAATTTTCTCAGAGGAATCAACTTTGTAATGAGACTTATTCCTAATATTGCATTTCTATTGAAGCCTCCAACTTCTATGCTCAAAAAAATGTGAGTTTCAATTGGAATAAGGAAGGAAAGAAGAGTTTTGAGGAGATAAAAGAAGCTATAGCAACAACTCCAACACTCATAAAACTAGATTTTGCTATGTACTTCATATTATAAGCTTTTGGGAGCATTGAAACAATATCAGCCATGATAGTCCAACAAAATGAAGAGGTTTTAGAGTAGCCAATAGCATTCTTCAACCAATTTTTGGAGGATTATGAATAAAGGTAGTCATTTGTTGAAAATCATATCTTATCTATGGTTAGAAGTCTTAAGAAATTCAGGAATATGCTTTAAAATAACAAGATACATTTATTGGTTTCTCATCTAAGTGTTAAAGATATTTTATTAACAAAGATCTAAATGATAGGAGAGCTAGTTGGATAACAAAAGTGATGGATAATGATGTGGAAATCAAAGTCACAAAGCTGGCAAGAGGTAAGTGATTGTGTGAGGAATTGGTTCATGACTTAGAAAATAGAAAAGACGTTAAGAATCAAGATATCCTAGTGCACAATAATGAAGAGAAAATTGTTGTAGAAGTGTCTTCTTTAAGTTGGATACAAGAAATGATGCATTACCTTTAGACTAGTGAGTGTCCTAAAGGCCTAAAAAATGCAAAACAAAGGTATTTCTAACTTCAAGCCATTCCTTATGTCATCATAGATGGAAATTTGTATAGAAGGTATGTTAATGGGGTATTGTTGAGGTGCAAAAAATCAAATCAAATTGATAGGATTCATAAAGAATTTCATGATGGACTAGTTGGTGGTCATTTTTCACCTAGAAAACAACTCTTAAGATTATGAGAGCTAGTTATTTTTTTCCTGATTTGTATAAGGATGCATATGCATTGGCGAGAAAGTGAAAGATGTGTTCTTTATTTTTAAGAAAACAAAGGTTAGCAACTTTACCATTTTATCCCATATAAGTTGATCAACCCTTCATGAAGTGGGGACTTGATTGCATTGGAGTCCTTAACCCACCATAAATTGTTGGTCACAAGTGGATATTAACAACTCATTATTTCACAAATGGATAGGAGTAGCATTAAAGGAGGAAAATGAAAGTGTTGTCCTAAAATTATATCAAGACTTAGTGGTAAGGTTTGGAATCCCTGGTTCAATCATTTCAGATAATGAATTGGCTTATTTAGACTTGAAGGTGATTAAATGGGATATTAAAAATAATATATTTATGAGTACTTCATCTAATTTGTACCCAAAAGTTAATGGGAAAGATGAGTCTACTAACAAAAATCTCATTAGAATCATCAAGAGGACAATAAAGGATAATCATAGGTCTTGGCATGAAAAGATGAAACTAGCCCTATGGGATAATAGGATAACTCCTAAAAGATCCATAGGTAACTCACCCTTAACTCCTAAAAGATCCCCATATTTTGAGAGGGAAATATGTTAGCTGATTTCTTCACTAACTTTGGTGTTAGAGATAGCAAGGAGTGGGATTTGAATGATCCTATTACTTTTGAGGCAACAACTATAATTAATAATGAATGCTAATCTGATGTTGATCTTATTGTACAATAAGGGGTGAATGTCCTTACTCACATGGTTAAATGTCATGAATAAGGATGTTAAAGCTATGATTTTGAGGGACGGCTTTCACAAGGCATGAAGTTAAAATTCATTATGGAATTTATGTCATGTGGCTGGCTTCACAGGGATTATGGGTGTTATTCGCCTTAGTTTCTAGAGTCTTCTGCTGCGTAATCCTATTCTGGGTGGTGTTTGTTTTATTTTCCTAAGCTTTCTACTGTGTGCTTGGCCTCCATTTGTTAAGTATTTTGCGATGGGTGGGGATAGAAACCACACTAAGCCTAAGTATCACGTTACTGCTAAGTAGAGGAAGGAATTGTGGGAGATTTTAGAGAAGGGTGGATTAACTCTGTATATGGAGAAACTGCATGGTAACAATCCCTAGGTCCCCGATTTGGATGCTAAAGGGTGGAATCAGAGAACCCTGAATTTGGCTGGTAGGGAAATTGTGGTTGATGAAGAATTCATAGCCCAAATTACAGGCTTGGCTATTCAGGATATGAAGATTTTTAGAGACAAAAAATAATCACAGGTTATGATGTCTATCTTCTTTAAAGGGAATGAGGCTGATGATTTGAAGCCAGTGAAGAGTGGTGGGTATCAGAGGAGTTCCTTGAAAGTGTTGTGGCATGATGTTGTTGAAGAAATTGTGAGGTATGTCACATTGGAAGGTAGGTATACAATGATTAACACTTACCATTTCCTTTTGCTTAACCATTTTCAGCATAAGGAATCGGTGTCCTTTCCCTACTATTTTTTTGATGTCGCTTGAATCAGGGATTAAAATCATAGGAAAAACCCCAAAAACCCTATCTTTCATGGAGGGTTAATTCTCTTGATCTGCGAACATGTCAAAGTTCATGAGGTACAAAAAAATCTTGTGTCTCTTAAGGATAATACTACTAAACCCAAGGAGGGTTATGCGACAGATTCTGGAGAGGAAAGGGTTAGTAAGAAGCCTAAGAAGAGGAGGCTTATTTTGAACAAATATTATGAGTTTGATAGGGATGATGATGTTGATTATGTCTTGGATTTGTATGCCTCTTTTGAGGAAGGCCCCATTTCCCCTATTTCGCATAAGACTGGGAAAAGGAAGCTAGATGATAAGGCGGGCTATATGACATATAGTGATGAGGTGGTGGTGAATGCTCTTTCTAAGGGGGGTAAGGAAAAAAATGAACTTTATGGGGAAGCTTCCTCCCCTCCCCTAGAAACTAGATATATGTAGGAGCTTAAGGAGGGGAGCTGGAAGAGAAAGGTGTTGAATGCTGACCAATTCCTGGAGAAGGGTTTCCCTTTGTCCTTGGATGGTGGTATCTATGGTGAGGCTTTGCTGAGTGCTAACATTGGGTTGTAGAAGTAGGAAAGGAAAGAGTTGTGGGCAAAGGACATGTTGTGGGATCTAGTAAAGTGGATGCGGATATGATAATGAAAAGGAAGGTTGCTGCAGAGGAAATCGCCCGTTCCATTCGAAAGATGAAGATTCTTGTCCCCACTGGTAAAGGTAAGGAAATTTCTACTGAAAAGGTTCATGTTAGTTCTTCTGATGAGGATATCGCTATGTAGAAATGCATTGAGAAATTTGATAGGGAGGAATTGTCTGATGTGTTGGGCTCGACCCATGACAGTGCTAATGTGTCATTTAAACTTTTTAAGTGGTGCTTCCATGAGATTAATAGGACAAATGTTAGAATTATAGGTGTTGCTAGTAAGGTTGAGGATCCTTCTATCCAAATCCAAATTGATAATCTAATGGATTCTCTTAATACTATGGCTAATATTGTGGTGGAGGAAATTGTTACTCTCAAACATAATTTTGAAGGAAGAATGTTATCCCTTGAGGATAAATTTGATAAGATGTGGAATGTTGTGATGAAGGGTGGAGATGTCTCTAAGGTCTTGGCTATTTCAGACTCTTCCAAGGTGATCTCCCCTATGAATACTACAAAAAAGAGAAAGGACAATGTGCCTACTGATGATACTATTACTAGGGGTAAGTTGATGGATGTGGAGTGTGCTGGTGAGAAAGGTGTTGTTAAAGGTAGTGTTTTGAGTGGTGAGGTAAAAAATAGTGGGCTGGGGGTCAGAACTAGAAACATAATGAAAGCTCAAATCGAGGCCTCAGGTATTGAGGTGCCTAATACCATGGATAATGTGTAGAAGTTGGCTGCTAGTGAAATGGAAGCTATTGAGATTCTGAACAATATGTAGTGTTGTTGGCTAGTTTCCTTCTTTTTGGCTATTGGATCATTGTCATTAGGCTGATTGTTGTTTAATGTTGTTATCATTTTTTATCAACTACTTTATTTTGTAAAGGGTTCTGGGCCCCTTCAAAACCTACTTTTCACCTCCAATCAAAACTCGCCCTATGTTCTTGTCTATTTAAAATAAGCAAGACTCTCTATTTCTATTGAGTAAACAATCAAGGAGCTAGAAATGATGAAAGAGGATCCCATGGAGATTAGACTTGCTGAGATGATACAATTGGAAGAAATAAGAAGGAAAACATTGAAAAATCTAGAAATTCATCATTCTTAGATGAAAAGAGCTTTTGATAAGAAGGAAACTCCTATATTTTTTAAGGAAGGAGACCCAATTTTCAAGTGGGATGAGTTGAAAAGAAATCCTAGAAAATATACCAAATTTGATAACATGTGGAGTGGTCCTTATGTTATCACAGGGTGTAAGATGCACAATGCTTTTCAACTGTCCAAGATTGATGAAGAGGAACTGCCAATCCTAGTTAATGGGATTCACCTCAAGCTTTGCTATTGATGTGATGACCTACTTTGTAATATATTAGAGTAGGTTTTTCTTTCAAAAAAGGTGTTGTGCCAAAATTTTTGTCTTTTTTGTTTTCCTCTAAGTGCCTTTTCATATTCTTGTTTAGTTTTTATTTTTCCCTAAATGCTAGTGCATAGGTCTTCTATCTTGTTGGAAGTTTTTTTTTCTATTTATGCTTTTAACAATATAGTTACAAGTTTGTCCTAGGTTATTTTCAGACTCCTTGAGACTCTTATGCCCAATGGATGTCAAATAGGAAACTGATCCTTCATGTTTAACAAGAAAACACCCTTGAGAGGTCACTAGAATGTTATCTAATTCAGGTTTAAACCTTAATTGTATTTTGAGTCTTTTGCATCATCACAAATTTTTTTATGGTTTTTTCTTTGTTTTGGATACTTTTCTCTTTGGGTAAGTCCTTTGTCAAAAAAATATTTAAGTCATAAATGTTTTAGGTTCTAATAGGGTTGTTAGACCTTTATTTTTCCTAGAATGTAAAAGTGGGCCTTAGCTATATATTAATGTATTATGGTGAAAACATTTAAAAGTCTCCAAAGGTTCAAAAAGTTTGAAATTCATAGGATTTTTGGAGTAATATTTTGAAAGTTACTTTGGCATTTTGGAGGGAGCACCATGTAGGGATTTTCCAAGGCATGTTTGACTTGATTTTTTGAAATGCTTAAGAAAAGGATTGGGTTCAAAAGGAGTAGCTCTATCCTTCCAAGGAGAAAAATCCTAGTTTCAGCATGCACAACCCCCTAAATGGCCACCTTGATCAATTTTTCCTTCAAGAGAGGAGTTGAGTCAGTTTCCTTGCATGACACTTGATCATTTTTTAGTCATGAAGAGGAAGGGAGTATCCATGCAAAGATTTCATGCAATGTTCTTACTATGGGAAAGTTTTTTGTGTTTCATGAATCCATTCTTCATAGATCTATTGGAAGTTTGGAAAGATTGTCATTGATGATGTTGTTTGGCAACATGAGCATGTAAAGTACATAACAATGTATTACAGTGTTTTCATTGATATCAACATTGTAACTTATATGAACATTTTGGCTGCAGATCATTTTGATTAATTCTAACAAGTTTTTAAAGTGTTGAGGAAGAAATTTTTCCGATTGGTTTGATATGGAGATATCAGTTCTATGGGAAACTGAATAAGTGTCAATTCTTCTTATACAATGTTATAGAGCACTAGTTTTTGGGTCTGTACCATTCCACAAATAAAGATTTAACTTTGTGCTTCTAATATCATTTTGATGGATGTTAGATGTATCTAATTCCAAGTTTTCATCATGTTTTGACAAGTGGTTTGAGAGATATGAGTTATAGAAGTTCGGCTTGGAAATTACAGTTGTTTTTTGTATAGTGCAATTATGTGGGAGATTCTGCATGTCTCCACAGATGATTTTTTTAATTTCTTCTTTTTATGATATGTTTCCAAATAGTATTATGATATGAATTCAAGTTGGCATTGATTTTTTAGGTCCATGTGTTGAGATGTGGGTACACAGTTGAAGAATTTTTCTATTAGGTCTTCTTTGGTGCCAACCTAATATGATCAAAGGTATGCAAAGATTAAATAAGTGTTTTAGTCTTAAATGTGGGTTCTATTATAGGTCCATACCAACCTATTTTAATTTTTTTTGAGTTTTGAATTGTGGCACATTGTATGAATGAATGTTTTGAGCTGACAAGTTATGATTTGATTGTTACATCTAATTAGGCTAACCTAATTGATGTTACAATTGATGCGGGTATATATGTTAGACCTTTTCAATGTTTTGAAGTATGAAATGAATATATGATGTGTGTTGCAAATGTACTACATGTGAATATCATTAGAGAAGAGTGAATTTAAGTTGTGAATGTTGAAGATCATAGTTGTGTGAATGAAGAGCAAGGAAGAGTGTTGAATCATAAACAAATATTTAGTTTGTTTATTGTGCTTCACTGGGATTGTATTTATATACATATGTCAAATGTAGTTATAATAGTTCAAAATAGGCTATGAGACACAATCTTTGTTCTATCATTTTTCTCTCTAGATAGTGAGTCCACTTGGATAGAAAGTCCATTGTAGTGAGCACTTCTATAAATATACTATAACTGGTTATAATCTATTGTGATCTAACCCTCACTGTGTCTTTTCCCATTTTTGGGTTTTCTACGTAAAAAACTCACGGCATCATGTGTTATGTGATGTTGTGAATGTTTCATGCTTTATTTTTTTTATTATAGTTGAATATGCTTTGGAAATTGGATGTTTAATATTTGAATGGTTTAAGAGAATAATGATTCAACCCCCTCCTCAATATTCTAGGTGTTCAACAAGATCTACTTTCTCAGAGATTGGATTTGCATTATTTTTTAATATAGAAGGATAAAGGAGTGTTTCTTGTCCTTTTTGTTTCATTGTGCGTGTTTATTTCCTATTTGAAGGCTCCATTGCATACCATAGGTTAGGGTTTTCTATTTAAAAATATATTAAAGGTTGCATGATAAAAGCATTGGAGGATGATCCCACAATATTGGTTTACAATTTTTAGCCAAACTGGACATTGAAATAATTTTTTCTAACTAAATCTTCACTCTTAGGAACCTATAATGGCTAAACCGTGAAGAATTTGAAGATGATGCAAACTAGTGATTTGTCACATTTTGTTTGTAGATTCTAAATATATTTTTTTCAAAATTCTTGGAATTAGGTTGCACAAGTATTTTTCCATCTCCTTCAAAAACTAGTTGTTTTCAGTAAACAACATTTTTAAGGAGTGATGCTCACCATATAATGCATAACTTTTTTTTCATGAAGGATAAACTTATAATTTTTTTGAATTTAGATTTGTAACTACGATATCTAGTGCTTCCAATTGGTTAGATATTTTTTTATTGAATATTTTTTTCTTAATCAAGTTTCGAAGTCAAACCAATTACAATTCAGAAATAGGTGGACTGTATAATGCATAAATTTTTTGTATGTATCAAAATTCAATTTTTTGTTGGATCAAGGACTTCAATATCTAGTGCACTCATATTTTTCAATATTTTTTTGATCATCTACTATTTTTCCACATGTGCATAACAAAGATCTTGATTTTTGATGAAAAACCTATGTTTAATAAAATTAAAAAAAAAATACATAATAAAACCAAAACATATTAAAATTATATTCGTTGAATAGCTCGTTATGAGGAATACCATCATCTACTTGGGTTTGTGAAGTCTCCTCCATTTTCATCCTCAACCCAAGATTTGAAACACAAAATTATGGACTTTTTTTGGTGCCAGATGGTGAGAAGGTGGGAAAAGGTGGGTTCAAGTGAACTAGGGGAGTTTGAGCGAATCCCTAGGGGTTCAATCAAACTAGGGTTCATTCGAACCTCCTTTCAAAGCATTGTTTCTTTGTGTTTTTTGGTGGGAATGGTGGGACCTAGCATTTAATTGGTTCGCTTGAACCAAGATTCATTTAAACCCTTTTTTGGTTCACTCAAACCAAAGGGTTCATTCGAACCCCAAAAACCAATTTTTTTTGCATGGGGTCATTTTTTGTAACTTTTCCTTCCTCACTCGAATTGTAAACCACTTTTGTGGGTTTACCCTAGATCCATTTTAAATCCTCATGTAATATATAAATCATGCAAGAATAGACACGCAAGGTCTATTTTCCATGAGAATCCTACTCAAGGTCTTTTATAATGGGTATTTTTATTCATTACATTTGATTTGATTTCCATGTTATCACTTCTCCTTTGATCTCTATCCTGTGTTCACTATTGGGTTTGAGGGATAGGGATATGACTCGATATAATCTCAAACCCTAATCCTCAAATGGGTAATTTAAAACCTTATCTTATAAACCCATGAAATCCCATGATGTTATGATCTTTGAAACCCTTGGATAGTTGAAAGGAGGCAGATCACAGTGTATTTAGGTGAGCAGATAGTTAATGTCTGAAACATAGAAAAATAGAGTAGAGGTTCAAACACATATATAGTTTTATACTAAATTTGAAATGTTTCACCAAACTTACTATAAATAGAAAGGGATAAATGAGTCTAATGAACCCACCTATTCTTCTATTTCATTCAAGAAATGAGATCCCTCAAGTTAAAATCTACTTTCAACCCTTAGGTGTATGAATTATTTAAAGAATCTTGAAATTTCCTTTATATGTGTGTGTGGACTAAACAACACTTTTGGGGGATGAAAATAAAATAGCAAATCAACTCAAAACTAAAATGTAAGACCAAATTTGAGTAGATGAAACATAGAGCTAATAGACATAATTTATTTCATGCATGTCGGATGAGTGGAGGACACTTAAAACTTCCCCAAAATTAGTTGCAAAGTGTCTTGAGACAACTTTTTGACAAAAATGACTGAACAGGGGTTTTGGGAGAAAGATTAAAAATACCAAAAGCACTCATTCATGACATGTAAAGAGTGTATTTTTGAGATGAAACATAATACTAATAGAAACACTTTATTTCATGCAGATCAGATAAAGGGAAAATCCTGTGCACCTATTACAAAATAATGTTTCTAAAAGTTGTCTGAGGACTAATTTTCCTATTGGTGAATTGATCTTTGTAGGCCTTTTTAAAACTGGTTTTTGGGTCCTATACTCCTTTTTCTTCTCTTCCAAAATACTTGGGTTTTATATTCAAGTATTCGGAAATAAATCCAACATTTGAGTTTTCATGAGATGACCACAAAGGTGACAAAAATGCAAATTTGCAATTTTGTACTTTTGAGATCTTCAACTTTCCTTCAACCTACAAATCTGCAACACACAAAGAGAGGGGGAAAATGTTTGTTTTTGGTGAATGGGGTTTTCCTTGGTCAAACCCTGTTTTGGTAATCAAACCTTGAAATGAAATAATGAAGGCATAGGGGAATGATGAATGAAAAAACACAATGTTGCAACTCACCAAACCCTTGAATATATCTTGAGAAGGCTGAAATCTTGATGTTGATTTTGCATGAAATGGATTCAATGGATGTGGATCTTGCTTTGAATCTTTGACTTGAATTCTTGGATTAGATCTTGAAACCTACATCATAATGTTAGCTCCAAAAACATGCATGATTGAACATAGCTTTGACTTGACATGCTTGAGATCTTGCATACTGCAACAAATGATGAAGAAATCTTCTCTTGAATGCTCTTGACAATAAGATTGATCTTATGAGATTTCTCTCAATTGTGAGTCTTGAAATCTAATGTTAATTTGATAAAATAACCTTGTATTTATAGACATTTATCCTTAATTTCCCAAAATTCAAACATTACAAGTCAAAATTTGAAATTTGAATTTAGGATCATAAAAATACCACAAAAAAATATTTAAAAATGGGTTCCAAATCTTAGGGAGGACCCATTTTCCCATTTACAAATGGGTCCCAGACCCTAATTCTTGGAACACAGATTGCTCAATGTGAAGTGTTATGTATTGTAATTAATTAATATCAGGGTTCCCCTTCAGAAAATGTAATTTAATGGGATTGTAAATGAATTATAGGGCCAATTAAGGCATAATTAAGCTCAATTAATTAAGATAGACCTACATAAGTGTGAAAATATAAAGGGGTACACTTTACAACACTAAATTAAGGCATTATTAAGTCAAAATTAAATTAGAAGGGCCCAAACAAGTGAGAATTTATGTAAAGGGATACATTTTTCATCACTACAATGTCAAATGAAGGCAATAAATATATAACATGGTGAGGTGCATGTGAATACAAAATGTAGAATTATATGTTGGTTGGTTTTCTAGAAGGCTTGGAATGAAGAGTCAATATGGACACCAAAGTATTCTTGCATACTTTGAATCCTCCAATAGAAAAGAAAATATGAAAAAAAGTTTAGAAGGATAGTAAAATATGCCATTGATATTGAAGGATGAAGGAAAATGTACCTATGAAGAGGCAATCTACTATCATGAATAAGAGGTTAACAAAGGTTAGCAAGAAAGGTTGTCTAGAAGGGAAGTGGAAAGAGGTCATGACAGTCTTGAAAATGAGAGTCCAAATAAAGACATATGAGGTAGTCATGTCGATGATGAAAGGAAGGAATGAGAGCATTTTACTACCAAGAAGGACCTTATTATGGCTACCTTATGCAAGTGAAACACCATGGTGTCAAATAAATCACAATCAAATCCTAAAAGTAGTCACCTTGACGCAATTAGGGGGGCATTCACCTCAAGATTTTAGTGGATTCATGGTTAGAAAAATGGAAGGCACAAAGCACAGTCAAAAGGAAGATATGACAAAATTTTCAAGGAAAAGTACAACATGATAGTGAAGGATCATCAAATAAAGAACACCCATAAAGCCTGGTGCAGTCACAGTTCAATGAAAAGACACCATTCGTAGGGGACAACCACTTGATTGGTGGCATTTTGTTGGGTTTCATAGCTCCAAGAATGAAACTTTTTAATATTTCTAAACAAAAGATGAGAAAAGGAAAACAATGTTTGAGGACTAGATTAATAAATTTAGTATTTGTGAATTATTGAAAAGCTATAGAAAAGAGCATGGAATTTTTCCCAACCTCACTATTATTCAAGAGATGTTGAAGATAGAAAACATGGTTTTCTTTCCCCAATTGGAAATTCTTGCATGATGACAAAGAATTGACAGTAGCAATATCAAGTGGAAAGTTATTTGTTTTAGCCCACAAGATTGTATTAGAGGATGAATTATGTGCTAAGATCCTAATGGCTTCTGACTTTATTGAAAGCTACTCTGGAATACTTGAGAATTTTCTACGTCTCCATCTGAAACAACACTTCCACTCCCTATTTTTGAAATTCTAGATATAATAAAGGAGCATGGCACACTTGGTATTTAGTGGAGGAAGCATTATCTAATTAGATGATAATTAGTTGCATGCATAAAATAAACACTAGCAATTGGTGGTAGAGGTTTCAAAGACCTCAAGAGGCCAAGGGTTTGACATAACAATAGAAAATAGAAGCATAGATAATGTAAAAAGAAAATTACATCAAAGACCTATGTCTTAGACATCATTGAGAATAAAGGCATACATAGTCACCTTTCAAAGGGAGCAGCAACATAAAGGGTTAATGAAATTGTGGATTGTGCAAGCTAAAGAGTGGGGGCACACTTTAGGAGCATTAATCTTGTGAGGGGACATAGCACATTGCATAATAAAGGATGGTAACTACCTACAAGCAGATTAAGCAAGGTCTAAGAAAAACAATTTTGAACAAATAGTCCAAGTTGCAACCACACATGGGTAGTGTGACAAGTGAAAAGGGTCATAGTAAAGGGGCATTTATCTGTCAAATCACAAGGAGGTAGATTGCATTAGAAAAGGGTAGTCTTGAACTTTCACATGTAATCATCAAACAAAGGAAAGATAGTCACCATCACCATGCAATTGGACTCCTTGAAAAGGAAGTCAAATAATAGTGTGGTAGTGGATAGAAATGAAACGATATAGTGCTAGTATGGAGTTTTAAAGGTATGACAACATCACTTGCCATAGTTACCCAATCATTAGTCATAAACTAAGATGGCAAAGTATACGCTCTAAGTAGTGTTATAAGTCTCCATAGTCTTCAATGTGCAAAATATAAGCATGATTAATGAGGAGTGGAGGGAAATGAAGAATAAAGGTTGAGTAGACCTTGAAATGGTTAAGTGCAACCCATGAATAATGAAAAATGGATAGTTTCAATCCATGAAGGTAGAAAGGAGGTTGATAGGTCAGTTTGCAAGGGTGAAGAATATGGGTATACATGCAGGATCATGATGGGCCAAAAAGTGGTGATATGATGGGTATGTGTAGGGTATGTGGCTGACGAATTTTTCACCCAAAATTGATGAAATGAAAAGGGTTTTTAAAGAATATTCTCAGCTTTCCACCAATATAATTATGCTTTACTTTGAACTTAATAAATAATTATTATTCATTTTCTATTTGAATTACAACTAAAGTCTTGATTGATAGGCTAATTGAAAAAAATTATAGCTTTCAAATGACATCACATTTTTTGAATCCGAAATATGAGTCACATTCTATGCTTCGCATAGTATAGGATTAAGAAAAAAATGAATTTTATGAAGTTTTTACCAAGTTAAGGTGGTCAGACATACAAGTTTTTATATTTTTTAAAAGTTGTAATAAAAAAATCATAATTAATTATTTACTTGGAATTTTTTTAAAAAAATACGCATCACATCGGGACATGAGTCCTCTACTTATATGTAAAATCTTATAAAAAATATTATTATTTCATTGTGGTTAGGGTAGTTAGGGTGGTTAGAAAAAAACCTACTTCTTATTTTTTCCCTCAAATTTAAGTGCTATTGCATTGAAATTTGAAATTTTTACCAAATAGATTATTTTAAAAAAAAAAAAAAAACCTAGTAGTTTAGAAACTACATTCAATTTTCTACAAATTCTATTCTTACATGTTTTTGAATAATATAGATAACTTATTCAAATTTTTACATCAAGTTGCCTAATTCTATTTTTTTTGAATTTAATCACCACTTAAGGTCCTATTTTTTTCATGAGGATCCTGCACATACCCATATGGCAATGAGGTAAGCTATATTGCAATTGTAATGTTTCATTCAAGGTACAATCCTCATAATTGTAGCAATGAGTGAACTTTTAAAAAAGGAGGTAGTCATCAAAATGCAATAAAGAAGGATAGAAATAATCATGCAATTAATGGTATTACCATGGGGTGATCCCACAATACTAATTTACAATTTTTGGCCAAACTGGACATTGAACTGAATTTTTCTAACTAAATCTTCACTTTCGGTTACCTATAGTGGCTAAATCGTGAGGATTTTGAAGACAATGCAAACTAGTGATTTCTGACATTTTTTTTTATAGATTCTAAATATATTTTTTTCATTTTTTTTGGAATCAGATTGTACTTCATTTTACATCTCCTTTGAAAACTAGTTTTTGTTTAGTAAACACCATTTTAAGGAGTGACACTCACCATATAACACATAAATTTTTTTCCATGAAAAATAAAATTCTAATTTTTTTGAATTTAGATTTATAACTATGATATCGAGTGCTTCCAATTGGTTTCATAGTGTTTTATTGAATATTTTTTCCTTAATCAAGTTTCGAAGTTAAACCAATTACAATTTAGACATATACAGACAGTATAACAACTTTTTTTGTATGTATTAAAATTCTTTTTTTTTTGTTGGATCAAGGACTTCAATATCTAGTGCATCATTTTTTTTTTTGATAATCTTCTATTTTTCCACATGTGTAGAACAAAGAGATTGATTTTCCGTGAAAAAACCAACATTCACAAGAAATAAAAAATAAATATAATAATAAAATTAAATTTATTTAAAATTATAATTTTTCGAAAGCTTATAATAAGGACTACATACAAAAAAAAAAATTTAAATGAATTCATTTGATCCCCCAAAAGGTAAATCAACAGTGGTTTTTTATTAGCATTTAGATAGGTGTAAAGGAGACTCCATTATAGGTATGGTTTAAAACTAGTAGGGTTCTATCCAAGGGGGTTTGATCTAAGGTAGTTTGATAAAACCCTCTTCAATTGGAATGCTTTAAATGAAACTTTTTAAGGCTTTAAATCATTATATTTTCTAAAAATATGTGATTTCAGCAAAAGTCAAAATCTCCCAAAAATTGTAAAATAGCTTTGTGGGATCACCCCATGTATCTTCCTTCAATTCAAGGATGTCATTAGTGAAAAGAGGGGAACTAGATTAGAATTCCAAAAATTCGTTTGCATTAAAAACCAAAATTGAAAGTTTCAGTTGGCTAGGCCTGATTTCAAGGAGGTGTTGCAGCTAGTCAATGTCAACAAATCATGCCTCTAGTATTCTCTTTTGTCCCTTCAATCAAGGAGCATAACTGATTATCTTAACCCCAAATCAGGGAAGGGTTAGATCTAAATTTTTTTACTTTATAAGGGAAGCTCCAAGTATTGTATTTTTTTAGTTCTTGTTTCTTTTCTGGTGCACACAACAAAAAAATACTAGTCTTGTAACTCATTCTTAGAGATTTATTCTCAACTTGATATATTGTAAAAGGAATTCCTCTCCAATTCAATAAAAAATTAGCAGTTCCTTCTCATTTTCTCTGTTGTCTCTTGTGATGCATAAATTTTTAGATGAGATTATTGTGAGTTATGTATCAATCCTTTAATTTTATCTCTTCCAAGAAATGATTAGGAAAAATATATCTTGTTTAGTACATGTTATGTGTTATGTGTAGTTATTTCAGTTGGTTGAAGTTGTGTAAACCCTACTTTCCTTCATGCAAACATTAAAATACATTGCCTTCATATGAAATGTTTATGTGCTTCATGGTATAAATTGAGTTTTGAACAAGTCAAAACCTTCATTGAATTATATTGAGTTAGTTCAAAAATTTAAAATTTAGTTTTGTTGCATCACCTCCTTAGATCAGTAGATTTAATTTTCAAGTTATCTTTCTCTCCCTTTTCCTTGTCAAGTTAGTAGTTTTAGGGGTTCATTTAGGCGAAACAACCCTCTCTAGAGGTTCATCCTTTCTATATGTCACCAACAACTTGAGGATGATCCCGTATTTCACGGGATAGCTGAGTGTATGCTCAACATATGGGTGTAATCCTAAGTGACAATAGGAAAAAGAAACACTTTGCATCAAATGAGGTTGGAACATCTTCAAAAACCATATGATACACTCCACATAAAGTGTTTTGGGAGATATAAAAATTGTATGTATTATTTGAATTTAAAGCTTTATATATACATATATATGTGTATATTCAATTTTGTTTATTTTAGTTTGAATTTATTTATACTTCAATCAATTTTTGTAGGTGTGGATAGAAGATCAATTCATGGATGCAAGAGGGTAGATAAAACAAGATCTTTACATTATGTCATGAGTACAAATAGTTTCCCATGGATATTATACACTAGGGATTACTCATGTTTTTATTGTGATTGCATTTTGGAAAACTATGACAAATGCAAAAACCAAAAACATGGATATTTTAGTGGATGGAATTTGGTGCCACTCATTGTTAGTGACACATACAATGAAGATGAAGATGAAATGTTTGAAGACATTCCTTTTATTTCAATTAATTATTACCATATTTTAGGATTGATTAAAAAAGGTATGTATGTATATATATTTATAGTGCATGTACGAATTTGTGTAAATTTGTAAAAATATTATTAAATTTATTTAGCTAGAATATTTTAAGTAAATAAATATAGATAAATGATAGTGGAACTCTAATTTTTAACAAATTTTCCATGTAAATTTGGTGTTAGTTATTATTTAAATTGTGTTTCACAAAAGAGAGACTAGAAGCTAAAAAAACTAGAAACAAGGGATGGAATTTTGTTTCCTATGGGTTTAGATGAATATATAGATGTTCTTGTATGATTTATCTATTTGATGTATATTTTGAATTTGTTACATGTCTCAAGTACCTCAAGAGTGATTTAAACATTCAATATATATTTTTCATTTATATATTGTACCTCAATGAAAATGCCATACATGTTACCCTATGTATTTACCTTGAAAATGTTATGTCTTACCTTGGAATGTCGGTTCCCATGAGTTCAGTTGTAGTACAAGGGACATATCTCAAACAAGTAAAAAAATTTCAACATGGGATTCATTTTTATTGATTATCAACTTGAGAACAAGGTATATCAATATAGGGCCACCTAGTAATTGCCACAACCCTATCCCCTCATCTAGTTCCATGTGCAAGTGGATATCATAAGTGGAGACTAGATAGTTATTCTCATTAGAGAATATTGCATGTTATTAAAGAGAAAATTGAACCAATTGAATTGGTTTGAATAACATGATGTGTCACAAGTGGACTTGAATAATTTACACAGATTTTAGGACTCAACATTATATTAAAATTCTATTTTTGTGCTTGTTTGAACTATGGTTGAACTTATCTAAGATTCTACAATCAGAGAGCCTACTAGTCTTAAATTATTATTTTTATTTAAAGTGACTATATTTTTCTATCAAATGTAAGTTTATCAAGTGATTCAACATTCACCTATTTAGATTTCCCATTATATAACTTTTAACAAAATTATTGATGTTGTATGAATATAAAAAACTAAAATTACCTTTGATTAAATTATTTGATACATTAGGGACTAAAATCAACATTTGTAGCTTGAACATTCAAAAAACCAAAGAATGAAAGGCCTATGTGCCCAAATTGTTCTATTAATTAGTATGCATGCCATGAATTCTTAAAGAAAACCATTAAACTAAAAAAGTTAAACATGATCCCTTAAATTCTTACAAGTTTAATACCTGTGAAGGGTGAATAGACCCATGGTTTGAATTGTCTAATGTACATGATATGTTAAATTTGTTATACATGGTACATGTAGGTCCAATGTACTTTTATAAGTATAATGTCTACTAGGACCTAGGGGAACTAAATTTAGTATCTAAAATATTATAAAGAAAACCCTCTCTTATGAACAAGGATATGATCTCTAATTTTGCAATCCTAATGTAAATCAAAATTGTTCCTTCTTTCAATCTAGATACATAGGTTTAGCTCAACAAATCACATTGTTTAATATACTTAAGTGAAATGAAGGAAATAGGGTTCTAGCTTTTAGGAGATGGAACACAAGGGGGACAAGAGGAGAGTTCCTTCCTATTTCACTCAATTTCATTCAAGGAAATCCTAGATATCTCAATCCAATAGTCCAATTGAGAGAAGGGGTTTTCTATAAGGTCTCCTTGGGTGTGATTAAAAACTAAAGGGGGTTCACCACTGAGAAAAGGCTTAGAAGGAAAGAAATGAAAATGATATGCAAATGTCACTATGTAACTTTTATTATAAAACTCAAAATTATAATAATAGACTGAGAATAAACAGAGGTGCACCCAGAAAGCTAAAAATGTCTAAAATAAGCTTTGAAATCCTAGAATTATGGATCTTGAAGAATACTGGGACTCATACGCCAATCTGGGTGATTTAGTCCCAATTTAGAGTTTTAGGGTAGAAAGTCGAATTTCATAGTGATAAGCTTGAATCCTTTGAAATTTGAAAAATTTCCTATACCATAACTCATATGCCACAAGTGGCGATATAGTCCCATTCTACTTTTTTAGAAAGTTGGGATATGAATCTGTTCTCATATCTCTGCACTTCCTATCTTTTCCAAACTTCGCTTCTGGATCTGAACCTGCTAAAAACCTACAAAATAAACTATTGTGTTTATTTTCTTATGGGGGGTTTTCCTTGATCAAACCCCTAGTTCAGTAATTAAAGCTCGATAGAAAGAATAGATCTTGAAGGGAAATGTGTGTGAAAGTCTTGGTCTTAAGTTCATCTAAGATTAAGAGATCTAAACTACAATTAAACCCTATACTAATGTCCTAAAATAAGATGCATGAATGAAACATAAAGATGGTGACTCACTTTGGGAGATCTTTAGTCACCCTAATAAGCCACAACAATGCATGTTCCTTCCTTTAGGTAGAAAGTAGAATGATAATGGAGGATGGAATCACTTAGGAAACAAGTCATTAGGCTTGGTTTGATGGCCAGTTGCATCTCCCCAACCTAGAATCCATCATGATTCACCATAGACAACCATCATCAATCCTTGAAAATGCTAGATCTTGAAGTGTAATACTCCCATGTTGATTGGCTCATTAGACACTTTTGATACTTTTGATACTGTGGACACTCTGTGATATTCTGTGTGGTGGATTTATATTTGATCGTGTGTGGTTCCTTGGTTAATTTTGTTTACTGCTCTTACGTTATGTGTGTAGCAATTGATGATATATTATGCATACATGATTTGATTTGATTTATTATGTAATGATAAGTTCTTAAATTTATATGCGTTAATGGTATTATGTTTATGCTGACATGTTAGTATTTTATGGTGGAAGGACGAAGTAGTACCACTCGCTTGCGAGTGCCCTATTACCTCGCTATTTCCTTTCACCATGTGCTTTGAATGGAGATTATATGTTACTTGACGTTTAATTGTTTGCAGGGATTGCAGGATTAAAAGTCTCAACTCCACCTGCTTCGGCAGGACAGGGCGAGCACAAATTAAACCCAACGAGTACGATGTGGTTAAAAAGGAGTTGTAAGGAAGGGTTTCCCGACCCCAGGTCCATCATTCGTATGAGTTTATTGAGTTATATGCTGATCCGATTTTGTCTTGTTATTTTGATTATTTTGAGTTAGATGATTAATTAATTTATTATATTGGTGATGGTTAATTTAATTATTTTAGAATTAAAAATTATGAGTTAAGAAGTATTGAGGTTTAGTCATGTTTTAATTGAAAGTTAATTATTAATAAACATTTGTTTTAAATCAAATTAACTGGTAGTAATTTTTAAAACGAAAGGAATCATTGTTAAAAAGTAAATTAATAAATAACTGTAACTTGTTGGTGGTAATTTAAATAAATAAATAAATACATGGGTAATAATTAATTTAAGCGGGAGTTCCTATGGAAGAAAATTAGTTACTTCGTAAATCTTCCACGAGAACAGAAGAGAAAGAGTTGGGCGGTTGTAAAGATATTTTTTATATGGGAAGGAAAAATCTTGGAAAGGGGCTAGAAGATTGATTTTCGGAAAGAAAGCTGTAAGAAAGAGGGCCAGCATGGGAAGCAGGAGAAAAGCGTCTGAGGGGAAATTCTTCTTCAGCCGTAGGATGCCAGGTCTCTCTTGAAATTTTTGATCTAATTATTTTGTTTTTATTTAAGTTGTCTATGTTGTTTGAATCTCTGGCTGTGATAAATGTTATGTGAGAAAATTTCTGTCTGTAAAGATTTTGCAAATTTAACATTTAAAATCACGGAAAATATAAATTAAAATTCCCTAATGTAAATTACTTGAGGAAAAACGTAATTAGGTTTTGGCCAGTAGTGGAAATTTCTTTGGCCAAAATAATTTATATGATTGGGGACGGTGAATCAGGGTTAAATTGGGAACATTTACTTTTATCTCCGTATATATATATATATCTATATTTTTTATTTTTTTTTCTTTTACTGGAAAGTGCCTTTAATTGTGAGATTGGGTAGTCTTCGTTTCGAATAGAAGAGTGTTTAATTATTTTTATTTATTTATTTTCTTTTACTCTGTGGACGATTGGCAGAATTGTAAATACCGTGAATTATATTGTTAAAATTTTATGGTGCGAAATGCTTTTATTCTTTTGAGTAAATATTTATTTTTACATAAATGGATATTGGTTTTGACTCGCTCTTTTGTATTTTGTAGAAGTTATGTATGGTTGCGTAATTTGCAAAACTATCCATTGTTGAAGTTTGTTAGGTTAATTTCCAGAATATTGTCCCTTATGCCAGCATAGTTTATTTATATTCTGTTCTCTGCCCTCCATATTGAATGCGTATAGAAGGCAGGCCGTAGTGGAATGGTCTGAACCATATGCGTATACAGGAAGCTGCATAGTATTTTATTTTTGTTTTTTATATATGTAAAAAAAATATGTATATATGTTATGTGCAATATAACTGTAGTATTAAACTGATATATATAAATATATGTAATTCTATCTCCCTTGAAGAAAAATTATACGATTTAACTAAACTGGCTGTCATTTCAACACTTACCTATCCTAAAATGAGTGTGTCATTGCTAATTTAATCCAAAAAAAAAGGAGATTACTGTTTGTGCAAGTGAAAACTCCTTTACCCACGTACCTTCTCCTTTACGTATCCTAGCGTTGACCACACAAAGCTGCGAATTTACTATCCAAGACGTCTTTACCACTGTGTTGTCTGTCTAGAGATTAGATGCTCATTCGACTATATTTATTAATTATTTGTACATCGGAATACCCTATTTTATATATATATATATATATATATATATATATATATATATTTAACTGCATAACTAAATAATCATAGGGTAATTTAATGAGTTTGATAAATTGTCAATAGGATTTATAGAGAAAGCTTATTTATATGTATATAGTTGTTTCCTTAAAGTAAAGGTTATATGTACCTATTCATAGTTTATTTGGGAAATTTAACACATCTATATTAAAAGGGAAATTGGATAAAATATCAATGAAATATTAATTCAGTTAGATGAATTCGTACTCCATAGGGTATGTACTGTGGACAGTTTAATTTAAAAAAAAAAAAAAGGAAACAAAATTCGAATGCCAGGTTTATTTTGTTCGGTGTTTTTATATATGTGAATTGTAATATTCATTGGGTTAAATATTAATTAGTTGTTAGTAGAATGATAAGGTAAATCTATTTTTTTTTTATAATAATTACTGTGCGTGGTAAATTCCTATTTTTATAATAATTACGGTGCATGGTAGTTATTAATTATATGTCTTTAAATTGGGATTTGTACATTATCAGTTCGATAATCGGGTTAAAGGTAATTAATCTGGAATACAATTTTAATCATACAAGATATATATATATATATATATATATATATATAGGTATTTGGGTTAATTTTATTATTAATGTTAATACTCTATATATATATATGTGTTTGTGTCGATTTATGTATATGTAAATTGTAACTTAATTGTAGGTTAGATTTAACTGATAGTATAGTAAAAGATAGGTTGTAAATAGTTTTGTTCACTGAGAATTGAGTATTTCAAAGATGAAAATAATGGAGAATCATAACGCTAAATTAATGTTTTAAATGGAAATTTGTTTGTGCATTGAATTACGATTTGATGTGAATCATTCTGTGTAACAAAACGTGGTTTGTTGTATTATTGTTTAAGAATTCTTTTGAGTAATATTATTCATGAATGATGGGAATTTTCTTTTATCGGGGAAACCTTAGAAGTGTTTTATTTTGGTTAGGAACCTAAGTGATTCCAGAGGTGGGATAAGGTGGTTGCCTTTGATTTTGCTTTGAATTTAGACTTGAAATGTTTGTGGTTGGTTATACGTATGGATTGTACCGAATTGTGGAAGTGATTCCTTGCAGTTGGTGAGATGGTCATGCCTCACGTTTGATTGTTCTTTGATGTAATTATTTTATCTTGTACAATCCTTGTTGTTATTGTGATGTGATTGAATGATTAGAGGGAGTGGCTCTGAGTGGGTGGTCAGCGCACAAAGGGGCGCCAGGATAGCCCTTGTCAGAGTGAATTTAATAAGTGATAATTTAAATAATTAACTAATATTGGGTAGTAACACACTAAAAAAGATAATTATTGCCTCATCCGCCTTTGAGTGCTACCACAGACTAAAGGGGATTGAGAAGGCCGTGGTTGGCATGTTCGTTGCCTTGTCTTCTCGAAGGGTAACGGATACGCATGAGCAACCCTATGGGGCGGTTCCTTGAAATAGGTAGCCTGGATAACCATAGATGGAGGTGGTTCCTAGTGCTTGGTTGCTTGGATAATCCAACAGTAGATGGAAGCGGTACCTTGCAATAGGTAGCCTGGAGAATCCATGTTAAGCCATGCGATGACACTTCCCTCTAACATTCATGTTTATGTTGTCTTTTGGAAATCCTCTGGAATCGGTCATTTGCTTCATATTGTTGTTTGAATTTGAATGCTTTTATGTGTTGTGTAATTTCATTTTGTTGATCATGAGTTTATGTTTTGTTGGCCTTGGTGGAGAACCTCTTCCTTTGCAACTCCTAGCACGGGGGTGGTCGGGTGGATCATGTTCCGTACCCCATTGGGATCTTCTCTTTTATGCAAGTTTATTTTGCGGTGTTGAGTTGCAGTTTCAGTGGATTTTGTTCGTGGGTTCCAGATCTATGCATTTATGTGGTTCATTTTATTGATGTATCATTCCCACCTAGTTGGGAAAGTCTTGTATAATTCTGCACATGGTGCTATTGTTATGTAATCTTATGATGATGCAATGTACTCTAATTGTAACCTCGGTTTTGAGGAGAATTCATAATGATGTTGTAACTTTGGTTATTATTTTATCATGTTCTTATTTTGTTGTTACTGATGTAATTACTATGGATGGATGAATTTATGGATCATGTAATAGTTAGGTAAATATTTATATTAAGTAACGAACTCGTGTTCCTCAAAGGATTAAGTTATGCAACTTGATTAATGATTATGTTAGGTTATTTATTACTCTTTTCTATGTAAAAAAAAAAATTGGTTGCATTTTACTCTACCCTTTGGGTTATGCATGGGCGCTACAACTGGTATCGTGATCCGTTGCTAACGCCGTTCCTTGGGTAGTTGGTGTCCGTTAGGCAACCGTTGTGATAGCTTTGATCTTACATACTATAACTGTGTACAAGATCATGCCTCGAGCTAGAGGTCGTGGCCGTGGCCGTGGAAGAGGCCGAGGTGGTGATCGAACAGGCAGTCATCATAGTCCATCCCCACCAAGTCTCCATGGTTTGGGACATGAGGAAAACTCAAATCCTCAAAGCAATCCACCAGTTGGTGACCAGAATCAGGGGCAGCCTGGTTTGGATGGTCAGTTGCAATGTCTTCTAGGAGAACTCCTGGATCGTTTGGGACCTAGGACTCAGGAAGAGTCACGGATCGAAAGAGAGAGAGAAAGGTCTCCAAGGCACCGGGATGTTCCAGCAGATCAGGACGTAGTAATAGCAGGGCATATGAGGGATTTTTTGAGAGCTCACCCTCCTAAATTTGATGGCTCGGGAGGAGGATTAGAAGCAGAAACCTGGTTGATAGATTTGGATCGTTGCTTCGCAATGCACCCATTTGGTAGCAATACCAAGGTTCGGTGTGCAGTAATGCATTTGCGGGGCTTCACCTCTACTTGGTGGAGGTTAGAAGAGCAGAAGTTACACCTGGATATCAGTGTGGTTACATGGGAATTGTTCTTGGATATGTTCAGGGCTCGGTTTCTCTCCGATCACTGGAGGCAGCGCAGAGCCGATGAGTTCCATGATCTTAAGCAGATGTCCATGTCCGTTGAGCAGTATGAGTGGCGGTTTTATGAACTCAAGAAATATGCTGGGATTAATCATGATGAGGGGTTGCTTGTTCAACATTTTGTTCGAGGTCTGAATGCATGTATCAGTGGTGGAGTAAGGGTCTTCGAGCCGAAGACAATGGAGGTGGCAGTGGCAAAAGCTAGGTTGGTAGAGGAAAACCTGGATATGGCTCTTGGAGGGCATGTTGGAGTTCAGATTAGCAGTGCCCCGGCACCAGGTACAGGTTCTAGAGGTGGGCAGTCTCAGTATGCAGGGTCTTCTAGGAACATTCAGACGCCATCTAAGGGTGGTTCTCACCAACAACAGTCTCAACCTAAGCAGAGTAAATCGCAGTCTCAGCAGAGGGGCAGGTTTCAGGGCAAGAAGTTCCGTAGTTGGCAGCGAGATAAACCTGATCATTCTATGCAGCCTGTACAAAGTACTCAGTCAGCACCATCCAGAGGTAGCTTTCAGCAGTCAAATGCACCTTCTAGGGTTAGAGGAACAGGTTGTTTTTCATGTGGGCAGCAAGGGCATATTGCCAGACAGTGTCCATAGAAGACTACTGCAGAATTTAATCAGAGGCCAGCTGTTTCAGAGCCTACAGTTGGTGATGCAGGGAGATCTCATCGGGTTTTTACAGCAGTAGATAATCGGCAGGCTGAGCATCAGGGTACTGTGATCGAAACATCAGGTGTGTTGAAGGGTACTAAAGTCTCCATACTTTTTGATTCTGGTGCTTCTGATTCGTTTATATCTCCTTCCATTGTGAAGCGATGTGGTTTGGTGGCATCTAGGCAAGGCATGGCTTGGCAGGTTGAGCTAGCCTCAGGGTCGAAGATTCGTGTAGAAGAGTTTGTTCAGGGTTGTAAGTTAGATTTGGGAGCCTTTTCAACTTAGGTGGACCTTCGGATTTTACCTCTGGGCTCATATGATATAGTCTTGGGAATTGATTGGTTTTGTTCTCATCATGCTTTATTGGATTGTCGTCGTAAGACAGTGCGGTGTACCGATGATTTTGGAAAGGAGGTGGAGATCATGGGCACTCAGAGGCCTATTTCCTTGCGGATGATCTCTGCCATGCAGTTAAAGCGGTTGTTCCGTCAGGGTTGTCAGCTCTTTGCAATAGCAGTGCATGATCTCGAGACTGATGATAGTCGAGAGAAATCATTGGATGATTATCCTCTTCTTAAGGGGTTCGCTGATGTGTTTCCGAGTGAGATTCCTGGAATGCTGCCTAAGCGGGATGTAGATTTTCGGATAGACCTAGTACCTGGAGCTGAGCCTATCTCTCGAGCTCCGTACCGAATGACCACGCAGGAACTTCAGGAACTCCGTCTTCAGTTGGAAGAGTTGATAGCAAAAGGGTTTATCCGTCCAAGTGTCTCTCCTTGGGGAGCACCCATGATTTTTGTGAAGAAGAAGGATGGTTCTCTTCGCCTATGCATTGATTATAGGAAGTTGAATAAAGTAACAGTGAAGAATCATTATCCCCTACCCAGAATAGATGATCTTTTCAATCAGATAAGAGGGGCAAAGATATTTTCCAAGATTGACTTGAAGTCCAGATATCACCAGTTGAGGATTGTAGAGCAGGATATTCATAAAACTACATTTCGCACTCGATACGGACATTATGAGTTTATAGTGATGCCGTTTGGGTTGACAAATGCACCTTCGGTATTCATGAGTTTGATGAATGAGGTGTTCAGGACCTTTTTGGATAGATTTGTTCTTTTGTTCCTCGATGATATTTTGATCTACTCTAGGTCTATAGAGGAACATGAGGAACATCTCAAGTAGGTTTTACAATGTTTGAGGGAAAACCAGTTATACGCCAATTTGGAAAAATGTGATTTCTACAAGACAGAAGTTCAGTATCTTGGCCACGTTATCTCAGGTGAAGGAATCTCTATGGACCCTGCAAAGATTTAGGCTATTGTGGATTGGCCTGTACCAACTAATGTCTCAGAAGTTCGCAGTTTCATGGGGCTTGCAGGTTATTATCGATGGTTTGTCCAAGGCTTTTCTAGGATTGCGCATCCCATTACTTCCCTCCAGAGAAAAGGAAATAAATTTTTGTGGTCAGACAAGTGTCAGTAGGCTTTTCAGACTCTTAAGGAGAAACTGACAAGTGCACCTATTTTGGCAGTACCAGATCCGGCAGGAGAGTTTGTGGTGTGTACTGATGCCTCCTTGGAAGGCCTAGGGGCTGTCTTGATGCAGGAAGGGCGTGTGATTGCATACGAATCCCAAAAACTTAAAGATCATGAATTTAACTATCCTACTCATGATCTTGAGTTGGCCACGGTGGTTCATGCTCTGGTCAGATGGAGACATTTTCTCTTGGGGCATCAATTCGAGTTGCATACAGATCATCGTAGTCTACAATACATATTTACGCAGCCGAATTTGAATGCTAGACAAAGGAGATGGATGGAATTTTTATGTGAGTATGATTTTGAAGTAAAATATATTCAGGGTAAGGAGAATGTGGTGGCCGATGCTTTGAGCAGGCGTAGGCATGAGATTTTGGCTATGACTCTTGGTATTGATTTGAAGAGTCAAATTCTCAATGTTCTCCCTTCAAACAGTTGGTATTTTGAGGTGAAGTCTGAGATCGAGTCAGGCCGGTCTCTCAAAGGAAAATTTGTTGGGTACTCTTTGGATTCTGATGGTGTTTTGCGATATTCAGGGCGTATGTATGTACCTCCTGCAGAGGGTCTCCGTACTTTGATCTTGACTGAAGCCCATAGGGCACCCTATTCGGCACATCCGAGAGTTAAGATGTATGTAGAGCTGCGATCATTATATTTTTGGTCAGGAATGAAGCAGGATATCGCTGATTTCGTAGCCAGATGTCTGGAGTGCCAGAGGGTAAAGGAAGAACATCATCATCCGGCAGGATTACTACAGCCTAACCTTGTTCCCGAGTGGAAATGGGATATCATTTCTATGGATTTTATTGTTGGTTTACCCATGTCTTCTAGGCGACACGATGCGATCATGGTCACTATGGACAGGTTAACTAAGGTAGCTCATTTTTCTCCTATTAGGTCATCTTATACTGCATCTGTAGTAGCAAGGATTTTTATGGAGGACATAGTTCGATTACATGGTATACCACGGAGGATCATATCTGATAGAGATCTAGTGTTTACATCGGCACTATGGACTTCCTTGCAGCGGTTTCTAGGGACTCAGTTGAATTTTAGCTCTGCCTATCATCCTGAGACTGATGGTCAGACCGAGAGAGTTAATCAGGTGCTAGAGGACATGCTCCGCATGTACGTCATGGATCAGCAATCTCGTTGGGAGGAGTATTTGCATTTAGTTGAGTTTGCCTACAATAATGGTTATCATAGCTCCATTGGCATGGCACCTTTTCAGGTGTTGTACGGTCGTCCTTGCCGTACCCCTTTGAGCTGGGATCGGTTAGAGGACAGGGTTCTCCTTAGACCTGACATGCTTTGGGATATGGAACAACAGGTGGCACGTATCAGAGAGCATCTTGTTGCAGCTCAGGATAGACAGAAAAAGTATGCAGATGCTCATCGTGTTGATCGACAGTTCGCTGTTGGGGATCGTGTGTTTTTCTGGGTGCATCCACGGAAGAGTCCTATCCGTTACGGAAAGGGTTCTAAGTTGGCACCCCATTTTGTTGGGCCTTTTGAGGTGTTAGAAAGGATCAGGCCTGTTGCCTACCGCCTAGCCTTGCCACCTAGCTTGTCGCGGATTCACGATGTTTTCCATGTTTCTGTTTTGAGGCCTTACTTTCCTGATGTTACTCATGTGCTGGATTGGAATGCTTTGCAGGTCGAGGACGGGCAACTAGCTCTAGAGCCCGTGGTCGTGCTTCAGCGTCGGAGTCTCACCCTCAGGGGCAGAGATATTGAGCAGGTGTGGGTCCAATGGGATCTGAATGATGAAACCTCGGCGACTTGGGAGGATGCATCTCTCATCAGAGATGCTTACCCTTATTTGTTCTCTGGCTTCCAGGAGTAAGCCATGTTCTAGGGGGGGAGGATGTAATACTCCCATGTTGATTGGCTCATTAGACACTTTTGATACTTTTGATACTGTGGACACTCTGTGATATTCTGTGTGGTGGATTTATATTTGATCGTGTGTGGTTCCTTGGTTAATTTTGTTTACTGCTCTTATGTTATGTGTGTAGCAATTGATGATATATTATGCATACATGATTTGATTTGATTTATTATGTAATGATAAGTTCTTAAATTTATATGCGTTAATGGTATTATGTTTATGCTAACATGTTAGTATTTTATGGTGGAAGGACAGAGTAGTACCACTCGCTTGCGAGTGCCCTATTACCCCGCTATTTCCTTTCACCATGTGTTTTCAATGGAGATTATATGTTACTTGACGTTTAATTGTTTGCAGGGGATTGCAGGATTAAAAGTCTCGACTCCACCTGCTTCGGCAGGACAGGGTGAGTACAAATTAAACCCAACGGGTACAATGTGGTTAAAAAGGAGTTGTAAGAAAGGGTTTCCCGACCCCAGGTCCATCATTCGTATGAGTTTATTGAGTTATATGTTGATCCGATTTTGTCTTGTTATTTTGATTATTTTGAGTTAGATGATTAATTAATTTATTATATTGGTGATGGTTAATTTAATTATTTTAGAATGAAAAATTATGAGTTAAGAAGTATTGAGGTTTAGTCATGTTTTAATTGAAAGTTAATTATTAATAAACATTTGTTTTAAATCAAATTAACTGGTAGTAATTTTTAAAACGAAAGGAATCGTTGTTAAAAAGTAAATTAATAAATAACTGTAACTTGTTGGTGGTAATTTAAATAAATAAATAAATACATGGGTAATAATTAATTTAAGCGGGAGTTCCTATGGAAGAAAATTAGTTATTTCGTAAATCTTCCACGGGAACAGAAGAGAAAGAGTTGGGCGGTTGTAAAGATATTCTTTATATGGGAAGGAAAAATCTTGGAAAGGGGCTGGAAGATTGATTTTCGGAAAGAAAGCTGTAAGAAAGAGGGCCAGCGTGGGAAGCAGGAGAAAAGCGTCTGAGGGGAAATTCTTCTTCAGCCGTAGGACGCCAGGTCTCTCTTGAAATTTCTGATCTAATTATTTTGTTTTTATTTAAGTTGTCTATGTTGTTTGAATCTCTGGCTGTGATAAATGTTATGTGAGAAAATTTCTGTCTGTAAAGATTTTGCAAATTTAACATTTAAAATCAGGGAAAATATAAATTAAAATTCCCTAATGTAAATTACTTGAGGAAAAACGTAATTAGGTTTTGGCCAGTACTGGAAATTTCTTTGGCCAAAATAATTTATATGATTGGGGATGGTGAATCAGGGTTAAATTGGGAACATTTACTTTTATCTCCGTATATATATATCTATATATATATATATATATATATATATATATATATATATATATATATATATATATATATATATATATATATATATATATATATATATATATCTATATTTTATTTTTTTTGGTAAACGTGATTATTCTTTTTTCTTTTACTGGGAAGTGCCTTTAATTGTGAGATTGGGTAGTCTTCGTTTCGAATAGAAGAGTGTTTAATTATTTTTATTTATTTATTTTCTTTTACTCTGTGGATGATTGGCAGAATTGTAAATACCGTGAATTATATTGTTAAAATTTTATGGTGCGAAATGCTTTTATTCTTTTGAGTAAATATTTATTTTTACATAAATGGATATTGGTTTTGACTCGCTCTTTTGTATTTTGTAGAAGTTATGTATGGTTGCGTAATTTGCAAAACTGTCCATTGTTGAAGTTTGTTAGGTTAATTTCCAGAATATTGTCCCTTACGCCAGCATAGTTTATTTATATTCTGTTCTCTGCCCTCCATATTGAATGTGTATAGAAGGCAGGCCGTAGTGGAATGGTCTGAACCATATGCGTATACAGGAAGCTGCATAGTATTTTATTTTTGTTTTTTATATATGTAAACAAAATATGTATATATGTTATGTGCAATATAACTGTAGTTTAAACCGATATATATAAATATATGTAATTCTATCTCCCTTGAAGAAAAATTATACGATTTAACTAAACTGGCTGTCATTTCAGCACTTACCTATCCTAAAATGAGTGTGTCATTGCTAATTTAATCCAAAAAAAAAAAGGAGATTACTATCTGTGCAAGTGAAAACTCCTTTACTCGCGTACCTTCTCCTTTACGTATCTTGGCGTTGACCACACAAAGCTGCGAATTTACTATCCAAGACGTCTTTACCACTGTGCTGTCTGTCTAGAGATTAGATGCTCATTCTACTATATTTATTAATTATTTGTACATCGGAATACCCTATTTTATATATATATATATATATATATATTTAACTGCATAACTAAATAATCATAGGGTAATTTAATGAGTTTGATAAATTGTCAATAGGATTTATAGAGAAAGCTTATTTATATGTATATAGTTGTTTCCTTAAAGTAAAGGTTATATGTACCTATTCATAGTTTATTTGGGAAATTTAACACGTCTATATTAAAAGGGAAATTGGATAAAATATCAATGAAATATTAATTCGGTTATATGAATTCGTACTCCATAGGGTATGTACTGTGGACAGTTTAATTAAAAGAAAAGAAAAGGAAATAGAATTCGAATGCCAGGTTTATTTTGTTCGGTGTTTTTATATATGTGAATTGTAATATTCATTGGGTTAAATATTAATTAGTTGTTAGTAGAATGATAAGGTAAATCTATTTTTTTTTTATAATAATTACTGTGCGTGGTAAATTCCTATTTTTATAATAATTACGGTGCATGGTAGTTATTAATTATATTTCTTTAAATTGGGATTTGTACATTATCAGTTCGATAATCGGGTTAAAGGTAATTAATCTGGAATACAATTTTAATCATACAAGATATATATATATATATATATATATATATATATAGGTATTGGGGTTAATTTTATTATTAATGTTAATACTCTATATATATATATATGTGTGTGTGTGTCGATTTATGTATATGTAAATTGTAACTTAATTGTAGGTTAGATTTAACTGATAGTATAGTAAAAGATAGGTTGTAAATAGTTTTGTTCACTGAGAATTGAGTATTTCAAAGATGAAAATAATGGAGAATCATAACGCTAAATTAATGTTTTAAATGGAAATTTGTTTGTGCATTGAATTACGATTTGATGTGAATCATTCCATGTAACAAAACGTGGTTTGTTGTATTATTGATTAAGAATTCTTTTGAGTAATATTATTCATGAATGATGGGAATTTTCTTTTATCGGGGAAACCTTTGAAGTGTTTTATTTTGGTTATGAACCTAAGTGATTCCAGAGGTGGGATAAGGTGGTTTCCTTTGATTTTGCTTTGAATTTAGACTCGAGATGTTTGTGGTTGGTTATACGTATGGATTGTACCGAATTGTGGAAGTGATTCCTTGCAGTTGGTGAGATGGTCATGCCTCACGTTTGATTGTTCTTTGATGTAATTATTTTATCTTGTACAATCCTTGATGTTAGTGTGATGTGATTGAATGATTAGAGGGAGTGGCTCTGAGTGGGTGGTCGGCGCACAAAGGGGCGCCAGGATAGCCCTCGTCAGAGTGAATTTAATAAGTGATAATTTAAATAATTAACTAAGATTGGGTAGTAACACACTAAAAAAGATAATTATTGCCTCATCCACCTTTGAGTGCTACCACAGACTAAAGGGGATTGAGAAGGCCGTGGTTGGAATGTTCATTGCCTTGTCTTCTCGAAGGGTAACGGATCCGCATGAGCAACCCTATGGGGCGGTTCCTTGAAATAGGTAGCCTGGATAACCATAGATGGAGGTGGTTCCTAGTGCTTGGTTGCCTGGATAATCCGTCAGTAGATGGAGGCGGTACCTTGCAATAGGTAGCCTAGAGAATCCATGTTAAGCCATGCGATGACACTTCCCTCTAACATTCATGTTTATGTTGTCTTTTGGAAATCCTCTGGAATCGGTCATTTGCTTCATATTGTTGTTCGAATTTGAATGCTTTTATGTGTTGTGTAATTTCATTTTGTTGATCATGAGTTTATGTTTTGTTGGCCTTGGTCGGGAACCTCTTCCTTTGCAACTCCTAGCACGGGGGTGGTCGGGTGGATCATGTTCCGTACCCCATTGGGATCTTCTCTTTTATGCAGGTTCATTTTGCGGTGTTGAGTTGCAGTTTCAGTGGATTTTGTTCGTGGGTTCCAGATCTATGCATTTATGTGATTCTTTTTATTGATGTATCATTCCCACCTAGTTGGGAAAGTCTTGCATAATTCTGCACATGGTGCTATTGTTATGTAATCTTATGATGATGCAATGTACTCTAATTGTAACCTCGGTTTTGAGGAGAATTCATAATGATGTTGTAACTTTGGTTATTATTTTATCATGTTCTTATTTTGTTGTTACTGATGTAATTACTATGGATGGATGAATTTATGGATTATGTAATAGTTAGGTAAATATTTATATTAAGTAACGAGCTCGTGTTCCTCAAAGGATTAAGTTATGCAACTTGATTAATGATTATGTTAGGTTATTTATTATTCTCTTCTATGTAAAAAAAAAAAAAAAATTGGTTGCATTTCACTTAATTCCTTTGGGGTTGCGTGGCGGGGCGTTACATGAAGACCTACAAAAACACTATAAAGCTGCTCCAAAACATCAACTTTATTTTCTCTTTTCCTTTCAACACTTGAAAATATCTCTTCAAAGCTCTTTCTTGAAAACTCTAGGATTATTTAGCTCTTGAATTACTAGGTAATATAGTGATTTGAAACCTTAGTTTTATAGACATTTCATCCAATTTACCATTTATTAGATCCCAAATGCTGACATTAACCAAAAATTTGAATTAGTAACCTTAATTTCCCATTCAAACCCTAAAAAGGGGCCACATGTGACTCATACACCCAAGTTGGCATATGGGTCCCACCTAGGGGAACTCATACAAAAAAGGTGGCACATGGGTCCCACCTAGGGGGACTCATATGCCCAAGGTGGTGTATGAGTCCTGCCCTAGCTTTTCAGGGTGAGAAAATGTCGAGGTGTTAGAAAATTAAATGCATTTGTTGATTTTATCAAGATTTAAACTAAAGGGTAAAAGCACAAACCTGTGTCACACTTTATAAAGGAATCGGCCAAGAGCAAAAAAAATTCTGAACTTCAACCACATAAAAGTGGTCTTTATGTTTTGAATTTCAAAATGGTGTAAACTAATGAAATGTAGAAATTTTGATGTAGTTTATTCCTGTAATTTTTAAATTTAAAAAAAAAATGTTTTCATTATGTTTTTATCAATTTAAGGAAAATTTTTGGAATGCTGAAAATTTCAGAAAAGAGTGACTTCATAGACCATCAAGAAACAAATTGAAAAAAACTTCGTTTCTCCCTAATTTTTTTTTCTCCAAATAGGTAACTTCAATATCTTATGCATGGAAAAAAAATCAAATTTGGATGTATATTTTTCTCATAATAATGTTTTAAAGTCAAACATGTCAAAATTTGACATTTTTCATTGACCGTCAACTATTTTTAATTTTTTTAATCCTTTTCAAAAAACAAAATATACCCTTTTGAAGAAGACTCTCTCCTCTTGTGTCCCATATAAGAATTAAATTTTTTTAATAAGTTTTACTATCTTTTTTGTTATTTGTAATCAACCTCTTTTTTTTAATTTTTAAAACCTACTTGCATTATTTTAAAAATAAAATATATTAATGTTAATTAAAAAATTAAAAAAATTATATATTTGGATTCTTCACTCCGAGATCTACAAAAGGGTATTTTTATTTTTTGCAGAAAGATCATTCTGACTAGAGAAATACTCTGCCAAAGTTGAATGTTTCAGAAAATTCTTAAAAATGATGAGTTGGCTGCCATATAGGATGCCAACTAGATATTCTCGGCCGAGAGGGTTTTAGCCAAGCAAGTTTTAGCGGAAACTCTCTGGGCCAAAAATTTCTTGATATTTCCAACCATAAATACCTAATACGCTCACTTTTTCCATGTTTTTGGCTAGCCATATTCGGCTGAGAGGGTTTCAGCCGAAACCCTCTTGACTGAAAATGTTCTTGCCATGTCAGCGCCACAAGGTTTCAGTCAAAAGTGACTCAGCCTAATTTCTTCCAGCTGAAAATTGTTCACTTGGAACCATTTATTTGGCCAAAAGTGTGACACACTATTGTGCTTTTACCCTGAAATAAAAGGTCTTAGTGGCCTATTAATGATGATTTAAAGGGTCAAGAATGCAAAGTTACTAAAATTGGTTGGAACAAGTGTGAAATTGTACAATCTCCAAGAAGGGAGTGCAATTTTCAACACTACATTTAGCCCCCACTTTAGCACCTGTATGACACTACATGCATATGCAAGCTAAAGGAATTCAAATAGTAAAATTCATCTTCGAAAAGGATACTCATATGGATCTATTCACAAACATGAAAGAATGAAGCCCCCATTGGAGCTATACGCAAAACCACAATGTTAGGAACCACATCTTGCAAAACCAATTCATTAGCAGTTAAAAATACTCTTATCTCACTTCTTCAAGAAATCACATTCAAGGGTAGATGTATGCCCCCTTCATTTCACTTTCTTTATGGAGGTGAAATCAAGGTAGCATTCTAACAACATCAAATTACAGAAGTCATATCATAGGGTATTTAAAAGTACCATACCACATAGTGATAGACATTTGATGAGAATGAGAGTGGAACTATGAATCCAACACAACAAACAATGTAAAAAATGGAGTTCTGTAGCCCCCAATATGCCAGTTTGAATGAAAAGGAACTTTTAACCCTAATATGTAAGGTTGAAGCCACAATAGTGGTTTACAATTTGATGGAGGAAGGAAAAATCACAAAAAATGACCATTCATACAGGGAGATTAGAGCAGACATCCAATACTATCTTGGAGGTTTGATTTGGAAGGAGATCTTGGGGCCACGTATTGAGTTATAGTGGCTACTCTACGCATGATCACCACTTTTGAGGAAAATTATTATTTTTACCGTAGCATTACTACTATTCCCAAATGGTTGGGGAGCACACTTGGATGGAGGACTAGTGCACATGATACAAGAGATGAATCATAGGACCATTTATGCATGGGGTTGTAGTATGCTGGCGCATCTTTTGGGATGGTTCACTTATCATGAGGTGAAGAGCATGGTGCAATGTAATGTTGGATGCTATGGATATGGTTGCTAATATGTGATTGCCATTGATGTCAACACTATTAGCACTTGGTGTATTAAAGGTTGTATATGTCGAGGATATTAAGAAAATTGTAAAAGAAAGTATTCTAGGTTCCTAGTGGAACTATGCAGGTCATGAAGGTGTCTTGTTTTGTATGTTGAAGATTAGTTAGTGTGGATTAAATGGTTTATTTTTTAGTGTTTCTAGATCATCTACCAAAAATTTTGGAGGTCTGCGTGAAGTTCTGATTGTATTGTGGTATGACAGTGTTTCTGTGGTCTCTATTAGTTTTCCTAAATGAGGATTGTGTGATTCTATTAATCTTAGTTGTTTTTGGATTCTTCTCTATTGTTTTTTGGTGTTCTCTGATGTCTCTAGATCATTCTCTATCTTTTTGGTACGTCCACATTAATTGGAGAGCTCGTGGTTGAAGATCTTTTCTTGCACATGTTTAGTTTTTCTTGTTCTTGGCTGACATGTTGGTGGTAGCGTGCTATGGATCTTCATGGTGAAATTAATTAAATTATTTTTGTTTTGGAGATATTAATTTGGGTCTCCACTATGTTGTGGCCGACCTTGGTGGATTCGCAATGAAAATTTATTTGTAAATTTGGGCCGACATTGAAAATATGTTTTATTTTCTTGGGCAACTAAGTTGTGATGAAATATCATGTAGCAGATATATAAGAGTGATTGTTTCATTAGTGTAGTGTGTGGAAAAGGTTATCAATGTGATCCTATGTGTGAATATCATTCTATTGTAGAGCAGGGTGTGAAGAAGATTGAACGAAGTGTGAAGAAGGTTGTTCGAGCTTAATTGGAACTATAATCAAGCTTGTGCAAAAGTTATTTTCTCAATTCATACCCTTTGGATTTTAATCATATTATGTATTATTGGGTAGTGAGCCCCTATTGTATTTGAGCAATGAGCTATAGGTAGTGTGCCTAAATACACGTGCATTCCCCTTATTATTTCTCATTATACTTTTAATAGGGTATAATCTTGTGGACTAACACCCACCATGTTTTTTCCCCTAACAAGGTTTCCACACAAAAATATTGGTGTTATTTGTCTCTTTGATGTGTTAAATTGTTTGTGGTTAATTTCTTATTCATTAGATCTAAGATTAAGTTAAGTTAAGGTAAAAAGTTTAAGTTTCTGTCACAACTGATTCAGCCCCCCTTCTCAGTTGCGTGTCCTTGTTTTTCCAACATGTACACTACTACAAGTTTGGTGCCTAGAGCATATCACATGCACCAAGCTGATAGAATTTCATTCTGTATACACCCTAGGATACCCATGCTCTTTTAGTTATCCACTGAGATGAGCATGGAAGTAAGGAGATTTACATTTCTGGAGAGTCATATTTGACCATCTAGATTAGGAGGAAATCTTATGGAGACCTTACCAGTTGATGAGGATGTAGAGGGACATATTTTAATTGGGCAGACATGACTACATAGTGCGACCATTCTACTACAATCATGTCATGAGATAGTTTAGATAGGTACAAGTGAGATAGTTCAAACAAGTACAGGTACCACAAGTAGTATGATCATTTTACAAGCAATCAGTGTGGAGTGCCCAGAGGTCAGGAGATACGAGGTGGCTAACAATCAAGAATTTAATACCTAGTGATTTAGACGGTGAGGATCTCAATATGACCCTAGTCTCTGAAGCTGATGACATCGATGCTATAGATTCCTATGAGGAGTGGTGGGCCGCAACATGACTAGCTCTAGTGTTTCCTATGGATCAGCCTATAGGTGAGGAGGTAAAGGTTAGGGATGTAGACCTATTTGTGGATGAGGTATAGGAGGACTATGATCAGGAGGCAGACTCAGACTACGAGGAGGAAGATGAGGGCGAGGAGGATGAGGGCTACTTAATAAGTGAGGGAAGTGATACAACAAATGAGGGTCCAGTCTCCCATGAGTGGAGAGATTTAGTTCCCACCTGGGTTACCAGATCACACTCAACAGTTGTAGCACATGCCAACACTTATGAGAATGAAGAGGCTAGCACTACTATTCCACATACGCAAGATGAGGTTGTTTCTACACAATAGGCCAAAGATCTAGGTGATGACACATTATTTATGGTTATTCTTATGATTTAATAATATTCTCAGGTTCATGTCTTTAATTTATATATATCATGATGGGCCAAAAAGTGGCAATATGATGGGTATATGGTTGAGTTTTTTTCAACCCAAAATTGATGAAATGAAAAGGGTTTTTAAAGGAGATTCTCAGCTTTCCATTGATATGAATTATGCTTTACTTTGAATTTAATAAGTAATTATTATTCATTTTCTATTCCAATTATAACTAAAGTCCTGATTGATAGGCTAATCGAAAAACATCTATAAATTTTAAATGGTGTCACATTTTTAAATCCAAAACATGTGTCACATTCTATTCTTCGATACTATAGGATTAAAAAAAGAAAAATGAATTTCATGAATTTTGACCAGGTTAAGGTGGTCAGACACGAGTTTTTATATTTTTTAAAAAGTTGTAATAAAAAATTCATAATTAATTATTTACTTGGAAACAAATTACAAAAAAATATGCATCACATTGGTGTATGAGTCCTCTACTTATATATAAAATCTTTATAAAAATATTATCATTTTATTGTGGTTAGGTGGTCGACAGACACCTACTTCTTATTTTTTCCCTGAAATTTAAGTACTGCATTGAAATTTCAAATTTTCACCAAATAGATATTTTTTTAAAACAAACCTAGCAGTTTAGAAACTAAATTCAATTTGCTACAGATTCTATTCTGACATATTTTTGAAATAATATAGATATCTTATTAAAAAATTTACATTAAGTTGCCTAACTCTGATTTTTTTGCCACTTAAGGGCCTATTTTTTCCATGATGATTCTACACATACCCATATATATATATATATGTTTCATGACATGTACTGATTATCTTTATGATTTCTATCTTGCAGGATCCATGAGAGAGTTGTAGGATCTCTACTGATGGGCAACCATAAAGATATTACCTCCTTCCCTCATAGATTAGGCTTTTGGTACAAACTACATGCTTCCACCTATCATGGAGCAACATCCAAATCCATTCAAGCCTTTCGTAAGGTTAAGAGCAACATATGAGGGCGCTACTAGGTGCGCTAATTGAGCTGAGGGTGATCTATCAACACTACAGGCTACCTATGAGGAGTTTTGGTCATCTCAAGATCTAATGGAGGTCGAGAGACTTCGTGGAGAGATTGCTATGCTATAGGCAGATAGAGACTGAATAGAATGAGAGAACATGGAGGTTATCATATGGGAGGCCATGACTATTGGACAAGCATGGGGCCTACAAGATGCACTAGATTCTATAGCTATGTCACAATTGCTTTCTACCATCTCTTGATGGATTTTCTCTCGATGGAGGTGATCACCAAGTCTTGATGGATTTGGTAGTCCTGCTTAGCTTGGAAATTGGGTTCAGGGTAAGTGCACCAAGATGGTTCCCAAATAAGGGACTTAAGTGGCCACTTTTTTTCTTAAATCAGAAAATACTAATCTTGGACATGAAATTGAGGATAGTTACACTCACAATTTTGAGATGGAACAAAAACAAGGATCAAAGTGCTCCAAGTCTAATTTCTAAACTACTAATTTATTTTGAAAATGGTTGAGATTAAGGGGTTTAAAATATGTACGTACACAAATTGGTGTTGTTTTTGTCAGAAAAACATAACATAACAACTCTTGTACAACCATAGTACGGTAAAAAAAATTGTAGTATTTTTAAAATTTCTATAGTAAGAAGTTATTTAACAGTATCTAGTTGATGCATGATTTTTCTAATAATTTTTTAATGAATATTTGATTTTTTACTAATTTTCGAAGTGGGCACTTCCTGAAAAGCAGAATTTTGGCCGTGCTCCCCCTACAAATTTTGGAAAATAATTGATTTTTTTTCTTGTTTTTTTATTAAATTTGTAGAATGGAGTCTAGTTTCTAAAAATGTAATTTATTTGAAATTTTGATGAATGGTTAATTTATAACAAAAAAAACCAAACACTACTTTTTTGAAAAAAAGAGACATACAAACAAAATAAATTATGGATGAAAGGATTAACATTGTTAGAAAGTGAAGAAAATTACATCATTGGATAGCTAAGAGAGAACCTAAGATTACCCATGTGTTCAATTTTATCGATATTGAACCAGATGCAATCCTGATGGCAAGCATGAACCTGATTATGTGAAAAACTATAGAATTTGCAAAAACATGTCTCTGACTTCATTGGGAATTCCCTCCAAGTCTTTGGGTTGGTATTCCAAGGCAAGTTCTTTCACTTTTTTCTTTTTTTTTAACATGAAATAATGCGAGCGTGTTATAACGAATTCGTGCTATGAGTTTTAATATTTTTTTCAAAAGTGGCCACAAAATTGCTACCCAACTTCATGCACCCACCCTTCACCAAAATGAAATGAAGTAAATAGGGTTCCACCTTTTAGGAGATGGAACACAAGGGGGATAAGAGGAGAGTACCTTCCTATTTCACTCTATTTCATTCAAGGAAACCTTAGAGATCTTAATCCAATGGTCCAATTGAGAAAAGGGGTATGCTATAAGGTCTCCTTAGGTGTGATTAAAGACTAAAGGAGGTTCAACACTAAGCAAAGGCTTAGAAAGAAAGAAATGCAAATGATATGCAAATGTCACTATGTAACTTAAATTATAAAACTCAAAATGAGAATAATGGATTGAGATTGAACATAGGTGCACCTGGAAAGTTAAAAATGTCTTAAATAAGCTCTCAAGTCCTAGAATTATGACTCTTGAAGCATACCGAGACTCATATGTTAGGCTGGGAAATTTAGTCCTAGTTTAGGGTTTTGGGACAGAAACAAGAATTTCACAGTGATAAGCTTGAATCCTCTAAAATCTAGAAAAATTCCTATACCAGGACTCATAGGCCACATGTGACGATTTAGTCCAATTTTTATTTATCAAAATGTCAAGATCTAAATCTATTCTCCTATCTTTGCACTTCCTTCCTATGTTTTCCAAACTTCACTTCTGGATTTGAACCTGCTAAAAACCTGCAAAACAAAATGTTGTGTTGATTTGCTTATGGGGGGGGGGGGGTTGCCTCGGTCAAACCCCTAGTTCGGCAATTAAACCTTGATAGAAAGAATAGATCTTGAAGGGAAATGTGTGTATAAGATCTAATCTTAAGTGAATCTAAGATTAAGAGATCTAAAATGCAATGAAACCCTATTCTAATGTGCTAGAATAAGATGCATGAATGAAACATAAAGATGGTGACTCACTTTGGGAGATCTCCAATCACCCTAATAAGCCACAATAATGCATGTACCTTCCTTTAGGTAGAAAGTAGAATGATAATGGAGGATGGAACCACTTAGGAAACATGTCATTAGGATTGGTTTGATAGCTAGTTGCATCTCCCCAACCTAGAATCCATCATGATTCACCATAGACAACCATCTTCAATCCTTGACAATGCTAGATCTTGAATTGAAAGTGAGCTTGAAGACCTGAAAAAACATTATAAATCTGCTCCAAGACTTCAAATTTATTTTCTCCTTGCTCTTGAATACTGGAAAATCTCTCTTGAATGCTCTTGCTTGAAAACTCTAGGATTGATTAGATCTTGAGTTACTAGGTGAAATAGTGATTTGAAACCTTAGTTTTATAGGTATCTCATCTAATTTACTGTTTATTAGATCCCAAATACTGACATTAACCAAAAAATTGAATTAGGAACCTTAATTTCCCACTCAATCCCTAAAAAGGGGCCACACAAGACTCATACGCCCAAGGTGGTGTATGAGTCCCACCCTAGCTTTTAGGGGTGAGAAAATATCAGGGTGTTAGAAAATTAAATGTATTTGTTGATTTTGTTAGGATTTTAACTGAAATAAGCCTTGGCATATGAAATAAAGGGTCTTAGGGGCCTATTAATAATGATTTAAAGGGTCATGAATGCAAAGGTACTGAAATAGGTCCAAACTAAGTGTAAAATTATACCATCTCCAAGAAGGGAGTACAATTTTCTACAATACATTAAGATCAAGTTTGGTTAAGTAGGACTTTAGATCAAGTTCACTTAAGTTTGAATTTTTGCCATGTAATTAAGTTTAACATAATTATATATTATATCTTAGAGAGAATTATTTAGTCCAAATTGTGAATTTGTATATAACTTATTTCATTTTTTTTTAGCATGTTACCATTACATACACAAAGATAGAGAACCTTATTCACTTGGCCAATCCTCCAAGTTAGACCCTAACTATTAAAGATGATATTGTGTATCATGATGCATTCAAGTTTTAAATGTAAACAAATCCCCCAGCCTTATAAGAAGTTAGGAATATTGGGTATATTTGATATCAATGGTATTCAGGTATTTGTATGAATAGGAATATATTGATTTAAGTTAATAAGTAATTTAACATCTTTTAAATTATTATATAATTCAAACAAATGATGATTTTAAATATAAATATATAAAAATTTAAGCATGAGTATATATGTGTGTGTGTGTGTGTGTGTGAAGTGTGTGTGGGTATAGATATATAGACATATGTATATATCTATACACACACACACACACACATATATATATATATATATACATATATACATACACACACACACATATATACATATTTTATATATATAGATATATACATATGTCTATATATCTATATATACACACACATATATATACATATACATCCATATAGACATATACCGTGCATATAGATGTATGCATGTGTATGTGTATGTGTATATTTATATGTATATGTATAGATCTAAATATAAATTTATATACACATATAACATATACATATACATATATATGTATACATGTGTATGTATATAGATGTATGCATATGTCTGTGTGTATACACATGTGTATATATATACATATATGTGAATCTATTTGTAATACATACATACATATATATAAATACACACACACACACACAAACACACACACACACACACATATAATGAACTAGTTAAGCATGTAAGAACAACAATAATATAATGTAAGATCATAATTATTTCATTGTATAATCAGACCAAAATATTATTGATCAGTAATTATTGTGATAAATGTATGATATGTGTAAATCAAGTTGAAAAAAAGTGATTATCTTTAAATGTTATTATTACTTTTTGAATGTGACTAAAAATGTGTTGTGGAATCACTATCAATAGCCAACTTGAGATAGAGGTGAAATTGAACATAGTACCATGTAATATTTTGTGATATATATACATATATATAAGCTTTGTCCAAAGTAATTTGAAATCACTGCTTGTACTATTGGTTCAACATGTCAAAACCACCAACTTAATCAAATGTATCATGCATAGTTAGAATGAATCTATAAGTTTATTGATAGATTATTTGCATTAGTACACAAAACTAGTTATCAAATGGCTTGATGATAATGAAGTTTCCCTATATCTACTACTGTTGTGAAGGGTAGGTTCACTTCTAGGAGGAAGGTGTGGGGGGACCACTAGTCTATGTTTGGAAGAAAAATACATAGTTGTTGCTCTCCCTCTAGTAATTGACTATCAAAGACTTGGATTATCAGACAAAATTTTTCTCATTCTTCTTTTTATTATGATATTAATGTATAAATTATCATCCAAATGTGACAACTTGTGTGATTTTTTCCATGTATTGAAAAAGTAAAAATTCTGTTGAGAAGTAAACACTTTGTACAGTGAAATATTAATTAATACCTTAAAGAATGTACAATACAATTTTTTTTTCAATGATAAAATTCTTTAAATGCTCACAATTTTCTTATTAAATTTATATTATGATTTTTATAACTATTTTGAAAATGAAATAGTGCAAAGTTTTGCATTCAAAAAATTAATTGTTATGTGTTTTGAACTAATGAACTAGGTAGGTTTGTTACAATAAGGTTTGGAATCCTTTAACATTATAAATAATTTATTCTAAAGAAGTGATATCTCATAAGCTTATATTATTTTTAGATCATATGCAACCAAAAATAAAATGAAGATAAAAAATAGTATATTTTGAGACTATTTTGGGAAGTGTCACAATGCACATATTAAATAAAAATGATATATTAAAGGAAAGAGGGGAAGAAGAGAATTTAGGTGATTTTTTGTTTTCACGTTAAGCATGTCAAGGAATAGCTACAATCTTATACTTTACCCTATGATAAATTCCACAAGATAACAAAACCTAGTTGATAGGTATAGCTAGGTGAAAGTTCAAGTCGTATAATTATATTATGATTCTTCTTTGTAGTGTATACTAATTTTTCATTAGTATTCAATGATAATCAATGTACATTGGATGTCTCTAATACAATACATAACAATTAATTGTGTAAACGTATACCAAGTTGACTCATAATGACTAATAGAGTAAGTAAGGGAAGACATGGATTTAATTCTTTTATTTATTTTGGTTCAATTTTACATGGTGCATGATCAATCTCATATGTTGTGGAATTGACCTAAGACATAAAAATGTGAATATTAAGACAATAACAAAATGCATGGGACTGGTCCAAGAGATTCACTTAATCAACTAATAGCATAGCACATGCATTTGTTGGGTACAAATAAGCATCCTTACATTTATTTTTAACCTTAACATTATGTTTCTAACATTCTCTCTATATTCAATAGTATACTTAAAATACAATTTTATTTTGTTCAGGTATTTTATGTAGCTATATTTTGGTTACATTTTTTTATCCCATTACTATTTACTTTATAAGTCAAGGGCTCCACCAACAACTACATCTAAATCAAAACTAATTTTGATTGTCATATCACATCTTAAAATTTTAGCACATTAAATCTATATAACTTATAACAAATATGCCATCTTGTAGAAAGCTCTGAGTTAAAAGCACTTATACATCTCATCCCTTAAATCCTTGCCACACCAACTTTAACAACATACCCCTATTAACATATATCTTAGTTATAGTCAACAAGTAAATTTAAATTAGAATAGAAGGATTTTAGAGATACCTAATGAATCTTTTGAGTAGGGTTGTGATATTAACAAAAGATTTCTCATAAATACTCCTAATTTTTTAAATATTATACAATATATATATATATATATATATATATATATATATATATATATATATATATATATATATATATATATATATATATATATATATATAACTTTGATGTGATTATTATTTCTTTTGTTAACTATATTAAAATTGAAACTGAATAAATTTGATTGAGATTATGAGACTTTGATATAATACAAAACTATATGATATAATAATGTAACAAGCCTAACATAATAAATAGGATTTCCTAACTTATATAATTGTACACTATTTAGGGAATTGACATGGGTATGACAAGTAGTTGGTCAACTTTTTTCCTATAGTGCGAATAATATTCCTTCTTTTTGTAAACCCCACAAAGGATAAGGTGTTTGGAAGATTTAGGAAATCGTTGGGACATCAATAAAGCTAATGGACTAGACTCTTTAAATTAATAAGCAAAAAGTTGTGAATGTCACAAATCGGTTACCATCTAGAGACTTTCATGGATATGTTCATAGATTCTAATAGCAGTAACTATGACGGTGGAAGCTCTGCTATACTATTAAAATTATCAGTTCCGTGGAACAGTCCGCCGCTCTATTCACACGTAACTGCAATTATTAAAAATTCTATATCATGGTATTTAAATTAGTTAGAGATTTAACAGTCTAAAGTGAGGTTATTAAATTTTGATCTAGCATGTAGTAGTATCTCATTATCAACTGCCTAAATCATTACGATACATAAATAAATCCTAAGACGTCTTATAGAAAGAATCATCTAATGTATATTTATTTAACAAAGAGAATCTGATTAAAGCAACAATTAGCAGCCAAATACTGATCAACAAAGAGTATCAAACACTCATAGCATTAACTTGGGCAAATCATTTGCACTACTATGCATTCAAATAGAAAACATTTATCCATATGCTAATTGTTGGCTTGTATAAGGTAGATCTCAAGGAGCTTTTTCAAACTATATTTATGTTCGTTTAGATATGTCCTCTAAAGCAAATTATGAAGGATAAACCAAACATATGAACAAAGCAATCCAATTGATCAAGATTTATTGTAATGGAAAATATTTAACCACATTACAATTGTTGACCTTCATACAATAAACAAGTTTTTCAAACTGTATTTCTTTACCTTTAGATATGTCTTGTAGAGAAAATTTTGAACGAGAAACTAAAAACATGAACAAAGCAATCTAATTGATCGAGATTTCCTACTTTTCTATAAACTTGGTCTTATAGTAAACAATGGGAACATCATATTTTAAATTATGACACAGATTTCATATCCAAAGTAAATGAGTGAGCAAGCTGGGGAGTGATGTAGAGCTACTCCATGGGAACTGTGCTTCACTATGAGGAGGAGGAAACCTAAGATGTAGTACCTGGAGTGCCCGCTGATATAGAGGTTGAAGATGTCGTCAATTGAGAAAAGGTCGAAACAAGGTATGGGAATGCCTCAAAAGGAATATTTGTACTTGAAGGAGCCACTGAAAGCTTGGCTCCCTGAAATGCAGCATATGTCGGTATAGGTAATACCGGAGGAAGTTGAGGCACTTGAGCTTCCAACTTCAGCAACTTCACCACTTGTGTAATTTTGGGTCTTTCAGCTAGATTTGGATGGAAGCACCACAACACTATCCCTATCAATTGTTCCATTTCTTCCTTGTCAAACTCTCCATCTAACCTCCCATCTGCAGCTTCCAAAACTTTACCTTGACCATAAAGATCCCATACCCACTCCACAAGCCTCATATTATGCTCTCGCAAGTTTTCATCTAATGCTCTCCTTCCTGTAGCAATTTCCAAGGCCACAGTCCCAAAGTTGTAAACATCTGATTCAAGGCTTGTTCTTCCTATCATTACACATTCAGGAGCCAAATAACCCAAAGTTCCAGCTGCTATTGTTGTCTAAGATAGACGATCGTGCTCCAGCATGCACTCCAAACTGAAGTCCCCAAGTTTTGCATTAAAATTACAGTCGAGCATAACATTGTTGGATTTTATATCCCTATGTACAATAAATTGATCCCATTCTTCATGGAGATACAATAGTCCAAAAGCTATTTCCAAAGCTATTTGATACCTACGATTCCACTGCAATGAGGGAAAATCTACTTTGCTAAAAAGATGTTTATCTAGGCTTCCGTTGGACATGTACTCATACACCAAGAGCAATTGACCCTTTTTGTGGCACCATCCCAAAAGTTGAACAAGGTTTCATTGTCTTACTCGACTAACAATACTTACTTCTAATATGTGTAAGGAAGCAAAGGTGCGCGAAATTGCTTCCTACGCTAACCTTGAGAGGACGATTATGCAAATTCAACTAACTAGTATAGAGATTTCAATGGACAAATAAACATGCATAAATGAAATATCACAATAAACACATAACACAGTAATTACCATGGGGAAACCCTTCCGGGAGAAAAACCCCACCCTCCAAAACCCGCACAATGTATTATCAAATCAAGAAGATTACAATACACTTGCAATGCAAGTTCTTACAGGAGCGCATCACCACAACTCGAACTCAGACTCAAAGAGACTCCTTCTAGCACCCAGTCTTGTAAACTGAACTCCATGATTCAAACACCTCCCCAAGCCCTCCTTTTATAGTGATTTACAACCTGGAAACCATTTGTGGTCTTACAAAACCATGGGAAAAAAAACCATGCCACATGTTACCCACAACCAAGTTAAAATAGCATTTTCATCCATAATTTTGTCCTCTAGTTTAGACCCCCATTAAATTCATACAATGAGTTGTTTATACTCTAAAAACAACCCTCCTATATTCTAATAGGGACAAGGCACATTTTTAACAACTCATACACCTTTTTCCAACACATAAACATGTGGAGAACTACTACAAATAAATTCTAGAATTTTCTAGAAAAAGCTTGCAAGGTTGAGACACAATTCTCAACATTCTCCCACTTGTCGAACACTTTGCAGGAGTTAGGGGATCCAAAATGTTATGGACTTAATTGCTAGGGGCCGAGAGCCCCATAGACTCTGAACACCATCTAAATTTCTCTGTGCTCATGGGCTTAGTTAATGCATCAGCAACATTCACCAAAGTCTCCACCTTCTCTAGCTTCACCTTGCCATCCTTGACCATATCTCTCACAAAATGATATTGTACATCAATGTGCTTGGTCTTGGCATGAAATGTCAGGTTCTTCGCTAGGAAGATTGCACTTTGACTATCACTATAAATTGTCACTGCACCCTGTTTGAACTCTATATCTGAACACAATCTCTTTAGCCAAATGGCTTCCTTGCAGGCATGAGTAGCTGCCATATACTCTGCCTCTATAGTGGACAAAGCGACCACAGCTTGTCACTTGCTCATCCAATTGATTGCACCACTGAATAATGTAAACACATATGCACTGGTGGATCTTCTTCTATCAACATCACCGGCCCAGTCTGAATCCACGTAGCCTTGAATATCCAAGGAATGCTCGTTTCCTATTCCATGGAAACAAATAGAGTACTCTGAGGTACCCCGCAAGTATCTGAAAACTCTTTTTACTGCATCCCAATGTGCTCTTCCTAGATTAGACATGTAACGGGAAAGTACTCCCACTGCTTGGGCAATGTCTGGTCTTGTACAGACCATAGCATACATCAAACTTCCAACAGCACTCTGATATGGTACTCGACTCATCTCTTCCATCTCCAATGGGGATGTAGGACACTGTGAGCTAGAAAGCTTTGTTCCCATAGTAACAGGAACACTCAATGGTCTGGAATCCTGCATATTGAATCTTCTCAGAATAGTACCAACATACTTACTCTGGCCTAGCCAAAGCTTTCTATTTTTCCTATCTCTTATAATCTCCATTCCCAGAATATGCCTTGCTGCACCAAGATCTTTCATTTCAAACTTTGCTGAGAGCTGAGATTTTAATTCTACAATCAAACCTTTTCCTTTGCCAATAAACAACATGTCATCAACATATAAGGCAATAACCAGGAAATAATCACCATCAGACTTGTAATATATACAGTGATCAGATTTAGATCGCACAAATCCCAAACTCAAAACATATGTATCAAACTTTTGGTACCACATCCTAGGACTTTGTTTTAAACCATACAAGGATTTCTTCAACTTACAGACCAAATGACTTTTACCTTTCACCACAAAGTGCTCTAGCTATGTCATATAAATTTCTTCCTCCAAATCTCCATGAAGGAAAGTTGTTTTCACATCAATTTTCTCTATCTCTAGATCATAAGCTACTACAATAGAATGCAAAAAGTGAATGGATGTCATTTTTGCTACAGGAGAAAAAATTTCACCATAATCAACTCCTGCAACCTGGGAGTAACCTTTTGTAACCAAACATGCTTTATACTTCTCAATGCTTCCATTTGAACCCATCTTCCTTTTGAACACCCATTTACAACCAACAGGCTTCCGTCCTTCAAGCATACAAGGTCCCATGTGTCATTCTTCTTAAGAGTTGCCATCTCTTTTTCCATGGCTATTTTCTAGGACTCTAAATCATTCATACCAAGAGCCTCTTCTATAGATCTCGGTTCATCAATATTAGCATTCAAAGAAAATATACACCTCCAATCATCAGGAGAATATCCATACCTTTTTGGTGCTTTCCTCTATCTACTAGACCTTCAAACAAGATCTGGTTCAGGTTCAGGTTCTCCCTCTTCCTCTGATGATTCAAAACTCGTAGAGCTCTCCTCAACATCTTGTCTTTCTAAGGGCCTCAATTCAACTTTCTCAGGTGTAGCAGGTAGTTGAATCACATCTTTCTTTTCTTCCATTTGTTCTAGCTGCACTATAATAGAAGAAGGCTTAGTTTCTCTAAAAATAACACTTTTGGAATAAAATACTTTTTGTGCAACAAGATCCCAAAGCTTGTATCCTTTCACACCATAACTATATTCGATGAAGATACATTTGATAGCTTTGTTGTCCAATTTTGTCCATTTCTCCATTGGCACATGAGCATATGCCTCGCAACCAAACACTCTCAGATGTCTAAGTGAAGGCTTGTGGCCCGACCATGCTTCCATTGAAATCTTATCAACAAGAGCTGATGTAGGAGACTTGTTTATCAGGTAGTAAGAAGTGGCAACAACTTCAGCCCAGAACTTTTGTTCCAGTCTAGCTCCACTTAGCATACTCCTAGCCTTCTCCATCAAGGTCCTGTTCATTCTTTTTGCAACTCCATTCTACTATGGAGAATACAGAGTCATCTTCTCTCTTTTAATACCAAAATCTTTATAAAATGTGTCAAAATCATTAGAGCAATATTCACCACCATTATCAGTTCTCAAATACTTTATCTTCTTTCTAGTTTACAACTCAACCATTGCTTTAAACTCTTTGAAATGACTGAAAACTTCAGCTTTACTCCTAATGAAATAAATCTATGTTCTTCTACTAAAATCATCAATAAAAGAAACACAATAAACTGATCTACCAATAGAAGAAACATTAACTGTACCAAATACATCTGAATGGATAAGATCTAGAATACATGAAGACTTACGAGAACTCGAGTAAAACTGAATACGATTTTGTTTACCATAAATACAATGCTCACAAAAATTGAACTCAAGATTGCAGTCATTCAACCCATCAACAAGGTTTTTATTTTTCAAGGTCTGTAGACCCTTCTCACCTATGTGGCCAAGTCTTTGGTGCCATAACATGGTCTTCTCTACAGGAAACTTTGGGTACCCAAAAACCACGACCATCTGTTGAAATAGAAACCCTCTCCTTCTCCAACAAAGTAGTCATTTTCACAATCTTATTAGAAGTACTATTGTACTCAACCGTGCATGCATCAAGTTGGTACAATGTACCCAATCCGCTTTCTCTTGCTATTACCATAGCACCTCTCACCATTTTCACACCAGCTTCAGAAAACTGTACAAGCACACCCACATCTATTAGTTTGCTAATAGATAACAAATTTCTTGCTAGTCTCGGGATATGCAAGACACCATCAAGTATTCTAATTCTACCATTAGAAAATTTCACACAAATAGTTCCACAACCAACAATATCAAGAACAGAGTTATCACCCAAATACACCTTACCACCATCAAAATTTTCATACTTACTAAACCGGTTTCTATTAGGAGTCATGTGGAAAGATGCACCTGAGTCTATCAACCATGCATTGTCACCTGCATGAGTGGTCAAGGCTACGATGAAAGCATCTCCATCTTCCTTCTCGGACTCAGAATCAGAATCTTGCTTCTTCTTCTTCTTCTTCTCCTCTTTGCAGTCCTTTTCGAAGTGTCCAGGTTTGCCACAATTCTAGTAGATTGCCTTGGACTTACCAGGAGATTTTGATCTCCCCTTATTCTTGGACTTAGAATGGTCATGCTGCTTTTTGTTCTTGCCTCTTTCTTTCAGTCTTCCTCAAACACTCAAAGCCTCTTTGGCATTCAGAGAGACCTTCCTTCTCATCTCCTCATAAAGTAGAGAACCAACAACGTCCTCCATCTTCAAGACAACTGAAGTGCTCCCTATGGCCATGACAAGGCTGTCCCATGAGTCTTGCAACGAACACAACAAAGTTTGGCACCTTTCTTCTTCATCCATATTAACCCCAACTGAGGTCAACTGAGTCACCAACATATTGAATGTTTCAAGATGCTCAGAAATTCGTCCACCTTCTTCCATTCTCAAGGAATACAACTTCTTCCTCAAGAAAATCTTGTTCACAAGTGATTTTGCTTGATAGATCTCACTTAGCTTCTTCCAAAGCTTCTTTGCAGTAGATTCTTCATGGACATTAATCAAAATTGAATCTACAAGACACAATCTTATGAAACCTTTAGCTTTTCTATCCATTACATCATATTGTGCAACTAAAGTTGGATTTGCGGGCCTCAGCGTCTTCTCATCCACCGCATCCCATAGATCTCGATCAATTAATAGATCTTCCATCTTTAGCTTCCACATTTCAAAGTTTGTGCCAGAAAATTTTTCTACATCAATCCTCCCTGATATGCTTGCCATCTTTGCAATCCTACAATACAGAAATGAAAACCTCTGCACAAGCTCCCACTCAAACCTTGATTAGCTCAAAAAACCCTGTACCCAACAAATAGAACCAAAACTGGTCAGGCTCTGATACCACTTGTAAGGAAGCAAAGTTGCACGGAATCACTTCCTACGCTAACCTTGAGAGGATGATTATGCAAATTCAACTAACTATTACATCGATTTCAATAGACAAATAAACATGCATAAATGAAATATCACAATAAACACATAACATAGTAATTACCATGGGGAAACCCTTCCGGGAGAAAAACCCCAACCTCCAAAACCCGCACAATGTATTATCAAATCAAGAAGATTACAATACACTTGCAATGCAAGTTCTTATAGGAGTGCATCACCACAACTCGAACTCGGACTCGGAGAGACTCCTTCTAGCACCCAGTCTTGCAAACTAAACTCGACGATTCAAACACCTCCCCAAGTCCTTCTTTTATAGTGATTTACAACCTGGAAACCATTTGTGGTTTTACAAAACCATGGGCAAAACAACCATGCCACATGTTACCCACAACCAAGTTAAAATAGCATTTTCGTCCATAATTTTGTCCTCTAGTTTAGACCCCCATTAAATTCATACAATGAGCTGTTTATACTCTAAAAACAGCTCTCCTATATTCTAATAGGGACAAGGCACATTTTTAACAACTCATACACCTTTTTCCAACACATAAACATGTGGAGAACTACCACAAACAAATTCTAGAATTTTCTGGAAAAAGCTTGCAAGATTGAGACACAATTCTCAACAATATGAACTCTTTTATTCCCTGTCTCGACCTTTCTGAGATGCGCTTCACAGCTACCACTTCATTTGCTTCTCCTATAACGGCTTTGTACACATCTCCAAATCCTCCCTCCCCCAGCTTTCGAGTTTCGTTAAAGTTATTGGTTCCAGCCTTGAGATCCTCCAGCTTATATCTATATGGACCCTGGTTTAGATTCATGCCAATCTCTATTTCATCTTCTTCACATGCTTGTCCACTGCTGCTTGTCAATCTCCGCCTCTTTTTGACAATGAAAAACAAGCCCCAAATAACTACTACTCCTGTTAAACAAAGAAAAGCTCCTACAATCGATATAATTATTATTTTCGAGGACGATCTCTTGGTTTTGGTTTTTGTTTCAGTACTGAAGCTCCATGAAATGATTGTGTGGGTTTCAAAGGATTCATGACTAGAAGCAGAAATCCCTAGTACAAGGTTATTAGGAAGATATTTTGAGCAATCGAAAGGATGCTCAAGAACAGGGTCTGTTTGGGACAGAGAGGTATTAGAGGCATTGGAGAGGAATATTTGCAGGTGTTTTTTTATACCATTGTAATCTATACGCACATTCCACAACGTACCATCATTTAAAATTTCATTCAACTTGGTTTCATTGTAATCTATTGGACGAGCGTTACCAACTTTTGTGTGGACACGGGAAGAAAGGCTACTAAATTCAACAGCGAACGTGTCGGGAGACAATTCAGATCCATTTCCTGGAAGACCGGCATGGGAGTACGATGTCTGCTGAGTCGCGATTTCTTTTGATGTCACGAAGAAAGCGATTCCATGGCCTCCATAATATTTCATTACAAACTGGATGTGCGTTGTAAAGCTGGAAAGAGAGGACAGCCAAATGGTCTCGTTATAAACAACTCTGCCCGTTGTTTTCCTCGTCAACTTATAGCCAGCACTTGTACTGTTTGTAAGATGGATTTCATGCTCGGATATAGTGGCGTCATTTACACAAAGAATGTTACTTACATTGCAACTAGTGAATTGAGGAAAGCTGAAATTTACGCCTGCCGACTGGACCATCAAAATGGAGATAGACGGCCTATTCATTGCAAATAACATAGAAAACGCTGCAATTATCTGGCAAAAGTTAAACTTACCCATTTAACAAACAACTCTATGCGAGAGGTAAATGGTATAAACTAATCGCAGATTCGAGAAAGGAAAAGATTTGGTGAAAGAACAGAATTCAGATAACAATAAGAGAGGTAAGTGTGAGATGTGGGCGCAGAAGGGTTAATGAATTCCTTAGCGAGTCAAAATTATTCCATCGTTCTCTTTGATGGGCTGGTCCAAAAAATGGAATATATTATAAAATTTATAATAGTGGCGGGTCCCCCTCTAGTGGTGTGTTCAGATTATTTCTGTCTTAAGTCAAAAAGCATCGGAAATATCGCTGGGGTTGAAGGGCTCTTGTGGGACAAGATTGTCGCCACTACTAATATCACACTCTATCATTGAAGTTTTGTAATCTTATAATGTTAGATTTTTGGATTTGATTGTGTGAGTTTTTTCTCTCTCAACGTTTCTGTTCAAGCTTCATGATCCATCATCAGGGGAGCAACAATACAAGAGAAGATAATTGTCCTGTAGAGAAGATTTCAAGAGAAACTAAAAACATGAACAAAGCAATCTAATTGATCTAGATTTCTTACATTTCTATAAACTTGGTCTTATAGTAAATGATGGGAACATCATATTTTAAATTACAACACAGATTTCATATCCAAAGTAAATGAGTGAGCAAATTGGGGAATGACTTTTTATTGATCATTTTTAAGATTTGGTTAATTCAATATTGATCATTCTATATTTGTATAGTGCACATCTATGAAGTGTATTTGATTGGAAAATTGATTTTATTGTTCAAATAAGTTCTAGTTATTGAAAACAATTTGAAGAGACTTTGATATATTCATGAATAAGTATGAAATAAATAATTTGTATGGAACTCTATGTTGAATATCTATATTGTGAACATGATTATTGTTATATGAAATAATTATCAGAAAGATTATGTGAAGAAAATGATTTCTTTTACTTGTATATTGACTATAATGCTTGAACCAGATATTTATTAGCATATAATTAAAAATATAAAAAATATCTACATATACATATGACTTTTTATATCTTAATAATATAAAGAAAAATAATAATATTTCTGATTAAATGTATAAATTAATTAATAATGTATTTATTTGAATCATATAATAAATTTGTTGATATAATTATAAAAATTCAATCCATTTTATTAAGTTTTAATACTTTTTCATATTGTATTGTCATAATAATATTTTGTAATACTGCCATATGATAACCGTACTTTATTTTTCTTCTGGATTTCACTTTTGTTTGGTCAAAAGAATACCTTTTGAATGTCCTCTCTCTATATACATAGAATACCTTTTGAATGTCATATATATATATCACATCAGGTTTGAGGCAAATAAAGTATAATTATATTGCACAGATCTGTTCTTTTAGTGATGAATATAAAAAAATCACTTTTATGGAACACATGGAATATTATCTTTTAAAAAGTTGGATTGATTTGAAAGGGTCTTTGTCTGGGATCAATTTAAAATCAGCTTTTAAGACCATAAAAAACCTTTGACAGTAAAAAGTTTGGAACAATTTCCCGGGCATTGCTTTATCAATTAGAAAAGAAGGGGAAAACAAATGCATGGGAATCTTAAGTAGGACTTTTCATTGTCTTTATAGCTTTAATTTAATAGTGAATATTATTTTTAACTGTTACAGCTATTTGATATTTTAAAAAGAGAGAAAACCAATTTAAAAATATAAAAATTATATATAAAAGTAATCAAAGAATTTTTTTTGTTATTTATTTTTTAATATTTTTTAAAAATAAACATATGTGTGAAGTAGTTTGTAAGATGTGCATGTTTATAAAATAGTTCAAATTTTTATTATTTTTATTTTTAATGAATAAGGTATATATTACTTTTGATAAAAAATGTTAATGATATATTATTTACAAAAAATGTTAGGTGGTAGAAAGACAGATCTTCAAAATGTAGGTAAAATCAAGTTTAGACAAAAGATCAAAATAAATCAAGTGTAGACTTTGAACAATAGTAAATACAAAGAAAATCAATAATCAACAAGAACTGCATTGGTTGGAGGGTTATCATGATCATTAATTTTATGCCATACATAAATGGAGATAAAATTGTATGTTGGAAATATTGTCATTGATGCCAAGATGAAATTCCTTGTTCAAAGGAATTCATTATCCGTGATTATTGATTATTGTTGTCATTGATGTCAAGGTGAGAAGAGCATAATGGCAACATAATGTTGGTCCAAGAAGATTGTCATTTGTGAGAAGAGCATAATGTAAATAAAAGAAATATTATAATGGATTATGGTGATAAGTTAAATTACACTGAGAAGGTGAAACATGTGGAGTATAGTGCAAATAGTTTCGATGAATTGTATTCCATACTAAATGTCGAACATGGTGATACCTAGTGATGTAGAGGACATGATGTTAGTTACAAGAGGAAGCATTAATAAAAGGATGAATATAAAAGTTGATGTGAAAAAAACTTGGATATCATTGTTGATGGACTTTAATGATCTAGGATAAGTGACTATGATAAGGAGAGGGATTGTGAGAATAATCATATGAGTAAAAAGAAATTAACTTATATTATTAATTTTAGATTAAACAAAAGGTAGTCAAAGATAATTATTATATCAGTCAAAGTTCATTATTAGAAAGGTAGTGATTAACATATTTCATAGGGCAATGATTCTATTCATGATAAGATCAACTAAAATATGTAATGAGAACAACTTTACTAAGAAATAATCTATTCATGATTAAAGACAACGACTATAAAATAAAAAGGGTAGTGATTAGAAAGGCATATATAACAAAGGTTTGAAGTTTTGTAATATGTAGTAATGTACATATAATTAAAGAAACAATTAATTATCAAAAAAAAATGCTGAAGATATATAGGAATATTAATTTACTTAGAAGGTGGACTAGCACTTGAGTAAAAGGAAAAAATAAATACATCAACCAAGTTAAGTAATTCCTAACTAAAATGCAAAGCTATAAGGAAACGATTAATAGTAAGAGGAAAAAATTACATTATGAAAGGTTGTAATTAATTTTAAGGAAGAGTCATGATTCTTTTAAAAGTACATCACTCTTTTGAAGGATGTCTCTCTTCATAGAAACATAGAGATATAAATAGAGTTTGAAGAAAGTGGAAAAAGGGAAGTGGTGAATAAGAGGATTATTCAAAGGCAGATTTGTAAAAAGAGATACATGTAGATTTAAAAAAGAATAGTATATAAAAAGGATGGCATTAAATTTTTAAGAGAAAGAATATGTATAGTCAAGTTTTATGATAACATTATAATTGTTTGTCATCCATTGAAGAAGTATAAGATTTAATAGATCAGCGTTGTGCAAATTTTGTGAAGATATTATATGTATTCATTTATTGAAAGAGCAATTTAAAAAGGTGAAATACTTTGTCTAATTTGGATGTTGGTGCTTCATATTGATGAGGTTGGTGCTTTGTATCAAATAGATTGGCATCTCTTGTTGAGTTGGTGCTTAGTTGTGTGGATTTTTGTTTCTAGTGGGTTGGTGCATACAAATTCTTCATGTGGGGATTGGTGTCTCTATTGGGTTGGTGCTCATAAATTATATAAGAATGGATTGGTTTCTCTTGTAGGTTGGTTCCTACAAAGATTGTAAAAAAAATTATATAAAAACAATGTATTACCATGATTTTGTCTCGTAAAGGTTTCAACGTAATTTTTTGGTGTTCTTGTGTTGCATAATTGTTAGATCTAGCATCATTGTTATTAAAAATATTGTACTATACTAATTCATCCCCCTCTCTCAGTCTAATCATGTGCTCATCAATTTCTTTTTAGAGTGGGTTTCTTCGGAACATAGCTTAACTGATTAAAGAAAGATCTCATATAAGCACACATGGTAGGACAAGAAGGATATGGTTTCTCATCAAAGAAAACACCATTGTTTAGTGGAACAAACTATGTTTTTTGGAGCATAAGGATGGAGACCTATTTTAATGCTCTAGGATATGATATTTGGAAAACCATGGTGAATGGTTATACACCTCTTACAACTCCAACAGATTAGGAAGGAAAAAGGGCTAGTGAATATAATGCAAAGGAAAATAATGCAATTTTTTGTGGATTATCATAATCATAATTCATGAAGGTTATGCACAGAAAATCAACCAAAGACATGTGGGATAAAATTGAGCAATAAAATAGACTCATAACTAGAGTTGTCATTCAAGCTTTGACTGATCAATTATCCATCATCAAGAGGAGTGTTGTTAAGGTTTAAAGTAGGTTGACGAAGGGGGCAACAATGAATGTCTAAGAAGGAGTATCAAGAGCATGGTGGAGGAGGAAGTTAACTCGAGTGAATTTATTATCACAAATAATTTCCATGGAGCTATCAATATTAAGGCACAAGCCTTTAAAGAAACTTTAAATTCCTTCAATTTATTTTTTCAAGCTAGCTAAAATCACATTGTGAACATAAATTGTGAACTAGCATTATAATACTTGCATATGAGAGAATATTCCTGCAACCAAAGTCTCACCCTAATTAATGTACATCACCCTCAAAGCATAATTAAAAACTTCCTACAAGTGTAGGTAGGGATAAATGTAGCTAAATACAAGATGATGAAAGATAATTGAGTTAAGAAGGAGTTTCATTGTGTTGGAAAGAAATATTGAAACTTACATAATAATATTCAATTGAAAAAAGAAACTTTATAACTTCTCATTGTGAACCAAAACTTTGATGGCCTCCTCCACCCACTCACACTCCAAAGAGAAAAAGTTGAGCTTCATGGAATCATAGGGGTATATATCTTTTAACTCCCAATTTGTTAAAAGAGTGAAGACATGGAGATATTTTAAAGCAAGTATCATGATGACTATAGGTAAATTTTGTTAGAATGTTGCATTCATTGTCAATTACCCTAGATGCACCTAGATTTAATTTTTACATTCTAAATATATAATTTTCTATAAATTTATGTTGAAAGGCGCAAGACAACTGAGAGGGGTGAATTAGTTGTCACCAATCTCAATCACAAATCCCAAACAATTATCAACTTCAAATCCACTTTATTCTATTATTAAGTATGAACATGAAATGCAAATAATAGAAAGAAATATCAACACAAGAAACACAATATTTATATGGAAAACCTAATAAGGGAAAAACAACAGTGAAGATTAACTCACAATATAAAGTAATAGAAAAATCGATAACAAATAGGCTCACTGTCAAAGGGATCACTGCCCAAAAGGACCCATTTTATGGATACAAGGCTCACTACCTACAGAAAGGACTCACTATCCAAAAAGGAGGCTCACTCCCTACATATACAAAAGATAACAGAAAATATACCACAGGAAATTACACACATCCCTAACCTTGATAAGAAGATTGCAGACACCATTAGCTCACTTCTTTCAGGAGTCTAACACATTAAAGTACTAATGCCTCTATTCACTTTCACACACTCTTGCTTCTCACACTTGTGGCTGTAGACATCAAAAAATTGTCATCTTACGATACCTTATCACAACATTGCATCATTTAGACACCTTGTATCATGCTTTGCCATAGGTACCCATTTCATCATCTATTTAATTAAATAAATTTTATTTATTTAATTAAATTCATAATCATTTCCATCCATTCCTCTAATGTTAATTAAATAATTTATATTATTTAATTAATTAAATCATTTATATCCCTTCCTTTAATGTTAATTAAATAATTTATATTATTTAATTAATTAAATCATTTCCATCCATTCCTCTAATTTTAATTAAATAATTTATATTATTTAATTAATTAGATCATTTCTATCAATTCCTCTAATGTTAATTAAATAATTTATATTATTTAATTAATGAAATCATAAATCCAACATTAATTAAATAAATCAAATATTTATTTAATTAATAAAATCTTAAAAATATCTTCTCGTTTTCTTTCCAAATTTGAACTCATGTGTATCTAATTAATTTATTTAATTAGATAATTCATCAATTATCCTTCTCGTCTTTTTCAAGATTTATTTCCTTTAAAATAGGAAATGGAATCCTTCTATCTTTTTACAATCTTATCTCATCTTGTCATATTTCCTCTTTTGTCAAAAATCAAATCCTTATCAATCTTATCAAATCTTATCTTTGTCCACATCGAAAATCTATAAATCAAACCTTTCACAGGCCATTTGGATTGAATCTTCTTCTAGCATCTTCACTCTGTCAAAATAATTCTTCCATCTTTATCATTCTTCATCATCAAGTCGTTATGCTGCAGGAATGAGCATCCAACATTCCTCCTCTATTATCACTCTTCGAAATCTTGCATCCTTGTGTAGGTGGAGAAGAGCCATAGAGATCAATCAACACTAATTTGAAAATCGGTTTGCATGTTCTTTGTTTATTATTTATATTTTCATTCTAGTTTGTACTTCATGGTGGTTGATAGGATTTAATTTGTTTATTATCTTCAATGCATTTAAAACTTTGATTATCTCCCTATCTACATTTTGGAACCATCTTGGGGCCTTGCCCCATTTTTAACATTTATTTGCAAGTTTTATGATAGGATTTCGCATTTTGGAATTCGGATTTTCAACAAAATTTTCTGTTTTAGCGCATTTGAGGGTTTCTGTAGCACATCCAGGGTTTAACAGTGCTTTTGCAGGTCTTTCAGGGCATTTAGGAGCTATTTCAGCACATTCAGGAATTGTTTTGGCACTTATAAGGAAAATAATGGCGCATATACTATTTCATTAAAAAAATTTGTAAAAAAAATAATAATTTTTTTTTTTAGAGCATCCGAGGATTTCTTTTAGCACATCTAGGACTTCTTTTAGCACATATGGGAAATTTTTTTTAGCACATATGAGGTCTTTTTTAGCGCATATACCTTTGTTTAAGCATTTTTTCAATCAATCTTAAATTGGCCGTATCTTGGTCATTTTGTGGTCTTTTTCAGTGATTTTTTTTTATTTGGGGTAGAATTTCATAAGCTATCCAATGGTGTAGGCGTTTATTAACTTTGAAAAAGTTAAATTTCTCAAATTCTGATATATTCTTCGGCGCATACGACTTTTGTTCTAGCAGATTTGTAATTTGTTTCTTTTTGTCTTGACAACTTGTTGGTGAATCATACAGAGCTGGAAAAGCATTGGGATCAATCAAAACAACAATTTGGAAAGCAAATAATTAGATGCACACATTCTATTTTTAATCTCTTAATCTTTTTTTGTCACACATTTCAATTTGGGGCATAAAATCAATCTTGTTTGATCACACCATTGAAATTGGCTTAAAACGAATTTTGTCTTCAATCACACTTCAGAAATCGGGTCTAAAATTAACCACTGTCTTCCTACACATTTGATTTTGGATCTAAAAAGAACGAGTGCTTCATTATTTTCTTCCACACATTTCATTTCTAAGGGAAATTAACCACTGTGAGTGTGAATCAAGTGTGTGTGTGATCACAAACACCTCACTTGGTTTGCTTTTTTCAAACCCTTTTAGGAGGCCTGCTAGGGGATTTTATCACCCCTGGGGATGACCTCAATCAAAGTGTGAATTGAAAGACATGCTTGTTTGGAAGTTAAATTTTTTATCACTCTTGGCTAAGCCCTAAAGAACTTTATACCTTTGGGAAGTGAAGGTGAAGGGTGGGTTACCCCTTTCTCCCAACTGTGTGGTAGGATTTTTCTTTCAAATCATCCTTAGTCAACCTTGTGCAGCCTAGCTTGAGACCTAATTTTCCATACCCCACTTGACTAGTCATAGGGCTTGTTGATGTGTCTTCCATGTGTGCTTATTTAATAATCATCATTACATTCTTCAGATTTCAAAATTCAAACTTTCTTATGTGTCTTGCGTGAGTGATTTATGTGTGTACATGTGTGATCATTCATTTAAACATTTCCAAATCAATCTAAACACCAAACACATAAAGATAGGTCACTCTACATGTTCTTCCAACAAATTCATATCCAATCACTTTCATCCTAATCATTCTTCTTGGCCACATCCTATCCATTTCATCCTAATCAATCCAAGTCATCCAATCTAATCATTCCACATCATCACCATCACCACTTGTCAAAATGGTCATAATCATAAACAAGCCCAATCCTAATCATAAGCCAAAAGTCATAATCCGAGGGGGTCTCCCTTTAGGCCAAATCATGAAACAAAACCTAAGCCCGAGATCATAATTCAAGGAGTCTCTTTCTCTAGTTCAAATTATGAAACAAAACCAAAACCTAAAATCATACTTCGAGGGGCTCCTCCTACCACCTCTAATAATGAGATGAATGATGTTGCATACTTTGAGGAACAAATCGATATGCAAGAGCTTACACACATGTGTGACACCATGCCCACATTCGAAAACAAAGACCTAACATCTCAACTTCAAAAAATCCTTCAAACACTTCACCAAATACCCCAACCCCTAGACCACCAAACCACACAAAGCCTTCAAACCCTCTTCCAAGATTTTCAACAAATTAAATCACCTCAAATCCAACACCTCCTAGCTCAAGCCAATCATTTCATTGCCACTTGTCAAATCCAACAACCACAACATCATCCCCTATCCATTCATTGTCACCCTTCCACCTCATACCAATCTAATCCATCCACTTCTTCGCATGTCAATGCCACATCAACCTATCAAGCCACATCACAACAAACACATGTGACTTTAAGTTCTACCTTGCAACAAGGCCAATATTCCTTATGTTCTAATGCAACCATTCACAAGGGGAATACCAATCTAGCAAACGCACCCTATAACTTTATCATACCATCATCCAATCAAAATCAAAACCCTAAGCCAACACCTTCCACCCCTACACCTCCAAAGGATGTGACTCAAGGGCTACAAGCAAGGAATCAACTGTCGCCACATGTGTCATTCAACACATATACTTGAACATACAAAAGAATCCTCAAACATCATGCCAAGTCCTTCAAGCCAACCATGTCATCCACAACCCCTTGAGCCAATTCAAGAGTCCCCCTTCATAAGTCCAAGTCACCCTCTATCATGCTCCTATGTTGTTGACCATCAAGAATATGACAAGTCTCTCCATGAGAAATCCCCTTCCACCGCCATTCAAATAAGTCATGAGGTATGTCAAGAGCACAACCCTAAACATGAGGAAAAATTACCCCCTCATCCACATAAAGATCAACACCCTCCTAATGATTATGTTCATAACACACCTAATACTATTCTTGATCAATCTTTCATCTTTGATCAAGACCCCTTTTATGATCAAGAAGACCATGATGATCCCCTTAGCCAACTTTATACATTCCATGGTCAAGATCCTATCACTTCACCTATCCATGAGCAAGAAACCTCCATTGCTCCTATCCACCCCCTACCTAGCCCTATCATGATCCATCCACATCCACTTCCCTTGATAAGACATATGCCTCCCAAGCACACATAGAAGATCAAACAATTACATTGGATCTAAGTGTACACAATGCTAATCAAGATCCTAATGATCCTCCATCACCCATTATTGACCCCATTGCAAGTACTCCATCATATCCTATTGGTCTTTCCACCCTAATTCACAAATGTTCCTCCTTAGAACAACGACAACCATTATCTTCCCTTGCTTCATTTTCTCCATCCAATAAGGAAATCGTGTGTAGTGTTCCACCTACACCAATTCCCATTGTCCATTGCACACTCCAAAATATGAACCACCAAGGTAAAGGTCTAGACCTTCATGAACAAGGTATTTTGGAGCCCATCCATGTCAAAGTCCCTCCATGCTCTTATGGACTTGGACCTACACCCCAAGGACAACAACCTAAAGATGTTGGTACTTCCTCCATCCATCCTAAGTCCACCTCCTTCCATCATAAAGCCTATCATATCCCTAAAACATATGTTGTCATTCCACCTCCATCACCCTACAAATGTCAAAAGCATGTGACCATACACCTTCCACCATCAAATTTTCCACCATTACTTCCAACTCCTAATATCCCTCGATTCATTTTACCACCATTACTTCCAACACCTAATATTCCTACCATTCAATCCTCTTATCCATTTATCCATAAATACCCTAAAAATCTTAATCATGACCAATCAATGCACACATTGTCTAAACATAAAGCTTCCACTCATTCCACCAAACCCAAGGGATTCTAAAATAAAAAATTTGGATTCCTCTACACATAAAGTCAAAATTTCTAAAGGTCCTAATTCCTTAGCATACAATTGCATGAAGTCAAAGCCAAAAAAGTTATATAAGCCCATACCTCCAAAAGTAAAGACTAAAACTAAAATGGTTTGGGTACCTAAGAAAAAAGAAATCAAGTCAAATGAGGCATCCACATCACAAAAATCCCAACCATCCACTTCCACCCCACATTCCCACTCTATTCAAGAGTCTCAAATTCATAAGTCCCATAAGCCAAACAAAAATCATAAAAATACTAAGTCTATGTGGGTACCAAAAAAACATCATCCACCACTTCCTAAGAAAATGTCTCCATTGCTTCCTACACCCCATCCACATCAAAAGCTTCAACGTTTATCACAATGTGTGCAACCATTGGTCATGGTTCCCTTCCATTTCACTACAATTCCACATACCTCACTCTCCTCATCCTTCACTCATTATCCTACATATCTCCCCCACCACCTTCCTATGGTCCATGCTTTTGGCTAAGCCTCCCCATTCATCTTTTTCATAAGTTCCATATAATCCCTATCATCTTCCGTACATAATTTGCATCATAATCAATTATCTCCCTACATAATCCACATCATAATCCATTATCTACCTACTCCATTTCCATTTCATGTCATCCCTTACCAAGATCTACGAGCATAATGACATTTGACATGGTCCATGCAATGACATCCATATCTAGTGGGACTATCACCTTTCACGGAATTAGACACTTGAGTCTCTCCTATCCATATTCCCCTTCTATCCAAAATAAAAAATTAAAAAAAAAAAGAAAAAAAGAAAAAAAGTAAAGAGAAATCCCTTCGTCCAACGGTGAAAATCTGTAAACAGCTTTGGATAAGTACCATGATGAAAACCTAGCAAATAGGCATCATGTGTAGGTTGATATTCTATGTCACTTACACTTGGGGGCACAATGTCTTATCTATCCAACCTATCATTTTCATGTCATATCATTTCCATCCTACCTACCATCTTTAGCCATCATATTGAGTCTATTCATGCACACCTATTATATTGAGTCCATTCATCCACCCTTCTTCTTTTGATCTGGATGAAGATATAGGGGAAAAATGTTGAAACATGTTTTTTGGGTATCTCTTGACATACCTCATCCTTCCAAACAAGCCTATCATTATCCTATTGTCATAAGTTTTTTCATGAAAAATCCTACGTATTGTACCTAGAATGGGGCATGTTATTCCTATGTGACATAGTCTTTGGAAATCACATCCTTGCTAGAATTAAATTGTTATTTTTTCTCATTTATTTGTATTTCAAGGTGTTATAAATTCAAGGACATGACAATAAACCAAAAGAGGTCAATTTGATAAAAGGAAACAACTGAGGGAGCTTCCATCTAAGATTTTACATGAGCTAAATGACTTTGACTTAGATTTACGTTGCAATACATGACATGCGTAAATTCTCTTGTAGGTGGCTTCCTACGAGATTTCGTGGCTCCAGTGTCATTCCTTAATGGCTTTCTTCATGACGGCTTCTACAGAAGGGAAACCCACACCCCCAGACCCGCATTCTCGTAAACTTCCCAAAAAAGATTCAAATGGTAAATGATAATGAATCTAATTATTTTTTGAGGGTATATGAATGCATCTAACCAAGAATTTGTAGGATTTAATTGACATTTTTCCTATTAATCTATCAAAACACTTACTGCACTCTTTGTGTGCAGGATTTATGGAGCCTGCTAAGGGGCCATCAAAGAAGCCCGTCGAGAAAATTGACAAGGGAAAAAATAACTGCCAGAGCTCCTAGGGGGAAAGAAGAAAATGAATAGATCAAGTACCAATTCCATGGGGTATAATGCAAAGGAAGCTGGCTTACATCCTACCTTGGTAAATCCAGAGCTAGTAATGGCTTGCCAAGAGTGCTTCCACTCTCACAATAGGAAAATAATTGCGAAAGATGGGAGGGTACTGGAGGACTTTTCTACCAAATTTATCAGTAAAACATTTGGTATCCCAATCTTTGATGAGATGGAGGAAGTTGAGAAGGAATTCACTTTGTAACTCTATCAATAGGATTCTCTTGGGTGTAAGAGGACAATCAATCAAACCTGGTTAACGGACAAGAGTGGTAGTACTAGCAAAGTATCTAAAACAATCTATAGGAGTGACTTCTTCAAAGAATATCATGATCTAGTCATGCTCCTGAGCAGAGTGATGGGTCTACCTACTGCTACATTCTTTGAAAAATGGATGTTCTACTTCATAGAGGAAATCCTCTGGGGCACTACCAAATTTCACTGGGTGAAATGATAAGCAATAATTTGCATGATCAATTCATGGTGATAAATAAGACCTCAAAATTCTGCATGACCTCATAGTTGGTTTATCTCTTAGCGGTCAAGTTCCCATACAAAGGGTTATTCTATGTTGGGAAATTGGGAACCAAGAAGGGATAACTGAAGGTCTACAACTGCTATCCCTAATTAAAATACAAAATTTTTAAGAGAGAATACAAAAGAGTGAATGATGCCTTCATCGAGCATATTAACAGAACCTTGGTGGTAGACTATGAAAGAAGGGTGTCTCACAATGCTAAAGAATTCATAAAGGGTTTTGGGTATCTATTCATTAAGTTCCCAAAATTCACATACATTATAGTAGAAGGGTTCTCAAGAAAACCCTACCGGCTACCACCCAATGACATAATCATCCTGTTGGAGCTTACTCGATAGCTATAGACTGCCCATACCCTATTGAGAAATAAGAACTAAGTTGGGGTTCCATATCCCCTAACCATTGGATAGGGATTGTACTCTTTCCCTCCTGCCCCATGTGTAGAATACTCAAAGAAAGAGTTGGCGGAGTACAACTTGGACTTACATATAGATATGGGAAATGTGGATCCCCATGGCAAGTTGAAGAAATAAGTTGGGAGACCATACACCCATCAACCTCATATTGAAGACTTCTAGGCCAATTGTGATGATGAAAAATAGGTTTGAATGTGACATTACATGAGGATGATCAGCCAGTTCATGAAATCAATTAATTTGTTCCCTATGCTAGATTATATTGTTGAACATGACAATATTGTGGATGAGAGATACAATACCATGCCAATATCCCATTACCAATAACTGATTGGGATGAGGAGGAATTCACTGACTTGGACACAATCACCCACCCCATTAAACAAAGAACCAAACAATGGGTTGATGGAAAAATAGCTCAACTGCAAGCACAAGGTGCAAAGTTGACCTATGGGGAGCTCGAAGATGAGCTTGAAAGTGAAATTAACAGTGGTGCCATTCTGGGATTGTTGTGAGAATCTCCTAAGTCCCTGTCCATTACTAGATCCAAGGAAAGGAAAGATGCACCTGAGCGCAAGTCCAAGCAAAAAGTGTACTCCCAAAAAGCAACAAAGGGGAAATCATCAAAGAGCATGAAAAGGGTGAGAAAATTTGTTCTAAAAATGTTGACCATCGAAGAAGAGGGACCCCAACATGAGGAGGAAGAAGACTTTGAGCAACCTCACTCACCACCACCCAACACTTTCGTTCCTCCATCCGCTGCTGCCACCGCCACCACACCTTCACCTTCTACTCCTATGTCCTTGCCCATCTCATCACCACCCGTCATGGACACCTCTTTCCACCTCACCTCTGCCTCGCCGAACACTCCGGTGGTGGTGCTAGACTCTTCCTCTTCCACCACTTCCCCATTTTCATCTTCCTCACTTCCACCTCCACTTCCTATCCTCTCCACTTTACCTCCTTCCTTGCTAACAACTACCATGGTGCCTCCCACTCTTTTGCATGCCTTCGTGGCGTATATGAAAAATGTGTCAATTGAGCTCTTCAAGGTAATCCTCGATTCCAAGGTCCAAGCATTAATGGCTCAGGTTGTTGCTTCCTTGCCTCTCCCTCCACTATCGATTGAGACACTAAGGATGTAAGCAACAATGTAGATTTCATAAGAAACAAAGAGGCTAAGTGTGGAGCAAACTAAGGAAGCCATGAAGGATGTTACTAAAGAATCAAAGGACTCCAATAGGGATGACTACTTTGAGCATCTTGAAGGCGGACTAAGTGTTAACATAGATAAAGTGGCCTCAGATGGGGAAGCACAAAAACCCTTTGAGGATGAAGGCAATGATAGGCTTGATGATCTAGGTGGATGCTTGTCGTAAAAAATAGAAGTTTTCTACATGCTCCAAATTTTAGCACCATCTTGAAGAGCCTAGAAAACTAAATCTGACACAATTTGAACAAGGTCTAAAGGAGCTCGTATGTCTGAGTTACGCCTGGTCAAAGTTGTGGTCAAACCGGGTACAAGGGCCAGTCAGAAAGACAAAAAAATCATCTAAAAAATGGTCAAAAGTAGCATCATGTCGAAGACCTCATCGCCACGATTCTGATGCCATTTGTTTCATCGAAAATGGAGCTCATACGATGAAGATATGGTCGGTCAAAGTTGAGGGTTGACCATGATGATGTGGCAGGAATGAAGATGTGGCAAGAATGATGACATGGCAAAAATGAGGACATGACTATTTAAAATATAATTTAAAAGCTAAATTCCCTTAAATTTAAATTATTAAATCTTTTAAGTTTTAAAATCCCATACTACGAGATTTTTAAGGGGTCTTAGAGATTTTTAAGGATATTAAAAGATTTTGAGAGGATTTTAATGGATTTTAATGGTAAAATGGCTTAAGGAATACAATCCATTCTTTGTAAATATTTTAAAAGGGCTTATAATAATCTTAAATATTATTAAAAAGGGATTTGGAAGATTATTTTTGTAAAGCTCATAAAAAATAAGAGCTATTATTTAGGAATGAGGTTTTTGCAAAAGGTATATTGTTAGCCCGATTTGTTAAATAATAACCTCTTATGGTTATTATTTCCTCCCCCAATGTAACAAAACCTAATCAAAGGCTAAAATAAATCATGTACGATATGTAGGGGGTTATTTGGTTAAGTGGGGAGTTATTTCATTAATTACGGTGGTTTTCACCCCATATAGTAAATTTGATGTATAAAAAGGGGTAGAAGGAAGGAATTTTCGCTAAGTGACCTAAAAGTGGATTTTGGTGATGATTTTGGAGAGATGAAAATTTGTGAGAGATTTCCAAGTGAGGATTTTTGAATAGTGAATTTTTAATCCTTATGCATTTGAAGCTTAGTTAAGCTTGTTGCATTTGTTGAAGGATTTTCTTTGTAATTCATTATCATCCGAGGAGATGAGAATCTTGTAATAGGTGGAAGATCTTGTAATCATTTTCTGGAGCATAATAGGATCGGTCACTCTTTGGAGAGGGACCCAAAGACGTAGTCATGATTGTGGCAAACTCCATTATCAGATTGTTTGCACTTTCTCTCTTCTTCTCTCTCACATTCTAGTTATCACCTTGATTTTTAATGCATAATTTCAATAATGTACACTTGTTTTTGAGTTTCCATTAAATTGTTTAAGTTAAGCATTCAATTATGCAATTAGTCTAGATCCTAAATCAGATCACTTGATGAGCATTTCAAAGTTGAAACCTCTGATCAAGAGCCGAATGAAGAGTTACCCCGAGAACACAAGGATGAAGAGACCCACCCAGAGAAGCAGTGCTCTGAGGAAGGGAAGGAAGGTGCAAATGTTGATGTAGAAATTATTAATGAGCCTACCAAAACTGGCCTAGATGAGGGCTTGAGATAAGTAAAAATGCCTCTAGAAAGGGAAGAAGAGCAAGAAAAGAACGAAGAATAAGAGATCATAAAGGAAAAGGTACCAAGTCCTTAGAGGAGATTGAGGTTGCACATGAAAAGGATAAATTAATAGCACCGGGAAAAGATAAAGCCCAAAAGGATGTAGAAATCGTTGAGCTCAACAAAGGGAAAGCTATACAAGAAGAGAACCCAAATGAGCAAGAGAAGAATAATGAAGAGGCTCCTATCAATGAAGAGGATGAACCTCGAAGGGAACAAGATGAGGAAGGTGATCATGAATCACCAAAACAACAAACAAAGGTCCCCAGATGGCTAGAACAACTGAAGAAGAAGGCCCCCATGGTTGCTAACCCCAAGGCTCGATTAGAAGCCATCTCGGCCAGGGCACAGGTGAGGAACCGTAAAGAGAAGAAGCCTAAAATTAGGTCTCCCATCATGGTTCATGCTTCTAGGTCTAGATCACTGTAGGTAGCCAATCCAGTAGTAGGTAAAGATACAAACACTATAGAAGGGCATGACTATCATATATCCACTATTAATTTGGGCTCGATGACTCGAGAGCAAAAAATTGATGAATTCCAAGGGTTTGTCTACTCCATGTTACAACAAATGAACAAGGATCAATCTACGAAGGAGGAATTGAAAGCATAGGTAGCAGAGTTGATTTCTTACATCCAATAATGGACTTCAACAGAAGAAGAAGCCCCAATAGAATCACTAGCACCTGCCTTAATTTTGAAGGAAGAAATAAATAAAATGGATAAAATGAAAAATTGGACCAAGTCCACCACAGACTGGTTCCATAGGGTGATATACAGTGGTGACACGAGCATCCATCATGTAGCCAGCATGTTGAGCACTAATTTTTCTATGTGTTTTACACTGGTTTGGTCGATCGTGTTTTTAGCACTATCTTTGAAGTTAATGAAGTGTGTGTTTGGGTCACTCTAATTCTAATTCCACCCTAGGATGTTTGTTGCCAACCTAATTTGAATTTGAAGTTGGATGGCTGAATTTGTATCTTTTTCAAGGTTGGAGATAGTATTTATACAGGATGAGATTGCAATGAAAATCATACATAAGAAGAGAAGAAAGATAAGTGAAAGAGCAGACATGACATTGATGCTATTCAAAAAGTGTGTGAGAGTTGTGTGTGGGAGATCAGTGAAAAACTTAATGCTAAGTTTTTGGATGCAATGAGAAGAAGGAGAACTCTATCATTCATGCAAGTTGATCAAGAAACTATGGTGGAATTCTTTGTTGCATTGAGATTGTAGTCTCTCTGTAGCAATTCTTCTTTGTCTTTTTTGTATCTTTGTGGCAGTGATCCCTCCGGGTTGTAGCCCTGTGGATAGTGAGTCCTTATTTTAGGCAGTGATCCTTGTTTCAAGTAGTGAGCCTTTTTGTAATCACTTTTGATATTCTCTATAGTGTGAGTTAATCCTCACCGTCGCTTTTCCCTTATTGGGTTTTCCATGTAAATCTGGTGTTACTATGTTTATGTGTTGGATTTGATTTTCTACATTGATGTTTTGATGATTAATCATTTAAGCAGTTTCATGTATTAGGTCTGGTGATTGAATTAAAGGTTAAAATATGTGACAACTAATTCACCCCCCCTTCTTAGTTGTCCTATTCAACACAAACCTTGGTCATGGCTTATCTTGAATCTAATGAATTGTTAACTCCCCATAATTACCATATGTGGGTATGTGCAAGATCATGATGGGCCAAAAAGTGGCGATATGATGGGTATGTGTAGGGTATGTGGCTAATGACTTTTCTTTTACCCAAAATTGATGAAACAAAAAGGTTTTTTAAAGGATATTCTCAACTTCCACCAATATAAATTATGCTTTACTTTGAATTTAATAAATAATTATTATTCATTTTCTATTTGAATTACGACTAAAGTCCTGATTGATAGGTTGATTGGAAAACATCTATAGCTTTCAAATAGTATCACATTTTTTGAATCTAAAACATGCATCACATTTTATGCTTCACATACTATAGGATTAAAAATAAAAAATGAATTTCATGAAGTTTTGACCAAGTTAAGGTCGTCAAACATACGAGTTTTTATATTTTTTAAAAGTTGTAATAAAAAATTCATAATTAATTATTTAATTGGAAAACAATTACAAAAAAACATGCATCACATCAGGACATGAGTCCTCTACTTATATCTAAAATCTTATAAAAAAGTATTATCATTTTATTGTGGTTAGGGTGGTCATGCAGACACCTACTTCTTATTTTTTTGCTGAAATTTAAGTGTTACTGCATTGAAATTTTAAATTTTCACCAAATAGATTTTTTTTCTTTTAAACAAACCTAGTCTTTTAGAAACTATATTCAATTTGCTACAAATTCTATTCTTAAATACTTTTGAAATAATATAGAGAACTTATTCAAATTTTTATGTCAAGTTGCCTTAGAACTCTAATTTTTCTGAATTATTCGCCACTTAAGGGCCTATTTTTTCCATGACATCTGATCTTGCACATATCCATGTGGAAGATGAAAATGCGTAGGTTTCTTCAGTCTCAAGGTCTATGGGACTCCAAACTGAGTAATATCCAACCCACTCTTACCAAGGAATTGGAAATATTTTCCTATAGAAATAAGTGTGACCATGCTATGGGTTTGATGAAATTGAATGTTTCTGATAGTCTCCTCTTCCATATTGATGAGTTGGATATACCCAAGGAGATATGGGATAAGTTACATAACCTGTTTGGTCAAGTTAGTGAGTTTCGTGTCTTGCAACTAGAGGCTGAATTAACTGCTCTTACCCCTGAAGCATTTCCTTCTATTGATGACTTTCTAGTGAAATTCAAATCTTTAAGGTCACAATTAGCGAGATGTGGGAAGAGAAAAACAGGTAAGGAGTCCATCTTTTGGATACTATCTAAGTTGAGAGGCCCATTTGTTATGTTTTCTTCTACCTTCTATTCCACAACGGATGCTTTGGGTAGTGCATTCCAAATTCCTTCTTTTGAGACTTTGTGTGACTAGTTTACAAGGGAGCAAGCCAAACTTGTCCAGTTAGAAGGGGTCCCAAGAAATCTTGCATTTGTTGCAAAATAATCTAAGAGCAAAGGGAAGAAGAAATCTAAATCTTAAAAAGAGTCAAATGATACTTCCACCTCTTCAAAAGAGGACAAGCCCAAGAAGGAGAAATTCAGTTGTGTATATTGCAAACAGAAAGGGCCTAATGAGCATCATTGTTATATGAATAAGATTGATGAACTTTCAAACCTTCATTCAAAAAAAAATATCCCACTGCCCTCATATGTAATTCCTCTATCTACAACCTCTGCATCTGCATCTTCATCATCATCCAAACCTACACAGTCAGGGAATGCAGGGTTCGCAAGTGGTAAAGAAGATAAACACTACATGGGTAAAGGACATGCATTGGTGACTTTTGCAGTTCATTTTGGTCATGACAGATGGTTTTTAGATTCTAGAGCATCTCACCACATGGCTTCTAGTTCCTATCCTTTTTTGGGTCTTCATCCTGTTGACACTTCCAAAATTTTGTTGGGAGATAATAAGATTTTGGATGTTGCGGTGGTAGGAAATATTGAGATTGGTGATGGCTATTTCAAGGATGTATTGTGTATACTTGAGTTGCACAAAAATATTTTGTCCATCTATCAGATCACCCTTGGTGAGGTACTAAAGACTGTGGAATTCACTACAAACTCTATTTTCATCAAAGAGGCTAGTACTGAAAAAGTCATTGTAGTTGGTAATGCTGATCATGAGTCCCGTCTGTATGCCTTCTCTCATTTTGTTGATGATGATGACCATGTACCTCGTACCCCTCTTGCCAATGTTGCCAAAAATTCATCAGGGGAGATTGGTTATCTAAATTTTGGAGTTCTTTAGACTCACGTTGATACATCTCCTATTGCTTCAGAGGTTGATCTTTCAGCACAATAGGATATTTTTGATCCCTCAGATCTTGTTTTATTGGATGAGTATTTGGCTAGCATCTGAGATTTGTTTGTGGAGTCTCATCTTGCAGATTTGGGAGATATAATTGAGGGGATTTCTCTCCTCTTTGATGATAGTTTCAGCATGTCTCTTGGTACATCTAGATTGTCTTTGGAGGTTGACACTGTTGAGCTTTCACTTTCATTTGATTCATCACATTTCTTGGTTGTTTTTTTATCATAATTAAATGTGGCAGATTATCCTATTTGGAGATTTCCTTCCTCTTTTCAGTTGGATATGGAGTGGCTTCTTCATCACCTGGTGGACTTGTTTCTTCCTAAGGGGAGAGGAGTTGCTTGTAGGCATTGGATCATCTTTTGTTTTCAAGCATATTTCATCGGCATTGGAGCTTCTTCATTATGGGGGGAATACGATATCTACTTTTTTCCTTCCTATGGGGGGATTGTTGATTTTATATACATGATATATGTAGTCCTTGGGGGGCATGATTGAGTCCTCCATCGATGCATCTTATCTTGTTTTTCTTTCTCTCTTTTGGAGAGGGGTTTTTTTCCACAAGGTTTTTCTCCTTTTCTCTAGTTGTGAGAGATTGCACTGTAAATGGGTACCTAACATGGTTGTGTAGCTGGGACCCATATTGCATTTTTTATTCTTTTGCATCTTCATTCTCCCTAAGTTTGCACTTAAGGGGGGTGTTAGTGTATTTAAGTTTAACTTCTAGGGTAATTACTCCAGGTGGTTTTTCTTGTAGAGTAGTTTTCTTACCCATTTGATGTTTTCATGGCTTTAAAAGCCTATACCATATGTAATTTATTCATCTCATATTTTTCCCTCTTTCTGGTGAAATAGCGTACATTGCTTCTCTCTTTTTTTGTGAAGGTTTATCCTGCAAATGGTGATCTTGGGCTCCACCTATATAATCAGTCAATAGTTTCTTAGATTGGATGACAATGAAAAGAAGATTTTTCGTGGGATGTTTAAGTGGGATTTCAATTTGAGTAATAAGTGATAAGGAAAATGCATTACAGAGATGTGTGAATTTGTGTATGAGGTAAGTGGTAAGTGAATGTATGTTATAGATAGGTAGGTGGTATAAGAAAAGGGATCCAATTTTACATAAAATTACAATATTTATTAATATATCAAGACAATGTCTTCAAGTTAAACCCTAAATCAAGTGAAAAATATATTGATAAACAAGTTTTACCATTACAATTTTATAGTGATGATCAAACAATGAAAAACATTTTTCTTTTAGTTTTAAACTATTCCTATCCTTTTCCATAAACAACAAGTGACGCAAGCGTCGAGTTCCTACCGAGAGGTAAAAGGCATGTAGCTATGAGTTAGAAAAAGTTTTTAGATAGCAGATAGGAATAAAAATGTATTAAAAATAGCTAGAAAAGTTTGAAGTAATTTTTAGTAGCGCACTAATGCATGGAATTTTTAGGGTGCATGGGCAACGTGGTCCATAGGGACATGTGAACAGGTAACATGTGTGGATGGATGCATGGGAAATTTTATTTCTGGGTACCATGTATACGTGAACTTTTTTATAGATATACCAATGAATACTTGTTTTTTTGTGTGTGTATGTATACATTTGTGAGAAGGAAGATTCTTTATGATCTTAATTAGGAAGCAAGAATGCATTATTAATTTGTATTAATTATTGAATGCAAACAATTAGAAACATTTGTAATAATGCTTGAGACATATATGCATACATGTATCCACGTGCACACAATGCACATAGAAGAGTGAGATGCATAGTCGGCATGTGAACGAGTCTTAAAGCAAGAGGAGACTCAGCTCGCATTTATAGTATTAAATGAAAGAAAACAGGAGAAATAAACTATTTATGACCAGTGCAATGTTTTTTAATTTTTTTTTTTAGAAAACCTTTTGATCAAAAAATTCATTAGTCATTTTAAATGGAACAAAGTTTTGATGTAGAGATATTTCTAAAGCATCAAATATCATTTGCAACTATTTACAAAAAACATGTGTGCGGGCAAAAAAGGAAAATGCATTCTTTACATGACCCATATTTATATGCATGGTGAAACAAAGTTTACCATATTTCTTTTTTTTGCTTGTATGTACCTATTTGTAAATAAAATTATGTTTTGTGTACTGTTGTAAAACACATGCTATGTTAATTAATACAATTGAGTTATTTTAGTTTATCATATCACAATATGCAAGTGCTAATAGAAACAGTAGTGTTAGGTGGAAGATTGATAGGGGTAGCTCATTTAAGTATAAACTTTTGTAAGATTAATCAATGTTTTTTTTAATGTAGTATGAAGGTTAGTATTATATAAAGCTATTGATTTTATTATAAATAAGATTTAAATCATGTCTATGTAATATGATAAGATATTTTCATGTATAGAACAATGTAATTATATTACAATAAATTTTTAGATGAATGACTAGAAAGCTATTGATTTTATTATAAATAAGATTTTAATCTTGTTTATGTAATATGAATAAAAATTTGTGTTTATATAATAAACAATAAGTAATTTGGAAAAATATAATAAAGAACCTTACTACCTAAGATTAAATTTGTGTATATATAAAATAAAATGTAATAATTTAACTTATTAAAATGTAATAAGTGGAATAAATATTACGATAAATTCTTAGATGAAATAGTACAAAGGTATTGATTTTATTATAAATTAGATTTGAATGTTGTTAATGTAATATGAATGAATATTTTTTTGTGTATATATTTTAAACAAAAAATAATTTGAAAAGATATAAAGAATCTTATTAGGTAAGATAAAATGTAGGTATAGTAAAATAATTTACATGTTTGTAGCACTTTGCATCCAAATTATTGAGAGAAAAACATTTGTAAGAATGCTTGAAGCATTTAAGTATACATGGATGCATGTATACATGTATCGACGTGCACACAATGCATAGAAGAGTGAAAAGCATCCTTGGCACCTAAGCAAGCCTGAAAGTGTGATGAGACTGAAGTTGCATTTGCAGTATTAAATGAAAGAAAACAAGAAAAATAAACTAGTTAGTATGAATGCATATATGAAAGGAAACCATTAAAATATGGATCCATGTAAACACATATGCATGCACAGAGGTGTACATGTGTCCATGTAACTTGGTATGTTAAGAAGAATCTATATATTCCTGCGTCCATAAAGTTAGAAATGTTAGAAACAATTTGCATCTTAAACAGGAACTAAAAAAATATTATTGACTGAAACAAAGCAGCAATACATTAGTGTTTGTGGAACAAGTGTATAAAGTATATCTAATAATGCATTTGGATGCATGGATACATGTAAATATTTGTGAAATTTGAATATACATTATAGCCTTCGAGGAATTGTCATATGTGCTTTTAGGAATCTGTAAGAAATAGGATTTAGAAAAGACGTTTTGAAAAGAACTCTTGAATACAACTATATTTTAACAATGAGACTCAATTTCCATTTGTAGTATTAAATGAAAGAAAACAGGGAAAATTAACTATTTATTAGCAATGCATATATCGAAGGAATGCATAAATGTATGGATGAAGGCAAACATTTATGCATCCATCTATGTGTACATGTGTCCATGTAAGTTGGTAAGTAAACAAGAATCTATATATGCCTATTTGCACAAAGTTAGAAAATGTCAGAAACAATTTGCATTTGAAAGATATAAAAAAACATTTATGATCGAAACAAAAGAATAATACATTATTGTTTTCTAACCAAGTGTATTAAGGATATCCAACAATGCATTTGAATGCATGGATACATGTAAATATTTATGAAATCTGATTATACATTATAGCCTCCAAGAAACTGTGATATGTGCTCTTAGTTATCTGCAATAAACAAGATTTAGAAAAAAATGTTTTGAAAGGAAGTCTTGAATACAACTCTATGTTGTGATAGTTATTTTCAAAGCCCTTAGTCTTTAATTGCATAACCTTGATATTTTCTTCATTTTTTCCTTTGGTCTGGTGTGAATTTTGTTCTAATTGATGAAGGTATATTTGAGCTATAGATAGATAAAGATATGTAAGGGTGGTAAAGAAGAATGAGTGATGTAAGTGCAACAAAGAGAAGGAATTGAGAGAATGAGATGCAAGTAAGGTATATGAATTCCTTATGGAAAGTATTAGATATGGGAAGCAAGGATATGTGAAACTGGATGTGAGAATGAATGGAATGTAAATGATATGAATTTATCATTTTCGAGTTTAACGCTTAAAATTAAATGCAAGATATAAAAAATTGAATGAGTGAGCTGGATTGAGAGAAAAAATGAATGCAAGACATTGGTGTGATGCAAGAGAAGCATATAAATGGATTTTGAAATGTATTTGATTTGAGAAGAAATGATGTGCATAGGTGGAAATGGAAATGAGTGGATTCGATAGGGTATGAAGTGAACTTTTGTTCCAAGAAAGGGTGGAAGAATGTCTATTTTGTTATTGGTTATGCTTTTTAAAATCATCATAGGGCTGAGTGTCTCAATACAAATACAAAAGAAAGACTGATGTCCCATTTCTCACTCTCCTTCGGACTAAAGAAAGTTCCAAGATCCTTGAGCTTCCTCGAAATGTGACAATAGAAGAATAGATATAAAAATATAATGATATTTAAGGATACAAGAGTCAAAAGAGAAACACCAATGAATACTAGTACCTTTACATGGGTGCATGTTTACATTTGCAGTAACAAATTTCCTTTATGATCTTATCCATGAAGCAAAAATGTATTATTATTTTGTTTCAAGTATTGAATGCAAATAATCTTAAACATTTGTAACAATGCTTGAGGCATCTATGTATACATGCATGCATGTATACATGTATCCATGTGCACACAATGCAAAGAAGAGTGAAAAGCATACATGACATGTGAACGATAAATTTGAATGGAAAACACTAAAATCAAGTAGAAATACAAATCTGTCAAAGCACATTGAGGCTCAAGTAGCATTTGCAGTAGTAAGCGAAAGGAAAACAGGGAAAACAAACTATATATCAGCAATGCATATATCGAAGGAATGCATAAATATATGGATCCATGTAAACATTTATGCATGCATGGATGTATAGATGTGTCCATGTAATTTGGTACACAAAGAACAATCTATAAATGCATGTGTGCATAAAGCGAAAATGTCAGGAACAATTTGCATTTGAAACATATACAATATTGTTTTTTGAACAAGTGTATAAAGGATACCTAATGATGCATTTGAATGCATGGAAACATGTAAATATTTGTTAAATCTGATTACACATTATAGGCTTGAAGAAACTATTATACATGCTTTTAGGGATCTGTAATAAACAAGGTTTAGAAAAGACATTTTGAAAATAACTCTTGAATACAACTCTATGTTATGAGTGTTATTTTCGAAGCCCTCAGTGTTTATTTGCATAACCTTGATATTTTCTTCATCTTTTTCTTTGTTTGGTATGGTGTGAATTTTGTTGTGATGGATGAAGGTATATTTGAGGTGTAGATAGATAAAGATATGTGAGTGTTAAAAAGAAGAATGAGTTATGCGAGTGGAACAAAGAGAGCGAATTGAGAGAATGGTGAGATGCAAATAAGGTGTATGAATAAGTTATGAAAAGTATTTGACATGGGAGGCAAGGATATGGGATGGTGGATATGAGAATGAATGGGAATGTAAATGGTATGAATTTATCATTTGTAAGTTATATGCTTACAATTAAATGCAAGAAATGAAAATTTCAATGAGAGAGCTGGATTTAATGAAAAAAGGAACGCAACACATTGGTATGATGCAACACAAGCAAATAAATGGATTTTGAAATGTATTTGATTTGAGAAGAAAGGATGTGCAAGGGTGGAAATGGAAATGAATGGAATGAATAGGGTATGAAGTGATTATTTCTTGCAACAAGGGGTGGAAGAATTTCTAGCTTGGTATTGGTTATGCTTTTAAAAATCATCATAGGGCTGAGTCCGTCAATATAAACATAGAAAAAAGACCCATGTTGCATTTCTCACTCTCCTTCGTACTGAACAAGGTATTGAGATCCTTGAGCTTCCTCGAAATGCGACAATAGAAGAGTGGATATAAAAATATAATGATATTTATGGATAGAAGAGTCAAAACAGAAGACAAAGTGGAAGTTCTTATGCATATACTATGAAAAAAATAAATATGGAAGATCATAAAACTGAGAACATGAAAATGTTGATGTAGTGGAGAACTTTAAATACATGGAGAGAAAAATACGTAGAGCTATTCACAGATATATGCATGGATGCATCAACAGACACATGTATACACAGAAAACATAACTACATGGAGAGATGGAGATATGAACACATGTATACATGGATGTATGCATATTTGCATATAGGTACAAATGCATATGTTACATGGAAGGATGTATTCATATACACATGCAAATATGGATGAAGGCATATATGCATATATGCATGTATGGACAATATGCATAAATGTATGTCAACATATAACTATTGGAAAACTAGCACTATTCTGTTCAATATTGGAAAATTAGCATTTAGCTGTTTCTATTTATCAGAATAGCTTTATAAATTATTGTTGTTATTGAAAATCAGTGAAATGCGATTGCATAGATTGATTAAATAAATTTAAGCAAAGGCATAGTTTATAAAACTGGCGAGTAGAGATACGTAATCCATGAGTGCAAATTAAATGCATTGAAATATCAGGAAAATGCGAACACATGGAGAGGTCAAAATAATTGAAGCAAATGCATTAAATGGCATGTGGCTGGTGGGGAAGGCCCTGGAATTGCTTGCCGGCCATGGGTGGCTAGGATACTTTGGCCAAAGACAAAGACAAATACATGGGTGCATGAGTCCATACATGCATATATACATGTATCCATGCAAAATATCGATAGATACATATATAGATGGATGTGTGTATGCAATTCATAGGTGCATGTATGCATAAATCAATGTATACATGCACCCATAGATACAGTCATACATATATAGACAGATGCATGTAGAGATGGCAAGATATGCATAAATTGATATATGCATGGCTGCATCTATGGATACATAGATACATAATGAAATGGAGAAAAAGACACATTTATATATGCATTTATTTTGGGAGTTTGATTCTGAATCCATATGCATACTTTGATTAAAACTAGTGGCTGAAGGTACATAATTCATTCAGACAAAATTAATGCATTGAATGGCATCTGACTAAAGGGGAGACTGTTTGGATTGCTAATCAGTCTTTGAATATATAACAATTAAAAGAGATAAGTAAGTATAAGTATCCTTGGCGACATTTCACATTTTGACCTTTCAATCAAAGTCAATTAACAAAGTAGCAATCAGACCTAAAGAAAGTTCAAGGACTATGCCGATAGAAAACCATATTTTGGACAATGGCTAGACAATCTGTTGAAATTGCTTTAGAAACTTTGAAGCAAATGCATTTTTGCTTCTGTTTACTTTCATTGTACATCTTAAATGGAAGTCGGGTTTTTCATTGCTGCAATGTATTTGTATACTTTGATTATAAAATCATAGTTTAGATCATTTTAAGTGTTATCCATTGGTATCTTTCCCTGAAATATGAAGGATTCATTTGAGTCTTGGAGGCAATGCACAACTGTCCTATAAAGAGAGCTTTGGAACCAATGAGCTGTCATATATACATGGGTGCATGAGTCCATAGATGCATATATACATGTATCCATGCAAGTTATCGATAGATGCATATATACATGGATGTGTGTATGCAATTCATAGGTGCATATATACATAAATTGAGGTATACATGTACCCATAGATATAGCCATACATATATAGACAGATGCATAAAGAGATGACAAGATATATGCATAAATCGATATATGCATGATTGCATCTATGGATACATAGATACATTATGAAATGAAGAAAAAGACACATTTATATATGCATTTATTTTGGGAGTTTGATTCTGAATCCATATGCATACTTTGATTAAAACTAGTGGCTGAAAGTACATAATTCATTGATACAAAATTAATGCATTGAATTGCATCTAACTAAAGGGGAGGCTGTTTGGATTGCTAATTAGTCTTTGAATATATAACAATTAAAAGAGATAAATAAGTATAATTATCCTTGGGAACATTTCACATTTTGACCTTTCAATGAAAATGAATTAACAAAGTAGCAGTCAGACCTAAAGAAGGTTCAAGGACTATGCTGATAGAAAACCATATTTTGGACAATGGCTAGACAATCTGTTGAAATTGCTTTAAAAACTTTGAAGCAAATGCATTTTTCGTTATGTTTACTTTCATTGTACATGTTAAATGGAAGTTGGGTTTCAGATTGCTGCAATGCATTTGGATACTTTGATTATAAAATCATAGTTTAGATCATTTTTAGTGTTATCCAATTGAATCTTTCCTTGAAATACCAAGGATTCATCTGAGTCTTGGAGGAAATGCACAACTATGCTATAAAGAGAGCTTTGGAACCAATGAGCAAGTGAACTTCACAATTTTTTTTTTTGCTCACATTGCCAATTTCACTGTGTGCTTTAAACCTCTAAAGTAAGAGAAAACTGAGGAAAGAAACTATTTATTGCCTCAAGTAACTCATTTCTGGTTCTGGATACTGTAATTATTGTCCTCATAGGCACACATGCAAATTATGAAACCATATAGAAAGCAAGTGAACTCTTTAATAATCCCATGAAACATAGTCTTTGTATGCATCTATGTATACAGGTTTGCATGTATATATGTGTACATGTAATTATGTATATATGTTAGACAGTATGTATTTGTGCATAGGTGCATAAGGATTGTATGTATCTTTAGATTTTAGATTGCATAGGTAACATGTAGTTCATAGTCATCTAGTTAGAGTAATATGATCACTTTGTGCATATTTGTATTTAATTCTAGAAGTTGATGTTTCCAAAGTTGTTTTTTTTAATTTGGAAAGTGGTATTTAGCTGTTTTCTTGATTGTGTTTCAAAGTGTGCATTAAATAGAATGTGGATTTATCATGTAATATAGATTTAAGTGACTAGAGATGCATTGTGATTACTTTGAGCATTTCATTTTTTGTTATTCTGCAGATCTGTGTAGTCACAGGAGATGTTGTTGATGTAGAGTCAAGACCTGGAACCGAGATACTAGATACATGTATCCATAGATACATGGATGTGGACATCTATCATGGTATCCATAGATGTGTAGATACATGTATCTATGGATAGATGTATTCATAGATACATTGACACATATATGGATAGATGCCTATATACATTTGCACATAGAAACATAGATACATATATGCGTGGATACATCTATAGGTAGAAGAATACATAGAAACATAGTTGCATGGATAGATAGATAGATGCATAGCTGGATACATAAATGCTTAAATATACATGTATGGAAATATCCATGGATTGCATATGAAGTTGCATAGATACATATATCCATGGCTGCATGTGTACATAGATGCATGTATTGTAGTACACATGGATGCATGTATATGTGTATCTCCGGGCAAGATGCATGGTTGCATGTGAGGCTTGTAAAGTTTGTATATTTTTTATTACTACAAAGCGGTCTCATAAAGAGAGGTTTGGAACGAAAATTATGTCAACATGTGTGATAATGAGAGTTTTTTCCTTGAACCTTGTTATATATTCAAAGAGTAACTAGCAATGCAAACAACGTTCCCTTTAGTCAGATGCCATTCAATGCATTGAGTTTGCATCAGTGGATTATGTACCTTCAGCCACTAGTTTGAATCAAACTATGCATATGGATTCAGAATCAAAAGCTCTTTCCTATGAACCCATTTTTAATTTGCCTATGCATTTGCCCGGAATTCTTTTAACTGGCAGCATTGGCCAATCACATTTTGCCATTGAACATATTACTTATTTTTTTGTACAGTTTGCATTTGGAGAGCTATTTTATATATTGGAAAATTAGCATATATCTATTTTTCTATTCGACTGAGTAGCTTTATAAATCATTTTCATTTTAAAAACTCAGGAAAATGCGAATGCATAAATTGATTAAATAAATTTAAGCAAAGGCATAGTTTTAAAGTTGGTCGCTAGAGGTACGTAATCCATGAATACAGATTAAATACATCAAAATATCAGGAAAATGTGAGTGCAATGCATGAATGCAAATTAAATGCATTAAATGACATCTGGCTGGAGGTGAACGCGCTGGAGTGGCTTGGTGACCATGCATGGATAGGGTACTTTGATCATTTAATATAGAGTTAAGCCACCTGCTATGCATATTTATTACTTTGTGTGTGTTGTTTTTGTGTTCTATAAGCCTGTGTTCTCAAAACCTAGATTCTGCAATTGCTTTGAGCTTTTTTGCTATGATGAAAGCATATAGGATAAAGGAATTTTGTGAACTGTTATAGTTAATGTGCTCATAGGCACATATGCAAAATATGGAAACATATACAAGGGAAGTGAATTGTTCAAAAAAACTCCTCAAAGAAATGTGGTCCCATGGAATGCAATAAGTGTTCACAATGGACACTTTGGTTTTTGCATGTTAACTTTGTCAGATAATGCAATTTGGCATGAACAATGTTGAAGCCATGACATGGACAATAGAACTATTCAACACTGAACTCTATGCTTGTAATAATTATTGGAAAAGCTGTAAATGCCATAGATGAAATAATATGAATAAGATTCTAGTTTTTGGGTTTCTTGAAATGCAATGAAAAAACTGCTATAAAGGCATAAGACAAGGTTGTGTAACATATTTCCATTCCTGTATCTAATTTCTTTGGACATGAATGCTTTACATATTTGATTGAAATAGTAACATGTCTACGAAAATGGGACAATAGAGATCATAATTCAGTAGTTTTTAGTGTGAGTATATATGTATCCTAATACATATAAGCTCGATTTGGAATTTATGAAAACAATTGCTATGTACAGTGAAAGAGCTAATTAGTGTTACTATATGTGATATCCATATAACATAATAAATTGGTACAAGGCTAGAGTGGCACATCCATAAATACATGGATGCATGTATACGCAGTTGCATACAGGGATATGTAGAAGCTTAGATGAATACATGCATACATGAATATGTGCATATGTGCATATGGACATAGAGGCATATATACATGTAAATATGCATATATGCAGCGAAAGCAACATATGGATTTGTGTATACAGGAGTTTACTCTATACATTAGAATGCATGATGGAAAAGTGACTATAAAGTACAATGCATAAAAAGCAATGGTTCCTCTACCGTCCGCCCATCTGTCCGGAAACCGGTCTGGTCCACTGGCGAACCAGAAGACGAACGCAGAACGCCTGAAATTCACGTGCCTGAATACGGCTTGTTCTCCACGCGCCACGTCCATCACTCCCCAGCAGTAGCCCGTCCAGGCGATTCTGGTCGATAACCCGGCGGAAATCTGGAAATGGTTACGCATAAAACCAGTATGACGCAACCTTTGGATTGATGGAAAACTAGTGAAATGTCTTGGAGCATGGAAAGGCGAAAAAGTAAAAGTCTAAACAATGTAAATCTGTGCTCCTGTATTCCTAGTTTCCTATAAAGCCAACAAAATGCTATGTATTAGAAACATAGTTTGTATGGATAGTGATTTGAGGTGCTGGTTCAGAAGAGAAAAAGTTTACATATGAATGACATTATTACCTTCTGGTGATGTTTCCTATCTATTTGTCAATGCAAATGGCTTCAACAATGGCATTGTTTTGGTCAAGGCTAAAATGTCCTTTAGCACTAAAGTCTCGTAGGATGAATATCACTGTTGACTTGTCCTTGATATAGTCTTCATAGCTGAGCCTTTGTAGTGTGGGCAATAGACGGTGCATGGTGACCTAGTCAATTGAAGACTGAATTGTTTGATTGTCATAAGTTGTTATGGTAGTTTTAAGTTGTAAACAGAATGTATAATTGACTTGCTGGTTGCACTGTTTACAGTGAGTAGTTTTTTCTTGGAGTGTGCCATAAGCAGCGAATTCGAATTTGCATTTTGGACAGCATGCATGAAATGGATTGGAAAGTGCATTTGCTGCTTTTAGAGTACTAGAAACCTATAGAATATGGTTCAAAATTGTTAGAGGAGACAAAAATACAAGTTTGGATGCACTAGTTTTAAAAAAAAAGAATGTTGTTACCTTGAAAGTTGAATGTAGTGGGCTGTTGAGTTTTTCCAAGCTTCTTTTGTCATTCAAGGTACAAATGAATGTTGATCGACATGTGTGAAATGTGTTCTTTTGATATGTTTTTCTTACAACATTCTTGAAAAGCATTGCAGGTGTTTTATTTGTATGCAACTGGTCTTCAAGTGCAAAGTATTGTTGCTCATATGTTGATCGTAATAGCAGCTGCAATTCAATGAGAGAATTAGATTTTGTTACGGAAATTGTTATAGAGACCACTGTAGAACATTAAAAGGTTGAAACTGAAAGAAGAGGTTAAAGTTCTGTAGACCGAAATACCTGTGCTCTGTCTATGTCAGTGTGGCCATCTTTGATGTCAACTGCAAATTGGGTACCCATTTTCCTGACACCAACTACCAGCGCAGCTATTGTGCCAGCTGGGTACTCATTTACAATTGCTAGCAATTGGTTGATAGTCATACGTGGAATGAATTTGTTCTTGACATAGGCAGGGGATGTTTTTAGTGGTGCTTGTGTCTGTTAAGATCAAAATGCAATCACAGTCACCTCTGTCATAATCTGTCCTAGGTGCAACTTGGAAATCTGAGATTGAAATAGCTGACCCCGGGACTATTTTAGGCTCATGTTGATACACAAGGTTTCCACTAACATTTAACATGATTGTCATTTCTGCTTTGTGATCTATCAGATCAGCACGTAGCATTTCCCGTGTTTTGTTGGCCTTATCCAATGTTGCTTTGTAGACAACAAGGACATCACCTTGGAAGGTGTCTCCAACTCTTTTTGCATTTAGCTGTTCGATTGAAACAATCTTAAGTTTCTTGACTCTTGTTCTACAAGGAACAAGGATAATTTCAATTGAATGCTAATTTAATATTAGCAAGCTGGGCAAATGGCGGTACAATGAAGAACCAAGTACTTTACCGTTGTGTTGACTCTTCCTGTGCAATTTGCACCTGTTTTGCTTTTCTTTTTTATACATCTTTTGGTGTCCTGCAAAGAATTGGAACAATGTTATTTGAATATTTGTGATTTGGGTGAATGAGTATGAAGGAATAATACTATGAGCACTTTACCGTTGTGCTGATTCTTCTTGTGTGGTTTGTATTTGCTTTGAATGTCTTTTAGTTTCATCCATAGATCTCCTGCAAATAATGGATATAGCATTGGAAAAGACATTGCAATGCATAAAGGTGATATAAGGCTATAAGTTCTATAAAGTTGAATTTGTCTATTGGGCAACATGCAATTTTAGGAAAATTGGATTGTGATCAATCCAATATGCTTCTGATATATAGATAGAGCATATATTTGTAGTCGTGTTGGACCAAATGTGATCAATGACTGAGTTGCCCATGTTGTGTTGTTAGTTCAACATAAATTGTATATTGTTCTGCTTCATATAACTGTGAAGCATTTTTTTGCTTCTGCTTTCTGAAGACATGTCAACATTAAAATCGCCTAAAATGTACAACATGTTTTCTGAATTTGTGGATCCAATAATTATTTGCAAGATTGCGATTACTTCATCTATGGCAATTGCAGGTCTTGCATAAATATTACAAACATTGAGTTCATTGTTAGATAGCATTACTATTGATGTGATGGCTTCAATATTTGAGGTTTCATGTTGTGTTGTTTTTGACAGGAGTAAATTTTTCCTGGTTAAAGTTGCTATGCCATGTATGTTATGTACAAAGAAGCTATCAAAATACTGCAACAAGGTATTTAGCTCAAAGGGATGCATATGTGTTTCTTGGAGACACAAGATATCATATTGCATTATGCCATAGTCATTGACAATGTCTTCTGCACATGTGCTTTCAAGCTACGAGTGTTCAATGTACATAGGAGCATATGTGATTTGTTTTTTGAACATGTGTTTAGATTATCAAGTTGCCATTGTGCACATGTCTGAAGATGAGACATTTCTAGTTGTATTTTGTCTTTAACTTTGAAGTTTTTTGTAGTTAAAGGTTGTAACAGAAATAATGATTCTACTGATTTTGTTCGTGACAGAGCTGTATAGGTTAGTCCATGCTGTCTAATGCCTATGGGATCAAAAGCCAAGGCCTACATTGTTAATCCTTGGGATCGATGTATGGTTTGTGCACATGCTACTTGTACTGAGAATTATTTTCTAGTTGTAATTTTCTTGTTTATTGTTATTTTCTAGATTGGCCTAGCAATGCATTGTATAGGCACCCAGTCTTTGTCAATGATAGTAGAATAGCAATGTGCTAGTTTTGTGCGCTGGTGATGTCCAATTGATGGGTCACTAAATTTAATCCAGACAATATCAATATTGTTTTGTTTTGTATATGCTTTAAAAATTCCATCTGAACCATTGACGAGGCCATCTTGAACATTGTAATTTCCTGCATAAAGCTCAACAAGAATGTTTGGTTTCAAGCATATTTGTGATGGGAGTGTCGTTGTGTGACTGTACACTTGTATTGCATTAAGGTCCTCGTGAAATTCATCTATTGCATCTAGCACAATCATTTGGGTTGGAATGATTGATAGCATTTTGTTGTTATGTGCTTGAACATCTATTCTCTTATAGAAAAGGTGCGGAAGCAATGGATCTAATGGTATAGGACGAAAGAAATTTTTGTTGATATAGTCTATGTCATGAGTTGTTTGAATGCCTACTCGTAGTCTATTAAGGATTGAAATAAATATTTCAACTTTTTGTCTCATGGTAGTCACCAATGAATAGCATTTTATGTGGTCTTTCCAGAAATTATAAGGCATTAATTCAATTGGAGTAGGCCTATTTTCGAAAACCACAGAGTCAAGGACAGGTTGTGCCTGGTAAAGGTCACCACAAAATATGGTATCAAGGTTTCCAAAGTATGTTGTAGGAATTTGCATTATGTCTCGTAGTCTTCTATCAATATACCGTAGAAATGTTGAGCCAACTAATGATATCTCGTCTATAAGAAGTAAGCGCAATTGATCATAGTGCTTTGACATAGTGTCAAGTACTTCAGTGTTCAATGGCAGGAATTCTGATGTATTAAAAGGTATGTGAAATGTTGAATGTAATGTGAATCCCCCTATGTTATATGCTGCTTTACTTGTATATGCAGTTAATAAGCCCTTGGGTTTGTCTGGATTATTGTCAACAGAATTGCTATACATGCGAATGGGAGCTTGGTAGATGGCTTTTGCTATAAAAGTCTTTCCTGTTCCAGCTCCCCCAGTCAAAAACAAGTGCAATGGATTTTGTGGATTTTTTATCTTTTTTATGAGAACATCCTTAACAATTGCTTGTTGTTCTTTATTTAACATTCATCTTAACTTGTAGTATTCATTGTTATCTATAATCTGTGGGTGCTTTGTAATTTCAAATCCATTGGAGTACGTGGTATTTGGGTTAGAATGGCCTATGTTTGGAAGGTCTGTTTGAATGTCATATAGTTCTTTCTGGGAAAGCTTTGCTTGCATTGGCAGGTCAATGAGCTTTTCATCTTCAAGAGACTGAAGATCATTTATAGCTTTGTCAATGTCACCCCATGCGGAGTTTGTGTTGTGGATGAACTTTGCACTGTTTTTTTGAATGGTTTGTCCATGGTAGATGTATGCATGTTCCAAAGAGTCAAAGTTTTGTTTGAGTGTATGCTCATTAATGGTAAATGGAGCATAGAGAACCAATTGCTCTCTACAATGATTCTCTATGTCAAAGTGTTTGTTGAAATTGATAAACCGTACCACATTGGGTTTGGCCTTTGGTTCAATTGTAGCACCGTATTTGTTGTATCTTGAAACAAATTCTACAAGACATATGTCCACCATTATTTCAGGACGTTTTAAATAGTAGTCTATAATAGATTTTGCAAGAACATTTTCTGATTCATCTGGCTCATTGCTCAATTGTTTAACAAATTTGAGTATAAATGTGCGATCATTGTCAGATCGTGTATCAATGAATATACATTTTCTTGAACTGTAATTTAATGGCAATGACAGAACAATATGTGCAGCTTGTTGTGATGATATTTTTTGCAAGTTAAGCATGGCATTTCCAAGTTTACTTACCATTCGTATTGCATCAATATTGTCTTGCTTGCGGTCTGTACGTATTCTTTTCAATGCATATGTCATTGACTTGTCTACTTTTGCAATATATGAGCTACAGTACATAGCAGCAGCATATGCATTTAGGACAAATTGTGCATCTGTATTAGCCTTCCAAAGATCTGGAATTTTCCTTGAAAAACTATTGTTCCATATTTGTGATGGTTTTCTTTGTAAGAAAAGTGTAGGCCTGTTTAATGTTGAGCTCAAAGCTTGATTGTATTCATTGTCAGTTAAGTTTAATTCTTTTAAGAACATTTGAAAAGTGAATGTTTCATCATAGTTTTCTTTTTGGAGTTTTGAAAAGATGTCAGTGGAATTTGCAGTTATCGCTTCAGTCTTTTGGAGTATTGGTAACAGTATAGTTGACTTTTGCATTGGTGGGAAAGGAAAATTGTACCTACAAAGTTGTTTTCTTGATCTCTTGCATTTCTTTGTATGATGGTGTTTGTGTAGCATTGCCAAAGGAAGTTCCAAATTTTCAGTGTCGCAAGTAATATACTTATCAACAAAAGCTATGATGTCCGTGTTGTTATTTTTTGTGTAGATTGGTGCATTTTTAACCCATATGAGGAAATGATCATGTTCATTTCCTCGATTTTGGAACTCAGTGACTGAGAAGTAATCAATGACATTTCCAAAGAAAGAGTCATTTGTAAGTATCAATTTTTTTATTGCATTGATTCTATGTTTATAGTAATGTGCACAAGTGATAGGATCTTTCTTGATTAGTTCAAATTTGTCAACGTGTGTTGGGTGATTAGATTCTTGACGGTTTTGTGCTGATTGGTGTAGATTGTGCAGCTCTTGTAATGTTTGAATTAGTGGATCCCAATTTTTCTCAGCACTAGAGAAAGTGATGAAAAATGTCGGTGGTCCTAGTTGTCAAATCATAGCAAATACATTTTTCTTAAGTTGTGAATATAGTCTGGAGAGATTCTTATTCTTTTGAAATCAACATATCCAATATCTGATTTAAGAATTTTTTCTAGGTTTGGTTTGTGTTTAACGTCTTTCGCAAATAGCTTTCACCCTTTTAACTGGCCCTTGCAGATTCTTATTGTCATTGTAGACAGTACTTGTTGTATTAGTACCTTTATAGCTTTGAAAAAATGTTTGTTGTATGATATGCAAATTGTCTTTGTGACTGTAAGAGCTCCCAGCGTACTATTTTCTGATACGTAAAGTTTTTTACAATGTCATTATCATGTGGTTTGCCAAAGAATAAGGTTGGGAAATTCATTTCTTCAGCATAGATGTCCTTAAATATTCCAATTGGATACTTGTGCTCTGCAGGTGCAATTTCAATAATCTTGTCTTCCATGTTATGGATACTTCTAGACTCAGTGAATCCATGTATCAATGTTTCTGATGGGTTTTCATTTTCTGTTTCACTGTCTGATTCTATTTCACTTGTATTTTGTGGGCTATTGTCTTCGTTTTCTTCAGTGCATTAGAGAACTTCTTGCCAATCTTGGTTTATGTGGACTTCGTGCTTTTTGTATAATGGTGTCCTTGTTAATTGAGTCAAAGTTTGCATGATGACATTTGGGCGCACCATGCCTTTTTGAAATGCATTTTTGTATTTTAAGCATCTTTTCAATGAAACAACAATTGTTTGTGTTGTTAATTGATTGTGGTAATTCTCTTTATACAATGTTCATGTCAACAGGGACATTTATAATAGAACCTGTTAGGCCTATTTGAGACATTTTGAACCCTAGTTCCCAAATCTATGCAAATGCAATTCTAAGTGAGACAAGTCATTCTTCTAGATGAGTTAAATTTTGCACATAGCACAATGGTCTATTAGTTCTTATTTTCTGTGGCATAGCATACTTTGGAATAGTGGGCTGTTTCAATGCAAAGTAGCATACATGGCATATGAAATCTGTGAATGGTAAGGAATCTGATTGTAGTAGCTTACAGTATAATTATTTTTGTTTCTCTTTGAATATCCTGATGTCCTTGTTCAAACAGAGCACTTGGAAAATTGCACATGGGTATTTTGGTGTATCTTGTATTGCTGTTTTATAAATTTCTATTGGTGTCAATGTTTTTTTTTTCTTTGGACTGCTAGGTACACTTTCTTTTTGTTTTTTTTGTCTAATCAAGTTTTTCAGGTGATTAATTCTTATTGTTGATTTATGTTTAAAATTGTTTGCTATGACAAATGGTATCAAATTTTCCTTGTTTTTAGGCAAAGCATGTGACTTGGTCAAGTAAGTATTTTTGTATTGTGGACGATTTCTGATCAACTTTTTTAGTTGGAGTAAGCTTGTTGAGCATTGGCGAGTTAGATTTTGGGCTTTGATTCTTAGAAGCGGCTCAAAATGTCCAGCCAGAGGGTTTGTATCATGGAACAGTATAGAGACTAATTTTGTATATCCAGAATCATTGAAATCTAAGTACTTTCTTGATGTTGTCAATGACCAGAGGCTTATTTGTATTTTTAACCATTTGGATATCCAGTGAATGCAAAACAAGTCACCCCACAATCCACATTCGCTATGGGCTATGCATGGGCTTGCAGACAACCACATCTTGTGGAAGTATGTTTCTTGATCATGTACTTTGTGCAATGTATATAAAGTATTAGGATTTAGTTCATTGTTATATGATTTAATTGCTTCTTTGTCCTTTCTTGAAAGCAAGCTAGGAAATAATCTATAGCTCCATTGCGTAATTGAGTTGAGGTGTACTGGTTGTTAAATAGCACTTGAAGTGAATCAAACAAACAATCACCAACATTGTATGTAAATGTGCTTAATCTACAAAGGCCTTCAGCTCTACGGACATTGTCAATGTTTGACATTCGAGGATACTTTGTGCATAGTTTTTTATTTCATGTGAACCTATGGGCTGTTTTGAAGTTACATTTTTTGTTTCAATTTTTAACAATGGTTCAAAGTGTCCACTTAAAGAATTCATGTCATGAAATAGTATAGAGACTGATTCTATGTAATTAGAACTATTGAACTGTAAGTACCTTCTTGCTGTTGTTCTTGACCAAAGGGATATTTGTATATTCAACCATTTGGATATCCAGTGAATGCAAAATAGGTCACCCCACAATCCACTTTCAGTGCAATCTGCTTGTGGCTTTGCAGATAATCGCATTCTGCGGAAATATGTTTGCGGATCATGTACTTTGTGCAATGTATATAGAGTATCAGGGTCTAGTTCATAGTTGTATGATTTTATTGCTTCTTTGTCCTTGTTTTGAAGGCAATTCAAGAAGTAATCTATAGCTCCATTTCGTAGTTGAATTGATGTGTAACGATTGTTAAGCAATAGTTGTAATGAGTCAAACAAACAATCACCAACATTGTATGCAAAAGCACTCAATCTGCAAAGTCCCTCGCCCTTAAGCACGTAGTCAATGTTTGATATTTGGGGGCACTTTGTGAATTCATAGGTGTCAACGTCTATCATTTTATTTGTTTCTCGTGTATCCTAATGTGTTTGAGAATAGCAAATGTTGTGTATGAATAACATCTAACGCTATTATCTAGATTACAAAATCTATAATTATTTACATCGTCGCCTATGTGCTTTTACTCAATAGCATTCCATAGTATTAATCATGTTGTCGAGCATCTTGGAAGTTAATAATCTCTATATATGTTGGAAAATGGATCTTGAGTAGTAGCAGAAGCCTACGTAACATACCACACAACAAACAATTTAATAGAAGCACAAGGGGAAAATAGTATTAATTCTTCAACCTGACCTTGTTATCCATTGTCCCCCAGCAGGATTGTATGTACTTATTCATGTTACATTGACAAAGTGGATAAATGAGTACAATGTATGATGTATACTTTCAGTGCCACAAACACAAAACAATATTTTCAGGTAGCTTTGTTTACATGCAACAAATGGTCGACAAGAATCTTTTTTGCTCACATTGTCAATCTCAGTCTATGGTATTTAAATGTTTTGTGTAATTGGATTCCTTTGTTTCTATGTACTTCGAAGCGACTGATTTTTTTCAAAGAACAAATGATTTTAAAAGCTATTCAGGTAAACATGAATTAAGTGGCATGTAGAGAATAGTTTCACAAATCATTTCCGTTTAAAGAAAATCAAGGAAATGCAAAAGCATTGTTTGATCAAAGAAGATCTATGGCTTTTCTTATTTGTGGGAATAGCTTTTAAAATCATTTGTGTTTTCAAAATTTGAGGAAAATGCGAAGGCATAGGTCCATTAAGAAAAAGTGAAGGCATAGATTGATTAAATAATTAAAAAAAGAGATTGAAACTCAGAGGTGCAGGCGCACAGTGCATACATGCAAAGCAAATGCATTAAATAACATGTGGGTGGATGAGAAACTGCTAGAATGGCTTGGTGGACATGTATAGCCAGGCTGCTTTGTTCATTTGTTATAGACTTAAGTCAGCTGTTAAGCATGACTATTACTTTGCACAAATTGTTTTTCTATTCTACAAGTCTTTGTTCTGGGAGAGTTTATAGCGATTGAGCAGACTTTGTTATAGTTACAGTATCTAGAACTAGAAACCAGTTACTTGAGGCAATAAATAGTTTATTTCCTTAGTTTTCTCTTACTTTAGAGGTTTAAAGCACATAGTGAAATTGGCAATGTGAGCAAAAAAAAATTGTGGTTAATGTCATTTTGCATGTAAGCAAGACCATGGAAAAATATTGTGTCATGTCTATGAGTGACGTAGTACATCATTCATTGTACTCATGTGCCATGTCAGCTTTTGAAATTAACTTTGTAGGCTTTTATTTTCAATATAGGAAGATTAAACATACGTTAACTTGCACACTGCACAACAACTTGCCACAGATATAAGCAGTCCTATGAAAAAAATTGCCTTAAATGCATATAGGTAAAAACCAGTTGACATAAAACAAAGAATTATGACTCTATAGGCTATTTGAAACTACAAACAGGGTTTAAAAATTGCATGCTAGCAGTTCATTCTATTCTATGGATATTGTATAGAGGAAGTATAACTTATTAACACATAAGCAAAACCTGTTCTATTGTCCGAAGACAAATTACTATTGCAATTGTGGAAAATGTGTTTTCATGTTTGTATATGTGGAAGCAACCTTCTAAATCATTTATGTTCAAAGAAATGAGGAATACAAGATGACAAAATGAATACATGGAAAAGAACTTTATGCAGTTACTATATTGAAGAATTTCAATTGCATTTCAAGAAAAGCAAAAAGACAATTTGGAAAACTGACCTTGCAATCTGCTATCGAACGATCAAGTATACTTGTAGGAATGTACAAATTGTGATAGGCACAAGCAATTTTTCCTAGTGCAGTTTGTGCGTGATTGTTTAAATACAGTTGAAAGCATTGATCCCTGTTACAAGGACAATTTAGACAAATGAGTACAGTGAGTGACATATACTATGCTATTCATAAAAACAAAACAAAATTCTTATGTAGATTCATTTGAATGAGAAACAACCCAAGTAAGAACTTTTGTTTCTTAAAATGTAAATTGCATTTTATAATTTTTAAATACTTATTGCTATTTGTGTACCCTATAATATAGAACATTGTTTTGCATATGCATGCACTAGTGTAATTCTGTTATTGCAATGGTGGCATAAGCTCTTTAAGAGCAGTCAATGGAATAGATCCCATATTTGCTTAAGTGCCTAAAAAAGTGTAAATAGGCCACGAAAACTTGTCAATACTAAGACAAAAAACAACATAGACTTGTGCTAGCACTGTTAAGTTCTGGTAAAAAAAAATTCTAGCTATTGTTTAATGCCAAACCAGCTATCACTTAATAGTGAAAGTGATGTAAATATTGATTTTCTAACTAAATGGGGTCATTTCATTTCCATATGCATAAGTTTATTTTGTACCATTATGTAGCACTTACTATTACTTGTGCAATGAAGCCACATGCAAGTAGAATTCATAACTCATGGAATTTAGATACACCCAAGGATAAATACAAACCAAGGTTGTTGGCATCCTGATAAGAAAGATGATGAGATACATCCAATTAATGTATGCCACAACATCTTATTCAATGAAGATGATTTGGATAGGAACGTTACAAATCAGAATCCTTATTGGTGTGTGAGTAATCCTCTTTTTCAAAGACTTTTCAAGGAAATTGCATGCCAATACTATCAGTGAACAAGTGGAATCCGATTTTTTAATTGACTTTGTTTGATGGGTCAAATGTGCACAAGGATAGTTATAATTATTTCTTTGTTTTAATTATTATGTATATAAATACTATTCAACAGTTACCTAATTAATTAGATATGAAATGACAGAAGGAAAAAGAAAATTAATTAATTAAGATAATTTGATTCATTAATTAATAAGGTGAATTATCATGTAAAAGTACAAAAATTAGAAGTTGCGAAAAAATCCTATTTGCTTTATGCTTTAATGACAACGAGAGAGATGAAAGAAATTGTGGAGTTTAGGCTTATATCTGTAAATTGCATTTTCCTGACAGTTTGTAAAGTCCTCTCAACACATTGTCCTCATATTGTTTGTAAGGTCCCATTATGGGACATGCTAACAGAACAGTGGCTCTAAAGCTTGCACTATGGAACAGTTCTGCAGTAATTGAAGATATGCAATCTTTAGAGGACTCATAAGCGCCAAGTTGTTGTTAAGCTCTCACATTGTACATTGGACAAAAGACAATTGCTTGTCCAAGGAACTAGTCTCTGAAGAATAGCGTAGGTTGAGCACTGTGAAACCCAATGTACCTATGGACGTTAAAATAAAAGAAAACTGATGAAAGAAACTATTTATTGCTTGGAGTAGCTTGTCTGCAAGTGTCATTTTTTGGAACCATGACAACCTTTTCCCTGTCACTGTAAACTCTTTCCTAGAAAAGACATATCGACACACACATATATGTATACATATGTATATATATGTACAGATACATCCATGTAAGGACAGATGAATGCATGTATGGACATAAACATATATGCATCCATATGATTGCATGCATATACACATAGATGCATCTATACACCACACATACATATATGCATAAATACATATATGCATAGATATATCTAGAGTCACATGCATACATGCATATATGCATCTACAAATGTCTACATAGATATGCACATAGAGACATGCATACATACATACATGCACTGACACATTAGGCAGAAAGTGATAGTGATAGTGAACTAAAGCACTATGAAACACAGCTTCATTATGCACTTTAATGGAAAGGAACTGTGGAAAATAAAAAATTATCTCAAGTAACTCGTTTCTAGGTCTGGACCCTGCAACTGTAACATCTCCTGCTCAGTGGCTACAAACTCTTCCTCAGAACAAGAGCTTACAAAACACAAAAAACAACACACGCAAAGTAATAGAAATGCATAGCAAGTGACTTAACTCTATATTAAATGACAAAAGTACCCTGGCCACGCATGGCCTCTAAGCCATTCCAGTGCCTTCACCTCAAGCCAGATGCCATTCAATGCATTTAATTTGTATTCATGCATTACGTACATCTACCCACCAGTTTTTTAAACTATGTCTTTGCTTAAATTTATTAAATCAATTTATGCGCTCACATTTTCCTGATATTTTAATGCATTCAATCTGCATTCATGGATTACATACCTCTAGCTTCCAACTTTTAAACTATGCCTTTGCTTAAATTTATTTAATCAATTTATGTGCTTGCATTTTCCCGAGTTTTTTAAATGAAAATGATTTATAAAGCTACTCGGACAAATAGGAAAATAGATAAATGCTAATTTTCTAATATATAAAATAGCTCTCCAAATTCAAACTATACAAAACAAAAAGTAATATGTTAAATGGAAAAATGTGATTGCCCAATGCTGCCAGTTAAAAGCATTTCAACCGAATGCATGAGTATTCTTGCCTTGACGCTAGGAGCCAATCAAATTGTCACTATAGAAAACAGTTTATCCACGTGAGTGCTATTAGGTTTGTTATCTTCAATTTCAAACTCCTATGACGTTAATGCATTTTCTTTGGTGGTAGAATATGGAGATTCTTTTTTTATTGAGAGTCCGGAACAAGATGACATATAAAAATAAATTTAAGCAAAGACATAGGTTAGAAAACTGACAACTTTTATCAATAGAAAGGGGACGTTTACAGTGACAGAGCAAAAGCTCCTGCGCTCATTGAATGAATACCAAGAGACAAGTTACTCAAGGCAACAAATTGCTACTTTTATTCATTTTGCTTCATTTTATCCCAAAAATTCTGCAAGTTGGGTTTCACAATGCATGAAAACACATTTGTGCAAACAACTCCCAAAATTATAATTGCAATGGATGACAATGATAGTGTAATGGATACTAATAGTCAAAACACCGAAATACACCAGCTAGTTTATTTTTAGATTCAATGGAAACAAGTATCAATTGGAAACAAATTAACCTAGTAGTCTATTTATCATAGGTTCTTGAATTCCAAATGCACAAGTGCGAGCATGCTTCTCTACAGGATTTTGCTATGCATTTTAACTATATTGTTGTTTTGCATCGAGCCTAGAGAACCACTGCAAGTATGGTTTCCAAACAGATTTAAATCAATGAATGTAAGTCAAGAAAGGTTTCTAATTACACTTAATACTTGAACCATGAAGCATCATTGCTTCAAGCTGTAGCAAAAGTGTAGACAGGGACACAAAAGAAAATTCAACAATGACATCATCAAACAAGGATTTGTTTGCTATTACTATGATTAACTATTGAACTCAATTGACCCATCAGTCAAATAGCTTGATTGATCACTAACCTAACTTGTTTCAAAGCTATCTTGTTACGCTGATTAGTTAATTTCATTAATGAGTAAAAGATAGAATTGACTTAATTTGCATGAGCTAAGTGTAAGATTGACTTGTTTGTTAATTGACTTTGATTAATGGTTCAGAGACAGATGAGACAAATTAAATTGTCATGAGCAAAATGTGAGATGGACTTATTAGCTACTACACCACATATACTATGACATTTGAGCTTTCATGAAATAATAGTGAAAGCAATAGAATAAACAGATGGCTTCAACATAGACGAAGGGATACAATTAATATGGATAGCTATAGCCTGTTGAATATTTGTAGCATAAGAAACAGAAAGGAAGATGTTGGCGAAGATTTTGCAATTTCGGTTTACACCTAGCAATTGCATTTGCTTCCTTGTCTATAAAGCCTTTTCAAGAAATTCCTTTTTTTGCATATCAATGGCCATGATTGGTTTAATTGATTTGGTGTACAAAGATGTTTTTTAATTAACTATAATTAACTATTCAAGAAAATTGATCTATCAATGAACTAGTTTTATTGATTAGTCAAGTAACTTCATTCACAGTTAACTTGATCAGCTATTTAGTTGATTTGCTTGAATGTTTGCAAAAAGCCTTTTTCGACAAATAATTCTTTGCATAATTTGCAATCACTACACACCAAGAGCCAACATTTCTTCGAGGGATTCTGTCAAATAGTTTAAATGTTTTTGCTTGTGCTTCCATATTTGGTATGCATATTCATGACAACATTTCAAACCATTATATCTGTCAGAAATCTACATCTTATGATGCTTAGATGAATGTGCATATGCTGTTTTAAAGCTCTTTTCCTATTAACAGCACGCAAAATGTTTAGAAAGATTGTGTATCTGTGAATGTGAATAAGCAAGATTGATTTAATTGATTTGGAGGATAAAGATGACTAATAAATTTTAGCTATGACTAACCATGGAACACACTTAACTCATCAGCCAATTAGTTTGATTTATGGCTGAATTAACTTGTTTGAAAGCTATCATGTTAAGCCAACTAGCTAATATGCCACATACAGTATGACATTTGAGTTTCAAATAAGTCTCATGCACGGAAATCTGTTATCATGTTAAAGCCATGTAAACATTGATGTTCCAATTCCATGGGGTCATTCTATTTCCATTTGTCCAATTTCATTTCATTCCATTATCAAGAACCAATAATTAAATGTTTAAACCAGGTACATGCAAACAAAAATGCAAGTAGGGTTTCAATAATGACATCATCTAACAAGCATTTGTTTGCTATTACTATGATTAACTATTGAACTCAATTGACCCATCAGTCAAACAGCTTGATTGATCACTGACCTAACTTGTTTCAAAGCTATCTTGTTAAGATGATTAGTTAATTTCATTAATGAGTAAAAGATAGAATTGACTTAATTTGCATGAGCTAAGTGTAAGATTGACTTGTTTGTTAATTGACTTTGATTAATGGTTTAGAGACAGATGAGACAAATTAAATTGTCATGAGCAAAATGTGAGATGGACTTATTAGCTACTACACCACATTTACTATGACATTTGAGCTTTCATGAAATAATAGCGAAAGCAATAGAATAAATAGATGGCTTCAACAAAGACGAAGGGATACAATTAATATGGACAGCTATAGCCTGTTGAATATTTGTAGCATAAGAAACAGAAAGGAAGATGTTGGCGAAGATTTTGCAATTTCGGTTTACACCTAGCAATTGCATTTGCTTCCTTGTCTATAAAGCCTTTTCAAGAAATTCCTTTTTTTGCATATGAATGGCCATGATTGGTTTAATTGATTTGGTGTACAAAGATGTTTTTTAATTAACTATAATTAACTATTCAAGAAAACCGATCTATCAATGAACTAGTTTTATTGATTAGTCAAGTAACTTCATTCACAGTTAACTTGATCAGCTATTTAGTTGATTTGCTTGAATGTTTGCAAAAGGCCTTTTTCGACAAATAATTCTTTGCATAATTTGCAATCACTACACACCAAGAGCCAACATTTCTTCAAGGGATTCTGTCAAATAGTTTAAATATTTTTGCTTGTGCTTCCATATTTAGTATGCATATTCATGACAACATTTCAAACCATTATATCTGTCAGAAATCTACGTCTTATGATGCTTAGATGAATGTACATATGCTGTTTTAAAGCTCTTTTCCTATTAAAAGCACGCAAAATGTTTAGAAAGATTGTGTATCTGTGAATGTGAATAAGCAAGATTGATTTAACTGATTTGGAGGATAAAGATGACTAATAATTAGCTATGACTAACCATGGAACACACTTAATTCATCATCCAATTAGCTTGATTTATCGCTGAATTAACTTGTTTGAAAGCTATCATGTTAAGCCAACTAGCTAATATGCCACATACAGTATGACATTTGAGTTTCAAATAAGTCTCATGCATGGAAATCTGTTATCATGTTAAAGCCGTGTAAACATTGATGTTCCAATTCCATGGGGTCATTCTATTTCCGTTTGTCCAAGTTCATTTCATTCCATTATCAAGAACCAATAATTAAATGTTTAAACCAGGTACATGCAAACAAAAATGCAAGTAGGGTTTCAATAATGACATCATCTAACAAGCATTTGTTTGCTATTACTATGATTAACTATTGAACTCAATTGACCCATCAATCAAACAGCTTGATTGATCACTGACCTAACTTGTTTCAAAGCTATCTTGTTAAGTTGATTAGTTAATTTCATTAATGAGTAAAAGATAGAATTGACTTAATTTGCATGAGCTAAGTGTAAGATTGACTTGTTTGTTAATTGACTTTGATTAATGGTTTAGAGACAGATGAGACAAATTAAATTGTCATGAGCTAAATGTGAGATGGACTTATTAGCTACTACGCCACATATACTATGACATTTGAGTTTTCATGAAATAATAGCGAAAGCAATAGAATAAATAGATGGCTTCAACAAAGACGAAGGGATACAATTAATATGGACAGCTATAGCCTGTTGAATATTTGTAGCATAAGAAACAGAAAGGAAGATGTTGGCGAAGATTTTGCAATTTTGGTTTACACCTAGCAATTGCATTTGCTTCCTTGTCTATAAAGCCTTTTCAAGAAATTCCTTTTTTTGCATATCAATGGCCATGATTGGTTTAATTGATTTGGTGTACAAAGATGTTTTTTAATTAACTATAATTAACTATTCAAGAAAACTGATCTATCAATGAACTAGTTTTATTGATTAGTCAAGTAACTTCATTCACAGTTAACTTGATTAGCTATTTAGTTGATTTGCTTGAATGTTTGCAAAAGGCCTTTTTTGACAAATAATTCTTTGCATAATTTGCAATCACTACACACCAAGAGCCAACATTTCTTCGAGGGATTCTATCAAATAGTTTAAATGTTTTTGCTTGTGCTTCCATATTTGGTATGCATATTCATGACAACATTTCAAACCATTATATCTGTCAGAAATCTACGTCTTATGATGCTTAGATGAATGTACATATGTTGTTTTAAAGCTCTTTTCCTATTAAAAGCACACAAAATGTTTAGAAAGATTGTGTATCTGTGAATGTGAGTAAGCAAGATTGATTTAACTGATTTGGAGGATAAAGATGACTAATAATTAGCTATGACTAACCATGGAACACACTTAATTCATCAGCCAATTAGCTTGATTTATCGCTGAATTAACTTGTTTGAAAGCTATCATGTTAAGACAACTAGCTAATATGCCACATACTGTATGACATTTGAGTTTCAAATAAGTCTCATGCACGGAAATCTGTTATCATGTTAAAGCCATGTAAACATTGATGTTCCAATTCCATTAGGTCATTCTATTTCCATTTGTCCAAGTTCATTTCATTCCATTATCAAGAACCAATAATTAAATGTTTAAACCAGGTACATGCAAACAAAAATGCAAGTAGGGTTTCAATAATGACATCATCTAACAAGCATTTGTTTGCTATTACTATGATTAACTATTGAACTCAATTGACCCATCAGTCAAACAGCTTGATTGATCACTGACCTAACTTGTTTCAAAGCTATCTTGTTAAGCTGATTAGTTAATTTCATTAATGAGTAAAAGATAGAATTGACTTAATTTGCATGAGCTAAGTGTAAGATTGACTTGTTTGTTAATTGACTTTGATTAATGGTTTAGAGACAGATGAGAAAAATTAAATTGTCATGAGCAAAATGTGAGATGGACTTATTAGCTACTACGCCACATATACTATGACATTTGAACTTTCATGAAATAATAGCGAAAGCAATAGAATAAATAGATGGCTTCAACAAAGATGAAGGGATACAATTAATATGGACAGCTATAGCCTTTTGAATATTTGTAGCATAAGAAACAGAAAGGAAGATGTTGGCGAAGATTTTGCAATTTCGGTTTACACCTAGCAATTGCATTTGCTTCCTTGTCTATAAAGTCTTTTCAAGAAATTCCTTTTTTTGTATATGAATGGCCATGATTGGTTTAATTTATTTGGTGTACAAAGATGTTTTTTAATTAACTATAACTAACTATTCAAGAAAACTAATCTATCAATGAACTAGTTTCATTGATTAGTCAAGTAACTTGATTCACAGTTAACTTGATCAGCTATTTAGTTGATTTGCTTGAATGTTTGCAAAAAGCATTTTTGGACAAATAATTCTTTGCATAATTTGCAATTACTACACACCAAGAGCCAACATTTCTTCGAGGGATTTTGTCAAATAGTTTAAATGTTTTTGCTTGTGCTTCCATATTTGGTATGCATATTCATGACAACATTTCAAACCATTATATCTATCAGAAATCTACGTCTTATGATGCTTAGATGAATGTACATATGTTGTTTTAAAGCTCTTTTCCTATTAAAAGCACACAAAATGTTTAGAAAGATTGTGTATCTGTGAATGTGAATAAGCAAGATTGATTTAACTGATTTGGAGGATAAAGATGACTAATAATTAGCTATGACTAACCATGGAACACACTTAATTCATCAGCCAATTAGCTTGATTTATCACTGAATTAACTTGTTTGAAAGCTATCATGTTAAGCCAACTAGCTAATATGCCACATACAGTATGACATTTGAGTTTCAAATAAGTCTCATGCACGAAAATCTATTATCATGTTAAAGCCATGTAAACATTGATGTTCCAATTCCATGGGGTCATTCTATTTCCATTTGTCCAAGTTCATTCCATTCCATTATCAAGAACCAATAATTAAATGTTTAAACCAGGTACATGCAAACAAAAATGCAAGTAGGGTTTCAATAATGACATCATCTAACAAGCATTTGTTTGCTATTACTATGATTAACTATTGAACTCAATTGACTCATCAGTCAAATAGCTTGATTGATCACTGACCTAACTTTTTTCAAAGCTATCTTGTTAAGCTGATTAGTTAATTTCATTAATGAGTAAAAGATAGAATTGACTTAATTTCCATTCAAGTCAAGTGTAAGATTGACTTGTTTGTTAATTGAATTTGATTAATGGTTCAGAGACAGATGAGACAAATTAAATTGTCATGAGCAAAATGTGAGATGGACTTATTAGCTGCTACGCCACATATACTATGACACTTGAGCTTTCATGAAATAATAGTGAAAGCAATATAATAAACAGATGGCTTCAACATAGACGAAGGGATACAATTAATATGGACAGCTATAGCCTGTTGAATATTTGTAGCACAAGAAATAGAAAGGAAGATGTTGGCGAGGATTTTGCAATTTCGGTTTACACCTAGCAATTGCATTTGCTTCCTTGCCTATAGAGCCTTTTCAAGAAATTCCTTTTTTTGCATATGAATGGCCATGATTGGTTTAATTGATTTGGTGTACAAAGATGTTTTTTAATTAACTATAATTAACTATTCAAGAAAACTAATCTATCAATGAACTAGTTTCATTGATTAGTCAAGTAACTTGATTCACAGTTAACTTGATCATCTATTTAGTTGATTTGCTTGAATGTTTGCAAAAAGCCTTTTTTGACAAATAATTCTTTGCATAATTTTCAATCACTACACACCAAGAGCCAATATTTCTTCGAGGAATTCTGTCAAACAGTTTAAATTTTTTTTCTTGTGCTTCTATATTTGGTATGCATATTCATGACAACATTACAAACCATTATATCTGTTAGAAATCTATCTTATGATGCTTAGATGAATGTACATATCCTGTTCTAAAGCTCTTTTCCTATTAAAAGCACGCAAAATGTTTAGAAAGATTGTGTATCTGTGAATGTGAATAAGCAACATTGATTTAACTAATTTGGAGGATAAAGATGACCAATAATTAGCTATGACTAACCATGGAACACAATTAATTCATAAGCCAATTAGCTTGATTGATCACTGAATTAACTTGTTTGAAAGCTATCATGTTAAGCCAACTAGCTAATATGCCACATACACTATGACATTTGAGATTCAAATAAGTCTCATGCATGCAAATCTGCTATCATGTTAAAGCCATGCAAACATTGATGTTCCAATTCCATGGGGTCATTCTATTTCCATTTGTCCAAGTTCATTTCATTCCATTATCAAGAACCAATAATTAAATGTTTAAACCAGGTACATGCAAATAGAAATGCAAGTAGGGTTTCATAGAGCTTTAAGACATTGTTATACTTTGATTATAAATTCATATTTTAAACTACTTTTAGTATTATTTATTCGAGTTTCTTGTTGAAATGCGAAGGTTTCATCTATGTTTGATAGGAATTATGTAAAAATCCTCTTGTCCATTTTACTTCATGCATGTGAGCCCTGTAAAGTCTGTATATTATTGACTACTGCAAAGTGGTCCCATAAAGAGGGCTTTGGAACCAAAATTATGTCAACACGTGCGATAATGAGAGCTTTTGAACTACAAGTGAATAGTGTGTTTCTTTGAGCTTTTCTGTTGTCATCAAAGCATAAAGGATAGAGGGGTTCTGTTAAAAGTTGTGCTTGTTGTCCTCATAGGCATAAATTTGTATTTTAAACTACTTTTAGTAGTATCTATTCGAATTTCTTGTTGAAATGCGAAGGTTTCATCTGCGTTTGATAGGTACTATGTAGAAATCCTCTTGTTCATTTTACTCCATGCATGTGAGCCCTGTAGAGTTTGTATTTTTTTTGATTGCTGCAAAGTGGTCCCATAAAGAGAGCTTTGGAACCAAAATTATAGTCAATCAATCATAGTCAATCAATTAATCTAATTCTACCTATTTTCTAATAGTATTGGCATGTAATTTTCTTGACAAGTCTTCAATCAAAAAGAGCATTAGCCACACACCAATAAGGATTCTCATCTGTAACCTACCTAAGCAAATCATCTTTATTCAATAAGATGTTGTGACATACACTAATTGGATGTATCTCATCATCTTTCTTATCAGGATGCCAACAACCTTGATTTGTATTTGTCCTTGAATGTATCTGGATGCTATGAACTATGAATTCTACTTGCATATCGCTTGGCTGTACAAGTAATAGTAAGCGCTACATAATGGTAGAAATCACAACTTATAGCATACATATACACCTATGCACAAATACATGGTATTCAACACATTAACATGGACATGGTATTCATAAACACATAGCTGTACACATGCTTCAATGCACAGATGCATAGATACATGCATGGATGTACACATATATACACATACACATACATACATGATCACACACTTACATCTATATATGCATTCATGTATCCATGGATGCACATATCCATGTATCAATAGATCCCTTAATATATGCACATATTGAAATGACTACATGGGCTTGGGGAATGAATATTTATGTGGCCTTTACATGATAGCAATGAATCCTATAAATATGCATATATGCATGAAAGCACATAGCTATCAATGAACCTATGCATTTGCATTTTCACAAGCATTTTAAAACAATCACGATTCAAAAAGCCACTCCCATGGGTTCCAAAAATAGATAAATGCCAATTTACCAATATGAAATATAACTCACAAAATTGAGTTCATATATCTTTAAAAGCAATATGTACAACAACCACAATATGACTGGATGGCTAGCTGGCACCATCCACAAAAAAACATTTAAAGAAAATGCAATAGTAATCTATTATATACACACATACATACATGGCAACATAGATACATGCATTCATATATACATAATTGCATGCACACATATATACATGCAAACCTGTATGCATGGATGCATACAAAGACTATGTTTCATGGGATTATTAAAGAGTTAACTTGCTTTCTATATGCTTTCATATTTTGCATGTGTGCCTATGAGGACAATAACCACAATATTTGACAATATTCCTCTATCCTTTATGACAGCTCATTGGTTCCAAAGCTCTCTTTATAGGACAGCTATACATTGCCTACAAGACTCAGATGAATCCTTCATATTTCAAGGAAAGATTTGAATCAATAACACTTAAAATTATCTAAACTATGATTTTACAATCAAAGTATCCAAATGCATTGCAACAATACGAAACCCAAGTTCCATTTAAAATGTACAATGAGAGTAAATAGAAGGGAAAATGCATTTGCTTTAAAGTTTGTAGAGCAATTTCAACAGGTTGTCTAGCCATTGTCCAAAATATGGTTTTCTATCAGCATAGTCCTTCAACCTTCTTTAGGTCTAACTACTACTTTGTTAATTGACTTTGATTGAAAGGTCAAAATGTGAAATGTGGCCAAGGATAATTATAGACAGCTATACGTTGCCTCCAAGATTCAGATGAATCTTTGGTATTTCAAGGAAAGGTTTGAATCGATAACACTTAAAATAATCTAAACTATGATTTTACAATCAAAATATCCAAATGCATTGCAATAATGCGAAACCCAACTTCCATTTAAGATTTACAATGAAAGCAAACAGAAGGAAAAATGCATTTGCTTCAAAGTTTGTAAAGCAATTTCAACAAATTGTCTAGCCATTGTCCAAAATATGTTTTTCTACCAGCATAGTCCTTGAACCTTCTATAGGTCTAACTGCTATTTTGTTAATTGACTTTGATTGAAAGGTCAAAATGTGAAATGTGGCCAAGGATAATTATACTTATTTATCTCTTTTAATTGTTATATATTCAAAGACTAACTAGCAATCCAAACAGCCTTGCCTCTAGTCAGATGCCATTAAATGCATTGATTTTGCATAAATGAATTATGCACCTTTAGCCAGTAGTTTTAATCAAAGTATGCATATGGATTTAGAATCAAACTCTCAAAATTAGAAAAGGTAGGTTTAAATTATAAAGTGCAATCAGCCACCCAAAAAATTGATTGGATAATTATTGCATTTCTGAGATCATGCCACTGTAACGAAGATCTACTTTTGAACCCCAACTACTTAATTTTTATGAACCATATAGCATATGCCACTCACAATACCCATTTGCAAAGATTGTCCTTGTAACAAAAAGCAACGATATGATTACAAGTACAATCAATATAGTAAGAATCTTGAATTAACCTTTTTCTCTGTCTACTATATGCAATTGTAAACAAAGGAGAAGGTTCATTCTAGAAACTCACCTTGTACTACTTGCTTGAAGAATTTGCCATAGCTGGGCCGCTACATGACCTCTTTTCTTCCAACCAAAAGCATTGCACCATGTAAAAAGATTTGATTAGAAAACAAAAACCATGTGTTTGTTTTTCTAAAAGAATAGCAATATATAGTACTCCTACTGTGATGGATACTAATAGTGAAAACCATTAAAACACTAGCAAGCATTTTTCTAGATTCAAAAGACACAAGTATAAATGTAGATCAGATTAACTACACAAACTAATTGCCACAGGTTTTTGGACCACAAATCTTCTAGCAATGAATTTGACTGCTCTTTTGCATGAAGCCTAAAACTATTCTATCAAGCAATATTACTTAACTGCTCTATGGCAACATTGTAATTTGGATTCTACAACATTTTTGACATAGTTTTTTATAACCCCAAGATACAAAAACAGTAACGACGACATCTGACAGAATTTTTATGCTTGCTGGCAGGAAAAAGGTTTCTACTACATTCTTTATGCTCCCATTATTTGCATTTATTCCTACGAGGACAACAACCACGACTTTTAACAGAACCCCTCTATCCTTTATGCTTTCATGACAACGGAAAAGCTCAAAGCAACACACTGTCGACTCATTGTTGAAAAGCTCTCATTATCGCACACGTTGACATAATTTTGGTTCCAAAGCCCTCTTTATGGGACCACTTTGCAGCAATCAAAAAAATACAAACTCTACAGGGCTCACATGCATGAAGTAAAATGAACAAGAGGATTTCTACATAATACCTATCAAACGCAGATGAAACCTTCGCATTTCAACAAGAAATTCGAATAGATAATACTAAAAGTATTTTAATATATGGATTTATGCCTACGAGGACAACAACCACGACTTTTAATAGAACCCCTCTATCCTTTATGCTTTGATGACAACGGAAAAGCTCAAAGCAACACACTGTCGACTCATTGGTCGAAAGCTCTCATTATCGCACATGTTGACATAATTTTGGTTCGAAAGCCTTCTTTATGGGACCTCTTTGCAGTAATAAAAAATATACAAACTTTACACAGCTCACATGCATGAAGTAAAATGGACAAGAGGATTTCTACATAATTCCTATCAAACGCAGATGAAACCTTCACATTTCAACAAGAAATTCGAATAAACAATACTAAAATTAGTTTAAAATACGAATTTATAATCAAAGTATACGAATGCGTTAAAGCACTATGAAACCCTACTTGCATTTCTTGTATCAAATAGACAAAAAAAAACAAAAAGTTACCTCTTCTGACCTCAAGAAATTCGTCTCACTATCCAGCGTGCAACTCTGCAACTACAAAATACCTTGCTCGGCCACACGATAGACCACTATGAAATATAGCTTCTTTATGCACTTTAATGTAACAAAAATCTGAAAATTACCAAATTATCACCTCAAATAACTCGTTTCTGGGTCTGGACTCTGCAACTATAACATCTCCTGCTCAGTCGCTAAAACTCTCCCTCAGAACAGGCACTCACAGAAGACAAAAACAACACACGCAAAGTAATAGAAATGCATAGCAAGTAACTTAACTCTATATTAAATGACCAAAGTACCCTGGCCACGCGTGGCCTCCAAGCCATTCCAGCGCCTTCACCTCGAGCTAGATGCCATTCAATGCAATTAATTTATATTCATGCATTACGTACATCTACCCGCCAGTTTGATAAACTATGCCTTTGCTTAATTTTAATTAATCAATTTATGCGCTCGCAGTTACCTGATATTTTAATGCATTTAATCTGCATTCATGGATTACATACCTCTAGCCGCCAACTTTTAAACTATGCCTTTGCTTAAATTTATTTAATCAATTTATGCGTTCGCATTTTCCCGAATTTTTAAAACGAAAATGATTTATAAAACTACTCGGACGAATAGAAAAATAGATAAATGCTAATTTTCCAATATATAAAATAGCTCTCCAAATTCAAACTATACAAAAAAATAAGTAATATGTTAAATGGCGAAATGTGATTGGTCAATGCTGCTAGTTAAATGCATTCCGGGCGAATGCATAAATATTCCTGCCTACCGGCAGGAACTAATAAATAAACCATTGGATTATTATTACCTTAATTGAATCACACTCTGAATATCACAAGTGGAAATTAAGGTAAAATTTTTGTATTAGTATTCTTAAACAATATTCAATTGACTATTAAAACTAACTGTTTGATTATTAAAAATACGATAATTAAATACAATATATCAGATCATACTGTCCACAAAGTAAAAGTAAATAGAAAAGATGTAGTTCTTTATACTTACTGTCCACAAAGTAAAAGTAAATAGAAAAGATGTAGTTCTTTAGATGCAAGTATAAGACAAAACCGACTTATCCCACTGCACACAAAACAAGCACTTGCATCGTAACTTTCCTACTATTTGCCACAACTTAAGTGCTTCCTGTGGCTGCAAATTTTCTCGATTCCAACAATGACATCTGTAGTAACAAGGAATTTTCTTTCCAAATCCTTACAACTTGAAATGTCTTACGACTCTCCCATCTTCCGCTTTTCTGTGGAATACAATTTTCTCCGGTACGTGAGAGTCGTGGAAATAGATAAAATCAAGTTTGAACAAAAACAATAAAAGAGATAATGTAGTGAAATAAAGCATTAAAATGAGGTTTCTGACTATTCTCGGAGTCGTAGATCACACGTTCCTGACAAACTACTATTCTACAACGCGTTTAACATCCACAGTGAAGACTATTTAGTTGTCCGATATTCGGGCTTTGACAAACAATAAGTATCAATCAATAAAAAAATTAATGTCCCCTGAACACAATTTTTTTACGAATAAGAGAGAAAGGGGGTTTGAAATAGAAGTGTCTTGCAAGAGATGCTGGCAATAATGGAAGCGATGCAAAAATCACTTTGGAAAGAGGAAAAAGTAATAGTAAGAAGTACGAAAACTATACAGACACAAGACAAAACCGACCTATCCCGCTGCCCACAAAGTACAGACTTGCATCCAAACTTTCCTCCCAGTTTGCACAGCTTAGGTGCAATTTTTCGTGTCAAAAGTATTCTTTGTGACATCTGCAGTGAGAAACAAATCGAAATGTCTTACGACTCTTTGATCTTCTGCTTTAATGTGGAATACAATTTTCTCCAGAAGTCGAGAGTCTGTTGAAAATAGATGAAATCAAGATTGACCAAACATTAAAATTTATTAGTGAAGTGAAAGATGAAGATGCGGTGCGCATCTTTCTGACTATTCTTGGAGCCGTGGCCCACACGCTTGTAGCAGACTACTATTCTACAGCGCATTTCGCACCTACAGTGAAAAGTAGTCGGCTGTATTTGGGTCTGATGTGATTTAGATTCCCATGCATGTATCTACAATAAGAGTCACTGTCATTCCAGACGGGAAGATAAACTAGTAAAGCAAAAGCGTACATGTACGTCGGAAAACAATCGTCTAGGGACAGCGCATCACAAGACGATTCAAATCTACGTTTTCATTTTTAATATGAAAGGGATTAGAAGTCTGGCCTCCAAAGGATTAAGAGGGTTTTTTGTAACGTTTATTCGTTAATTAATTAAGCCATCAGATAAACTGTTTAACTTTAATTATATATAAACAAACACTCACATCAACCAAATGAAATCTAATTAGAAACAAATTAACACTCCCTACATTCAAAATTCAAACGAAGAAGAGAGAGTCGGTTTTGAAATAGAAATGTCTTGTAAGAGATGCTGGCAAGACTTCGAAAATCCTGAATAAATAGTGGAAGACTTTGAAAAGAGAAAAAACACAATAGTAAGGAGGCGTCCATGACAAGCATAAGGAGGTTAGAATCAATTGTCTTTAGTGACATTTAAAAATATTTCAACTATTCTAATTGGAGAAAAAACAAGCCCTCTTGGGGGTTGACCCCGCACTACAATGGTTAAGTTGAAAGGGCAGCAATTGGGTTGTCTAAGGTTTGAATCCCACAATGGATAGTGGGATTGCCGCAAGGAGAAAGTGGCCGTGGGGTCAACAAAGGCAACAGTGATGGTGGATATGGTGGCAGCGGCAGTGGATATGGTGACGGCAGCAATGGTTAAGGTGGTGGTGGTAGTGGTGGTTATGGAGATATCGGGGATGAGGTCCCCCGTATGTGGCCTCACTGGTTCATAGCTCCAGTCAAAAGCAGAATTTTGTCTATAAGATGTTAGCAAGGCTTTGCTTTCCCTAAATTAAAACCCTTATAGTAGAATTTAGCTCCAACTTCATTCTAAACAACAACAGAAGAAAACTAATGACATGAATCGATTTCGCTCAACAAATTCCGGGACTAATTAGAACATGTATAACAACCATGCTATAGCATTTTTATCTGAAAAGAGACTTAAGTAGTATGTAAAGTTATGGCCAATAGAGAGAGATAAAGTAGCATCAAAATATTTCTTTCTATTGAAAAGTAGAAATGATGGCTACAAATTCATGTTAGTGAGACTGCTATATATTATATGAGTTTGGATAGTCGTGGTAGTATTATTATAGGAGTCCTTAATATTTCAATTTGTGTGAAGCTTTGTAATAAGACTTTAATATTTCAATAAATAGAATTATAGTAAGGAAAAATCAATGTTTATTTTTTATCATTGAGAGTAAATATAAATTTTGATTATAAAAAAAAATAGTAAGGTACAAATATTTATAACTAGAAAAACAATTTTGGTTCCAATATCATTTATCTAAAAGAAAAATACTAATAATATGACTTATCAATAAATAATCAATTGGAGAAAAAATTAAGACTAACACTATAAAAAAAATCATCTATATAACTAAAAAAAATCATTATAATTTTTTATCTCCTATCTAGCTTGTGTCACTAATCCCCCTTTATTAATGGCCATACAAGGGTGTTTACAACCTTCTTGATCTTAAAGCATTCTAATACATATGAAGGTTTGATAGTAGGCTACTATTAAATTCCTTGTGTTTGGCTCTGTTTTAAAGTAGCTTGGAGGGTTTGAAAACTGTTGAGCTACAGAATCAATAAGTCGTTTTGCATGGGTAGTTTACATAAATGATATATATATATATATATATATATATGAACTAAAGAATTATGATAACCAAAATTATTAACTATAACATGTATCTTAAGGAATACAACAATAATGAAATACATCAAGTCCTTAAAAGAAACTTGGCACACGTCCATTCATGCATCTCAATGCAACCAAATCAACAGTTACAATAATTACTATCAATAAAAAAGGTGAAGATAAAACAGTGGTAAACACTCAAAGCAACAAGCACAAGCATGACCTATGTATCCTTTAATACATGGTTGGAAAATAATATTGAAACCAGGACATCTCAAGTAAATAAACAAGTGGATGTTACACCATCCCTCACCAAGATTAGGCTTACTCCTAGAAGCTTGCACAAGTAAGGATAGGGTGTTCCTAGTAATTGACCCTTCAAACACAATACATATTGCAACGTCAACCCTCTAAATTATCACCAAGTTTAGGAATCAAACACACAACAAACACATCACTAAAGGTGCACAAGCTATGCGAACACTAGCCACTAGGTGTGCAACCACCTCAAAAATCACGACACTCCATACTTTGGTTGTCAATATAACTAAGTGCAAGATCAAACCACATGGTCCAACTAACCATAAGCACACAAGTGTCACCTAGATCAAGATTGTTGCTACTACTAGGAACTCCATCTACCTACTATGCATCCAAAGAAAGGCACGCTACCTTGTCTTTCCTTGAAAATGATACATGATACCTAGAAAAGTTTAACTTGGTTTCCTCATTTTATGGCTAGCTCTAAAGACCCTCAAATTTTCCTACATCAATACCTTTCACTACTCGACTTCCTAGGTCTTTCCCCATACTTAGCCATTTTCCTAGAAACTAGCCCTTTGAAGAAGTTTTGGAACTATCGTTGGGTTTTGACATGGCTTCCCAACCATGTTAGTCCCCAATGGGGTTCTTGCAATCCACTATCTTCCCGACATCAAATGATTTTTCTTAAGGAGAAAAATTTGAATTGGCTTTGAGGCCCCTTTCAAAAATCACCAAGGTTTCTAGAACTTTTAAAATCCTTGAAGAATATGTCATAAAAAGGAAGAAAGCAAATGAAGAAATGGTTGAGAAGAAAATGTTAAGGTTCCCTAAACTTTTTTGGACTCTGACAAGGTTCTCAAAACCTCGTTGAGACCTGATGGTTGTTCCATAACCTATTTTCAAGCACACCATGTTTATGTTCAAGACTTCTACTTGATTAAAGGAGGTGTTGTTTCTTTAATAAAAGTGAAAATAATGTGTTATAGAAATAACACCAAGAAAAACCAAATATTATCAAGTAAAAATTAAAAAAATTCATATGACAAGAAGTGACTAAACAAAAAAGCAAAAAGTAGGCATACTATATTAACCAGAGAATTGAAGGTATAATCTTTTTATGCATATAGAGAAAAAATTAGAATGCAAATTCCCTCCACAACCTCCTGAATCCTCCCAATCCATGCAAGAGAAAATAGATTCTCATAGAATTGTACATAATATGCAAAATTTTCCATTACATTCCTCTCGAGCTCCTCAAATAAGAGAATAATAGCTTTCTTGATTTCTTCCTTCTTGAGGGTGATGTCAATACAGATGGCCTCTCCAACCAGACATTCCTATGGATTCTCTATCAATCATCCTAAGGAAGATTCAACACTTTATCTATACATTGGCTTTACTAGCCTCTCAGTGGCCCTAGTACCCCACTCAAAATTGCCAGAAATCTAAACTATGTTGTAGATGAACCACTCTAGAATTGTAGAATTGTGGAAATAAACCCGTGCCAGAAAGTTTTCTCCTATAATCCTTCTAATAACTCCTTCAATGGAATTCCTCATGAGAAAAATTTCTCTCAGCTAGTTAGCTACCAACCATTGCACATAGCTACATTTTAGGCCTTTAGTGGTGAGTAAGTCTCTTTTTGAGGTCACATCACTTGAGTTGTTTGACATATTGAAGATAAGATTGAAATGTGAAGAGAGAAATGCAACCCCTTTGGATACAAAGGAATAGGTGCTGACAGTATTACTATGAGGATAAGTCATGTGGAGATCCATTCATCAAAAGTTAACAGAAGAGGATGCCACTGAAACATTTTAATTAAGAAATAATAGGGAATGATACAACGAAGCTATCAAATCTCTTGTCAAACAAACATCGACATTGGTGTAAAATCCTTCACTAAATCCTTTCACACACATAATATCACAAAAAATGTATGATTGAATGCAAGGACTCTTAGTTTCAGGTCTTCAAATGTATGAAGAGCCATCAAATTTACATGTATACATTCTTAGTCCATTAGGAATTAAATAAAGTGGTGGTATGTTAGCTCGCTAAATTTGGATTGATATATATATATATATATATAATGTAATTATAATGTTTCAAAAGGGAGTTATGGAATACTTAGGGAGGTTCGTTAGGAAATAATTTTTATAATAATTTATAAAACTCCTAGTTTAAAGATGGCAGTTACAAAAATTGAAATGACTCAAGAAAGAGAGTCTATAAATATGCAATTCAAGGACATTTGAAGGGTCTCAATTTTAGTCCCCATTAGACCACAATTTTTTTAGTGGAGAATCTTCTCCAATAGGAAAATACTAGATATCACCCAATTCTTTATTGGCAAATAAATCACACCCAACGGGGTGCCCAAATCACTCAATTTTTTTGATTTATCAGTCCAATGCATTTCCATTCACCATCTATTTATTTTATGGGGCATATTTAAGTAATAATTTTTCCATAACAAACTATGCATTTCAAATGGACCGATTAATATTTTTTTCCTGGACTTTCAAAAGCATCTATTAAATCACCTACAAATTCACCAATACTATTGAAAAAACATTGTGTATCAGGACCCATTTTGCCAATTAAAATTTACAAATAGTTGCTTATGAGGACTTATTTCACCAATTAAAATTTACAGATAGTTTCTTATATGAGCACCCATTTCGTCAATAACATTAACAAAAAATTACATTTGAGGACACATTTTTCCAATTGCCATGATACCTGCATGCTAATCATAGGGCCATAATCACCTTGAAAATTACAACATGTGTGTTATATCAAGGTTTGATTCGCCCAACACTTAAATGTATCATTGTATAATCATGTGAGATTCACCAAATTTTTAATATAACATTTAAAAATCCTACGGAATTCCCCAAATATGGACTGATATAAATACAATTGAAACTATCATTTATTCTTACACATTTTGTTTAGTTCTGAACTTGTGAGCTCTAAATTCGAGAGTTGGTTTTGAAACATTGAAGTTGATTGTGTACCAATGTAATTCTTTCCGTTGGGGCAATAGTGGGGCATCCGAAAAAATTAAGAAATTTTTTAAATTCGATCTTTGGCAACATCAATCTTTGAACCAATGCAATTGGTATGTTGCTTCAAAGAGGGGAAAAAATGTAGACATGCAAATAGGCCTAACTGACATTATGCATCTAAATCTAATCAATTTAACAACAATTCTTCTATTAATCAAATAAAGCAATTTATTGGATTAATTCACTAATATTTATCATGTCTAATTAAATATATAAAATTATTTAATCAAGTCCCCTAAATTCCTCTCATTCGATTTAATAAATCAAATTATCAAATCAAATGTCACCATATCCTAATCCCTTCAAATTAATTAGTTCTGAATTAATTAACTCCTAATCCCATTACCCATCCTCTAGCTTTTGACTCAACCTTGGTCAAAGTAAACCCCTAATTAACTAACCAATTTGCACATGAAAATAATTCTTTTGATTATCTAATTACCCTATTTTCCCTCACAATTTACCATATTCTTTGCGAATATTCCTCCAATAAATCCACTTATTTGATTTCCTTACCACATGCATTAACTTCTCTTACATCTCAACCACATGCATTAATCTCTCTTAAATCCTCACCCACATCCTGTTACACTCTCAACCATATGCATTTATTCTTCTTAAATCCTCTTGAATCACACATTTCCAACAATGTGTTCCAACTTCATCCATTAGCCTTGTGACAAGTGCCACATTCTCTTTGGCTCTCCTTTAGTCCCACATTCCTCCAATTTCCTCATTCTCCAACCCTTCAACCCTATTTATAGAGGCCTTCTCTATGAAGAAAGGATCCACAATCACATCCCCAATCTTAAGCATTTCCACTATAAGCACATTCATCTTGCACTTCATCACTCATCTTTGCATCTTCATCACATTGGAAGCTTATCAAGGAGGTGGGAAAGGGCATCATTTCCACATCAAAAGATCACCACTCCCACTATGGGATAGAGTTTGATCTTTCTTTCATATGCTTACATTTAGTTTCTTTGGTTCTATTTATCTTGTTTGCATATCTAGCAAGATTAAGTATTTCATAGGGATGTTTTATTTGCTTTGTTTAGTCACTACTGAATTTGACTCCATTTTTTGACAAACGTTCGTCGGTCGTTTGACAAACATTTGTCAAAAAATGAATTGACGAAAGAATTTTTGTCACCATTTTTTTGTCGAAATTCTGACGACAAATTAAATGTCAAAATAACGGCACAGATTCATCGGTTGGTGGCATCATAAAATGACTCAGATGTTCATCGGAATATCGACAACAACTTCGTGTATCCACTGATGAATTATAGCCAAAATGCAATTGCAATGGCTCTTCTGAAGCATCAAAAAAACACCATAAGTTTGTCGCCATTTTGTTGAAATGGGAAAGGAGTTAAGACGAACCCTTCGTCGTAGCTATAGCAACTTCATCAGAACTTTTCAGTGATTTGTTGATGGCCTTCATCGAAATTGTGATGAAACAATGCAATTTTTTTTTTAAAAATATTCGTTGAAATGTACTGTCATGAAGACTCTTGGGATGACCACCGAAGCCAACCCATCGGTAAGAGATGAATCATTGGAATAGGATAGAAAACTCACTCCGATAGTCAATGTCTTGCTGATGACTTCCATCGACAAGACAAACCCAATGTCACACCAATCTGACCTCTTCAAGAGTTTTAAATAGACCTACACCATCTCATCGCAGAGACTCTTGGAGATGACCACCGAAGCCAACCCATCGGTGAGAGATCAATCATCGGCATAGGATAGAAAACTCAATCTGATAGTCAATATCTTTCTGATGACTTCCGTCGGCAGGACAGATCCAATGTCACATCAATCTGACCTGTTCAAGAGTTTTGAACACTGTTGGTTATCAACAAGACATTCTAAGGGTCTCACCAATTAAACAAGTGTCTAAGAGCAAGTAAACAGATGGAACCTATTAATTTTCTTATTTTGGGGTTCTTTAAATCATAGAATAGTTACCATATTCTTGTGTATAATGTACTTATATTCAGATTTGAATTCGAGACAATTGTCATTGCACATTCCATTTTACTTGCACAAAGTATTCTATAAGCAATATATTGATAATTCCAAATGATTTATGGTGTTGTACAACTCTACCTATCATCACAGTTCTGCTATTCCCCCCTAGAGAATCTTGCAAAGACAAGTTTACAATACCAAGTCAAATAATATGAAAAAGACTTACTTCCATACAAATTAAATGATTATTCTCACAATGGAAATTGTCTAATCACAACAACAATTCCATGAAAGGTTATCCATGCTTCATAGGAGATGAATGATCATACATACAGACTGCAAGATGCATAGAAAAAGCATTACACTTGAGAACAACCAAGGGCTAACAAGGGAAGGAGTTAAGAAACGCCCTGGATTGAAGAGAAAAATGTAGGGAAAATGTTGAAAGTCAAGAGAACAGAGCTTGTAGAACATATTCTTGACCTAATCAAGCTCTTGAACAACTAAACAAAATTAAAATACTAACACATACATGAGACATGTAATGAACTTCTAATATTTGCTATCGTTTTCATTAATGTAGAGGTAGGTAAAGGAGAAATAATTATAATTGTAACACTATTCATAGTCCAATAAATTATGTTCGTAATTTGTGTTCAATGGACCTCAATTTTATCATTATACTGCCCATCTAATACCATATTTTAATCTAGGGTTCAACTATCTCAGATCTAAAGAAGCACCTTCAATTAACCATTTAAATTACTATAAAATAAGGTAAGACTTTTACTTGAGAAAGATTGGGTACACTTGTAGGATTAAAGTTCTCACAATCAGGATTTATTGGCACATAGACACAACTTGCAACATATGAAGTAATGGATGACTACAAGTTAATGAAATGGTCCTTAATATGACTGGTTTGCAAATTGATTGGTAGAAAATAAGGTTACAAACAGATCTATATAAAAATTATGAGGACAATCCATGTAATCATCAAAATAGATGAAAAGTGCAAAGGAAAGAGCCGAGCTACATCTCTAGAGCCTAAAAAAAACACATGCAAGAAACATAAAAAAAAGAACAAACCAGTTTTTGGATGAATACAAAATGGTGCCTTCAGCAAGTGATTCATATGCTTTCACATCTGACAGGACATTAAGAAGATTGTAGTCTTCCTCTATGAAATTAACTACTTACAGAAAAAACCTAGAAACCAATATTATATACCTCCATGTCTAGCCGAGGGTACGTATAAGAGAAAAATATTTCCTCAATGCAATGCCAAAAATATCAATGTGTGTGTAGGTTTGTATTACTCAAAATATCATTTCACTGCCTAAGGAAAAATACCAAAGTGATGTTTTAAATTTCAATCTTCACATAGGCTCCCTTATTGCTATACATGCATATACACGCATTATTTGAGCTCTAAACTATTAAAATATTAAGGATTTAATTAGCTATAAGATGGAAAGTTGTTGTTTAGACATAATCCATCATCTTTTACATATCTTTATTCACTCCTAGCGCTTCAGATAAACTTATGTAAATGAGACAGAAATGTGAATTTTTTATGACAAAGAAAATTCTTAAAAGGAGGGGGGAGAGAGCAAAGGGTAGGGGGCAAGAGAATGCTTGAATGTATAGCAAAGTATAACATTTTGATCATTATAACAATGAAACGAATCTTAAGTTTGAAGCATTAATATCATTTACAACATTTATGATAAAAAATGAATGTAAGTAGAGAAAATTTTGCATACCTGTAGATGGTACAAAATTTCATGGTTAAGTGGAAGCCTCCCATCAACAAGAAGATCCAAATATCGTGTATCTATCTCAATTGAGCCTCTAAACCCTTCAGAGCTGTCAATTTTTCCACTAACCTGTTATGCACAAAAGTCAAATTTTAGAGTTATGTCACCACTAAAAATAGAAGAAATAGAGCTTTGAAACCAAATCCACACACAACACAATGTGGTATTCATACAAAGCCATACAAATAAAACTAAACTCAGAACATTGGAATGGAAACAACTTCAAATTATGATGCAGAGCATGGATTTAGGGTATAAAGAATCATTTTCCTACCACCATAGTGAAAAGTTAGCACTTTCTTTCCTCTTTTCATATTGGTTTGATGCTTCAAACGATGCATTTATTATATTGAAAAATGAATTACCTTATCGATCTTCTCTTTGTTTCGAGAATAGTTTAATATTCTCTACTTAACAGGGCCAACCACATGATGGTGGAAGATCATTCCCCCCCCCCTTCCCTCACATCACTCTCAATTCCCCATACCCAATCATATAACACTAATCATTCATTCATCCATTAATTGTTAGAATAGCCAAGATCTGATTGCAAACCAGAAAATACCTTCCATAGAAGAGAAAAATGAAAAAGCAGAGATTTGCATAAAAACATGCAATTTGATATATTCAAAAAGACAATTAATTACAAGAGATAATTTGCTTTATAAAAGCAAAGATACCTAAACCTAATCTTATCTTGAGCAACAAGATAGCTCGATAAGATAAAGATGAAAGCCTAAAACTTAGGAATTAAATGAAGCCTAAGTAAACTTATGCAAGCGTAATTAAATATTAATTACACTAACACCCCCCCATAAGTGCAACTTAGGGAGAAGCAGATTATTATGCAAATATGAGTCCCAACAATAAGGCCTAATGAGGTACTCATGTACAAATGTAAAGAGAGAGAAACCCCCCTCAGTGAGATGAACTGCTACGAAGAATCACTGGAAGAACTCTGATGAAGCAACACTGGAACCCCAAATCTGGCAAGCAAGGAAAGATAGTTCTGTTTGCAAAATACCAATCGGAATCACAAATGCAACAGCAGACCCGATGCCAAGGAACACTGGAAACTCACATACTAGATCAACTCTGGAATCTGAGAAGCAACAGGAGATGAGATGATGACATAATCTGGAAACCATGTATCTCGATGCCGATGCCAAACTGTGACTGAAACTCTTCCATGGGAAGGAGTCCCAAAAATAGACTCTAGAACAACAACCACAAAAACATGGCCCTCAAACTGAGAAGAATCTGAACCAATGAGGATCAAGAAACGTAATCTCCCAACTGAAGTGTGAACCAATGAATCTGACATGTGTCAAGTTATAGCAATAATGTGGCCAAAAGAACAAGGAGACCAAATAACCCATGCGAGTTGCCAACAAATCAAGATGAATGCAAGAACCCCCCTTAATGGAACTTTATATCAGTTTGTTTATTACAATAACCCAATGATTGTAAAAGGAGAGAATCCTAAATGTGCATAAACATAAAATATGATGAAATGGTACTGAAATGAAGTACAAATGTTCAATTTTCACCTTTCCAACTGCCAAAACATCCAAGTAATCTCCAAAACACCCATCGGGAAAAATTTGGAATAACGAAAAACTTGGGATAGATACAAAAAAAGTGAATGAACAGCAAGATAGAGCTCCTCAATACCTTTCCAATGCTTCAAAGGAGGCGAAAAACGGAGATTGTGGCAAAAAGTTATGAGCTCGGAAGTCCAAAAACAACATCTGACTTCAAACAGCAATAAATGCAAGAAAACAAAAAAATACTATAAAATAAATAGTACCACTAGAAAGTGCTAGGAACCAGCTTTCCGGTGATATCTTGTTTTCCCAATTTCGATACCGTATGCCCAAGTTATGGCCAAAAGAAAAAAATTGCTCTTTTAGAAAAAAACTAGGGTTAGGAGGGCAAAGAGGGTCGTACGGCCGTTGACGTCACCCGTTCATGAGGTTAAAATTGACGGCCATCTGGCGGTCGCCGCAAAAAATTGGCCCCCTGCAAAATGAAAAAAAAATTGGCCCTTAGTCCGGTGACCGGTGGCAGGCAATGGTTAGAGCGAAACCCGTTATCATGTGGTAAATGTAGGGCTAGAGAAGGTGAGCGGTGGAGGCTGGGGCGGTGAATGGGTGGCGCCCGTGGATACCGGGCGGACCCAAATACTGGAAGCCGGTACAAAAGCGAGAAACCTCGATTTTTTAATTTTTTTCAATTTTCGTGCATCAAAAGGCGTGCTGGGGAGGCCGTACGGCCCCTCAGACAAAAATTTTTGCCTCCCGGATCAACTGCTCAGAAATCGACGAACCGAAGGGCGTTTTTAGGGTTTTTGGTCGCTGTGAACGCAATGGTGACCTCTGTTTCTGCTCAAACTGCTCCAAAAATTTGGCTACCCCCAGATCTTGCAAAAAACCTCTAAAATTTTGACCCTTGCAGATCTGGCAAATGGTCAATGAAATAAAAGTCATTTCTGACTTTTTCCAGCGCTCTGAATCCAACGGAAAAACCCGATCTAATCCAAGACACTCCAGAATAATGCTCAAGGATTGAAACCCTCGAGGGACCTCGAACGAGCTCTGCACTGTGTTCCTCCGAAAATGCTGAGAAGGGGCTGCAAATCGAGGCTCTGATACCATGTTAGAATAGCCAAGATCTGATTACAAACCAGAAAATACCTTCCACAGAAGAGAAAAATGAAAAAGCAGAGATTTGCATAAAAACATGCAATTTGATATATTCGAAAAGACAATTAATTACAAGAGATAATTTTCTTTATAAAAGCAAAGATACCTAAACCTAATCTTATCTTGAGCAACAAGATAGCTCGATAAGATAAAGATGAAAGCCTAAAACTTAGGAATTAAATGAACCCTAAGTAAACTTATGCAAGCGTAATTAAATATTAATTACACTAACATTAATAACATATAACATTCATTCATTCATCCATTAATAACATATAAGATTCGTTCATTAACATATAACATTCATTAATTAACATATTCACATTCATTCATTAACACATAATATTCATTCTTTCAGTTTTTACATATTATAAAATATATGGTTGTCATGATATGATTACAATCACTTTTTTTTTTGTTTCTTTTTTAAAGCTAAAAAATCTAAAGTGGAGTATTGTTTCCTAAATCATATGTCCCCCCTTTAGTTTTTCTTCCCTATGCTCGTGATCTTAATGTACGCCTAGTCATCTGCTCACGACGTGGACGCCGTTGCAAGGGGAGTCTGCTGTAATAACAAATAAATGTTAAACTGGTATGTTTTATTATTATTGTTACAAGTATTTCATTAATTAAAAGAACATTAGAGTGGTTCTCTTTACCTTATGGGTCCACATCATGTTCTTGAACTTTTGTTATAGACTCATGCTCAACATGTTGCACACCCTCTAAATCTTGATCTATAGTTGAAACATGAAAGGTTACATTAATTAATACACCAATTGAAATTAAATATGTTTAAAGAACATTAGAGTGGTCCTCTTTACTTGATGGGGCCACATCATATTCCTGATCTTCTCTAGCCTAATCATGCTCAACACATTGATCACGCTCTACATGCTCTAAAGTTGAAACACGAAAGGTTACATTAATTAATACACCAATTGCAATTAAATATGTTTAAAAGAACTTTAGAGTGGTCCTCTTTACCTGAAGGGGCCACATCATGTTCTTGATCTTCTCAGCTTGATCATGGTCAACATTTTTATCACGCTCTACATGCTCTAAAGTACCAGGATGCACACCATGACCTTCATCTACAAGTTGTGCTCCACCCTCACTAGGTTGCATTCCAATGTCATGTGCAATATTATCATTGCTTGAATGTTTAAAACAAATAGGCATGTAATTACTTTATGGTGGAAATTAATATTGAATAGATTGCACAAGTATTCAATTTTAAATAAACTTTATTGAGTTTATTTACTTGTGTGTCGAATGTAGTGGAAGATTGCTTTTTCCCAGTCATGACTCTTAGGCGTTCAACCACGGCTCCATAGCCTTGCTAGAAGGAAATCTTCAGGTCCTCTTTTGTGGGAACTCCATTGAATTCAGAGCCCTACATTTTTGCATAAGATCATGAATTTTGCTTCTATGGTGTGATAAAACCAAAATTGTTTTCAATTTCTTATTTTGATATAATATTTCATTTATTGATACTTACAATTTGTGCAGCTAATTTCATATAACCACCAAAGCCAAGTTTGCGCTGGTCATGTTTTTATAGTTTTTCCTTTGTTGCCTTCAATGTGTCGGGCAGCCTATGAAAAGTTTGAAATATGTTAGATTAAATGTAAAAAGAAAGAGTAATCAGTATATAATTACATTGTTGATAGTATCACATACCTTACTTGGCCCAGTGGTGTCTTTCCTTTTTTCTTTTCAGCCTTCTCCTTTCCATCCGACACTAGGTCCTTTGAAATATTCTGAGCCAATTTTTTTTATTTTCAATTGCAAGTTACAAACATTACACACCCGTTAAGGTTAGCTCTAAACCAAAACGATGCTGAACCAACTCTAACCAGAATGCACACCAGGATCCCGATGTGAGCAAGGTGTGAGCATTGGTCAGAGGATCTTAACGGAAATGATAAATACAAGAACTCTAACCAAAAATGCATCAGTGAATGACAGGCATGTGGTCAGAGGATCCCTATCATCTAATAAGCTAAAATACTCGACATCAAGAATGTGCTTTCCAAACCGAGATGGAATGGGAGCTACCATATGATAGAGATGCTAAGAATTACAATGCAATTACGGGAAATAAGCGAGAATGCTGAAAGTAACTCAACACCCATAATGTGCTTTCTGACCCGAAATGGGAAAGGAGCTACCATAGGGCGGAGGTAAAAGAAATACAATTGCAATTACAGAATGTAAAGATGAGCATTACAAATCATGATAAAGCAAGATTAACAACTACTGTCAGTACTACTATCAGCTTACAATATGATAGATAATGTCTTGCTATCAATGTGAAACAAGATGTAAATAGAGCTGCAACAATTTATATTGAATTTCCTTCAACGAATAATAAAGCTTTGATCAGAAACTCTACTATTAAGGCCAACCTGATAATCTGATTTATGACAGTCCTGTTTTTCGCTTGCATGAACAACAGCCCTAAAACTCACAGATTTAGTCACAACTCACTCCAAACTCAATCAAATTTCACGAGATGAAATGCAATATGATCCCAAGAAAATGGCGCCCAAGATTGGCACATAAAACTGACTCAAAATGCTGATATTAATTAATGGCACAAATCCCAAGATATGAAAATGGTATGGCCCAACAAGAGGGGCGATTTCCTTTTAAAAATTCAAGACAAAAAATCTGCAACTTGGGGGAAAGGTACGCCCTTCATAGACAATGAGATCTAAACAATACCCAGAACTATTATTTTTGTATTTTTTGACTTATGAATAAAAATAACAATCTACTATGAAGAATATGCAACTCCAGAAATTCACTAATATGCATAAATCTGATCTACAAAGCTACACACTGACTACAATGCACAAATTCCAATACAAATCTCACAAACTACACTATCTCACCACTAGTCGCTATCTTTCAAGCGAGAAGCAATGCCAAGCTAGGAGGCTTTCATTCCTCAAAGCAATCCCAAAGCCAATCCGACAGCATAACATTCTTGTAGACAAAAGATGCTGAAGTGAGGACCAATGGCTTCCTTTTATAATTTCCAGTTGATCTTCTCGAAACCCTAATCTTCTGTTATGAGTCAAACCCTAATCCTCCAATAGATGGCGTCCCACTTTCCCAAGCAATACTTTGACTTTTAATTACAAACTTTATCCCTTCCTTGAAGTTGGCGTCCAACTTATGCTTGGAATAAATCTTTTAATAAAAGATATAATTAATTCCTTCAATGAGGTGCCCACCCATAAAGAGCATCTTTTAAAACAACCTAAAGTGTAGTTGCTAGGCCAAGGGGGTCAATGTTAAAATATAACATTAAAACATGACTTAATTAAAATAATTCAACTTATCTCTCTAGATATGCCCCAAAGCCAAAAATGAGTAAGCCAACCAAGCCGAAACCAAGAGGACCACTGCCAGAAATAGAATTTACTAAAAATAGTAAATTCCTGAAAATGCTCATAATGCCAAGAAAAACATATCACTGTGAAGCTCTCAAAAAACCCAGAAAGAACCTGCCATTGA
>VDFB02026320.1:1531324-1542763 GCA_007258455.2 Sequoia sempervirens
AATATAAATCATACACACACACACACATATATATATATGTATGTATGTATATGTATTTTAAATGTAAATGTAAATGCAATTACTAGATTCTCTCCTAGAACAATAAATGCAACATATCATTAAAGAAATCTATATCTATGTATATAAATGTGTATTTCTAAATGCAAGTGTAAATGCAAAGAGAATATGGTTTTGTAGTGTTATAGATACAACATATCCATAAATTAATGTAATTAAAATTATATAGTCTTCAACACATATAATATGAAATCGATCAAACTATTAAAATACATGAGAAATAAATGAAAACAGTAAATGCATATGTATGTGTATTTGTAAATGTAAGTTAAAATAAATAAGAATAATGAAAATTATTAAAGAATACAAGGGGAGACCAGTGTCTTATTGGGTATATAGAGTCTAATAAATATTTGCAAATATGGATTTCAATAATGGCAATAATTCAAACTGTCAGGCAAAGAAATTGCTTACAACTTGTGTAAACGTGCAAGTGAATAATTGACAAAATCTTCTTGAGATAGAATGGAAATTCTAGTTATGTGATTCTTCTTATTAATCCAAGTAACACTTCCCAATTACTGTGATTGATTAAAATATTTTAACCCCTACTTTAGAGAACCAAATAACCAGATTACACATATATAGCAAATGTACAATGATAAACTGAGTATAAACTTTTTATATCAATTTAAACAATAGAGAAGCATCAGAATGGAGACAATCAAATAACTGCATAAATTTAACAAATAGTTGATACCAAAATCTTAATCCGCAACTTAGATATCTTCATTTACTCCATCAAAATACATGCATCTGAGTCTCTATATATCAAAATTCATTGTCTGCTACAAATGACCTATATGTCTGGTGTCTGTATCTTGGCTCTCTTCAACACTTAGTTCTCTAGGAGGGATAAATAGAAATATGAAATTACAGAATAGAACCTTGTAATCACATTTGATACAGATTCAAATACTAGTCATCGATCCTTCACTTTGTTTAGATGATCGAACAACTTCCTTCAAAACAAACTGACACGATCTCCATCATGGAAATAAGGGCCCACCATACTATGCGGTGCCAAGGAAATCCACGTGGCGCTCGCCTGTGATATCGCAATCGATAAAGACCTCACAACTTTTGATCACGCTATGGCAGGCAACTGTGGATCTTAACCATCGGTAATCCTGTTTGTTCAAGACAATTGCTAGCTTTGTCATTAACCATCAAGCACCTTTCCTACATAGATTATAACATCTCTATTGATTTGAAACACGTGCATCTCATAAATGCTTTAGTAACCCACTACATAATGTATTAAAACTAGATAAATGTATCAAAGTATTTCTATCATCTCTTCGACTTCATTAAATGAGACATGTGGTGCTTTCCCTTGATATCACGATGAACCAAAATAGTGTGGTGGGGTTATCACAGGATGGCGGGGAATGACTGAGATCAAATGATAATTGATCTACAGTCACACAAACTTGTACCTCTGCAAAATATAAAGCATTTTTTAAAAGAACGAGGGGACATCACTAGGTCGATGATAAATAATGAGATAAGTTTTTTTTTAAACAAGGGAGCATGAGACCATCCAAGACTTAAGAAATGATAAAGTCAGGTGAAGGAAATAAAATGATAAATTAAAAGGGGCCTAACCTAGATGAAGCAATTGGGCTTAATTTGTTTTAAAACCCTCCCAAAAAAGTAATGGCCCAAAATATCCCACCCAAGGCGTAAGATAAACACTAGGGTTTGACATGAAGACAAAGGTAAAACCCCAACCTTAGGCTTTTCCCAAACACCATAGATGACCAGAGACATAAGGCAAGATAAAAATGGAATACAAAGAGCAAAATTTTGAAGTTCCATCACAAGGAAAGGTCTCCTCCCTTCTTGGTAGTGATAACCTCCTCCACACACAACCCTTAAAAATTATGAATAGAGGAATATAATCTTTAAAAAACTCAAAGTTGATTCTCTCCTACCTGATGCAATTAGTCATTTTATCCTTACAAACATTTATAGTGATTACTAGAGGTACATAGACCAATTCTTCATAATAGAAGAATTTGATCATACTTTTCCAATGGTGGCATTATGAGAAAACCTTAGGTTAAATGAATAATTCCTAGCTAAGTTATTTAAATCATGTCCAACCATATAAGAGAAGACCACTGCTATGTGTACCTAGATACCATGGAGAAAGGCTCTTTGGGCTCTTTCATCAATCATCCTACCTTAAAACATACCAAAAGTCTCCTAGCAATTAGACATAGGAAGATTTAAGATGACTTAAAAAAAAATTACTGCCAAAGCATAAACTTATGATGACTTAACCAAGCCTAGTACACACTCCCTCCCCGTTAACCACTTAGACATATGTAAATTAAATGTAAATTTGCTGCTATTTTTAGTCATGTAGGTGTCCAATAAACCACTTGGTGTTGTTTCCCTTCAAGTTTATTTACTTTAATGAAGAGCAAAAGTCCTTTGATTACAATTAGAGAATACATTTGAGGCCTTGGTTGTGTAACTAGTGGACCATAGTCACATTTAACACTTTTTGCAAAGTTTGGGAGTTAAAACGTTAAGTAGATTTGATTTGTGATGGACACATTTGGATGGTAGTAACAATAAATTGCAATCTATCAAGACTTGATTACCTTATAACCTGTGAAATTCTAGCGATGAAATGATAGATTAATGACAATGTCACCTTAGGATCACATCACCATGAAAGAACTTCATCCAACATCCTTATGAGTGCAGGTACCACAAAATAGGTATTTTTCAGATCTGTCTTCCTTAAGCGAGGGAAATTCAAGAAGAGAAGAGGAAGGCGAGACATGTAGTATGTCTAAAAGAGGGAGATCAATTAGAGGTCAAAAGATTAGAAAAAAAATTTGTAAACGCATGGAATTTTTTCTTGCTGAAGGGGGGTCATGTTCTTATGATGATGAGAGCATAGGTGACGTCGAGGTTCCCTTGAGGTACAAAAATCTACGGAAACAATGGGTACCCAAGGAACTTCCTCCAATAAACACTGATTTTTTTGTCAATGAGAGGATATATTGCATAACACCATCGTCATTACATGGTTTGGGCCTATTTTGCATGGACGGCATAAAGGCGACTTGTTACAACAAAGTTACTGAATTGATGGAGTATGTCGGACCCTGTTACATTTATAAAGATTGGATGCAACTAGTTCGATATACATGAAGTATGCATAAGTATGCACTGTCAACAAATTATATATAGCTAAAAGATAAGGATCAAAATAAAGGAGTGGCTATGTACATTGATGGAAGGCCAAAAGCATCAGGGAATATTATAGGGTTTATAAATAGTACATGACCTGGGTCAAAAAATAAGCAACCCAATTGCATATTCAAGGTGTGCAAGGGAAAACGTGTATTCGTATGTGCGATAAAATCAATAACTGTAGGGGAAGAGTTGCTAATTGATTACACTTTGAATCGCTTAGTTACAAACACAGTTACTATGGGGGTGGTATGTACTATGTACCATTTTATACAACCTCCAATTAATGAATCCAATATACCATTTTATTCTTATATTTTTTTTTGTAAGTCTATTGGTTTCATTTCGGTAATGTTTTTATATTTAATTTTTGTCATAGCGGGACATTGATCGTATGGAGAAGGCTCCTGCCCAGAGCACAAATTGCGATGTATCTTCAGGCACTTTTACTCAACAGGTTTACCTCATTGTAATTTTACAAATTAGATACGAGCAAAATGTTTAATTATTATGTTTTATTCATAAGTTTATTGGGTTAATTTTGATAATATTTTTTAATATTCTTGTTGCAGTCAACTGATCAGAGAAAGGAACTAGTAGTAGACAAGAGCATCCATAGGGAAGTGCAGTCAATATTATGTGATGATGAAATCACTTATTCAACAAACCCTCTCGATATGATAAGGAAGACCCAAAAAAAATGCAATGAAGAAATCCTTAAGTTGTTATTCATAGTGCCTCAAATAGATGAGATAAGAGAAAGGGTTAAAATATTGACTGATAGATCACAAAACTTGCAAGTAAGTTGTCATGAAGTCTTTAATTATAACATAAGTTCATTCATGGTTTTATATTTTGTACTCTTTTGTGTCATGAACTAAAATATGTGTTGTTTTTACAATATTTTTTGCATCCTCATGATGCTCCTGGCCATGATCAGGGTACTACAAGTGCTGCTCGAACAGTAGGGGTTGGTACAAGTGTCCATCCTATTCTTCTTGCGCATACATCACATCATCTAACCCCATCATCTATGCCTATATTGTCGTCTAGAATGTCGGCAACACATACCATGTAGGCATTTGTTAGTGCACCCTCTGGTAGCGAACACATGCCAGAACATGCGTCAGGACATGTACCTGGGGATGTAGAGGCCACTAGTACTGGTGATATTTTAGCAACATTTCCTGGATCTTCCCGTATTACTAGTACAGGAACATTGCCGGTCACATTTGTGGCGACCGAGGATTTCATTCCCATAAAGATAGAGAAGGTCCCGGGTACTTTAAAATGTTTTAATTATTATTATATATAATCCAATTGAAATTTACTTATTGATCGCTCTTTTTAGACTATTGATCCCATGATCATTTTGTAGGAAATGATTTTTTTTATAAACATCTAAGTGATATTACATTGGAGCTATTCAGGCCCACCATACGTACACAATGCAATGCCCAAAATCAAGATTTAAAAGATGAGCTCATTAACCGTTTAGTTGTGCTCTTTGGTGATAAAACATTCAACTAAACCAAGGTCCTTAAGAAAGCTGGTACCTATCTAAATTATGTGAGGGACCAATATAGATCACATTTAGAGAAGAACAAAAAGTACGAGCGTCCCCCCATGATTTTAGAGAGGGAGTGGAAGGATGTAATGTCCCCTTCTTGAGCATGATCTTTCCAGTGACCGTTGGCCTATTCTGGAGACCCGTAGGCTATTCAGAAGGTGAAATTAGGGTTTCATATTTTGAAGGATGCTCTTGCTTAAGGTTGGTTGTTTCAATGGCAGGTTCTTTCTGGGTTTTTTGAGAGCTTCACAGTGATATGTTTTTCTTGGCATTATGAGCATTTTCAGGAATTTACTATTTTTAGTAAATTCTATTTCTGGCAGTGGTCCTCTTGGTTTCGGCTTGGTTGGCTTACTCATTTTTGGCTTTGGGGCATATCTAGAGAGATAAGTTGAATTATTTTAATTAAGTCATGTTTTAATGTTATATTTTAACATTGACCCCCTTGGCCTAGCAACTACACTTTAGGTTGTTTTAAAAGATGCTCTTTATGGGTGGGCACCTCATTGAAGGAATTAATTATATCTTTTATTAAAAGATTTATTCCAAGCATAAGTTGGACGCCAACTTCAAGGAAGGGATAAAGTTTGTAATTAAAAGTCAAAGTATTGCTTGGGAAAGTGGGACGCCATCTATTGGAGGATTAGGGTTTGACTCATAACAGAAGATTAGGGTTTCGAGAAGATCAACTGGAAATTATAAAAGGAAGCCATTGGTCCTCACTTCAGCATCTTTTGTCTACAAGAATGTTATGCTGTCGGATTGGCTTTGGGATTGCTTTGAGGAATGAAAGCCTCCTAGCTTGGCATTGCTTCTCGCTTGAAAGATAGCGACTAGTGGTGAGATAGTGTAGTTTGTGAGATTTGTATTGGAATTTGTGCATTGTAGTCAGTGTGTAGCTTTGTAGATCAGATTTATGCATATTAGTGAATTTCTGGAGTTGCATATTCTTCATAGTAGATTGTTATTTTTATTCATAAGTCAAAAAATACAAAAATAATAGTTCTGGGTATTGTTTAGATCTCATTGTCTATGAAGGGCGTACCTTTCCCCCAAGTTGCAGATTTTTTGTCTTGAATTTTTAAAAGGAAATCGCCCCTCTTGTTGGGCCATACCATTTTCATATCTTGGGATTTGTGCCATTAATTAATATCAGCATTTTGAGTCAGTTTTATGTGCCAATCTTGGGCGCCATTTTCTTGGGATCATATTGCATTTCATCTCGTGAAATTTGATTGAGTTTGGAGTGAGTTGTGACTAAATCTGTGAGTTTTAGGGCTGTTGTTCATGCAAGCGAAAAACAGGACTGTCATAAATCAGATTATCAGGTTGGCCTTAATAGTAGAGTTTCTGATCAAAGCTTTATTATTCGTTGAAGGAAATTCAATATAAATTGTTGCAGCTCTATTTACATCTTGTTTCACATTGATAGCAAGACATTATCTATCATATTGTAAGCTGATAGTAGTACTGACAGTAGTTGTTAATCTTGCTTTATCATGATTTGTAATGCTCATCTTTACATTCTGTAATTGCAATTGTATTTCTTTTACCTCCGCCCTATGGTAGCTCCTTTCCCATTTCGGGTCAGAAAGCACATTATGGGTGTTGAGTTACTTTCAGCATTCTCGCTTATTTCCCGTAATTGCATTGTAATTCTTAGCATCTCTATCATATGGTAGCTCCCATTCCATCTCGGTTTGGAAAGCACATTCTTGATGTCGAGTATTTTAGCTTATTAGATGATAGGGATCCTCTGACCACATGCCTGTCATTCACTGATGCATTTTTGGTTAGAGTTCTTGTATTTATCATTTCCGTTAAGATCCTCTGACCAATGCTCACACCTTGCTCACATCGGGATCCTGGTGTGCATTCTGGTTAGAGTTGGTTCAGCATCGTTTTGGTTTAGAGCTAACCTTAACGGGTGTGTAATGTTTGTAACTTGCAATTGAAAATAAAAAAAATTGGCTCAGAATATTTCAAAGGACCTAGTGTCGGATGGAAAGGAGAAGGCTGAAAAGAAAAAAGGAAAGACACCACTGGGCCAAGTAAGGTATGTGATACTATCAACAATGTAATTATATACTGATTACTCTTTCTTTTTACATTTAATCTAACATATTTCAAACTTTTCATAGGCTGCCCGACACATTGAAGGCAACAAAGGAAAAACTATAAAAACATGACCAGCGCAAACTTGGCTTTGGTGGTTATATGAAATTAGCTGCACAAATTGTAAGTATCAATAAATGAAATATTATATCAAAATAAGAAATTGAAAACAATTTTGGTTTTATCACACCATAGAAGCAAAATTCATGATCTTATGCAAAAATGTAGGGCTCTGAATTCAATGGAGTTCCCACAAAAGAGGACCTGAAGATTTCCTTCTAGCAAGGCTATGGAGCCGTGGTTGAACGCCTAAGAGTCATGACTGGGAAAAAGCAATCTTCCACTACATTCGACACACAAGTAAATAAACTCAATAAAGTTTATTTAAAATTGAATACTTGTGCAATCTATTCAATATTAATTTCCACCATAAAGTAATTACATGCCTATTTGTTTTAAACATTCAAGCAATGATAATATTGCACATGACATTGGAATGCAACCTAGTGAGGGTGGAGCACAACTTGTAGATGAAGGTCATGGTGTGCATCCTGGTACTTTAGAGCATGTAGAGCGTGATAAAAATGTTGACCATGATCAAGCTGGAGAAGATCAAGAACATGATGTGGCCCCTTCAGGTAAAGAGGACCACTCTAAAGTTCTTTTAAACATATTTAATTGCAATTGGTGTATTAATTAATGTAACCTTTCGTGTTTCAACTTTAGAGCATGTAGAGCGTGATCAATGTGTTGAGCATGATTAGGCTAGAGAAGATCAGGAATATGATGTGGCCCCATCAAGTAAAGAGGACCACTCTAATGTTCTTTAAACATATTTAATTTCAATTGGTGTATTAATTAATGTAACCTTTCATGTTTCAACTATAGATCAAGATTTAGAGGGTGTGCAACATGTTGAGCATGAGTCTATAACAAAAGTTCAAGAACATGATGTGGACCCATAAGGTAAAGAGAACCACTCTAATGTTCTTTTAATTAATGAAATACTTGTAACAATAATAATAAAACATACCAGTTTAACATTTATTTGTTATTACAGCAGACTCCCCTTGCAACGGCGTCCACGTCGTGAGCAGATGACTAGGCGTACATTAAGATCACGAGCATAGGGAAGAAAAACTAAAGGGGGGACATATGATTTAGGAAACAATACTCCACTTTAGATTTTTTAGCTTTAAAAAAGAAACAAAAAAAAAAGTGATTGTAATCATATCATGACAACCATATATTTTATAATATGTAAAAACTGAAAGAATGAATATTATGTGTTAATGAATGAATGTGAATATGTTAATTAATGAATGTTATATGTTAATGAATGAATGTTATATGTTATTAATGGATGAATGAATGTTATATGTTATTAATGCTAGTGTAATTAATATTTAATTACGCTTGCAAAAGTTTACTTAGGAATTATTTAATTCCTAGGTTTATTGATTCTTATCTTTATCTTTTGAGCTATCTTGGTTGCTCAAGATAAGATTAGGTTTAGGTATCTTTGATTTTATAAAGCAAATTATCTCTTGTATTATTTGTCTTTCAATATATCAAATTGCATGTTTTTAAGTGCAAATCGCTTTTTCATTTTTCTCTCTCTGCGGGAAGGTATTTTTCTACTGTAACCGATCTTACATTCTAATATGGTATCAGAGCCTCTCGATTGGTGTTCTTCTCAAAAGATTTTCTGAGGAACAGCCAAGCAGTGTGAGCTCGCTCTCGAGGTCCTCGAGGGTTTCAACTTGAGCATTATTCTGGAGGTCTTGGATTAGATCGGTTTTTCCGTTGATCTGGGGAATACTGAAAGTCAAATGACTTTATTTCATTGGACTCATTTGCCAGATTCCAAGGGTCAAATTTTAGAGGTTTTTGCAAGATCCGGGGTAGCCAACTTTTGGAGCAGCTTTGAGCGTAAAATGGGTAGGTCACCATTGCGCTCACAATGTAATTAAAAACTCCTAAAAACGCCTCTTCGGTTCGCCGATTTCAAGCGCTGATCCCGAGGCAAAATTTTTTGTCCGAGGGGCCAGACGGCCTCCCTCAAAGACGCCTTTGATGCACTAAAATTGAAAAAAAATTAAAAAATTTAGGTTTCTCAGCTTTTGTACTTCCAAAGATAGAACCAATGGCCACCTGCTGCCACCCATTCACCGGGCCACCAGCTCCTCCACCACCTGCCAATCAGCCTCTATGTACTCTGCGGCCCTCACAAATGTACCTAATATTATTTAACCAAGGGCTCGCCTTCATTCAAAATTTCATCACTCGCCAGCCCTCGGTCGCCCACAGACCAAGGGGCCAAATTTTTTTTTCATTTTGCAGGGGGCCAATTTTTTGCGGCGACCGCCAGATGGCCGTCAATTTTAACCTCATGAACGGGTGACGTCAACGGCCGTACGACCCTCTTTGCCCTCCTAACCCTAGTTTTTTTCTAAAAGAGCAATTTTTTTCTTTTGGCCATAACTTGGGCATACGGTATCGAAATTGGGAAAACAAGATATCACCGGAAAGCTGGTTCCTAGCACTTTCTAGTGGTACTATTTATTTTATAGTATTTTTTTGTTTTCTTGCATTTATTGCTGTTTGAAGTCAGATGTTGTTTTTGGACTTCCGAGCTCATAACTTTTTGCCACAATCTCCGTTTTTCGCCTCCTTTGAAGCATTGGAAAGGTATTGAGGAGCTCTATCTTGCTGTTCATTCACTTTTTTTGTATCTATCCCAAGTTTTTCGTTATTCCAAATTTTTCCCGATGGGTGTTTTGGAGATTACTTGGATGTTTTGGCAGTTGGAAAGGTGAAAATTGAACATTTGTACTTCATTTCAGTACCATTTCATCATATTTTATGTTTATGCACATTTAGGATTCTCTCCTTTTACAATCATTGGGTTATTGTAATAAACAAACTGATATAAAGTTCCATTAAGGGGGGTTCTTGCATTCATCTTGATTTGTTGGCAACTCGCATGGGTTATTTGGTCTCCTTGTTCTTTTGGCCACATTATTGCTATAACTTGACACATGTCAGATTCATTGGTTCACACTTCAGTTGGGAGATTACGTTTCTTGATCCTCATTGGTTCAGATTCTTCTCAGTTTGAGGGCCATGTTTTTGTGGTTGTTGTTCTAGAGTCTATTTTTGGGACTCCTTCCCATGGAAGAGTTTCAGTCACAGTTTGGCATCGGCATCGAGATACATGGTTTCCAGATTATGTCATCATCTCATCTCCTGTTGCTTCTCAGATTCCAGAGTTGATCTAGTATGTGAGTTTCCAGTGTTCCTTGGCATCGGGTCTGCTGTTGCATTTGTGATTCCGATTGGTATTTTGCAAACAGAACTATCTTTCCTTGCTTGCCAGATTTGGGGTTCCAGTGTTGCTTCATCAGAGTTCTTCCAGTGATTCTTCGTAGCAGTTCATCTCACTGAGGGGGGTTTCTCTCTCTTTACATTTGTACATGAGTACCTCATTAGGCCTTATTGTTGGGACTCATATTTGCATAATAATCTGCTTCTCCCTAAGTTGCACTTATGGGGGGGTGTTAGTGTAATTAATATTTAATTACGCTTGCATAAGTTTACTTAGGCTTCATTTAATTCCTAAGTTTTAGGCTTTCATCTTTATCTTATCGAGCTATCTTGTTGCTCAAGATAAGATTAGGTTTAGGTATCTTTGCTTTTATAAAGCAAATTATCTCTTGTAATTAATTGTCTTTTTGAATATATCAAATTGCATGTTTTTATGCAAATCTCTGCTTTTTCATTTTTCTCTTCTATGGAAGGTATTTTCTGGTTTGCAATCAGATCTTGGCTATTCTAACAATTAATGGATGAATGAATGATTAGTGTTATATGATTGGGTATGGGGAATTGAGAGTGATGTGAGGGAAGGGGGGGGGGAATGATCTTCCACCATCATGTGGTTGGCCCTGTTAAGTAGAGAATATTAAACTATTCTCGAAACAAAGAGAAGATCGATAAGGTAATTCATTTTTCAATATAATAAATGCATCGTTTGAAGCATCAAACCAATATGAAAAGAGGAAAGAAAGTGCTAACTTTTCACTATGGTGGTAGGAAAATGATTCTTTATACCCTAAATCCATGCTCTGCATCATAATTTGAAGTTGTTTCCATTCCAATGTTCTGAGTTTAGTTTTATTTGTATGGCTTTGTATGAATACCACATTGTGTTGTGTGTGGATTTGGTTTCAAAGCTCTATTTCTTCTATTTTTAGTGGTGACATAACTCTAAAATTTGACTTTTGTGCATAACAGGTTAGTGGAAAAATTGACAGCTCAATTGAGATAGATACACGAATATTTGGATCTTGTTATTGATGGGAGGCTTCCACTTAACCATGAAATTTTGTACCATCTACAGTATGCAAATTTTCTGTACTTACATTCATTTTTATCGTGAATGTTCTAAATGATATTAA
>VDFB02026320.1:1542863-1609338 GCA_007258455.2 Sequoia sempervirens
AAGACAATTGATTTTAACCTCCTTATGCTTGTCATGGATGCCTCCTTACTATTGTTTTCTTTGCTCTTTTCAAAGTCTTCCACAATTTATTTAGGATTTTTGAAGTCTTGCCAGCATCTCTTACAAGACATTTCTATTTCAAAACCCTCCTCTCTCTTCTTCGTTTGAATTTTGAATGTAGGGAGTGTTAATTTGTTTTTAATTAGATTTCATTTGATTGATGTGAGTGTTTGTTTATATATAATTAAAGTTAAACAGTTTATCTGATGGCTTAATTAATTAACGAATAAACGTTACAAAAAAGCCTCTTAATCCTTTAGAGGCTAGACTTCTAATCCCTTTCATATTAAAAATGAAAACGTAGATTTGAATCATCTTGTGATGCGCTATCCCCACATGATTGTTTTCTGACCTACATGTACGCTTTTGCTTTACTAGTTTATCTTTCCCATCTGGAATGACAGTGACTCTTATTGTAGATACATGCATGGGAATCTAAATCACATCAGACCCAAATACAGCCGACTACTTTCCACTGTGGGTGCGAAATGCGATGTAGAATAGTAGTCTGCTACAAGCGTGTGGGCCACGACTCCAAGAATAGTCAGAAAGATGCGCACCTCACCTTCATCCTTCACTTCACTAATAAATTTTAATGTTTAGTGAATCTTGATTTCATCTATTTCCAACAGACTCTCGACTTCTGGAGAAAATTGTATTCCACATTAAAGCAGAAGATCAAAGAGTCGTAAGACATTTCAATTTGTTTCTCACTATAGATGTCACAAAGAATACTTTTGACATGAAAAATTGCACCTAAGCTGTGCAAACTGGGAGGAATGTTTGGATGCAAGTCTGTACTTTGTGGGCAGCGGGATAGGTCGGTTTTGTCTGGTGTCTGTATAGTTTTCGTACTTCTTACTATTACTTTTTCCTCTTTGCAAAGTGATTTTTGCATCGCTTCCATTATTGCCAGCGTCTCTTGCAAGACACTTCTATTTCAAACCCCCTTTCTCTCTAATTCGTAAAAAAATTGTGTTCAGGGGGTATTAATTTTTTTATTGATTGATACTGATTGCTTGTCAAAGCCCGAATATCGGACAACTAAGTAGTCTCCACTGTGGAATGTTAAACGCGTTGTAGAATAGTAGTTTGTCAGGAACGTGTGGGCTACGACTCCACGAATAGTCAGAAATCTCATTTTCATGCTTCATTTCAATACCTTATCACTTTTATTTTTTGTTCAAACTTGATTTTATCTATTTCCACGACTCTCACCTACCGGAGAAAATTGTATTCCACAGAAAAGCGGAAGATGGCAGAGTCGTAAGACATTTCTAGTTGTAAGGATTTGGAAAGAAAATTCCTTGTTACTCCAGATGTCATTATTGGAATCCTGAAAATTTGTAGCCACAGGAAGCACTTAAGTTGTGGCAAATAGGACGAAAGTTACGATGCACAAGTGTTTGCTTTGTGGGCAGTGGGATAAGTCGGTTTTGTCTTATGCTTGCATATAAAGAACTGTCTTTTCTGTTTACTTTTACTTTATAGACAGTAGGATCTGATATATTCTATTTAATTATCGTAATTTTAATAGTCAATTGAATATTGTGTAAGAATACTGATACAGAAATTTCACCTAAATTTCCTCTTGTGGTATTCAGACTATGATTCAATTAAGATAATAATAATCCAATGGTTTATTTATTATTTATGGAAAAGGATAGGAATAGTTTAAAATTAAAAGAAAAATGTTTTTCATTGTTTGATCATCATTATAAAATTGTAATGGTGAAATTTGTTTATCAATATATTTTTTACTTGATTTTGGATTTAACTTGAAGATATTGTCTTGATAGATTAATAAATGGTGTAATTTTGTGTAAAATTGGATCCCTTTTCTTATTCCACCTACCTATCTATTGTGCATACATTCGTATACACTTACCACTTACCTCATCCACAAATTCACACATCCATGTAATGCATTTTCCCTATCACTTATTACTCAAATGGAAATCCCACTTAAACATCCTGTAGAAAATCTTTTTGTTTTCATTATCATCCAATCTAAGAAACTAATGATTGATGATTGATTAAATAGTCTTGAGGTAAAGAAGACCATAGTTCACTATGAAATCTAGTAGTTTATTTAAAATGCAATGGTAATGGGGTTTTTGTATTCAATGAATAAATATAAGGTAGCTTGTAAGATGATTTCTTCACAAAATGGTTGAAATCTTTATTGCATGATTTCAACTCTACAATTATAATTAGTTTTGATTAAACAATGTATTATTTTAATTAAAAATTAATTATTTTAAATTAAAGATACTAATATTAATTATTATAAATAATTTATTTAAATAAATATATTTATTGCTAGTATAATTATTTAATCTATAAGATTCAACTTGAATTATTGATATTATATTAACTCTACAATTTATTTCATTTTTAAAGAACTAGCTCCTCCACACCATCTCCCTCTACTCCTCTTCATCCACTTTCCCCTATTAAAATATCTATTGATGCAAATGTTCTAAAGAACATCCTCAACCAAGAACTGCATCTTTTTTTTTTTTCAAAAAGTCATTTTATGTTATAGTTGTTTGAGAAGGCTATAAATATATGTGTTTATCAACCATTGATGAAAATTTTAAGTGTTATTTCTAGTTTTCAATAAATTTGTTGGTTTTATAATTTAAGATATTTTTAATGGTTTTATAAGAAAGAAACAAACTTTGGGCATGTTTTAATTTATTAATATTAACAATAAATTTTAAAAAAATTTAATAATGACATAATATTATTAACCACAAGAAAGATTATTTTACTATTTTTTAAAAACATATATATTTCTCAATTAATATGATGAAGGTTATGGCTATGTATTTAATATTTTTCTATATATTTTTGTACATGGAAATTTTAAACAACACTACTTAGAAGATGATATTCAATAATTTATGAGAATTATTGAGCTAATAATATAGCATTGGCTAATGGGATGGGTTATTCCAACTATAGAAACTTAAAATTTTTATGATCGATATCACACATCTAAAATCGATTACTAACACCATTTTTGTTTTGATTCAACCCTTTTCAACTATTTAATTAAATAATCATAATTGTTTAATTAAATTCACCGGTTTCTTCTAGTAATTGAATAATCAACATTACTAGGTTAATTCACCTCTTTCATATTAATTTTCATCATGTTTAATTAAATAATGTGAACTATTTAATTAAATTCCCTAAGTTCTCATTTGATTAAATAATTTGAATTATTTAATTAAATTCCATTAATTCCCTCTTTTTAATTAAATGAGTAATTGTTTAATTAAATCTCTAAATTCCTTCATCTTGCACAATAAAATAATATTCTAATCATTTAATTGACTAATATCTTTAATCTCTCCAATTTATCCCACTTGCAAAGGAATATTCTTAGGAATCTTTTTCCAATTCAAATTCAAACCATTTCCCTCTAACATGGAAATATCTTGCACATTCCTCTTAAAATTTAGGATTTATGTTTGTTTGAATCAATTTCAACCCTTGATTAATTACATCAATCCATGTGATTATTCAATCTCCTCCATGGATTGAATCCTTAAACCATGCCAATTATTCTCATCAATTTGCATCCATTAATTAATCAAATTAATCTTGGCCATTAATTCACTTGAAATTCTTATAAATAGCCTCCATTTTATGAGCAATTCATCTACATTCATTTAGAGTAATTAGACTATAGAAAATTTTACAGCATTTCTTGAGAGCATTTCATCATTTAACATCAATTTTAGGCATTTTATCCGTTAAAGCATCATCAAAATATTGTTTCAATCAATGGGATTGGGAAAGGGATGACATTCCACATCAATTCATGGCTTCTAGTTAATTTATGGGATCAAGTTTGCATTGGTTAATTAGTTTTCCCTATCAATTTCAGTTCATTTCATGTTTTCATGACTTCTAGTTAATTTATTTCAAAGATTTCATTGGGAATGTGGTTTAATTTGTTCAATTGATTGTTTAATTGCATAATTCAACTGTATTTGATCAAGTTCATAATCATGTTCACACCAACTGTAATATTATAATTTTGAGTTAAGTAAAAGAGTTTAATTCTATTTGGTATTGAATATGGATAAACACCATTACCAACATCTCGTATACCAATTTAGTACCTTACTGAAAAAAAGCCTAATTTTTTTAAAAAGACTTCATCACAATTAAACTAAATACATTGTTAATATTTTATCATTAGACTAAAAAGTGATATAGGAGAATCCTAGACAAACCTACTATATGTATAATGATAGAATCTCATTGTGTCTTGCGGTAGATAAATAGAGTTCTACAATAGCTCATAAACATCATGTCTAGATCATAGGAGTTTTAGATCAAAGTGCAAAACTTTATCATTACCAAAGGATCACAACCTAGAATGCTTATCATATAGTTCACTAGGTGAAGTTTGTGGAACATTTTTTTTCCTTGCATCATTTAGTCCAAGATACATGAAGGTAACAAGAGACCAAATAAACCTTTAGTTATCTTTTTGTTAAGTTTCTTCAATGCCCAATGCTTCACTAATTGATCATTCTGACCTAGACACATTACACTAGAAATTGAGATCTAGAATACTTTTTGGCCAACATAGATCATTCTTAAAGATTGGATTTTATATATAATCACACATGAATTCATTTGGAGGATATTTAATCAAATATATAGTGAAGAAATAATATAGGGATAGTAGTAAATTTGCATAATGATCATATGTCATCATATCTTGTATGGAAACCTCTAATAAGATAGTGGCATCATATGAGCCAATCTATATTTATAATTTTCTTATGATAGGAGAATGGGCCAATTCTAAGAAATCTATGATCAATGAGATATTTTTTGTTACTCTATGTTAATTTCTTTGTGTCAACTCTAAGCTATGCAGTTCAATAGTCCTTTCTGTAGACCTTGCATTCATGACTACATCAAGTGGTATTAAATTAAGTTACAAATTCATTCAAAGGGAATTCTATCATATCTAAGGATGAAAAGATCATCCAATTGAAGCAACCTATAAGCATTTTTTAGTAGAGTGTTGATTGTGAGACAATTGCAACCTTGTAGCTATACCATTGAGTTGAGGAAATTGTATCCAATCCAAGGAAATATGCCACCAAGAAGGATTCTTGTTATGGTCAATGTTTCTAGAAGAATGGAATAAATGCTATACATGATGATGACAATGCAAATTTGATTGAATGTTATAGAAGAGGATATGAAAATAGGTCTAAACCCTAGAGAAGAGGTTGAGAGAATTGATGGGGATTTGGGAGATTAAACTATAGATATGAATGAAGAAACCCTAGAGGAAGAAGAATCAAACTAGATCAAGATGTTGAAAGATATTTCCAAGATTGTTAAGAGACCTAGAATTGAGATTTATAACTATGTTAGTGATTTGAATTCAAAGGAATTGATTGAATGAATAAATGATATGGAAGAATTCTTAAAGATGCAAGAGCATCATGCCCCAGCCCTTTGGCCAATTTTGCTTCCTTGTAAGCAAGACTTTGGCTTATCGGCAAGAGGTTTCTACCCATCCTAGTGACATAATGATGGTATTGGAAGAATAGAGTTACATTGGAAGGCCTAATAGCTATATGTCAGAAATTCATGGGTTTTCATAACTCTACAACCTCTGACTAGAGGTTGGTAAGTTTTATTTTTAGTGACATAACGATAGAGGTTTTGGGGTTCGTGCTTTTGGTGATTTAGCGATGTATGATGGAAGACTTATGGTGGGACCTGATGGGTTGATAAGGATAGATGGTGATGTTAGAAGTATATACACGATAGTAGCCTGCTAGCCCCATTGATATGTTGGTGGAGCCAAAGTAAGATTCACAAGGTTAGCGAGAAATGGTGCAAATTTCATGAGATAGATCAGACGGTGTTGGTGAAAGGATGATTTATCGATGAGATAGAGTGGTGTCAGTAGGACATTAAAGGATGGGTCTTCGACAACTTGATAACCTTCCTATCAGTAAGACATTGACATGTTGCCAGAACCATGAAGAGAGTTTGTTCAACATTTTGATAGCAGTAGACACATAGAGATGGTCAATGGCGGTGGATGATGAATGCGGTCATGACACTTGGTGAAGCAAAATTTTTCAATTCCACATTATTGTTGTGGAATACATATTCATTAGTTTATTTGGTGGAGGTGTTGATAATGATATAACGACATGGTGGTTTTGAAAGCTTATTAGATGATGATGGATACTACGACAATAGAGAAGGAAGAACAACACAAGTAACATGAAGGAGGAACATAGTATAAAGAGGTGGCAAATGATAGGGAAGAAGAGGAGCAACTAAGAGCTCGTAGGGCAAGTTGGTAAGAAGGGAGAGCTGACTAGAACAAGAAGAGAGGTAGGGATAGACTAGGGTGGTCTATAATAGATCTGCAAATTGGAAGATGACTGTAGTGAGATAGTACATGTGGCATTGTATATTTGTAGTGTTATTTTAATTAATAAAGAAAAGTGTTGGTCTCTCATGTTGTGAAACCCAATGTGTGTCAATCTATGTGTGTGTGTGGTCTGAGTTTCCTGTGAGATTTTGATGGCCTATTAAGGCCCCCTGGTCTTGACTACACCACTTAAACTATAAAGACATTGAAGATTCAAAAAAAGTGAGGTTTACAAAAACTAGATGTTAAAAAGACATGTTATATGGTCAAAAGAACTGCAGTTGGATTAGAATAGGAGGTGAAATAAAAAATCGTAAAATTGGATAAGATGGTGAAAATTTTGAGGAGATATTTATTAGAGTGAACTATTGAAGAGATTAAAAAACCTAAGGAAAAAGGAAATTTTGATGGAGTAAATTGAAGAATTTTATAAGATGATCATGAGAATTGGACATAATGGAGAAAGTAAGGAGAAAGTGGTGTAATATATAAGTAGCCTTATAAAAGCATTCAAGAAGAATTGAGCTTGGTGGGGATGAAAATAGTGGAAGAATTATATCATTTTACACTAAAAGTTGAGGAAAATTTGAACAAAATATTTAAACATAAGTAGAGAGGTAGACCAGGAAGGTTATAGAGAGGTAGATCATAGTGTGATGAAGGAATATCTTTTCCAAGACATAATAGGGAAGAAATTTCATATTATAATCTCAATAGGGACAATAAGTTTTAAGAGAGGAATGATGGGAATTTCTACCACAATGATAGAGGAAGCAACACTACCTAGCATAATAAGAGATATCTAAGGGGTGAAAAGGGATTTGATAAGAGATCATTTAGAGGAAAATTTGAGAAGGGAAAATCACTAGTAATGAGGAGATATTTTTTAAAAATAGAAACACTTTAGGAATTGATACAAAAGAAGAACTTATTTATAATAAAATGCAAATTAGGAGGTAAGTGCTGCAAAGATACAATTGATAGTGGTGTAATAGACAATTTGGTTTCTTAAAAAATGGTGAACAAGTTGAAGTTGAAAAGGATAAAATATCCAAACACATATAGGATCTCATGGATTCAAGATGAGCATAAGATACTCATAAGTAACCAATTTGTTTACTAAAATTTTATTTAATACCATATAATGATGAAGTGTTGTGTGATATTATGCCAATGGAGGTATTCCATATAGTTTTTGAAACACTCATTTGCAACTTTTTCAAATGATCTCCAATTTGGATGAAACTAAAGCGAAATCTAACTTTCTCGAGCCTTCTGGATGCATTGGAATAGTAAAAAATGCTACTAGCATAACTAGAAATGTTGCAATCACCTGAATCTCATAAAACACATATGCAATATGAAGAGGTTATTATATCTTTGCAATTTCTTTCCAATTCACCAAAAATTTCAAAATGCAACAAAAGAGCATATGAGAATTTACAAGATCTTTACAAGAAACTCAATCTCTCAATCAAGAATCTATGAACTTAGATTTCTCAAAAAAAAACCTCTGATACCATGTTATAAATCTAAAATAGATTGAATAACCCAAGGAATTTTTTAAGAGAATAAAAGTTACATAAATTGAAAAACATAAGAATGCAAACCAAGACTCCAAGATATTATGCAAAATCAATGTGACAGTATTGCATTAAGAGCTTTCAATATGAATCAATACATTGGAAAAGATTACAAGAAGATCTATACCAAAATATTTCAAGAAGATTCAAACAAAAGCTAGGTAGTGATTTTATATAGAACTAAGGAGAGGATGTAGGTGGAAAATCCAACCAATAGGAATAAACCACAAAAAGTTGAGATGGACAACCAAAAGGGGAAAGTGGTTCCACCCTTTAAGGAAGGGGAAACCACACACATATCTCCTAGTAATAAACTCACTTTATTATCCTAAGGAAGTTTAATTAAGTGTAGGAAAAACCTAGGACTAAGGGAAAATAAATTAATGCACTAGGAAATTAAAAAACTACACCAACAATTTCCCCTCCTCCCTCTTCTAGAAATGCATTTATAATTTTTGCAATAGATTACTTCATGCAATGGGTAGAATCAATTTCTCTTTGATTCACAACTATTGATGTAATATGTCACTTCATATTGGAAAACATTATTGATCAATTTGGTCTACCTTCAATAATAGTTTCAAACAATGGAACATCATTTAAGACCAATGAAGTGAAGAATTTTTTGGAAACATTTCACATTTAGCATCACTTTTCAATACCTTATTATCCACAATCTAATGGTCAAACGGAATCAAAAAAAAAAAAATCCCCAAACAAATCTTATGAAAAATTGTAAGTAAACATAACAAGGATTGACACACTCAATTATCTTATGCATTATGGGCTTATTGCACAAGTATTAGAACACCCATAGGAAATACACCTTATAACCCTGTTTATGGTGATAATGCAATAATACCCTTTGAGTTAGAAATTTTATCACTATGATTTTCTCTTAGGGGGCTTATTGATAATAACACCTATAAAGATAAATTATTACAATAGCTTGAAATGCTCGATGAACAATGTATAAATGCTCTTGAGCATCTTCAAGTTTATTCCAAAAGAATGCAGTTCAGTTACAATGATAATATCATTTCTCACTCATTTAACAAAGGGGATTTGGTATTGTATGAAAATTCAATGTAATATTGTAGTGTATAAAAATGTATCCCTTTTACATTTTCACACTTAGTTTGGAATTAATATTAAAATGAACTCAATTGTGCCTTATTTTTGGTGTTGTAAAGTGTACCTCTTTACACTTTCACACTTATCTAGGGCTCATGTAATTAATTAAGCTTATTTTCCTCAATTTCTCCCTTTAATTCAAATCCAAGCCTATTTTATCACATTTTTTGAAGAGCAAACCCGATATTCATCAATGCCTAAACATTTTACACTTCTCATCGAGCAATGTGTTTCCTAGGTGAGTGACCTAGGACCCATTCACCCATGAGTGAAAGGGTCCTCACTTAAATCTAGGAACTAAATTTAAATTATGCTTTTTGTGGTATTTTAAAATATTCAAATCCATATTCAGATGTCAGGTTGTGATATTTGAATTTCTGGAAATTAAGGTTACATATATATAAATATAAGGTCATTTCACTATGTTTCACCTAAAATATTTTTATGAGATCAAATTATAATTCAAGAGCATTTCAAGAGAAATTCAAGGCATTCAAGACCGAAGTTATTCAAGTTTATTACAAAAATCAAGATTGAATTGTCACATCAAAATCTTCTTGCATCATGCATGTTTTTGGAGATAATATGATGATGTAGGTTTCATGATCCTTTCAAGCATTCAAAGCATTATATTAAGTCAAGATCCAAGGTTCAAGATCTACATCCATTGAAGTCATTTCATGCAAGTTGTAGATTTACATTCCAAGGTTTATTCAAGGGTTTGGTGAGTTGTGACATTGATTTGTTCATTCATCTTTCCTCTCATACTATTTTGTTTCATTTCAAGGTTAGATTACCAAAATTAGGTTTGATCAAAGCAAACCCCATTCACCAAAAATTTAAAAAAATTCCCTCTTGATTTTGTGTTTGTAGATTTAGGTGGAAGAAATCTTGAAGAGAAAAATTGGAGAACTTTTCAAAGTTGCAAAAGTTGTCATCTCACAAAAACTCACTTGCAAAAAATATTTCTGACTTTTCGAACATGAAAGCTGGGAAATTGAAGGATTTAGATCTGTATAAAAGGCTCTCAAAATTTGCAAACAAACCCTAGCTCATGACCCATTAACCCCTAGGAAAATGAGTCCCGGATTAGCTTCAACAACTAACTTTTGGTGACTAGTACACATCATCTTACCTCTCTTTGATCTACGATCTAATTTCTAGTTCCATAAGTATTGTGCTTAATCTATTAGATCCAAGTTGTAGATTTCACTTTGTTGTTATTTTACTATCTTTAGTTTTTCTCCGCAAAGTGATATTTGACTAGGACCCTTGTCCTTGCAAAAAAAGAAATCTGTAGATTGACACATTGATTTGATTCACCTAAGGGTTGATAGTCGTTTCATTTTGTGGATCTAATTTCCTAATGAAATAGAAGAAGAATAGGTCCCGAAGTAGTTCATCAATCCCATTTTGGTAACCCTTAACTTAACCTATCCATTTTTCTTTATTTCATTTTAGTGATCCTGAGTTTGATCATTGCATTTTTCTAATTTTGGAGTCCACTTTTACCCTAGATCTAGATCTTTCATTCATTTGCATTGCATAACATTGAATTGAATCTCATTTAGGGTTTATTAGCTTTCATTAATTTGTATTTAATTTAGGGTTTTAGGATTGCATTTTTGGAGCTATTAAATCTAAAATATACAAAAAAACCAATCATTTTGCAAATCATTTACATATCATAGCATTGCATCATGATTCATTTGAATTTGAAAATTGAATCAAAATTGCACATCAAATTAGGTATCCTAGTTTGCATTTTGTCATAATTTTCATTTGCATTCAACCTTAATTTCAAAGAAAATTCAAACTGTAACTCATTGTTTTAAATTAGAATCTGGAAACCACTAGAATCAACTCAGAAATATGTAAAAACATTTTTAAGAACCCTAACCTAGGACCCATTCTCCCAAGGGTGAATGAGTCCCTGATAAGGGCTATTTCCTATGTTTTTGGGCATTAAAACATTTGTTTCCGTATTCCACTTTACTATTTTTTAGATTTTTGTTTTAGTTTGCAAAACTTTTGTTACTTAGAATTCATCATATTGAGCTTCATTTGATAAAATTAGTGCATTGTGTGAATTCAAAATTACATTTACAAGACATTATTTTCAAATTTTTCTGTAACATAATTAGAAAATTATCTTGCTTAAGATCTGAAAAATTTATATTCCAATTCACTCTTTCATAATGGACATGTGCATTGGGAATCTTTGGAGGTCTCTAATGTCTTTGGTTGATGTTTCAATTTTTTTTTTTTTTGAAATGATCATAATGAAATAGAACCTAATCGTGCTCAATCAAATCCTAATGAATTTCCTCATGAAGTTGACACCATCAGAGAAGATGATGACAACATGAATAATTTCATAAACAATTGCGTTAACAATCTTGAGAACAATTCATCCTTTTATCCTTCTATGAAACAACCAACACCCCCTACTGTCCCACCACTTGAGATGTTTGGTCTTTTACATCTTGAATTTGAGTCACAAACCAACCCTAAACCTCCAACAATGAGTGAACCTAGCTCCTCTAATCAAGTGCATGCCTATCCATCTTATGTTAACAAAGTAACCAACACACCTATCAACCTAGAAAAGACTTATGACCAAGGCTTTAAGGTCTTAAATAAACAAAGATGTGACATAAATAATGAGCATTAAATCCATAAACTTTTAGATCAAATTCCTATTAAACATACTAAAGGACTAGGATATCAAAATCCTTACCCCTCCACATATTCTAAAGATACAAATGTCCTTCGTCATAATGATGAAGTAATGTCTCACAAAGATGATAGGATCACTTTAGGGCATCCTTCAAATATACCTCAACAAGATCCTCAAACAAGCAAGAAATCCAAATCTCTTAAAATTAAAAAATTCCCATTCCTACACACTAAAACACAATTAAATGGAAAATTTAACACATTCTACATGTAGGATTGATTACATTTCCACCTCCTAGTAAAAGCAGAAGGCTTAAGAACATGAATTATTATGCATATCATAGAGCTCTTAGGCATAGGTTACTAATGAGTGTCATGGATTAAAGATAATATTGTAGGAATTTTATCCCAATGATCATGATTCTTATGAGAAAATGGTTGGATAGAAATTCCATGAACTTTGCTCCTTGCCATGTAATAGTTGTAGGATCATAGCATACTCACTATTACATTTTTAAACATTCATTGAAAATTATTTTCTTTACTGTAAGGATCTCATTCTCATCACCTATATCAGTTCATCGGACTTGTCTTGCACTTAGTGGGGGCAATGGGTTAGATAGCCTTGTCCTAATTTTTCACTTGATGTTGTCCCTTTGGATAGTTATTTCCCTTTTGTATATACTGATCAATATTGGGATGTAGACGAACTGCTATAGGTTGACTCGCATGCACCTTACTAGTCTTTTTCTTTATTGTTTTTTTCATGTTCTTTGTGTGATTATATGTGCATAATGTGGTCTCCCCATACTATTATATTTGATGTATCTCTCTCTTCACGTGTTCTCCTCTATTTGCACCTACATTCTTATATATGTTGTAAACATTTATCTTTTCTTTGTACCATTTTTTTCCTTTTGGGGATGATGCAAGGTGTCGAGAAATTTAGGTCTCTTACATGTTGACCCAAAAAAAAATTCTTTGTTTTTCTCTCTATGTGTCATTCTTCTTTTTTTGTGAGTATTTGGGAAATGATAACATTTTTCAGATCTCTCTAATCACATTGTAGGAAGGAAATAGTGACCCCAATTCCATAGATCCATTATGTATTTAGGATTTGATTTTGGGGGACACCCCTTCCTCTCTTTTTCATGATGTAGCTTCATTTGGGAACATATGACTTGGAATATGTAGGGCTTTCTAAATAAGCTCTCATGTCCTCTTTATTGATTAGAATTGATTATTGGCTACTTTAAAGAAAATTTCTCACAAAAATGGTCTTATCAATTTCTTTAAAGTGGGGGCATACATTGGCATTATCATTTCTCATGTTTCATTATGAGATTTTCTTTCTTCTTAGGAGATGAAGAGATCTTTCTTCTTAGGAGATGAAGAGACAGGCTGAGTGATCCCACAATAGTGGTTTACAATTTTTGGCCAAACTAGACACTAAAATAATTTTTTTTAACTAAATCTTCATTTTGGGCACCTATAGTGGCTAAACCGTGAGGAATTTGAAGATGATGCAAACTAGAGTTTCATGATTTTTTTTCTATAGATTCTAAATATATTTTTTTCAAAATTTTTGGAATCAAATTGCACTTCTTTTTCCATCTCCCTCAAAAACTAGTTTTTTTCAGAAAACAACATTTTTAAAAAGTGACACTCACCGTATAATGCAGAATTTTTTTTACATGAAGGATAAAATTAAAATTATTTTGAATTTAGATTCATAACTATGATATCTAGTGATTCCACTTGGTTAGATAGTTTTTTATTGAATATTTTTTCTTTAATCAAGTTTCAAATTCAAACCAATTATAATTTAGACATAACACGACCGTATAACGCGTAAATTTTTTTGTATGTATCAAAATTCAATTTTATTTTCTTTGTTGGATCAAGGACTTCAATATCTGGGGTAGTAATATTTTAATTTTTTTTTAAATAGTTTTCTATTTTTCCACATGTGCAGAACATAGAGCTTGATTTTCGGTGAAAAACCCACATTCATGAGAAATAAAAAATAAATATAATAATTAAATTAAATTTATTTAAAATTATACTTTTTGGGAAGCTTATATAAGGACTACAGGCTTACAGAAAATAAATTTTAAATGAATTCATTTGATCCCCCAAAAGGTAAATCAAATGTGGTTTTTTATCAGCATTTTGATAGGTGTAAAGGAGACTCTGTTATTGGTATGGTTTAAAACTAGTGGGGTTCTATCCAAGGGGGTTTTATTTAAGGTAGTTTGATCAAACCCTATTCAATTGGAATTCTTTAAATGGAACCTTTTAAGGCTTAAATCATTATATTTTCTAAAAATATGTGATTTCAGCAAAAAATTATTCCTCCCAGAAATTGTAAACTAGCTTTGTGGGTCTTTTTCTTGGTGGTCTCATTAGATTTGATGTCCTCCAAGAGCATGATATTTATTTTCCTTGTCCTCTCTTGGAGACATTAGGAATTATGTTGTTGAACATTTGGAATACTGAGAGGGGGTTGAATCAGTATTCCATAAAACCATTCACATAAAATCCATTTAACCATTATCACAATTCTAACTGAATGAACAAGAGAGAAAATAGAAATAGATCAATGCAATGATACACATGAACACTAGGATTTTTTACATGGAAAACCCAAAAAGGGATAAACCATGGTGAGCGTTAACTCATAATATATTAAATCCAGACACAAAATATTACAAGGCTCACTGTCAGGACCCATTGTCCTTAAAAAAACTCATTGCCTGAATACAAAAGATGGCTAACTACCAAGATACATAGATGGTGGCTCACTACCAAGAGATTGAATTGATAATATACACCTTCAATGTGTAGGGTTCAATTCCAATGAAGCTTAGAATATGTAGTACTACCTCACACAACAATCACTCAACAACTCTGCTCTAATCCACAACTAATAAAGAATTCAGGCTTGAACCTTTCTTCCCCACACACACTTTTCTTTTCACTCACTCTCTTGTCTATATATCTCCCCAATTCAAAACACCATATATATATATACAAGTATATCTTAATCATCAATTAAGTTAGCCTAATTAGATGAAAATAAAATAATCAAAACTCTCTTTGTTGACACCAAAAAGCATTTTATCTATGTAGTGAATTATATTAAGTCAGATGACATCCATAAAACATAACTAGTCTACATGATGTATTGCATATATGGTAAGTTGGCCAAGACTAGAACAAATTTTTTCTCCAAACCAACAAATAATCCTCAAAGAAAACACCATCCAGTTATGAGAACACATTAATTTCCCATCATACCACCAACATATAGAACTATTGGTTAAGGTAGATGACATTATACTTGCAATTCAAAATTTCATTAGGAGGACATTATACTTGCTTTTCAAAATTTGTCAAGACTTTACCATTATCAGGTATCCCTTGGGTTCAACGTAACCCCCGTGAAAATATTCCACACTGCCTTTTATCCCTTTATCTTTTGTTGTTTTAAATTTTCAAATCCTACCTTTGATATAAGCGCAACAACCTCCCTCCTATATCACTGCCTTGTATCATCTTAAAATACACACCGAAGATAGATGTATTGCCTCTGCTTGGTGTGTGGTCTTTTTATTTTTATTTTTCCCCCTGGCTACCTCCTCACTCCTGTGGTCTTATTGTTTCTCCTTTGCAAAACAAAATGGGAACCGTTGCACTTCCAATTGTCCCTTCGGAAGCTAAGGCAATACCCACCTTGGAAGCTATTGAATCTTCAAATTTAAGTTCAATAAAATAAAACATGAAATACAATTCTTTTCATATTGAATTGGTTCAGAAACGGCCCAAGAATAGAAACTTAAAATTTATGGGTTATTCCAACTATAGAAACTTAAAATTTTTATGATCGATATCACACATCTAAAATCGATTACTAACACCATTTTTGTTTTGATTCGACCCTTTTCAACTATTTAATTAAATAATCATAATTGTTTAATTAAATTCACCGGTGTAGTACCCCTCCATTCTCACCTGGGATGTGCAGGTAGTCTGGTTAAGGAATCGGAAGAGGAAGATGGGACAAGAGCTCCTAATGGTACTTTATATGCTGTGATTGAATTAATTAAATAAGGATAATATTGTTTATTAAAATGTTAGATTAAATTGTATTTAAAATTTTAAATGTTTTATTTATGTTTTTTTTAAAAAAAGTCATGAGTTTATTAAATGATAATTAAAATATTAAATAGTGTTTATTATTTTAATTAATTATTTTGTTGAGGATAATTGTTAGAATAAATTATTTAAATTAATTAGATAATGTGCCTTGCAAGTAAAGCTTGCAAAAGCTGATTAAAACAAAAAGTATTGAAGAATAGAAAAATAAATAAATAAAAGAATGAAAAAGATGAAAGAGCGAATGTGATTTGATATCTAACTAAAAAGCTTGCTTTTAAAGAATTAAATTCTTTTATTCTGGATTTTTGGTGAGCTTTTTGAATAAATTGGAATATCTTTTATTTAATTAAAAATTTTGTGAGCTTTTCACATAGAGAGATTTTATGGAGACAAGAATTGAAAAAAATAAGGGGATGCATTTTTCAATCTTCTGAAGTTTTCAAAAGGGTTATTTCCATTCTTTTGTTTTGGGGAATACTTTAAAAAGAGTCGTGGGATTAAGGATTTGGATTCGAGTTTTGAGCACGGTTTTCTGGAGAGAAGATTCGAACCAGGAAGGAGGAGCTCATCGTAGAGGCCATCGGAAAACAACCAAACATCATCAGATTTTAAGTAAGCACAGGATTCCAGGTTTCTTTCTCCACCTTTGATTTCTCTGAATCTGCAAAAGAAATAGAAAATTATGTCTTGAATGAATCTGTTTTGCAAAAGAAACATCGGGCTGAGATTTACTTAAATATATTATTCTGTAAAAAAAAAATGAAAACCTTGGACTTTAGATTTTAATTAATAGTAAATCATATGGAGAAAATTCAATTGATTCAAAAACATGTGTGTCCTTCCCATCTGTTGTTTAAATTTATCATAGTTTTTCATTAAAAATTATCCAACTTGACTGTGATTATATTAGAGAAAAATAAATAAATATAAATTCTTTTGCAGGTAATAGATTTGAAGTTTTATAAATAAGTGTATACGTTATTTATATATTTGATTGTGTAGTTGCCTATAAACCCTTCTGTTGGCGTATTTTGGAAAAGGAAAAAATATATATATATAAATATAATTGATTATATATATATATAAAGTATATTTTATTAAACTCTGTATTTTATTTTATTTCTGAGTTCGTCAGAAACAGTATGTGAGAAAGGACGGACTTTATTTTTATTATAAAAAAAAAATTTATAAATGAAATTTTAATTAAAAAATTTGTTTTCGTTATTAAAAAAAAAATGTTTGGGAATGGGGAAGGGGATGGCCGGGCCGTACCCTGTCCCTGTCCCATGTGCTGTGGACTTACCACAGCAGTCCTTACGCTATCTGCCTTTACTTCGTGTACGCAAGCCAAAAAACTTGCCAGCTTGGTGCTCTATAGAGCGTGGCAGGTATATATATATATATTTTTGAATTTGTTTTATAGTTTTTTTTTATTTTTTTTAATTTATTTTAGTTTTCATTTTATATAAATATAAATATATTAAATTATATATTTATTTATATTTATATTTATATTTTATTTTATTTTATTTTATTTTATTTTTGTTTGTTAATTTTAATTATATTAATAGTTGGAATAAATCTAATATTAGTTATGAATATTTTCTTTTATATATGATTTATTGCGTAATTTAAATGAATCAAAATGGAATTTTGAATATATGAATTATGAAGGCAAAATTATTTCCCTTTTATTATTATATAATTTTTGCAATTTATCATGATGGGAGTAGAGAGGTTATAATTGAAGAAAATGATTTTTTTTTTGGTAGGACGATAGTAGTTTCGATTGTAATTGAAACCCTACAAAATTGTTCTTTTGTCATTATAATATGGTTGGCCTTTATATCGATGTGGGAGTCTTGTGGTAGGTTGTGAAACTTAGTTCCAGAGGTGTGTTTTATTCCTTGTATGTTTATACTTGTATTTTGTGTTCGTGAAGTTGCATGATTTAATTTTAAATATTCTCATCGTCTTGATTATACTTTTGGAATCGAAACTTATTGGTTTTGTACTTGGAAGGGTTGGACGGGTTTTGGCTAGACTTTTGGTTACAAGTTAGTGCGAGAGGGTTAATGCCTCGCATGGTCTTGTTTTGAGTATTATGTTTGGTATGTTATAGTTCAACCCTTGCCTGGGTTTGTTTTCTTATTATGGGATCACCCCTAAACACCCTTGTACTTGGTTTTTGGTTGCCTCTGGAATAGTAAACTTTATGTTGTATTTGAGTCTTGAGAATTTGATTTATGGGTGTTAGCTTTATATTGTCATGTTTGATTTGTGAACGTTGATGGTTATGTTGTTATGCCTTGTGACCTTTCTTGTGCAAGTATGAATAAACATTTGAGTAGGCTATTTTCTTATTTTATTTTTGCAAGAATATGCTTACCTAGTTCTTCAGTCTTCGGCTTCACCTAAGTGGGTGGCAGCTGCCTAAGAAATTGTCTGGGGTGATGGACCCTAGAAAGGGTTGCATACCCACTCCTCTAGTATGTAATTTTGTATGGGTCACATAATGCTTATGAATAGAGGATTGAGTTTGGCGTGTATTTGTGGTGTTGTGTTACTTTTGTGTTAGGGTGGATTCCTCCTTGAAATTCTTATGAGTGAACCCTTGGTTGGTCAGTCAATGAGTTGGAGCAGCTCAAGTTGTCGAACTACGGTGCCTCTGTGAATTATATACGTAGGCAAGGCCATCAAGTGATGAGCTCCCGAGGCATTAGGTCGGGCCCCTAGGACTGTTCTTCTGAGTCTTGTTTGAGACTTGTCATTTATTTCCAATAACGTAAAAACTACCATTGACTTATATATCTTCTCTTAGTAATCTTGTGCTAACTGTCTTTGATCTTATGGGTGTGCCAAGTCATGTAGACCTTGCAGGTATAGGCATTGGGAGCAAGGACATGTCGATAAGATAGAATGTAAGAGGTATGTTAAGCTGACCTAAGTAAGTAGACTCTATTGCCAAAGTTAGTAAATGACTTCTATCTTTTCTTGTAGCTTGTGTGATCATTGAATATAGCTATAAGTAGTGAGTTGTGTTGTTGTTATCTTTGTTTTCGTTGTTAGTTGTTTGTGAAGTAACCTCGCGTGCCCCAGAGAACTAAGTGTAATAGTGTAATGTAATGTGTTATGTGATTATGGTTAATGTTCTTGCATGATCAATTGTATTGTTTAAAAAAAAAATTATTTGCTTGTGTGTTCTCTGGGGTTTGCATGGCGGGTGTTACAACTTGGTATCAGAGCCAGGTTGCAGCACTGGGATCTTTGGGTAATGTTGCTACCATGTTTAGTTGTGGTGAGTCGTTGTGTCAATACGGATATAGTTCTACCCTTGTGTCATTCGGGTGTAGATGAGCATGTTGAGTCTTAACTTGTTGAGTGTGAGAGTTATGTTGTTCAACATTCTCTTGTGTGTTCTCTTGACTTTGAGTTTGAGTGAGGTCAAGGTGACTTTGAAATTAGTCATATTGTCTTATCTTCGTGCATCTTCTCTTTGGGTGTATATTTGTTGACTTTATACTATGTGAATTTTTATTTATTTATTTATTTATTTTTCCTCATTCTACCTCTTTTGACGTATGTGATTTTAAGGCTATGTGCTGAAAATTCATTATGAGTAAGGAAGGGTAGAAGCATAAATAGATAAAAGAATGACTTTAGTGTTTTCCTAGATCGAGATTGCATGTATTTTATTGAATTATACTATATAAGTATAAAAGGAATGTAGTATACTATAATCATACTGTCAAGTAGTGATCCGTTAAAATAATTATGATGGTTCCTTTACGATTGGTGCAAGTGAGTGACTTGATCATATAACATGTATGAAATATGGTTTAGGGCGAATCTTCAAAATTAGTTTAACAAACTTATTTTTAGTGTGTGCCTTGCAAAGAACACTTCTTCTTCTCCTTGTGTTTTTGGATGCATAAGTTTTAAGGGAATGCTCTAGGAGTACATTGGTTATTAAATGCTTATATACGCTAGTTAATTTTAAATTTTATGAAAGGAAGTTGTGCATAATAAGTTTAGGAATAAATTTGAGTTTTCAAAATTGCCTTCATAAGTATAAATTCATAGGTGAAGTGGATAATATATTATTTGCACCAGTATATAGGGAAAAATCTTATTGAATTGAATTTCGTAGAGTGCTAGAAGTGTGGTAAGAATGTTGCTTTGTATGAGTGTGATTAGGGGTATGGATAAAACAATCTCTTGGGTATTTTCATGAAGTGAAAAAAAAATATATATTTTGATTTTATAAATGTGTTGTACTTGGATGGTGTTTAAAGGCCTTGTGTTGATCGAATAAATGTTTTACCTTAGGAGAAAATGTGATGATGTATGTTCATTTAATGAAATCTTGAATTAATACAAAATTGATGTGTTGTGGTGTGTGCTTGATTGATGATTCTTCTTAATTGTTATTGAATCTAGTATGTAAATAAATGGTAATGTTTTGTGTTGTAAGAAAATGCATTTAGACATGTATATGATGTGTTTCTATGTTAAGTACACCCTCCCCTACAAATGTAAATGATATAACTTGGGTAAAATGTTGTTTCAGGACATGAAAATAAAAGTTTCTTTACACGTGTATTATTATGAATGATGGAAGCAAATAGGAATTTTATAATTGAAAGGCATTGATGTTTATCTCTGGTAAAGTGTATGATGTAGTAAATGGTGATAAAAATATTTTTTTTTGTGAATCAAGAAGATTATTATGTGATAAAAAAAAGAGAGAGTATGTTTGTCTAGAAGAAAGCGGGTGAGAATTGTTTAGGCTTATGGAATTAATTCTAGCTTTAAGGGAGTTGATAAAATTGATCTTTGAACTTGAGGAAGAGGATAATGTTGATATTTAAGGAATTGTAAAAGTGATTAAAGAGTTTATAATTTCAGAAGAAAAGTATGGAGGATGTTGGGAGTACATGTTTTTGATATGCGGCATCAATCATGTATGTGCATATGTGAATAGGGAAAATTTGTTTTCTATAATAGTAGGTATGAATGTACTCCTTGCTTTGTGGAAACTAGTATCTGTGCAATGTTTGTGTGTTGTGTTAAACCCGTGCTTGCTTTGTGTGCCCATGGGATGGTGATACTGTGTACCCATTCATGGAGACTATATTGTATTTGCTGGTGTAGAATTAACCATACCCTTATGTGTGCTTGTATGTTTGTTACCTGATTGAGGGCCAACCCACTTGTGGTTGAAAATCTATACATATAAGAGTAGCCAAAAGCTAGTTTCATGGATTCTTTTCTTTTGGTTCTCTAGTCCCTCAATCTGTGAAGGGGTAGTAGCAGCCACAAAGTTCCTTGGGCGGAGTGTGTAGCGTGCGCCTATTGCGACGCAGAGTATTCTTAGCTCAACCGATCTCGAGGAAATGTACTCACTACTTCCCCTTATGATGGATCAGGGTACTTGATTCATATGTGCTAGCCTAAACCCCACAGTTTTGAGTATAGTAGCATTGGTTTGTTAGTTTATGTTTGGCCGTCCATGGGGACGTTGATCTGGCATTAGTGATTCAACCTCGTCTGTATGAGAGGTGAAGCTCAAGTAGCCCCATATTGATATGCTCATATATGTATTGCATACACTGTATCTGCACATGTTCCAACATGATGCAATGGATACGATGCCACACCCCACTGATGTTCCGACACAGTGTTGGTGATGATGCCGTGTTGTTGATGGTAGCGAGCTAGGCTTGAGGACACGATGCCACGTGCTTAGACACGTGAAGGTTCACTATGAGATGTGCTATGATAGCCTACTTGTGTGATGAGCGTAATGGGGCCTCACACATTTGTAGAGGGATACTCATGTTTTCTTTCGACATTGTTTGGGTCGGTTAGCATATGGGTAGGTCCTAGCCATGTATACCTCTGGCGACGGCGAGTACCTGCGTGTGCCTTTTCCACAAGGTATCGCTATGCGGGGTGTGTCTAGCACGTGCCTACTTCCGCGGAGCCACGGACACACTGCCATGCGGCATACGACCAGTGCGTACCTTCTTCGACTGGTGTATGACCATGCCGCACTGAGATGCGATGCAGGATGGAGGCCGAGGTGCACATCCTATGTGGGCAACCAAGGAGTGCATGGGCCACTTGGTTAGTCCATGTCGCGTGACGACGCGAGGCAAAGTGTAGCCGAGGAGCACACTCTGGGTCATGTGGATGGCGTGCTCACTCCGCACCACATGGGGGCTATTGTATAGCCGGACATTATTCCCTCCTTCCTCGTTTGGTGGCTAGTATCTAGTCACGCAGTGTTGTATAGTGCAATTTCCAGGATTGTCAACTTCTTTATAATTATTGATGATTTTCTAGTGATTGTGAAAGCCGACACCTTGTTATATTTGATTGTGATGGTTTAGCCACACCTTGTGATCTTATTTTCTCGTAGCCCTCGTGGTTACATTTGATTTAGTGTTGAAATTGTGCACATTTATTTCTTTATTGTTGAAATTAAATTTTTGTTTCTTTTAATTATGACTTTGGTGGCTAAACTAATTTATCCTTATTGTTTTCGAGGTCGGCTATGTGTTGTATTGTGATTCCTCTCCAAGGACGTATGAGGCGGACTTGGTGAGTGTATACGAGGAAGTAGACGCAGGGAACCTTGAGGATGGGGGATGTGAAGCTATTTTATAGCTAGGACCCACTACCCACCTATGTGTGATGACTATCTCTTGGAGGCTAACCACCTTGTACAACAAGAGATGGGTCATAGTGGTCTTGTTTGGGTGGTCTCGCCATGTGTGTGTGGCCTAACACCATCAAGCCACTGAGTGTGTGAGGTATGGATTATGTGAGATGGATTTTGGCTCTTGGCTCATGGATTATATATTGTGGATTAGTATGCTGCTTTCCGGCATCCAGATGGACCCTTGTGTAGCCTTGTTATGTGGTTCCCAGTGATGTGACTGTGTATGTATGTGTTAGAAGAATATCTCTTATATTTTGTGCTTATTGATGTAAAAGAGGGATAACCATGTTGTCCTAAATGTGGGTATATTGTGACTTTGTGGTATAATTAGATTGGATATTATTGAGAATCGTAAATTGTGACTTAAAATATGTTACTGAAACATGATGTGGTGTGTATTTTTGTTAATTTCAAGTAATCATTTGATGTGTTTACCTTCTATGATATTTTGAAGATGATGATGTGTAAATGGAAAATTGGGTTAATAGGAGTACTTGCTTGGTGATTAGTGTTGGAAACCAAGTATGTTATTGTAGGAGATGTAAGGGTTTATAAATAAAAGTAGTTAAGAAGATATTATTTTCAAATGTGAAGCCGGATAGTGATTTTAATTGTAATGATGTAGAAAGAGGGTGTACATCAATTATAGATTAGAGAAATTTTGGTACTAATGTGGTTATGTTCCATTTTGAGCCATGTGACTTCCAGGAGTAAGTCGAGTTTTAGGGGGGGAGGATGTAGTACCCCTCCATTCTCACCTGGGATGTGCAGGTAGTCTGGTTAAGGAATCGGAAGAGGAAGATGGGACAAGAGCTCCTAATGGTACTTTATATGCTGTGATTGAATTAATTAAATAAGGATAATATTGTTTATTAAAATGTTAGATTAAATTGTATTTAAAATTTTAAATTTTTTAGTTATGTTTTTTTTAAAAAAAGTCATGAGTTTATTAAATGATAATTAAAATATTAAATAGTGTTTATTATTTTAATTAATTATTTTGTTGAGGATAATTGTTAGAATAAATTATTTAAATTAATTAGATAATGTGCCTTGCAAGTAAAGCTTGCAAAAGCTGATTAAAACAAAAAGTATTGAAGAATAGAAAAATAAATAAATAAAAGAATGAAAAAGATGAAAGAGCGAATGTGATTTGATATCTAACTGAAAAGCTTGCTTTTAAAGAATTAAATTCTTTTATTCTGGATTTTTGGTGAGCTTTTTGAATAAATTGGAATATCTTTTATTTAATTAAAAATTTTGTGAGCTTTTCACATAGAGAGATTTTATGGAGACAAGAATTGGAAAAAATAAGGGGATGCATTTTTCAATCTTCTGAAGTTTTCAAAAGGGTTATTTCCATTCTTTTGTTTTGGGGATACTTTAAAAAGAGTCGTGGGATTAAGGATTTGGATTCGAGTTTTGAGCACGGTTTTCTGGAGAGAAGATTCGAAGCAGGAAGGAGGAGCTCATCGTAGAGGCCATCGGAAAACAACCAAACATCATCAGATTTTAAGTAAGCACAGGATTCCAGGTTTCTTTCTCCACCTTTGATTTCTCTGAATCTGCAAAAGAAATAGAAAATTATGTCTTGAATGAATCTGTTTTGCAAAAGAAACATCGGGCTGAGATTTAGTTAAATATATTATTCTGTAAAAAAGAAATGAAAACCTTGGACTTTAGATTTTAATTAATAGTAAATCGTATGCAGAAAATTCAATTGATTCAAAAACATGTGTGTCCTTCCCATCTGGTTGTTTAAATTTATCATAGTTTTTCATTAAAAATTATCCAACTTGACTGTGATTATATTAGAGAAAAATAAATAAATATAAATTATTTTGCAGACAATAGATTTGAAGTTTTATAAATAGGTGTATACGTTATTTATATATTTGATTGTGTAGTTGCCTATAAACCCTTCTGTTGGCGTATTTTGGAAAAGGAAAAAATATATATATAAAAATATAATTGCTTATATATATATATAAAGTATATTTTATTAAACTCTGTATTTTATTTTATTTCTGAGTTCATCAAAACAGTATGTGAGAAAGGACGGACTTTATTTTTATTATAAAAAAAAAATTATAAATGAAATTTTAATAAAAAAATTTGTTTTCGTTATTAAAAAAAAAATGTTTGGGAATGGGGAAGGGGACAGCTGGGCCGTACCCCGTCCCTGTCCCATGTGTTGTGGATTGGCCACAGCAGTCCTTACGGACTGCTATGCGCAGCAGTCCATAGGACTGCTGCGTATAGCAGCCGTAAGGGCTGCTGTACCAGCCGCGGTGGTTATATAGAGCCCGTGGCTGGTAATTGTCATATATATATATTTTTTGAATTTGTTTTATAGTTTTTTTATTATTTTTTTAATTTATTTTAGTTTTCGTTTTATATAAATATAAATATATTAAATTATATATTTATTTATATGTATATTTATATTTTATTTTATTTTATTTTTGTTTGTTAATTTTAATTATATTAATAGTTGGAATAAATTTAATATTAGTTATGAATATTTTCTTTTATATATGATTTATTGTGTAATTTAAATGAATCAAAATGGAATTTTGAATATATGAATTATGAAGGAAAAATTATTTCCCTTTTATTATTATATAATTTTTGCAATTTATCATGATGGGAGTAGAGAGGTTATAATTGAAGAAAATGAATTTGTTTTTTGGTAGGATGATATTAGTTTCGATTGTAATTGAAACCCTACAAAATTGTTCTTTTGTCATTATAATATGGTTGGTCTTTATATCGATGTGGGAGTCTTGTGGTAGGTTGTGAAACTTAGTTCCAGAGGTGTGTTTTATTCCTTGTATGTTTATACTTGTATTTTGTGTTCGTGAAGTTGCATGATTTAATTTTAAATATTCTCATCGTCTTGATTATACTTTTGGAATCGAAACTTATTGGTTTTGTACTTGGAAGGGTTGGACGGGTTTTGGCTAGACTTTTGGTTACGAGTTAGTGCGAGAGGGTTAATGCCTCGCATGGTCTTGTTTTGAGTATTATGTTTGGTATGTTATAGTTCAACCCTTGCCTGGGTTTGTTTTCTTATTATGGGATCACCCCTAAACACCCTTGTACTTAGTTTTTGGTTGCCTCTGGAATAGTAATCTTTATGTTGTATTTGAGTCTTGTGAATTTGATTTATGGGTGTTAGCTTTATTTTGTCATGTTTGATTTGTGAACATTGATGGTTATGTTGTTATGCCTTGTGACCTTTCTTGTGCAAGTATGAATAAACATTTGAGTAGGCTATTTTCTTATTTTATTTTTGAAAGAATATGCTTACCTAGTTCTTCAGTCTTTGGCTTCACCTAAGTGGGTGGCAGCCGCCTAAGAAACTGTCTGGGGTGATGGACCCTAGAAAGGGTTGCATACCCACTCCTCTAGTATGTAATTTTGTATGGGTCACATAATGCTTATGAATAGAGGATTGAGTTTGGCGTGTATTTGTGGTGTTGTGTTACTTTTGTGTTAGGGTGGATTCCTCCTTGAAAGTCTTATGAGTGAACCCTTGGTTGGTCAGTCAATGAGTTGGAGCAGCTCAGGTTGTCGAACTACGGTGCCTCTGTGAATTATATACGTAGGCAAGGCCATCAAGTGATGAGCTCTCGAGGCATTAGGTCGGGCCCCTAGGACTGTTCTTCTGAGTCTTGTTTGAGACTTGTCATTTATTTCCAATAACGTAAAAACTACCATTGACTTATATATCTTCTCTTAGTAATCTTGTGCTAACTGTCTTTGATCTTATGGGTGTGCCAAGTCATGTAGACCTTGCAGGTATAGGCATTGGGAGCAAGGACATGTTGATAAGATAGAATGTAAGAGGTATGTTAAGCTGACCTAAGTAGACTCTATTGCCAAAGTTAGTAAATCACTTCTATCTTTTTTTGTAGCTTGTGTGATCATTGAATATAGCTATAAGTAGTGAGTTGTGTTGTTGTTATCTTTGTTTTTGTTGTTAGTTGTTTGTGAAGTAACCTCGCGTGCCCTAGAGAACTAAGTGTAATAGTGTAATGTAATGTGTTATGTGATTATGGTTAATGTTCTTGCATGATCAATTGTATTGTTTAAAAAAAAAAAATTATTTGCTTGTGTGTGTTCTCTGGGGTTTGCATGGCGGGTGTTATAACCGGTTTCTTCTAGTAATTGAATAATCAACATTACTAGGTTAATTCACCTCTTTCATATTAATTTTCATCATGTTTAATTAAATAATGTGAACTATTTAATTAAATTCCCTAAGTTCTCATTTGATTAAATAATTTGAATTATTTAATTAAATTCCATTAATTCCCTCTTTTTAATTAAATGAGTAATTGTTTAATTAAATCTCTAAATTCCCTCATCTTGCACAATAAAATAATATTCTAATCATTTAATTGACTAATATCTTTAATCTCTCCAATTTATCCCACTTGCAAAGGAATATTCTTAGGAATCTTTTTCCAATTCAAATTCAAACCATTTCCCTCTAACATGGAAATATCTTGCACATTCCTCTTAAAATTTAGGATTTATGTTTGTTTGAATCAATTTCAACCCTTGATTAATTACATCAATCCATGTGATTATTCAATCTCCTCCATGGATTGAATCCTTAAACCATGCCAATTATTCTCATCAATTTGCATCCATTAATTAATCAAATTAATCTTGGCCATTAATTCACTTGAAATTCTTATAAATAGCCTCCATTTTATGAGCAATTCATCTACATTCATTTAGAGTAATTAGATTATAGAAAATTTTAGAGCATTTCTTGAGAGCATTTCATCATTTAACATCAATTTTACGCATTTTATCCGTTAAAGCATCATCAAAATATTGTTTCAATCAATGGGATTGGGAAAGGGATGACATTCCACATCAATTCATGGCTTCTAGTTAATTTATGGGATCAAGTTTGCATTGGTTAATTCTTTTTTATGGGTTTTTCCAACTATAGAAACTTAAAATTTTTATGATCGATATCACACATCTAAAATCGATTACTAACACCATTTTTGTTTTGATTCGACCCTTTTCAACTATTTAATTAAATAATCATAATTGTTTAATTAAATTCACCGGTTTCTTCTAGTAATTGAATAATCAACATTACTAGGTTAATTCACCTCTTTCATATTAATTTTCATCATGTTTAATTAAATAATGTGAACTATTTAATTAAATTCCCTAAGTTCTCATTTGATTAAATAATTTTAATTATTTAATTAAATTCCATCAATTCCCTCTTTTTAATTAAATGAGTAATTGTTTAATTAAATCTCTAAATTCCCTCATCTTGCACAATAAACTAATATTCTAATCATTTAATTGACTAATATTTTTAATCTCTCCAATTTATCCCACTTGCAAAGGAATATTCTTAGGAATCTTTTTCCAATTCAAATCAAACCATTTCCCTCTAACATGGAAATATCTTGCACATTCCTCTTAAAATTTAGGATTTATGTTTGTTTGAATCAATTTCAACCCTTGATTAATTACATCAATCCATGTGATTATTCAATCTCCTCCATGGATTGAATCCTTAAACCATGCCAATTATTCTCATCAATTTGCATCCATCAATTAATCAAATTAATCTTGGCCATTAATTCATTCAAAATTCTTATAAATAGCCTCCATTTTATGAGCAATTCATCTACATTCATTTAGAGTAATTAGACTATAGCAAATTTTAGAGCATTTCTTGAGAGCATTTCATCATTTAACATCAATTTTAGGCATTTTATCCGTTGGAGCATCATCAAAATATTGTTTCAATCAATGGGATTGGGAAAGGGATGACATTCCACATCAATTCATGGTTTCTAGTTAATTTATGGGATCAAGTTTGCATTGGTTAATAAGTTTTCTCTATCAATTTGAGTTCATTTCATGTTTTCATGACTTCTAGTTAATTTATTTCAAATATTTCATTGGGAATGTGGTTTGATTTGTTCAATTGATTGTTTAATTACATAATTCAACTGTATTTGATCAATTTCATAATCATGTTCACACAAACTGTAATATTATAATTTCAAGCTAAGTAAAAGAGTTTAATTCTATTTGGCATTGAATATGGATAAACACCATTACCAACATCTCGTATACCAATTTAGTACCTTACTAAAAAAAAAGCCTAATTTTTTTAAATAGACTTCATCACAATTAAACTAAATACATTGTTAATATTTTATCATTAGACTAAAAAGTGATATAGGAGAATCCTAGCCAAACCTACTATATGTATAATGATTGAATCTCATTGTGTCTTCTGGTAGATAAATAGAGTTCTACAATAGCTCATAAACATCATGTCTAGATCATAGGAGTTTTAGATCAAAGTGCAAAACTTTATCATTACCAAAGGATCACAACCTAGAATGCTTATCATATAGCTCACTAGGTGAAGTTTGTGGAACATTTTTGTGCCTTGCATCATTCAGTCCAAGATACAAGAAGGTAACAAGAGACCAAATAAACCTTTAGTTATATTTTTGTTAAGTTTCTTCAATGCCCAATGCTTCACTAATTGATCATTCTGACCTAGACACATTACACTAGAAATTGAGATCTAGAATACTTTGTGGCCAACATAGATCATTCTTAAAGATTGGATTTTATATATAATCACACATGAATTCATTTGGAGGATATTTAATCAAATATTTAGTGAAGAAATAATATAGGGATAGTAGTAAATTTGTAGAATGATCATATGTCATCATATCTTGTATGGCAACCTCTAATAAGATAGTGGCATCATATGAGCCAATCTATGTTTATAATTTTCTTATGATAGGACAATGAGCCAATTGTAAGAAATCTATGATCAATGAGATATTTTTGTTACTCTATGTTAATTTCTTTGTGTCAACGCTAAGCTATGCAGTTCAATAGTCCTTTATCTAGACTTTGCATTCATGACTACATCAAGTGGTATTAAATTAAGTTAAAAATTCACTCAAAGGGAATTCTATCAGATATAAGGATGAAAAGATCATCCAATTGAAGCTGATTGTGAGACAATTGTAATCTTGTAGCTATACCATTGAGTTGAGGAAACTGTATTCAATCCAAGGAAAGATGCCACCAAGAAGGATTATGGTTATAGTCAATGTTGCTAGAAGAATGGAATAAATGCTATACATGATGATGAGAATGCGAATTTGATTTAATGGTATAGAAGAGGATATGAAAATAGGTCTAAACCCTAGAGAAGAGGTTGAGAGAATTGATGAGGATTTGGGAGACTAAACTATAGATATGAATGCAGAAACCCTAGAGGAAGAAGACTCAAACTAGATCAAGATGTTGAAATATATTTCCAAGATTGTTAAGAGACCTAGAATTGAGATTTATAACTATGCTAGTGATTTGAATTCAAAGGAATTGATTGAATGAATAAATGATATGGAAGAATTCTTAAAGATGCAAGAGCATCATGCCCCAACCCTTTGGCCAATGTTGCTTCCTCGTCAGCAAGACTTTGGCTTATTGGCAAGAGGTTTCTACTTGTCCTAGTGACATAACGATGGTATTGGCAAAATAGAGCTACATTGGTAGGCTTGATAGCTATATGTTAGCAAGTCACAAGTTTTCATAGCTCCACAACCTCCGACTAGAGGTTCGTAAGTTTTGATTTTTAGCGACACAATGATAGAGGTTCTGGGGTTCATGCTTTTAGTGATTTAGCGATGTATGATGGAAGAATTATGGTGGGACCCGATGGGTTGATAAGGATAGATGGTGACGTTAGAAGTATATACATGATAGTAACCCGCTAGCCCCACTGAGATGTTGGTGGAGCTAGAGCAAGATCTGCGAGGTCAATGAGAAATGGTGCAAATTGCATGAGATAGATCAGATGGTGCTGGTGAAAGGATGATTTATCGATGAGACATAGTGGTGTCAGTAGGACTTTAAAGGATGGGTCTTTGACAACTTGATAACCTTCGTATCGGCAAGACATTGACATGTTGCCAAAACCTTGAAGAAATTTTGTTCAACATTCTGATAGCAGTAGACACACAAAGATGGTCAATGGCGGTGGATGATGAATGCGGTCATGACACTTGGCGAAGCAATATTTTTCAATTCCACGTTGTTGTTATGGAATACATATTCATTAGTTGATTTTGTGGAGCTACTAATAATGATATAACGACATGGTGGTTTTGAAAGCTTATTAGATGATGATGGATACTAAGACAATAGAGAAGGAAGAATGACACAGCTGACAAGAAGGAGGAATAGAGTATAAAGAGGTGGTGAATGATAGGGAAGAAAAGGAGTAGCCAGGAGCTCGCAAGGCAGGTTGGTAAGAAGGGAGAGCTAACTAGAGCAAGAAGAGAGCTAGGTATAGACTGGGGTGGTCTATAATAGATCTACAAATTAGAAGATGACTGTAGTGAGATAGTCCATGTGGCATTGTATATCTGTAGTGTTATTTTCATTAATAAAGAAAAGTGTTGGTCTATCATGTTGTGAAAACCAATGTGTACATCAGTCTATGTGTGTGTGTGGTCTGAGTTTCCTGTGAGATTTTGATGGCCTATTAAGGCCCCCTGGTCTTGACTGCACCACTTAAACTGTAAAGACATTGAAGATTCAAAAAAATTGAGGTTTACAAAAACTAGATGTTAAAAAGACATGTTATATGGTCAAAAGAACTGCAATTGGATTAGAATAGGAGATGAAATAAATGATCATAAAATTGGATAAGATGGTGAAAATTTTGAGGAGATATTTATTAGAGTGAACTATTGAAGAGATTAAAAAACCTAAGGAAAAAGGAAATTTTGATGGAGTAAATTGAAGAATTTTATAAGATGATCATGAGAATTGGACCTAATGGAGAAATTAAGCAGCAAGTGGTGTGATACATAAAGAGCCTTATAAAAGAATTCAAGAAGAATTGAGCTTGGTGAGGATGAAAATAGTGGAAGAATCATATCATTTTACACTAAAAGTTGAGGAAAATTTGAACAAAATATTTAAACATAAGTAGAGAGGTAGACTAGGAAGGTTATAGAGAGGTAGATCATATTGTGATGAAGAAATATCTTTTCCAAGACATAATAGGGAATAAATTTCATATTATAATCTCGATAGGGACAATAAGTTTTAAGGGAGGAATGATGGGAATTTCTACCACAATGATAGAGGAAGCAACACTACCTACCACAATAAGAGATATATAAGGGGTGAAAAGGGATTTGATAAGAGATCATTTAGAGGAAAATTTGAGAAGGGAAAATCAATAGTAATAAGGAGAGATTTTTTACAAATAGAAACACTTTAGGAATTGATACAAAATAATTTATTTATAATAAAATGAAAATTAGGAGATAAGTGTTGCAAAGTTACAATTGATAGTGGTGTAATAGAAAATTTGGTTTCTTAAAAAATGGTGAATAAGTTGAAGTTCAAAAGGATAAAATATCCAAACACATATAGGATCTCATGGATTGAAGATGAGCATAAGATACTCATAAGTAACCAATTTGTTTACTAAAATTTTATATAAGACCATATAATGATGAAGTGTTGTGTGATATTATGCCAATGGAGGTATGCCATATAGTTTTTGAAAGACCATAGAATTATGACAAAAAGGAAATTCATTATGAGAGAAAGAATACATATACTATGACCTCAAATGGTAAAAGGTATGTATCCTTATAACTTTAGAAGAAGAGATAAAAATTGAAGTGTATGATAATGCTAGAATATGTTTCATTGATGGGAGAAAAATATTGAATGTAAGACATGAGAACATGTGTTTTGTATTGGTTCCAAGGAAGTGTGACATTCAAAATGTAGAAAATTATATCATAAAGGAAAAGAACCACCTAGAAGGAAGTCACTAATTGTTGATGGAATACCAATATATTATGTTAAAGAATGTATGAGAAGGATTGCCACCATTCCAAAATGTTAGTCATCAAATGGAATTGAGACCAAGAACTAGTTCTCTAAATAAAGTGGTGCATCAAATGACACCAATAGAAAATGTGAAGTTAAATAGACAAGTTTAAGAGCTACTAAGTAAAGCATCGATTATGGAAATTTTAATCCCATGTGTGGTACCAACAATATTAGCATTGAATAAAAATGGAGAGTGGAGGATGTACATATATTAAAGAGCTAGAACAAGATCACTATCAAGTATCAGTTCCCATTTCCAAAGATGAATGACATTATATACTATTTGAGTAGTGTAAAATATTTCACAAATATTGACTTGAAGAGTGGGTATCATTAGATAAGGATTAGAGAGGGTGACAAATGAAATAATGCATTCCAAAAAAATGAAGGCTTGTATGAGTGCTTACTCATGCCCTTTAGGTTAACTAATGCACCAAACACATTCATGAGACTAATGAATGAGTTATTGAATAATTTTTTGGGTAAGTTTGTTATTTTTTACTTGGAAGATATTCTAATTTTTAGTAGGATCAAAGAAGTAAATTTATGGAACATTAGGAAAGTATTTCAAAGATTGTGAGAAGAGAATATACTAATAAACATATAGAAATATAGTTTCATGAGGAAAAAATTAGTATACTTAGGTTTTTTCATTTCTACATGCAAGGATTGAGGATGGACCTAGAGAGAGTAAGAACAATTGTTGAGTTTCCTACAATATCAAACATTTAAAAGATAAGATATTTTCATTGACTAGCAAGTTTCTATAGGGATCTCATCAAGAATTTTAGTTTAATCTACATAGTATTGTAAAAAAAAAATTAGAGATATAGACACTAGTAGAATTTGGCAAATAAATGACTACGTGATAAACTTTTAGTCAAGTGACTAAAACTTTTAGTCACATGACTAACACTAGTAGAATTTGGAAAATAAATGACTAATTTGGTGATCAGGTAAAATCACAACTAAATGACTAAATAAATGACTAATATCAAAAAAATAAAGATGACTATATAAATGACTAAATAATTGACTAAATTAATGACTAAATAAATGACTATTACTCTATTCTTTTTTTCTTTCTAATTTGATCATAATCCATAGAGCTTAAGCCCCCCTCATGGGACCCCTACCTAAGTAGGCCATTTGGCCGCCTAGGTTGCTTGATGCACCAAAAATACCTATTGCGTGGAAGGCATTGGCTCTCGGTGCAGTCTTAAGGCCTTCACATATTTTATAAAAAAAATTAACAGTTACTTTCTTTAACTTTTATTACTCATTATGTTAATGAATCATTAATGTTTTTAACTATGATTTGAAGCCAATTTAATTTTCCTGTTGTGTTAGCATGTCAAATGTATCAAAGAGCAATTGTGGTCAATTTCACTAATAAAATATGATTTAAACAATCCAATTGCATTTTGAGGGCTATCTTTCATTTCAAAACAGAAATAAAGATGACTAAATAATTAGTCCAACAAATAAACATGACTAAATAATTAGTCACACGTAAAAATTAGACAATATGACATTAAAGTGGTTAATTAAAAAAAATTGAATTGAGGGAGTGTATTGTATTATAATATAATATAATAATAATAATATATCATATTACAATAGAATATATTATAATAATAAATTATAATATAATATGATATTATATAATATTATATTATTATTATATATATAATATATTATATAATAATATAATATAATATAATATAATATAATATAATATTTATATTATAATATAAATGTAATATTATAATATATTTAAAAGTGATAGATTTAATTTTGAAATCAAAATCAAATGAAGTAAAGAAACGAAGTAAAAAAGCAGGAAAGTGGGCGATGGTATTTGATTTTTCTAATAAAAATCATAAAAGGTATCTATTTTCTTTAATACAATGTGAAAAATCAACCATTCAGACTAGGGTGATGAAAAAACCCTAAATAAAAAGAAACCGAGCCCTAATCTCATTTCATTTTTCACTTGTATTTTTGGAGAAGAAACTCATTCTATTTTTCACTTGTATTTTTGGAGAAAACTCAACAACGCCATGCCTGGGTAGGGTTTGAGAGTGGAATGGTGACTCATTCTGTTGTTTATGATGATTTTCCTAAAAAAAAATCTTGCAAAGGTAAATCTTTGGTTTTGAAACTAAAAAGTATTCTCCATTTTGAAGCATTTTATCGAGCTCACTTGGTCGTGCCTAAGTATTTTATGTTGTATTTCCTTTTCTTACCATTTGTTGATATCTCTCTTCTTTGTTTGACCGCCATTAGAGTATCTTTGAGGCTCATTTCTGAAGACATTGGAGGGCATCTCCTTTACAACAATCTTGTGTAAGTTTCATTATTCTTATCTCTTAAATTTCTATGAGAATAGGCTTGATTCAAGCTCAGTAGAGGCAATATGATAAAAACCCTTGTATCTCCTTGCACAAATCTTGATGGGTTACTTTCTTTCTGTAGAAAATGTAAAAATTTGCACTCTCAACTTAGTATTTTCATTATTTTGAGGGCTTTTTGTGTTCTAATGGCCATGACCTTCATAGCATTCTAATTATTTTTCTTTCTGTTCATTTTCTCTTCCTCATGGGTGTGTGGTAGAGACCCAATACTCAATAAAAAAACTTTTGTATACTTGACGTTTCCACAAAGAAAACTCCAAAAATTATATAAATGGAATGCCCTAAAATTCTTTCTTTAATTTTTTTTTATGCTTTTCATCCAAGTAAAGTGTCTGATTGTGAATGGGATGAATGAAAAATTGGACAGGAGCAGTCAAAGTGTGTCTGAATTCCTAGAGAGCACCTTCATAATTGAGAAAATTATTATATTTATTGGAAATCTTAATTTTAATAGAGGGCTTTGTTTCAGCTTCTTTCCACTTAATATCACAACTTTTGGCATTTCTTGAAATCTTTGGCCTATTTTCATTCATTTTTACATTTTGTTCTTGAAGTAGATTTTGTAAATAATCTAGGCTTGTATTCTTGAACCCATTTTATTCTCACAATGCTTTCAATAATTTATTTCAAGCACATTCATAGCTTCATAGTGTATCTTTTGTTCATGGTTGCAGGCACTGCTGATAATATGCATTTAAGTTTTTTTGAAGGTTTTAGTTTTTTTTAAATAATTTTATTACTAGCTTAGTTTTTTTGAAGCAATATTTTTTTTTTAGTTTTTCTTTTTCATTAGAAAAGAAAAATTAAAAAGAAAAAGTTGCTTTATATCTAAATTAGTAATTGTTAAATTAGAAATTAGAATTTAATTTAAATTTAGAATGAAATTTATATTTGTAGTTTTTCTTAAATAATTTTATTACTAGCTTAGTTTTTTGAAGCAATATTTCTTTTTAGTTTTTCTTTTCATTAGAAAAGAAAAACTAAAAAAGAAAGGTTGCTTTTATATCTAAATTAGTAATTGTTAAATTATAAATTAGAATTTAATTTAAATTTAGAATGAAATTTAAGCTTTTAATTTTTCTTAAATAATTTTATTACTAGCTTAGCTTTTTTGAATCAATCTTTCTTTTGTAGTTTTTATTTTTCATTGGAAAAGAAAAACTAAAAAAGAAAGGTTTATTTTATATCTAAATTAGTAATTGTTAAATTAGAAATTATAATTTAATTTAAATTTAAAATGAAATTTAAGTTTTCAAGATATTATGGTGATTTGATTTAAAGAATAATACAATAATTGAATACAAAATAGAAAAAGTAGAGATTATTTCTTTTGAAAATACATTTCTTTTGCAATATCACTAATTCTATGCATTTTTTATTTATTAGACTTACTTTGATAATCTAGTAATATATTTAAGATATTACTTTGATATTTATTCTTTTGCAAATGCATTTCTTTTGCAATATCATTAATTCTATGCATTTTTATTTATTAGACTTACTCTAATGCTTATGGGTATCTACATTTAAGATATTCATCATTTATAGCTATTTAGTAATATGTTTATGGACAGTACATAGCAAGGAGATATTTCTTTGATAAGCTAGTAATATTTAAGATATTACTCTGATATTAATTCTTTTGCAAATGCATTTCTTTTCTAATATCATTAATTATATGCATTTTTATTTATTAGACTTACTTTAATGCTTATGGGTATCTTCTTTTAAGATATTCGTTGTTTATGCTACCTAGTAATATGTTTATTTTTTGATTGTGGATAGGTACAGAGCAAGGAGAAAATGCAAAACCAGTGCCTTATTGGATGCATTTACTGCCCATCTCATGTGCAATAGTGGCATCACTGAAGACATACATTCACACCTTTTAGTTTTAGTTTTTTTTCAATTTTAAAAGCATAATAAATCAGTAGTTTGCATAATAAAAAATATTTTGTATTCAAAACTCTATATATATAGTTCTTTGTAACATATTTTATATACAGTTTGAATATATAGAGAATTATTTTCCAATGTTGTTTCAATCCCAAATTTGTTGAATTTTTAATAACATAAGAGCTTTAAAGTTTTTTATTATTCAATCACAACATAATTTTCACTTGGTTTGCAATTTCATAGACTAGTTATTGTAATAGCATTCTCCAAACATAAGAGTTTGTATACACATCTGAAAGCATTAGTTCATAAATGACTAAATAAATGATTAACATGATTAAACCATGACTAAATAAATTACTATAATGACTACCATTACTAAATAAATGACTAGTTAACAATAATCAATGACTAAATTAATGACTAAATATATGACTAAATAAATCAATACCATGACTAAATAAATGACCAATTACCAATGATCAATGACTAAATTAACGACTAAATCAATGACTGAATAAATGACCAAATAAATGACCAAATCAATGACTAGATAAATGACTAAAATAGTTAGTCATAAATTTGGTTGCGTTATAAATGAGCGGCAATAAAATACTAATGGTCACGTGACCAAAATTAGTCATTTACATGCAATTTTTAGTAGTTTATTTAGTCATATATTGTTGTTTTTGTACTAGTGAAAGGAGTTCAAGTGGAAATTAGGAGCACAAAAATTCTTTGAACTATAAAGAAAATAGTAACAAAGCAATCATGAAATTATCACTACCTAAATTTTGGAAAAGTAGTTCAAGTTGATTGTGATACTAGTGAAAGTGTTATATGAGAAGTGTTTAGTCAATAAGGGAGACCAATAGCCTACTTTAGGGAAATTTTTAATACTATAAAGAAGAGATGTTTAGCCTATGATCAAGAGTTCTATGTTATAATACAAGCCTTAAAGAAGTGGAGACATTACATGTTTATGAAGGAATTTGTATTGTGGGCATGTGCACCATGATGGGGCACAAAAAAGTGGTCAAATACCTAGAAACAAGCAAAATAAACTCATGTTTTGAAGAAATTAAAATACCACACTCATGTTATGGCTCACAAAATATAATCCATAACACAAGCACACTATTTTAACAAAAAATGTGCATGTGTTATTATAAAATAAAAATGTGTATACATTTTTATGAAAAAAAAACACATGTGTGGTTTTATGAAATAAAAATGCATGTAGCATTTTTATTCAAAAGTAAAATGTATACACATTTTTCTCAAAAAAATTATAAAAAGAAAAAAACCTGTCCATTTTGCTCACCTGTAGCTTGTGTTTTTTGTAACATTTTTCTTTCCCTCAACTTTGCATAAACACAAACGTGTTTTTCCCCTTTGCAACCTAGCTTCACAATACCATGTTGGAGAAGAGGTAATTGCTATATTTTTGTGCATTAGATTTAAATTTTGTTTACATTTGAAAAATGAATATTTTTTTTATCAATTTCATGAATTTTTATGAATTATAATAGATCATATAAACCCTAAGCCACAACCGGATTTAAATGATGAATTTCTTAAGGAAAAACCTAGGATGCCTGACCCTCCTCCAACCCTTCCAACAAACCCAAAACAAATCCAAGATGATTTTTTAGGGCATTTAAAACAATACAAATTTGCAATTCATAAATTAATTTTAAAATTGAGGGGTTTAACATCAAACTAGTATCACCTATCCCTTTCCTCAACATTGGAAGCAATGATGATGAATATTGACATAGTCATAGATCAAATAAATCAATGGAAAACTTATAGAGATTCATGTCATCAATTTTATGCAACAAAATTGTCCTATGATGAAGTGAAAAAGAAAGACATAAGCAAAGAAAATATATGTGTTCTTTTTATGGATCCTAAAACGAATGACATATTCCTTTGAATTCAAAAAGGTTTCCAATACATTGGTGTAATCATGATGAGATATGAAATAATTTTTGGGATAGGTGGTGGATGGTCTTTGACCAACCTCCATGTAATAATTATGAGGTGTCACTCTATTTACTTAGAAAACTATACTATGAATTTATCCTTCATCAAATTCCCCATTATTTTGATTTGAGGGAGTTTCAAGGTAGAGGTGGATGCTCTACCCAAAATTGACCAAGAGCTCGCAGGTAGATAACCATGAACATCAAATAAAACTAGCATAAAGCCTTGTTTATCATGTGATGCTTCTGATAGCCATCATGGAGTTTATGGAGGTGAAGACTCTCCATATAGTTGTTAGCCTGACAGATACCATTATAGAGCATGGCACACAAATATCTCAACCTTTTTCCTCACAAGATGATGTAGTAGCTCAACCATCTAGCTCTAGATTTCAAACTATTGTAATCTATGATTTGGGAGAGATAGAAATGTAGAGAGTGTGAAAAGCTATGAATTTTTTTAAAAATTGGATGAATTTAGCCTACAGTGATAACCCCCTGGAAAAATAAAAATTTCTAAAATAGACAAATTTTATATGAGAATAGGGATTTTTGGGCCTTTTCAATGTAATGGAAAGGTCTATTTGGACAAAAATGCTTCAATGATGTTCAGTTGCTTACTAGATCTGAGCTTCAAACACTCGTTTTCAACTTTGTCAAATGATCTCCAATTTAGATGAAACTAAAGCCAAATCTAACTTTCTTGAGCCTTCTTGATACATTGGAATAGTAAAAAATGCTACTAGCATAACTAGAAATTTTGCAATCACCCGAATCTCATAAAACACATATGCAATATGAAGAGGTTATTAGATCTTTGCAATTTCTTTCCGATTCACCAAATTTTTCAAAATGCAAGAGAAGAGCATGTACACAAATTTACAAGATCGTTACAAGAAACTCAATCTCTCAATCAAGAATATATGAAATTAGATTTCTTAAAACAAAACCTCAGATACCATGTTAGAAATCTAAAATATATTTAATAAACCAAGGAACTTTTTAAGAGAGAATAAAAGTTACATAAAATGGAAAAACATAAGAATGCAAACCAAGACTCCAAGAAATTATTCAAAGTCGATGTTACAATATTGCATTAAGAGCTTTCAATCTAAATTAGTACACTGGAAAAGATTGCAACAATATATATACCAAAATATTTCAAGAGGATGCAAACATAAGCTAGGTAGTGATTTTATATAGAATTAATGAGAGGATGTAGGTGGAAAATCCAACCAATAGGAATCAACCACAAAAATTTGAGATGGACAACCAAAAGTGGATGATGCCACCAAAAGTGGAAAGTGGTTCCACCCTTTAAGGAAGGGGACACCACACACATATCTCCTAGTAATAAACTCACTTTATTATCCTAAGCAAGCTTAATTAAGTGTAGGAAAAACCTAGGACTAAGGGAAAATAAATTAATCCACTAGGAAAATAAAAACCTACACCAACAATTTCCCATCCTCACTCTTCTAGAAATGTGTTTCTAATTATTGCAATAGATTACTTCATGCAATGGGTAGAATCAATTTCTCTTTTATTCACAACTATTGATGCAATATGTCACTTCATCTTGGAAAAAATTATTGCTCGATTTGGTCTACCTTAAATAATAGTTTCAAACAATGGAACACCATTTAAGACCAATGAAGTGAATAAATTTTTTAAAACATTTCACATTTAGCATCACTTTTCAACACCTTATTATCCACAATCTAATGGTCAAACAGAAGCAAAAAATAAAATTCCCAAACAAATCTTATGAAAAACTATAAGTAAACATAACAAGGATTGACACACTCAATTAACTTATGCATTATGGGCTTATTGCACAAGTATTAGAACACCCATAGGAAATACACCTTATAAACTTTTTTTATGGTGCTAATGCAATAATACCCTTGGAGTTAGAAATTTTATCACTGTGAGTTTCTCTTAGGGGGCTTATTGACAATAACACCTATAAAGAGAAATTATTACAATGGCTTTAAATGCTCGATGAACAATGTATAAATTCTCTTGAGAATCTTCAAGTTTATTCCAAAAGAATGTAGTGTAGTTACAATGATAATATCATATCTCACTCATTTAACAAAGGGGATTTGGTATTATATGAAAATCAATGTAATATTGTAGTGTATAAAAATGTATCCCTTTTACATTTTCACACTTAGTTTGGAATTAATATTAAAATGAACTCAATTGTGCCTTATTTTTGGTGTTGTAAAGTGTACCTCTTTACACTTTCACACTTATCTAGGGATCATTTAATTAATTAAGCTTAATTTTCCTTAATTGGCCCCTTTAATTCAAATCCAAGCCTATTTTATCACATTTTCTGAAGAGAAAAACCGATATTCATCAATGCCTAAACATAACACTTCTCATCGAGCAATGTGTGTCCTAGGTGAGTGACCTAAGACCCATTCGCCCATGAGTGAAAGGGTCCTCACTTAGACCTAGGACCTAAATTTAAATTATATTTTTTGTGGTATTTTAAAATATTCAAATCCATATTCAGATGTCAGCTTGTGATATTTGAATTTCTGGAAATTAAGGTTACATATATATAAATATAAGGTCATTTCACTATGTTTCACCTAAAATATTTTTATGAGATCAAATTATAATTCAAGAGAATTTCAAGAGAAATTCAAGGCATTCAAGACCAAAGTTATTGAAGTTTATTACAACAATCAAGATTGAATTCTCGCATCAAATTCTTCTTGCATCATGCATGTTTTTGGAGTTAATATGATGATGTAGGTTTCATGATCCTTTCAAGCATTCAAAGAATTATATTAATTCAAGATCCAAGGTTCAAGATCTACATCCATTGAAGTCATTTCATGCAAGTTTTAGATTTACATTCCAAGGTTTATTCAAGGGTTTGGTGAGCTGTGACATTGATTTGTTCATTCATCTTTCCTCTCATGCTATTTTTTTTCATTTCAAGGTTTGATTACCAAAATGAGGTTTGACCAAAGCAAAGCCCATTCACAAAAAATTAAAAAAAATTCCCTCTTGATTTTGTGTTTGCAGATTTAGGTGGAAGAAATCTTGAAGAGAAAAATTGGAGAACTTTTCAAAGTTGCAAAAGTTGTCATCTCACGAAAACTCACTTGCAAAAATTATTTCTAACTTTTCAAACATGAAAGCTGGGAAATTGAAGGATTTAGATCTCTATAAGAGGCTCTAAAAAGTTGCAAACAAACCATAGCTCATGACCCATTAACCCCTGGGTGAATGAGTCCCAGATTAGCTTCAACAACTAACTTTTTGGTGACTGGTACACATCATCTTACCTCTCTTTGATCCATGATCTAATTTATATTTACATATAAGTATTGTGCTTAATCTATTAGGTCGAAGTTGTAGATTTTGTTTTGGAGTTAGTTTACTATCTTTAGTTTTTCTCCCCAAAGTGTTATTTGACTAGGACCCCTGTCCTTGCAAAAAAAGAAATCTGTAGATTGACACATTGATTTGATTCACCTAAGGGTTGATAGTCGTTTCATTTTTTGGATCTCATTTCCTAATGAAATAGAAGAATAGGTCCCTAAGTGGTTCATCAATCCCATTTTGGTAACCCTTAACTTAACCTATCCATTTTTCTTTAGTTCATTTTAGTGATCTTGGGTTTGATCATTGCATTTTTCTGATTTTGGAGTCCACTTTCACCCTAGATCTAGATCTTTCATTCATTTGCATTGCATAACATTGAATTGAATCTCATTTAGGGTTGATTAGCTTGCATTATTTTGTATTTAATTTAGGGTTTTACGATTGCATTTTTGGAGCTATTAAAATCTGAAAAATACAAAAAAACCAACCATTTTGCAAATCATTTACATATCATATCATTGCATCATGATTCATTTGAATTTGAAAATTGAATCAAAAGTGCACATCAAATCAGGTCTCCTAGTTTATCATTTTGTCATAATTTGCATTTGCATTCAACCTTAATTTCAAAGAAAATTCAAACTATAACTCACTGTTTTAAATTAGAATTTGGAAACCACTAGAATCAACTTAGAAATATGTAAAAACATTTTTAAGAACCCTAACCTAGGACCCATTCTCGCAAGGGTGAATGAGTCCCTGATAAGAGCTATTTCCTAAGTTTTGGGGCATTAAAACATTGTTTATGTATTCCGCTTTACTATTTTTTAGATTATTTTTTTAGTTTGCAAAATTTTTGTTACTTAAAATTGATCATATTGAGCTTCATTTGATAAAATTAGTGCATTGTGTGAATTCAAAATTACATTTACAAGACATCATTTTCAATTTTTTCCATAGCATATAATTAGAAAATTATCTTGCTTAAGATCTGAAAAATTTATATTCCAATTCACTCTTTCATAATGGACATGTGCATTGGGAATCTTTGGAGGTATCTAACATCTTTGGTTGATGTTTCAAGTTGATTTTTTGGAAATGATCATAATGAAATAGAATCTAATCGTTCTCAATCAAATCCTAATGAATTTCCTCGTGAAGTTCACATCATCAAAGAAGATAATGACAACATGAATAATTTCATAAGTGATTTCCATAACAATCTTGAGAATAATTCATCCTTTTATCCTTCTATGAAACAACCAACACTGCCTACCATCCCACCACTTGAGATGTTTGGTCTTTTACATCTTGAAATTGAGTCACAAACCAACCCTAAACCTCCAACAATGAGTGAACCTAGCTCCTCTAATCAAGTGCATACCTATCCATCTTATGTTAACAAAGTAACCAACACACCTATCAACCTAGAAGAGACTTATGGCCAAGCCTTTAAGGTCTTAAATAAATAATGATGTGACATAAATAATGAGCATTAAATCCATAAAATTTTAGATCAACTTCCTATTAAAGATACTAAAGGACTAGGCTATCAAAATCCTTATCCCTCCACATATTCTAAGGATACAAATGCCCTCCTTCATAATGAGGAAGTAATGTCTCACCAGGATGATAAGATCACTTTAGGGCCTCCTTCGAATCAACCTCAACAATATCCTCAAACAAGCAAGAAATCTAAATCTTAGAAAATTAAAAAAAAATCATTCCTACATACTAAAACACAATTAAATGGAAAATGGAACACCTTCTCCATGTAGGATTGATTACATTTCCACCTCCTAGTAAAAGCCACAAGCCTAAGAACATGAATTATTATGCATATCATAGAACTCTTAGGAATAGGTTACTAATGAGTGTCATGGATTAAAGATAATATTGCAAGAATTTTATCCCAATGATCACGATTCTTATGAGAAAATGGTTGGATAGAAATTACATGAACTTTGCTCCTTTCCATGTAATAGCTGTAGGATCATAGCATACTCACTATTACATTTTTAAACATTCATTGAAAATTATTTTCTTTATTGCAAGGATCTCATTCTCATCACCTATCTCAGCTCATCAAACTTGTCTTGCACTTAGTGGGGGAAACAGGTTAGATAGCCTTGTCCTAATTTTGCACTTGATGTTGTCCCTTTGGATAGTTATTTTCCTTTTGTATATACTAATCAATATTGGGATGTAGATGAACTGCTATAGGTTGACTCACATTCGCCTTACTAGTCTTTTTCTTTATTGTTTTTTTCATGTTCTTTGTGTGATTGTATGTGCATAATGTTGTCTCCCCATACTATTATATTTGATGTATCTATCTCTTCACGTGTTTTCCTCTATTTACACCTACGTTCTTATATATGTTGTAAACATTTATCTTTTCTTTGTCCCATTTTTTCCTTTTGGGGATGATGCAAAGTGTTGAGAAATTTAGGTCTCTTACATGTTGACCCAAAAAAAAATTCTTTGTTTTTATCTCTATGTCTCATTCTTCTTTTTTTTGTGAGTATTTGGGAAATGATGACATTTTTCAGAGCTCTCTAATCACATTGTACCAAAGAAATAGTGACCCCAAATCCGTAGATCCCTTATGTATTTAGGATTTGATTTTGGGGGAAACCTTCCTCTCTTTTTCATGATGTAGCTTCATTTGGGAACATATGACTTGGCATATGTAGGGCTTTCTAAATAAGCTCTCATGTCCTCTTTATTGATTATAATTGATTATTGGCTACTTTAAAGAAAATTTCTCACAAAAATGGTGTTATCAATTTCTTTAAAGTGGGGGCATACATTGGCATTATCATTTCTCATGTTTCATTGTGTGATTTTCTTTCTTCTTAGGATGCATCTTTTTCTTGGTGGTGTCATTGGGTTTGATGTCCTCCAAGAGCATGATATTTCTTTGACTTGTCCTCTCTTGGAGACATTAGGAATTATGTTGTTGAACATTTGGAATACTGAGAGGGGGGTGAATCATTATTCCATAAAACCATTCACATAAAATCCATTTAACCATTATCACAATTCTAACTGAATCAACAAGAGAGAAAATAGAAATATATCAATGCAACCATACACATGAACACTAGGATTTTTACGTGGAAAACCTAAAAAGGGATAAACCAAGATGAGTGTTAACTCACAATATGTTAAATCCAGACATAAAATATTACAAGGCTCACTATCATGACCCATTTTCCTTAAAAAGGCTTGCTACCTAAATACAAAAGATGGATAACTACCAAGATACATAGATAGTGGCTCACTGCTAAGAGATTGAATTGATAAGATACACCTTCAATGTGTAGGGTTCAATTCCAATGAAGCTCAGAATATGTAGTACTACCTCACACAACAATCACTCATCAACTTTGCTCTGATCCACAACTAATAAATAATTTAGGCTTCAACCTTTCTTCCACACACACACTTTTCTTTTCGCTCACTCTCTTGTCTATATATCTTTCCAATTCAAAACACCATATATATATATATACAAGAATATCTTAATCATCAATTAGGTCAACCTAATTAGATGAAAATAAAATAATCAAAACTCTCTTTGTCGACACCAAAAAGAATTTTATCTATGTAGTGAATTATAATGAGTCGGATGACATCCATAAACATAACTAGTCTCCATAATGTATTGCATATGCTAAGTTGGCCAAGACTAGAAGAAAATTTTTCTCCAAAACAACAAATAATCCTCAAAGAAAACACCATTCAGATATGAGAACACATTAATTTCCCATCATACCACCAACATATAGACTGTCAACAAAAATGCACAACATAAGAATATTCACCTTAATAAATGTGGAGTCTCCCACATAGTATGCCAAGCAAGGAACAATAGTAGAATACATAGTTGAACTCTGTCAAAGATAAATTTCTGCTCACAACCAAAAATGTCTCAATATCCATGATATAGCTATCTAAATGAGTCATGATAACATTTCTAACAGATTGGAGTCATATTAGATCTTGCAGTGATTTTTGAACTCAAATACCAACACACTGATCCAACACAAAAGGGAATTACTGGTAGGCAACTTCAGGTAATCCAAGTTGATACAAACTTGTACACTCTCCAATTCCTTCATCACTCAATTGTGTGCATTTTCACCTTTTTCCTTTATATCTTCCAAATTCCCTTCAACAGACCTAATTCCAGTAGGCACCTCAAGTCCGAAGATGTAGACATTCAAAGAATCAATCATGCCTCTAAGATTCTCCACAAAAAAAAAAGATGAATCAAAATTAGCATGGGGAATAACCTTCTATAATTCTTCCAAAGCTCTCTGAATATTTTCCTTTCATGCTAAAACTCACTTCCTTCTGCAACTTATTTATTAGCAATACTCTTCCTTTTCTTCCTTGTTTCAGTTGTGCTACCAGAGGTAACTTCTACATTGAGATTCCTCGAGCTTTCCAAAAGAATTTTAGCATAATTATCAACTTCAACCTCTGACACTTCATAATATAATTAAGATATCCATACCATCCTGGATTCAACTAATTCCATGTGACAAAAATTTGCAGACACAAGAAAATTGATGCTTTTGAAGTACCTTTCAACAACACTTACTAGAATCGTAAACCTTCTATTCATCCTCATCTAAAATGTTCCAAAGAATGCAAAAAGGGTAGTCTCTTGTGCATCCAAGCTACCAAGATTTATCATGAAGTTCCTGATTTGATGGCAAATAGGAACTGTATCCAACCATTCTATTCTTCCTATTACCTGTAACTCTCTCAAAAAGTAAAAGAGGAAATAGACAACAAGATTACAATACCAAAAATTATTCTTCTTACTCTTCTTTATTTCCTTTAAATTATTCTAAAGATGTATATGGAGTAATTCACATAAGTCATAATCCATACCTATTTTAACCATATCAATAGCAGTATGTACAATAGCAGTAGAAACTGTGAGGTAAATGTTAGGGATACAAACTTTGTGACCGATGAGCATAGCAGCATATCTTATTACCAGATCAAAAATGGATCTCAAATCAATCTATTTCCCTTTAATATTCATACTAGTAACCTCAATTATTTTTTGCTCATCCATAGCCTTCCATTTGGGAACTGGTCTAGAGGGACACAAAATAGTTACATCTCTGATAGATTCTCAGGTAATTAAATGTGTCTCATCAATCCACAAAGATTCATCATAAATTCTGATTAAAACTATTCAAATATACTTCTTTCCAAATTCAAACAAAGGGAATTTCCTCCAAACATCCAACTTTTTGTCAGCTAACACTCTATAGGCATCATGGCTCTCTTCTTATTCACTTTCCCATAGCATGTTCAATTGAACTGATGACATTTATTCTATCTTACTATAAAAAAATGCATAGATATCCTTTGTAGGAAACACTCTCAGAGGGATATGGGAGAATGCACCAATATACTCTTCCGACATATCCTCCAAATATCTTCTCAAATTAACTTGCACTTAATCTGCACTATTCACAACCTTTGAATTATCCATAGCAATAAAAGTGAAAGATTGTGCAAATAGGAATTTACCTCTATAAATTCCAACAAGAAATGTATAGATATCCTCCTTTCAGAGCTCACTTCGAATCCACTTGTTCTTTTCTTCAAACCCTAAAACTTTGAATTGCTCTCTAAGCTTCCTTTGCACGCTTCTTTAAAAATACATAAGCCTCTTGAATTGTCTAAATTTATTCCTTCCATTTTGAATGATTTTGTAATAAATGCTTCAATCTATAGGTAGATTACCTCAAAAATTGTGTACGCCTCCATTCTTTCAAATTTTGCAGACTTTATCCTTCACACACGTGACTGAGAAAATCCCTTAATTCTACAACCACATTAAATATAATTTTGTCATGATGTGACACAAGTATGGATGAGGGGGTTCATTATATTTTCTGATAATTTCTCCCCCTTAGCCACTACTTTACTTAGAAATTGACGAGAGTATCTACATCAGAGGTCAGCACAAATAAGATTGATGATTCAACTTGTTTTCTTTCCTTTCTCCAAATCCTTTTCATTTCCTTTCTTGCTTCTTCCAAATCAATGATTTGATCATGCTTCTTCATTGGATAATTATTCTTTCTTCTTCTGTAGTTATTATCAAGGTGTTCCAGATTGCTTCACTTACAACAAACAACATTCTTCTTTCCATTTTCTCTTTTATTCAACTTATCTTTAAAAAAACTAACTTTATATTCGATGTTCTTGCACTTATGATATTTTCTAGAGAATGATAAAGAATCATTCTAATGCAGAGCAAGGAGGAAAACATCCAATGATAACAATTTAATCAGGTTCAAACAATCTCCAATTACAAAAACCTAAAACTGTTGTCCTATTCACCATTCACCACTATCTTCCTTGTATTCCATACAGTGTTTTCCTACCACAACTTGCATACCAAACCACAAACCCATAAAAATTTTACCTTTTTAGACACCCATTAATCACAACTTTGACATACCAAATTTATCCATGCACTTGTTTTGGAATATCATCACTCAAAATTGACTAGTATGCTGGATAGAGCCCCAATTAGCCCTACTTTTCAAAGCATCATCCTTCTAAACACTTTTCCAACCCAAAAAATCTATGTAAGGACCTTCACCAGGTTACAATACCGCTAAGTCAATAGCTTTGGGTCAAAAAACACTCTCTAATGCAACAAAACATAAAACCCTTGTTTTGACTAGTTTTCAAGAGGGTTTATTGGTTCTTTGTTCGATCCACACCTTATATCCCTTTTCCAACACCTCAAACAAATCATTTGATGTCTTCCTATGTTATTCCAACCATCTCCCAACCTTTAACTCTACAATTTCATCAAAACCCTACTTGAAAGCACCACTTTTCAATCCAAAACTCGTAAATTTGCAACTAGGGCAGCATCAAAAAGCCCTCAAACTCAACCCCCTGCTCGTAAATCCTACTTCAACATTAAAAAATACTTAAATGTACCCATTCCACCCGAATTATAAACTACTCTATCGGTGGAATGGGTCAACCATCCATTATTTTCACTATCAAACCTTTAAAATTGGGTTTTCAGACATGTTACCAGTAAATAGCTAATAAAAATCTTCAAACCCTATGAAAGCTCACCAAATCAAAGCCAAATTGAAGTTGAATTAGGTGTCCATCAAATTTAATGCCTTTTTTTTATCACAAACATTCTATACAAGGGTGATCCCACAATATTGGTTTATAATTTTTGACCAAAGTAGACATTGAACTGACTTTTTCTATAACTAGATTTTCACTTTCGGGCACCTATATTGGCTAAACCATGAGGAATTTGAAGATGATGCAAACTAGTGAATTGTGGAATTTTGTCTATAAATTATAAATATATTTTTCAAAAAAAATTGATTCATATTGCACTTCTTTTTCCATCTCCTTCAAAAACTAGTTTTTTTCAGTAAACACATTTTTAAGGAGTGACGCTCACCATATAACACAACTTTTTTCCATGAAGGATAAAATTATATTTTTTTTCAAATTTAGATTTGTAACTAAGATATCTAGTGCTTCCAATTTCTTTCATAGTTTTTTATTGAATATTTTTTCCTTAATGAAGTTTTGAAGTCAAACCAATTACAATTCAGACACAGGCAGACTGTATAACACATTTTTTGTATGTATCGAAATTCAAGTTTTTTTTCTTGTTGGATCATGGACTTCAATATCTAGTGCACTCATATTTTTCAATTTTTTTTTTTATAATATTATATTTTTCCACATGTATAGAACAAACAGCTTGATTTTCATTGAAAAACCTACATTCATAAGAAATAAAAAATAAATATATTAATAAAATTAAATTTATTTAAAATTATACTTTTTGGGAAGCTTATAATAAGGAATACATACTTAAAGACAGTAAATTTTAAATGAATTTGTTTGATCCCCCAAAATGTAAATCAAAAGTGGTTTTTTATCATCATTTTGATAGGTGTAAAGGAGACTCCATTATAGGTATGGTTTAAAATTAGCGGGGTTCTATCCAAGGGGGTTGGATCTAAGGTAGTTTGATCAAACCCTCTTTAATTGGAAAGCTTTAAATGGAACTTTCTAAGTATTAAATCATTATATTTTTTAAAAATATGTGATTTTAGCAAAAATCAGAATCTCCCAGATATTGTAAACCAACTTTGTGGGATCACCCATAGGGTCGTACAACACTTGGCTTGTAACAACAAATTACCAAGAAAATAAACACATAAATCAATGAAAATAGGGAAGTCTTTATTGATTAAGCTTCATATACTATTATCCAACCTCTACCTCAAGGTTTCCAAGCCTATTTGAATGATTTCCACAACAAACAATGGTTACAACTGTCATTAGAATGCCCTGACCATTGGTCTCCCCAAATAAGACAAAATTTGTAAAAATTTCTAATGCAACATGGCAACATTTCAAGAATTTGCAAATTTTTAACAAAGTGACTCCCAACTGACCAAAAAGACTAATGACATTATAAAATTTCCTATTATGACCTTATTGAATGACACTAGACTAAAAACACCCTAAAACCAAACTTGACCTAAGACCATTTACATGCTTTAACATGGTGCCCCTGTACCATACACCCAGTAAGAAAAAGATCTCAAGTCCCTTTGAGGACTAAATTGTCGTAAATCATGCTTGATAATTCCGCCTTCTTTTTTTTTCAAATTCTCCTTTGTCTAGTAAGCCTTTCCACTAGATCAAGTATTGAAGACTTGAATCATGCTTTGCACTCTTGAACTATTTACCACCTTGACACTGCTCCATCTTTAGAAACTGCTTTGATGAATGTTCTCTTACCTTGCCCTCATCTAAAACTAATGTTGAACTTGTCTTCATACCTGTATCATTCTTGTTTTGAACTGCGCTCTACTTTACTCTTGTTGCACACTTGAAATCACCTACATATCCTTGCCATTTACCTTGATTCATTTCATCCTTTTCCTTTAGCTCTTTCACCAGATTTTATACCCCTAATGCCACTGTTTATTAGGTTTCCAAACCTTTGTACCATCAATTTTACCAATATTTGTCTTGACATAATTTAGCTTCTTATTAGCTTCTTTTACAGTTACTGAACAAAGCATTGTCCCTATCATAATCTCAACATGCTTTTCTAACCCATCTTGCACTCCCACAATCAATTCATCCTTGACCTTCTCTTTATCAAGTTTTGAAACCAACTCAACACCTTTTCCTTCTAACATTGCATAATCCTTCAAACTTACTATCCTAGCATCGTCTCCCTTTGTAGTAGTTGTACACTCTTCATTTTTTCCTTCCTCAAACTTTACAAACTCCTTTTTTCCTAACATAATCACCTTTGTTGTCTTGGTCTTCTCTTTAACATCTTCCTACAATGGTGTTAGTGTAAAAGTTTTTTCATCCTTTTCAATCTGATAAGTATTATCTCTTCCATCATATATGGCATTTCTATCAAATTTCCATGGTTTTTGAAGTGATAAATGACAACAATCCATAGGAAATACATCACAAAGAATCTTGTTCTTATATCCAGCAATGTTAAACTCAACTAAATCTTATTCATTAACCAAAATAGACTAATCATCATTCAACCAAGACACTTTGTAGGGTGTTTCATGAAGTACTTATTTTATTTTATCAACCATTTCAAATTAGACATGATATTATCAATACTCCCTGAATCTACTACTTCCCTACATACCTTTCCTTTTCATTTGCAGGTGGTCTGTAATAATGTCCTCCTTTGTGTGGATTATTTCTCCTTGGTTGCTTTAAGAAATTTTCTTCTCACCATCAATGATTCCCCAACTTCTGGAGCATCAATTTAACTAGGAGAATGAACACTCTCACAATCATCCTCTTGCACCAGGCTATGTGCAGGATCATGATGAGCCAAAAAGTGGTGATATTATGGGTATGTGTAGGGTATGTGGTTGATTACATTTTTTTTACCCAAAAAAGATGGAATGAAAAGGGTTTTTAAAGGAGATTCTCTGCTTTCCAACAATATAAATTATTCTTTACATTGAATTTAATAAATAATTATTATTCATTTTCTATTTGAATTACAACTAAAGTCTTGATTGATAAGCTGATAGAAAAACATCTATAGCTTTCAAACGATATCAAAAATTTTGAATCCAAAACATGCATCACATTCTATGCTTCACATACTATAGGATTAAAAAAAGAAAAATTGAATTTCATGAATTTTTGACCAAGGTGGTCAAACATACGAGTTTTTATATTTTTTAAAGTTGTAATAAAAAAATCATAATTAATTATTTAATTGGAAAAAAATTACAAAAAAATATGCATCACATTGGGACATGAGTCCTCTACTTATATCTAAAATAGTATCATTTTATTGTGGTTAGGGTGGTCAAATAGACACCTACTTCTTATTTTTTCCCTAAAATTTAAGTACTACTGCATTGAAATTTCAAATTTTTACCAAAAATATATATTTTTTAAAATAAACCTAGTAGTTTAGAAACTACATTCAATTTGCTACAGATTCTATTCTTACATATTTTTGAAATAATATAGATAACTTATTCAAAAATTATGTCAAGTTTCCTAACTCTAATTTTTCTAAATCTTTTGCCACTTAAGGGCTTATTTTTTTCATGATGATCCTGCACATACCCACCAATTGGACTCTTTTGTCACCACTACTTGAAGTAGAACCTTGTTTCTCTAGAAACTTCCATGATACATGTCCAAACTAATTATAACAATGGTAACATCTTCTTGAAAATCAACTTCATCTTCTACCTCCACCAAATCTTCCTCTAAAACCTTTGAATCTGCCTCTTTGATTAGCAACTTGGTCTTTGTTTTTGTGTGCATCTTCTTCTTCATAAGTTTACCTTGATCCTCTTCCTCTACTAGTGCTACCTTTGCCTCTTCCTTGTCTTTGTTTCCTTCTTTTTAACTTCTCCTTTTCCCTAGTAGCCAATTGGAAACATTCTTCAACTGATCTAGGCATAGCCAAACTTAATTCATCCTGAATTTGGAATCTTTAGCCACACATATACCTTTCAATATTTTCATTTTCGTCTTCAACATGACTAGACCTAATACTCAACTTGTGAAATTATTTAGTGTGGCCATAACATCCTTATCCTTCTGCTTTAAACTTTGCAACTTCTTGAAAGTTTGTATAGCATGATCACCTAGAAAAAATTGGAATTTTATCTTTGATGTCATCCAATCCCATGAACTAATTTTTTTTTTCCCCTTCTTCACTCTTTCCTCTTGAACATAACTCCATCATGTAAGAGTAGGACCTTTCAACTTAGTCTTTGTAAACTTTACCTTTTTATCTTCAACAACCTCCTTGTACTCAAAATAATTATCTAGTGCATCTATCCAATCAAATACCTCTTCAGCATCCAACTTACCATTATACATTGGCACATCTATTTTCTCACCAGAAGCATCTCCTATAAAAACCTTTAGCGTATTTATCATCCTTCTCTCATTTGGCTCCAATTCATCCTCATCATCTTGGACTCTTCTTCTAGGGTTCTCACCTTCATCCTCTTCCTCATTTCCTCTTTAGTGTCCTTTCCTCTTCTTTGCTTTGTCTCTAACATTGTAAACCTAGCTAAGATTTCTTCTTAGGATTCTTTCAACAACTTAATCTCTCTTGCAAGTACTGCACTACCTTTAGGAGGCATCTTGTCTCTTCAAATCACCACTTTTCCTTCTTCAATATTCAACTTTTCACCTTCAAAAGATCTAATACCTATGCTCTAATACCACTTGCAGAGAAGGGAGGAAAACTTCTAATGATCACAATTTAATCAAGTTCAAACAATCTCCAATCACAAAAACCTCAAACTGTTGTCCTATTCACCATTCAACACTATCTTCCTTGTAGTATTCCATACAGTGTTTTCCTACCAAAACTTGTAGACCAAACCACAAACCCAAAAAACTTTTACCTTTTCATACACCCATTAAGCCCAAATTTTACACACCAAATTTATCCATGCGCTTTTTTTGGAATATCATCACTCAAAATTGACTGGTACATTGGACAAAGCCCCAATTAGCCCTATTTTGCAAAGCATCATCCCTCTAAACACTCCTCCAACCCTAAAAATCTATGTAAGGACCTTCACTAGGTTACAAGACCTTTGAATCAACAACTTTAGGTGAACAAAACACTCTCTAATGGAACAAAACATAAAACCCTTGTTTTGATTAGTTTTTAAGAGGGTTTATTGGTTCTTTGTTATCCACACCTTATCTCCCTTTTCTAACACCTCAAACACATCATTTGAGGTTTTCCTCTTCTATTCCAACCATTTTCCAACCTTTAACACTACAATTTCATCAAAACACTACTTGAAAGCACCACTTTTCAATCCAAAACTCAGAAATTTGCAACTAGGGCAGCATCAAAAATCCCTCGAACTCAACCCCCTACTCCTAAATCCTTATTCAACACTAAAAACTACTTAAATGTACCCATTCCACCCAAACTAAAAACTACTCTATCAGTCGAATGGGTCAACCATCCTTATTTTCACTATCACACCCTTAAAACTAGGTTTTTAGACCCGTTACCAGTAAATAGCTAATAAAAATCTTCAAAACCTGTGAAAGCTCTCCAAATCAAAGCCAATTTGAAGTTGACTTAGGTTTCCATCAAATCCAATTCCTTTTTTTATCACTAAAAATCTGTACAAGGCCGTACAGTGGCCTATAACTGCAAATTACCAAGAAAATAAACATAGAATTCAATGAAAATAGGGAAGTTTTTATTGATTAAGCTTCACAAACTATTCTCCAACCTCTTCCTCAAGGTTTCCAAGCCTATTGGAATGTTTTCCACAACAAACAATGGTTACAACTGCCATTAGAATGCCTTGACTATTGGGCTCCCCAAATAAGACAAAATTTGTAAAAGTTGCTAATGCAACATGACAACATTTCAAGAATTTGCAACTTTTTAAAAAAGTGACTCCCAACTGACCAAAAAGAGTAATTACATTATAAAATGGTCTATTATGACCTTATTGAATGACACTAGACTAAAAACACAATAGAACCAAACTTGACCTAAGACCATTTAAATGCTTTAACATGGTGCCCTTGCATCACATTCATTTTACTTTTGCAATCCTTTGCCTTATGACCAAAATTATTGTAGGAATAATAAACACTGTTGAAAGATAAATACCTTTTAGCATCATGTCGATTAATAGGAGTTCTTTTAGAATATTTTCTTAGATCCTTGATTTTTCCATCTTTGTAGCAAGTCTTCTTACCAATAGATTGCTTCTCTTTAGAACATTGACCTTTCTTAAACCCTAAGCCACTCTTATCCATAGTTGATCTCTGAGAAGTTGTCATTTCATCAAGCATTGCTGAGCTTATCTTAAATTTTTCCTAAAAACTACTTTCCTTTTCCAGATCAGATCTCAAGATTTTTTCTTCTTCCTCAAGCTTTATGCATTTATCCATCTTAATTTGAATTTCAATTTATTTACCTTCTTCAATTTTTTTCTTTTCATCCAATTGTTGTAGAAAACTAGAGACAATTTCATCTACCTTAACCAATAGATCACATGCTTCAAAACTTTTACTTTGCATTTTTTCAATGTACTCATTTTCTTTCGTCAACTTGTCTTTCAAATCTTCTATTTCTTATGAATATCCAACAAAAACCATTTTTGGAGGAAAATATTTCTTATACTCAAATTTTGGCCCGACCTTCCTCATACTATTAGACTTCTTCTGAGGAACCAAGCTCTGATACCAATTATTGAACATCTGAAATACTGAGAGGGGGGGTGAATCAATATTCCATAAAATCACTCACATAAAATCCATTTAACCATTATCACAATTTTGATTGAATCAATAAGAGAGAACATAGAAACATATCAATGCAACCATACACATGAACACTAGGGATTTTACATGGAAAACCCAAAGAGGGAGAAACCACAGTGAGGTTTAACTCACAATATATATATATATATATATAACATATTATAGGGCTCACTGCCTGAATACAAAAGATGGATAACCGCCAAGATACAAAGATAGTGGCTCACTACCAAGAGATTGAACTAATAGGATACACCTTCAATGTGCAAGGTTCAATTCCAATGAAGCTTAGAATATGTAGTACTGCCTCGCACAAAAATCACTTAAAAACTCTACTCTGATCCACAACTGATAGATCATTTAGGATCAAACCTTTCTTCCACATACACACTTTTCTTTTCGCTCACTCTCTTGTCTATATATATCATTACTTCAAAACACATGTTATATATATAAAAGTATATCTTAATGATGTAGAGTAGGGAGGATTTTAACCAACCAACACAAATCAAGTTTTCTCAACCAACTTTGAAATCCACAAAACCATAACTAGGGTGTTGCTTCACACAAACTCTCCTTCCTCCCTTGTAGGTATGTAGACCTAGATTATTAAACAATTTATATTGGTAGATTCTTCACAACCAACAAACCACTTATATTTTCAGACAGCCTTTAAAGCATACTAAAACATATCTCAAAAATGCAATATAAACATTCCCCTGACCTCAAAACTCAGTTGGAAAAAATTGAATTGACTACAACCATCCAAAATCAATCACTTTTATCAGGGTAAACTCTCATATAGCCTCCTCAACACAAAACCCTTAATTTAACCCTTTTCTAGGAGGGTTTATTGAAAAAAAATGCTGCAGACCTCCAGTAACTCTACCAATGCTTCAAACACCTTGGATTATGTTTGCATATACTAAAAAAATCATTCTCCAAGATTTTTCCATGCTTTTTCATCAATTCTTAACTCAAAGTCATCATTTTTTGCTCCAAACACATACAAATTCAACTAGGACAACATTCAAATCTTAACCAAACACCCTCCCTACTCAGGAAAACCCCATGGAAAAAAAAAATCATACCTAACTCACCCATTCCACCAAGTCACATGGTTATAGTCAGTGGAATGGGTGTTCAAATATTTTTGTTATTTCAAAACCCTTAAAACTGGGTTCACAGGCTATTACAAAAAAGTGGATCAAACTTCCTTCAAACTCAATATGAAATGCTCAAACCAAAATTAAAATGATGTTAATTCATCCCTCCTATGAATTCATCAACTTTTAGAGCAATATTCCTCTGTACAAAACTGTACCAGGCATGTAAAGAGGAAAATTACATAGAAAATACAAGAAAATAGAGATATTCTTCTTAGTTTTTACTCCAAAAACCACCAAGGAAGGTTTATATCGAGATCCTCTACATATTTAAACCTTTTTCCCTTCTAAAACACCTAACATGACCAACCAAACTATCTTTTAAGTTATTAGACCTTTGGTATTCCTCCAACTTACATTCTTGCACTTTTATGCACTTTTACAACTTTTGAACATGACAATATTGACAATTTTACAAAACTATGACAATATAACCTCAATGACTCCCCTAGATGATTTAAACATTTGAAAATGGTCTACATGGACCATATTTAATGAAAATGACTCAAAACCACCTAAAATATAACAAAAGACCCTACTTGACAACATTAACACCAAAAAGCACTCAGTGCCCCTGCACCATACACTCGGCCAAAAGAAATTCTCAAGTCCCTTTTAGGATTGTATGCCATAAAAACATGTTGCCCTTGATCATACAATGACCTCCAATCTACATATCCACCTGGTGACTCCTTCAAACTTGCATCATCTCTTCCTTTGAACTCGTTCCTTTCTTGAACATACTGTCCTTCACTCCTCCTTGAAATGATGTCAGATCTACCTTCCTACCTACAGAAACCTCTCTTCCACTCTTGTCTTGGAATTTCATCTTCTCAACCCTTGTTGCATACTCAAACTTTCTCCTTTGTTCTTGCCTCTTACCTTGTTTCTTACCATCTTTTTCTGTCATAAGATCCTCCTCCTTTAAGATGCATGTATCAACAAATTTAACCTTTGTTTTGTCAGAATGGGACTGCCCCTTCACTTCTTTACTGTCAGACTTACTCACCACTATCTTATCAAAGTTACACACCTCTATCCTAATAGCATTAGACTGTCCTTGAACATTCTTTTCAACCAATGGAAAAATCACTGTCCCTACTATACAATCCCATCATTCTTTTGAAACTCATTTTTAGTCTTTTCAAGGAATTCATCCTTGACCTTCTCTGTTTCAGTCTTGGATACCAAACCGTCATATTTACTTCCTTCTATCACTATATCATCTTTCAAAGTCACTATCCTATCATCTAGAATCTCTGCAATGGAGGCACACACTTTTTTTCGCTCTTCCTCAAACTTTATATGCTCCTTTCCAAACATGATAATCTTTATTGCCTTACCCTTTCCTTCATCACTCTCCTACAATGGTGTTAGTATTAAATTCTTCTCATCCTTTCTAATGGTGTAAGTTTTCTCCCTACCATCATAAATTGATTTCCTATCAAACTACCATGGCCTTCCAAGCAGTAGATGGCAACAATCCATTGGTAAGATATCACAAAGAACCCTATCCTTATAGCCACCAATCTAAAACTCAACAAATTCTTGTTCATTTTCCAAAATTGACTGATCACTATTCACCCAAGATGCTCTATATGGTGTTTCATGAGGAATTCTTTCTAGTTTCAATTTATCTACCATCTCTTTAGACACCATATTATCATTAGAACCAAAATCTATCACTACCTTGCATACTTTACCCTTACATTTTCATGTGCTCTTGAACAATCTCCTTCTATGAGTCATCTCCTTCTCCTTGGATTTATTCAAGAGTTGTATTCATAGCATCAATGATTCTCCTACCTTTGGAGCAACAACATGACTAGGAGAGTTTGTACTTTCACATTCAACTTCTTGCACTATTTGATCCCTTCTTTCACTTCTCGTTTCACTACCACTTGATGTAAAACCTTGATTTTCAAGGAACTTGTATGCTATATGTCCAAAATCATTACAATTATAGCACCTACCTTCAAATGTGTTTGTACTTATACCTCCTCCAAATCTACCTCTAGAGCCTTTCAATCCACCATGTTGATCATCAAATTGTCCTTGTTCTTTGGGTGCATCTTCTTGGCTTTCATTGAATTGTCTTGAAGTAGGATATGTACCTCTACCTCTACTTGTCTTTTCTTGCCTCCTTTTCATCTTTTCTTCAATGCTTATTGTGATTTGATACCACTCTTCAATAGTCCTAGGATTTTCCAAAACTAACTCATCTTGAATATTGAATCTCAAGCCCCCAAGATACCTAGCAACCTTTCCAACTTCATTCTCATTGTGACCAGACCTTACATTCAACTTGTAGAATTCTTCATTATATGTTTTAAGGGTATGTGCAGGATCATGATGGGCCAAAAAGTGGCAATATGATGGGTATGTGTAGGGTATGTGGTTGACGACTTTCTTTTTACCCACAATTGATGAAACGAAAAGGGTTTTTATAGGAGATTCTCTTCTTTCCACCAATATAAATTATTCTTTACTTTGAATTTAATAAATTATTATTATTCATTTTCTCTTTAAATTATCACTAAAGTCCTGATTGATAAGTTGATTGAAAAAATCTATAGCTTTCAAACAAGTATCACATTTTGAATCCAAACATGCATCACATTCTATGCTTCACATAATATAGGATTAGAAAAGAAAAATGAATTTCATGAAGTTTTGACCAAGTTAATGTGGTCAGGACATACAAATTTATATTTTTAAAAGTTCTAATAAAAAAATCATAATTAATTATTTACTTGGAAAAAAATTACAAAAAATGCATCACATTGAGACATGAGTCCTCTACTTATATCTAAAATCTTATAAAAAAATATTATCATTTTATTGTGGTTAGGGTGGCCAAACAGACACCTACTTATTATTTTTTCTCAAATTTAAGTACTACTGCATTGAAATTTCAAATTTTCACCAAATAGATTTAAAAATAAAACATAAACCTAGTAGTTTAGAAGCTACATTCAATTTGCTAAATTTGCTACAGATTCTATTCTTACATATTTTTGAAATAATATAGATAACTTATTCAAATTTTTACGTCAAGTTTCCTAACTCTGATTTTTCTAAATTTTTTGCCACTTAAGGGCCTGTTTTTCCATGATGATCCTACACATACCCTTAACATCCATTTCTTTTTGTCTTAAACCTTGAAGTTTCTTAAACATTTGCATTTCATAGCCTTTGGGCAAGAAATTACCTTTCATTTTTTCTACCATGCTGTCCCATGAAACAATCTTGGACTTACCTTTCTTTCCCCTCTTTGATTGCTCATGATCCTGCACATACCATTAACCACTGTTTGTTGTGGAAAAAATTCAAATAGGCTTGGAAACCTTGAGGTAGAGGTTGGAGAATAGTCTATGAAGCTTAATCAATAAAGAATTCCCTATTTTCATTGAATTTTGTGTTTATTTTCTTGGTAATTTGTTGTTACAAGCCACTGTACGACTCTGTGGGTGATCCCACAAAGCCGGTTTACAATTTCTGGGAGATTCTATTTTTTGCTGAAATCACATATTTTTAGAAAATATAATGATTTAAGCCTTAGAAATTTCCATTTAAAGATTTCCAATTAAAGAGGGGCTTGATCAAACTACCTTACATCAAACCCCCTTGGATAGAACCCTGCTAATTTTAAACCATACCTATAATGGAGTCTCCTTTACACCTATCAAAATGTTGATAAAAAACCACTTTTGATTTACCTTTTGGGGGATCAAACGAATTCATTTAAAATTTATTTTCTTTAAGTATGTATTCCTTATTATAAGCTTCCCAAAAAGTATAATTTTAAATAAATTTAATTTTATTATTATATTTATTTTTTATTTCTTATGAATGTAGGTTTTTCACCGAAAATCAAGCTCTTTGTTCTATACATGTGGAAAAATATAATATTATAAATTTTTTTTGAAAATATGAGTGCACCAGATATTGAAGTCCTTGATCCAACAAAAAAACTTGAATTTCATACATGCAAAAAATGTTGTGTTAAATATAGTCTACCTATGTCTGAATTGTAATTGGTTTGACTTCAAAACTTGACTAAGGAAAAAATATTCAATAAAAACTATGAAAGCAATTGGAAGCACTAGATATCATAGTTAAAAATCTAAATTTCAAAAAATTATAATTTTATCCTTCATGGAAGAAAAGTTGTGTTATACGGCGAGCGTCACTCCTTAAAAATGTGTTTACTGAAAAAAAACTACTTTTGGAAGGAGATGGAAAAGAAGTGCAATATGAATCAATTTTTTTTAGAAAATTATATTTTTAATTTATAGAAAAAATTACACAAATCACTAGTTTTCATCATCTTCAAATTCCTCATGGTTTAGCTACTATAGGTGCCCGGAAGTGAAAATTTAGTTAGAAAAAGTCAATTCAGTGTCTAGTTTGGTCAAAAATTATAAACCAGTATTGTGGGATCACCCTTGTACAGATTGTTTGTGATAAAAAAGGCATTAAATTTTATGGAAACCTAAGTCAACTTCAATTTGGCTTTGATTTGGAGAGCTTTCATAGGGTTTGCAGATTTTTATTAGCTATTTACTGGTAACAGGTCTGAAAACCTAGTTTTAAAGGTTTGATAGTGAAAATAATGGATGGTTGACCCATTCCATCGATAGAGTAGTTTGTAATTTGGGTGGAATGGGTACATTTAAGTATTTTTTAATGTTTAAGTAGGATTTAGGAGCAGGGGGCTGAGTTTGAGGGATTTTTTATGCTGCCCTAGTTGTAAATTTATGAGTTTTGGATTAAAAAGTGGTGCTTTCAAGTAGGGTTTTGATGAAATTGTTGAGTTAAAGGTTAGGATATGGTTGGAATAACATAGGAAGACCTCAAATGATGTGTGTGAGGTTTTGGAAAAGGGAGATAAGGTGTGGAGAACAAAGAACCAATAAACCCTCTTGAAAACTAGTCAAAACAAGAATTTTATGTTTTGCTGCATTAGAGAGTGTTTGTTGACATAAAGCTATTTATTTAGAGGTCTTGTAACCTGGAGAAGGTCCTTCCATATAGTGGGGTTGGAGGAGTGTTTAGAAGGATGATGCTTTGAAAAGTAGGGCTAATTGGGGCTCTATCCAGCATACTAGTCAATTTTGAGTGATGATATTCCAAAACAAGTGCATGGATAAATTTCGTATGTCAAATTTGGGATTAATGGGTGTTTGAAAAGGTAAAAGGTTTGTGGGTTTGTGGGTTTGTGGTTTGGTCTGCAAGTTGTGGTAGGAAAACACTGTATGGAATACTACAAGGAAGATAGTGGTGAATGGTGAATAGGACAACAATTTGAGGTTTTTGTAATTGAAGATTGTTTGAACCTGATTAAATTGTTATCATTGGATGTTTTCCTCTCTGATTTGCATTAGAATGATTCTTTATAATTCTCTAGAAAATTTCATAAGTGCAAGAAGATCGAATATAAAGTTAGTTTTTTTAAAGATAAGTTGAATAAAAGAGAAAATGGAAAGAAGAATGTTGTTTGTTGTAAGTGAAGCAATCTGGAACACCTTGATAATAACTACAGAAGAAGAAAGAATAATTATCCAATGAAGAAGCATGATCAAATCATTGATCTGGAAGAAGCAAGAAAGGAAATGAAAAGGATTTGGAGAAAGGAAAAAAAACAAGTTCAATCATCAGTCTTATTTGTGCTGACCTCCAATGTAGATACTCTGGTCAATTTCTAAGTAAATTAGTGGCTAAGAGGGAGAAATTATCAGAAAATATAATGAACCCCCTCATCCATACTTGTGTCACATCATGACAAAATTATATTTAATGTGGTAGTAGAATTAAGGGATTTTCTCAGTCACATGTGTGAAGGATAAAGTCTACAAATTTTGAAAGAATGGAGGCGTACACAATTTTTGAGGTAATCTACCTATAGATTGAAGCATTTATTAAAAATCATTCAAAATGGAAGGAATAAATTTAGACAACTCAAGAGGCTTATGTATTTTTAAAGAAGCATGCAAAGGAAGCTTAGAGAGCAATTCAAAGTTTCAGGGTTTGAAGAAAAGAACAAGTGGATTAGAAGTGAGCTTTGAAAGTAGGATATCTATACATTTCTTGTTGGCATTTACAGAGGTATTCCTATTTGCACAATCTTTCACTTTTATTGCTATGGATAATTCAAAAGTTGTGAATACTGCAGATTAAGTGCAAGTTAATTTGAGAAGATATTTGGAGGATATGTTGGAAGAGTATATTGGTGTATTCTCTCACATCCCTCTGAGAGTGTTTCCTACAAAGGATATGTATGCATTTTTTTACAGTAAGATAGAAGAAATGTCGTTAGTTCAATTGGGAATGCTATGGGAAAGTGAATAAGAAGAGAGCCATGATGCCTACAGAGTGTTAGCTGAAAAAAAGTTGGATGTTTGGAGGAAAGCCCCTTTGTTTGAATTTGGAAAGAAGTATATTCGAATAGTTTTAAACAGAATTCATGATGAATCTTTGTGCATTCATGAGACACATTTGATTACCCAAGAAGCTATTTGAGATGTAACTAGTTTGTGTTCCTCTAGACTAGTTCCCAAATGGAAGGCTATGGACATGAGCAAGAGATAAATGAGGTTACCAGTGTGAATATTGAAGGGAAAGAGATTGATTTGAGATCAATTGTTGATCTGGTAATAAGGGATGATACTATGCTCATCGGTCACAAAGTTTGTATCCCTAACAATGACCTCACATTTTCTACTGCTACTGTACATACTGCTATTGATATGGTTAAAAGAGGTATGGATTATGACTTATGTGAATTACTCCATATACATCTTTTGAATAATTTAAAGGAAATAAAGAAGAGTAACAAGAATAATTTTTTGTATTGAAATCTTGTTGTCTGTCTGCTCTTGTACTTTTTGAGAGAGTTACTAGTAATAGGAAGGATAAAATGGTTGGATACAGTTCCTATTTCCCATCAAATCAGGAACTTCATGATAAATCTTGGTAGCTTGGATTCACAAGAGACTACCCTTGTTGCATTCTTTGGAACATTTCAGATGAGGATGAATAGAAGGTTTAGGATTCTAGTAAGAATTGTTGAAAGGTACTTCAAAAGCATCAATTTTCTTATGTCTACAGATTTCTATGACATGGAAGTAGTTGAATCTAGGATGGTATGGATATCTTAATTAGATTATGAAGTGTCAAAGGTTGAAGTTGATAATTATGCTAAAATTCTTTTCAAAAGCTCGAAGAATAGCAATGTAGAAGGTACCTTTGGTAGCACAACCGAAACAAGGAAGAAAAGGAAGAGTATTGCTAATAAAGAAGTTTCAGAAGGAAGTGAGTTTGAACATGAAAGGAAAATATTCAAAGAGCTTTGGAAGAATTATAGAAGGTTATTCGCCATGCTAATTTTGATTCATCTATTTTTTTTGTGGATAATCTTAGAGCCACGATTAATTCTTTGAAGGTCTACATCTTTGGACTTGAGGTGCCTACTGGAATTAGGTTTGCTAAAGGGAATTCGGAAGATATCAAGAAAAAAGGTGCAAATGCACACAATTGAGTGATGAAGGAATTGGAGAGTGTACAAGGTTGTATCAACTTGGTTTACCAAAAGTTCCCTACCGGTAATGCCCTTTTGTGTTGAATCATTGTGTTGGTATTTGAGTCCAAAAATCACCACAAGATCTAATATGACTCCAATCTCTTAGCAATGTTATCATGACTCATTTAGATAGCTATATCATGGATCTTGAGACATTTTTGGTTGTGAGCAGAAATTTATCTTTGACAGAGTTCAACTATGTATTCTATTATTGTTCCTTGCTTGGCATACTATGTGGGAGACCCCACATTTATTAAGGTGAATTTTCTTATGTTGTGGTTTTTTTTTATAGTCTATATGTTGGTGGTATGATGGGAAATTAATGTGTTCTCATAACTGGATGGTGTTTTCTTTGAGGATTATTTGTTGGTTTGGAGAAAACATTTGTTCTAGTCTTGGCCAACTTAGCATATATGCAATACATCATGTAGACTAGTTATGTTTTATGGATGTCATTTGACTTAATATAATTCACTACATAGATAAAATGCTTTTTGGTGTCAACAAAGAGAGTTTTGATTATTTTATTTTCATCTAATTAGGCTGACCTAATTGATGATTAAGATATACTTGTATATATATATATGGTGTTTTGAATTGGAGAGATATATAGACAAGAGAGTGAGTGAAAAGAAAAGTGTGTGTGGGGAAGAAAGGTTCAAGCCTGAATTCTTTATTAGTTGTGGATTAGAGCAGAGTTGTTGAGTGATTGTTGTGTGAGGTAGTACTACATATTCTAAGCTTCATTGGAATTGAACCCTACACATTGAAGGTGTATATTATCAATTCAATCTCTTGGTGGTGAGCCACCATCTATGTATCTTGGTAGTTAGCCATCTTTTGTATTCAGGCAGTGAGTTTTTTTAAGGACAATGGGTCCTGACAGTGAGCCTTGTAATATTTTGTGTCTGGATTTAATATATTATGAGTTAACGCTCACCATGGTTTATCCCTTTTTGGGTTTTCCATGTAAAAAATCCTAGTGTTCATGTGTATCATTGCATTGATCTATTTCTATTTTCTCTCTTGTTCATTCAGTTAGAATTGTGATAATGGTTAAATGGATTTTATGTGAATGGTTTTATGGAATACTGATTCAACCCCCTCTCAGTATTCCAAATGTTCAACAACATAATGCCTAATGTCTGCAAGAGAGGACAAGGAAAATAAATATCATGCTCTTGGAGGACATCAAATCTAATGACACTACCAAGAAAAAGACCCACAAAGCTGGTTTACAATTTCTGGGAGGAATAATTTTTTGCTGAAATCACATATTTTTAGAAAATATAATGATTTAAGCCTTAAAAGGTTCCATTTAAATAATTCCAATTGAATAGGGTTTGATCAAACTACCTTAAATAAAACCCCCTTGGATAGAACCCCACTAGTTTTAAACCATACCAATAACAGAGTCTCCTTTACACCTATCAAAATGCTAATAAAAAACCACATTTGATTTA
>VDFB02026320.1:1609438-1646817 GCA_007258455.2 Sequoia sempervirens
CTCACCAAACCCTTGAATAAACCTTGGAATGTAAATCTACAACTTGCATGAAATGACTTCAATGGATGTAGATCTTGAACCTTGGATCTTGACTTAATATAATGCTTTGAATGCTTGAAAGGATCATGAAACCTACATCATCATATTATCTCCAAAAACATGCATGATGCAAGAAGATTTTGATGTGACAATTCAATCTTGATTTTTGTAATAAACTTGAATAACTTCGGTCTTGAATGCCTTGAATTTCTCTTGAAATGCTCTTGAATTATAATTTGATCTCATAAAAATATTTTAGGTGAAACATAGTGAAATGACCTTATATTTATATATATGTAACCTTAATTTCCAGAAATTCAAATATCACAACCTGACATCTGAATATGGATTTGAATATTTTAAAATACCACAAAAAGCATAATTTAAATTTAGTTCCTAGATTTAAGTGAGGACCCTTTCACTCATGGGTGAATGGGTCCTAGGTCACTCACCTAGGAAACACATTGCTCGATGAGAAGTGTAAAATGTTTAGGCATTGATGAATATCGGGTTTGCTCTTCAAAAAATGTGATAAAATAGGCTTGGATTTGAATTAAAGGGAGAAATTGAGGAAAATAAGCTTAATTAATTACATGAGCCCTAGATAAGTGTGAAAGTGTAAAGAGGTACACTTTACAACACCAAAAATAAGGCACAATTGAGTTCATTTTAATATTAATTCCAAACTAAGTGTGAAAATGTAAAAGGGATACATTTTTATACACTACAATATTACATTGAATTTTCATACAATACCAAATCCCCTTTGTTAAATGAGTGAGAAATGATATTATCATTGTAACTGAACTGCATTCTTTTGGAATAAACTTGAAGATGCTCAAGAGCATTTATACATTGTTCATCGAGCATTTCAAGCTATTGTAATAATTTATCTTTATAGGTGTTATTATCAATAAGCCCCCTAAGAGAAAATCATAGTGATAAAATTTCTAACTCAAAGGGTATTATTGCATTATCACCATAAACAGGGTTATAAGGTGTATTTCCTATGGGTGTTCTAATACTTGTGCAATAAGCCCATAATGCATAAGATAATTGAGTGTGTCAATCCTTGTTATGTTTACTTACAATTTTTCATAAGATTTGTTTGGGGATTTTTTTTTTTTTGATTCCGTTTGACCATTAGATTGTGGATAATAAGGTATTGAAAAGTGATGCTAAATGTGAAATGTTTCCAAAAAATTCTTCACTTCATTGGTCTTAAATGATGTTCCATTGTTTGAAACTATTATTGAAGGTAGACCAAATTGATCAATAATGTTTTCCAATATGAAGTGACATATTACATCAATAGTTGTGAATCAAAGAGAAATTGATTCTACCCATTGCATGAAGTAATCTATTGCAAAAATTATAAATGCATTTCTAGAAGAGGGAGGAGGGGAAATTGTTGGTGTAGTTTTTTAATTTCCTAGTGCATTAATTTATTTTCCCTTAGTCCTAGGTTTTTCCTACACTTAATTAAACTTCCTTAGGATAATAAAGTGAGTTTATTACTAGGAGATATGTGTGTGGTTTCCCCTTCCTTAAAGGGTGGAACCACTTTCCCCTTTTGGTTGTCCATCTCAACTTTTTGTGGTTTATTCCTATTGGTTGGATTTTCCACCTACATCCTCTCCTTAGTTCTATATAAAATCACTACCTAGCTTTTGTTTGAATCTTCTTGAAATATTTTGGTATAGATCTTCTTGTAATCTTTTCCAATGTATTGATTCATATTGAAAGCTCTTAATGCAATACTGTCACATTGATTTTGCATAATATCTTGGAGTCTTGGTTTGCATTCTTATGTTTTTCAATTTATGTAACTTTTATTCTCTTAAAAAATTCCTTGGGTTATTCAATCTATTTTAGATTTATAACATGGTATCAGAGGTTTTTTTTTGAGAAATCTAAGTTCATAGATTCTTGATTGAGAGATTGAGTTTCTTGTAAAGATCTTGTAAATTCTCATATGCTCTTTTGTTGCATTTTGAAATTTTTGGTGAATTGGAAAGAAATTGCAAAGATATAATAACCTCTTCATATTGCATATGTGTTTTATGAGATTCAGGTGATTGCAACATTTCTAGTTATGCTAGTAGCATTTTTTACTATTCCAATGCATCCAGAAGGCTCGAGAAAGTTAGATTTCGCTTTAGTTTCATCCAAATTGGAGATCATTTGAAAAAGTTGCAAATGAGTGTTTCAAAAACTATATGGAATACCTCCATTGGCATAATATCACACAACACTTCATCATTATATGGTATTAAATAAAATTTTAGTAAACAAATTGGTTACTTATGAGTATCTTATGCTCATCTTGAATCCATGAGATCCTATATGTGTTTGGATATTTTATCCTTTTCAACTTCAACTTGTTCACCATTTTTTAAGAAACCAAATTGTCTATTACACCACTATCAATTGTATCTTTGCAGCACTTACCTCCTAATTTGCATTTTATTATAAATAAGTTCTTCTTTTGTATCAATTCCTAAAGTGTTTCTATTTTTAAAAAATATCTCCTCATTACTAGTGATTTTCCCTTCTCAAATTTTCCTCTAAATGATCTCTTATCAAATCCCTTTTCACCCCTTAGATATCTCTTATTATGCTAGGTAGTGTTGCTTCCTCTATCATTGTGGTAGAAATTCCCATCATTCCTCTCTTAAAACTTATTGCCCCTATTGAGATTATAATATGAAATTTCTTCCCTATTATGTCTTGGAAAAGATATTCCTTCATCACACTATGATCTACCTCTCTATAACCTTCCTGGTCTACCTCTCTACTTATGTTTAAATATTTTGTTCAAATTTTCCTCAACTTTTAGTGTAAAATGATATAATTCTTCCACTATTTTCATCCCCACCAAGCTCAATTCTTCTTGAATGCTTTTATAAGGCTACTTATATATTACACCACTTTCTCCTTACTTTCTCCATTATGTCCAATTCTCATGATCATCTTATAAAATTCTTCAATTTACTCCATCAAAATTTCCTTTTTCCTTAGGTTTTTTAATCTCTTCAATAGTTCACTCTAATAAATATCTCCTCAAAATTTTCACCATCTTATCCAATTTTACGATTTTTTATTTCACCTCCTATTCTAATCCAACTGCAGTTCTTTTGACCATATAACATGTCTTTTTAACATCTAGTTTTTGTAAACCTCACTTTTTTTGAATCTTCAATGTCTTTATAGTTTAAGTGGTGTAGTCAAGACCAGGGGGCCTTAATAGGCCATCAAAATCTCACAGGAAACTCAGACCACACACACACATAGATTGACACACATTGGGTTTCACAACATGAGAGACCAACACTTTTCTTTATTAATTAAAATAACACTACAAATATACAATGCCACATGTACTATCTCACTACAGTCATCTTCCAATTTGCAGATCTATTATAGACCACCCTAGTCTATCCCTACCTCTCTTCTTGTTCTAGTCAGCTCTCCCTTCTTACCAACTTGCCCTACGAGCTCTTAGTTGCTCCTCTTCTTCCCTATCATTTGCCACCTCTTTATACTATGTTCCTCCTTCATGTTACTTGTGTTGTTCTTCCTTCTCTATTGTCGTAGTATCCATCATCATCTAATAAGCTTTCAAAACCACCATGTCGTTATATCATTATCAACACCTCCACCAAATAAACTAATGAATATGTATTCCACAACAATAATGTGGAATTGAAAAATTTTGCTTCACCAAGTGTCATGACCGCATTCATCATCCACCGCCATTGACCATCTCTATGTGTCTACTGCTATCAAAATGTTGAACAAACTCTCTTCATGGTTCTGGCAACATGTCAATGTCTTACTGATAGGAAGGTTATCAAGTTGTCGAAGACCCATCCTTTAATGTCCTACTGACACCACTCTATCTCATCGATAAATCATCCTTTCACCAACACCGTCTGATCTATCTCATGAAATTTGCACCATTTCTCGCTAACCTTGTGAATCTTACTTTGGCTCCACCAACATATCAATGGGGCTAGCAGGCTACTATCGTGTATATACTTCTAACATCACCATCTATCCTTATCAACCCATCAGGTCCCACCATAAGTCTTCCATCATACATCGCTAAATCACCAAAAGCACGAACCCCAAAACCTCTATCGTTATGTCACTAAAAATAAAACTTACCAACCTCTAGTCAGAGGTTGTAGAGTTATGAAAACCCATGAATTTCTGACATATAGCTATTAGGCCTTCCAATGTAACTCTATTCTTCCAATACCATCATTATGTCACTAGGATGGGTAGAAACCTCTTGCCGATAAGCCAAAGTCTTGCTTACAAGGAAGCAAAATTGGCCAAAGGGCTGGGGCATGATGCTCTTGCATCTTTAAGAATTCTTCCATATCATTTATTCATTCAATCAATTCCTTTGAATTCAAATCACTAACATAGTTATAAATCTCAATTCTAGGTCTCTTAACAATCTTGGAAATATCTTTCAACATCTTGATCTAGTTTGATTCTTCTTCCTCTAGGGTTTCTTCATTCATATCTATAGTTTAATCTCCCAAATCCCCATCAATTCTCTCAACCTCTTCTCTAGGGTTTAGACCTATTTTCATATCCTCTTCTATAACATTCAATCAAATTTGCATTGTCATCATCATGTATAGCATTTATTCCATTCTTCTAGAAACATTGACCATAACAAGAATCCTTCTTGGTGGCATATTTCCTTGGATTGGATACAATTTCCTCAACTCAATGGTATAGCTACAAGGTTGCAATTGTCTCACAATCAACACTCTACTAAAAAATGCTTATAGGTTGCTTCAATTGGATGATCTTTTCATCCTTAGATATGATAGAATTCCCTTTGAATGAATTTGTAACTTAATTTAATACCACTTGATGTAGTCATGAATGCAAGGTCTACAGAAAGGACTATTGAACTGCATAGCTTAGAGTTGACACAAAGAAATTAACATAGAGTAACAAAAAATATCTCATTGATCATAGATTTCTTAGAATTGGCCCATTCTCCTATCATAAGAAAATTATAAATATAGATTGGCTCATATGATGCCACTATCTTATTAGAGGTTTCCATACAAGATATGATGACATATGATCATTATGCAAATTTACTACTATCCCTATATTATTTCTTCACTATATATTTGATTAAATATCCTCCAAATGAATTCATGTGTGATTATATATAAAATCCAATCTTTAAGAATGATCTATGTTGGCCAAAAAGTATTCTAGATCTCAATTTCTAGTGTAATGTGTCTAGGTCAGAATGATCAATTAGTGAAGCATTGGGCATTGAAGAAACTTAACAAAAAGATAACTAAAGGTTTATTTGGTCTCTTGTTACCTTCATGTATCTTGGACTAAATGATGCAAGGAAAAAAAATGTTCCACAAACTTCACCTAGTGAACTATATGATAAGCATTCTAGGTTGTGATCCTTTGGTAATGATAAAGTTTTGCACTTTGATCTAAAACTCCTATGATCTAGACATGATGTTTATGAGCTATTGTAGAACTCTATTTATCTACCGCAAGACACAATGAGATTCTATCATTATACATATAGTAGGTTTGTCTAGGATTCTCCTATATCACTTTTTAGTCTAATGATAAAATATTAACAATGTATTTAGTTTAATTGTGATGAAGTCTTTTTAAAAAAATTAGGCTTTTTTTCAGTAAGGTACTAAATTGGTATACGAGATGTTGGTAATGGTGTTTATCCATATTCAATACCAAATAGAATTAAACTCTTTTACTTAACTCAAAATTATAATATTACAGTTGGTGTGAACATGATTATGAACTTGATCAAATACAGTTGAATTATGCAATTAAACAATCAATTGAACAAATTAAACCACATTCCCAATGAAATCTTTGAAATAAATTAACTAGAAGTCATGAAAACATGAAATGAACTGAAATTGATAGGGAAAACTAATTAACCAATGCAAACTTGATCCCATAAATTAACTAGAAGCCATGAATTGATGTGGAATGTCATCCCTTTCCCAATCCCATTGATTGAAACAATATTTTGATGATGCTTTAACGGATAAAATGCCTAAAATTGATGTTAAATGATGAAATGCTCTCAAGAAATGCTGTAAAATTTTCTATAGTCTAATTACTCTAAATGAATGTAGATGAATTGCTCATAAAATGGAGGCTATTTATAAGAATTTCAAGTGAATTAATGGCCAAGATTAATTTGATTAATTAATGGATGCAAATTGATGAGAATAATTGGCATGGTTTAAGGATTCAATCCATGGAGGAGATTGAATAATCACATGGATTGATGTAATTAATCAAGGGTTGAAATTGATTCAAACAAACATAAATCCTAAATTTTAAGAGGAATGTGCAAGATATTTCCATGTTAGAGGGAAATGGTTTGAATTTGAATTGGAAAAAGATTCCTAAGAATATTCCTTTGCAAGTGGGATAAATTGGAGAGATTAAAGATATTAGTCAATTAAATGATTAGAATATTATTTTATTGTGCAAGATGAAGGAATTTAGAGATTTAATTAAACAATTACTCATTTAATTAAAAAGAGGGAATTAATGGAATTTAATTAAATAATTCAAATTATTTAATCAAATGAGAACTTAGGGAATTTAATTAAATAGTTCACATTATTTAATTAAACATGATGAAAATTAATATGAAAGAGGTGAATTAACCTAGTAATGTTGATTATTCAATTACTAGAAGAAACCGGTGAATTTAATTAAACAATTATGATTATTTAATTAAATAGTTGAAAAGTGTCGAATCAAAACAAAAATGGTGTTAGTAATCGATTTTAGATGTGTGATATCGATCATAAAAATTTTAAGTTTCTATAGTTGGAATAACCCATCCCATTAGCCAATGCTATATTATTAGCTCAATAATTCTCATAAATTATTGAATATCATCTTCTAAGTAGTGTTGTTTAAAATTTCCATGTACAAAAATATATAGAAAAATATTAAATACATAGCCATAACCTTCATCATATTAATTGAGAAATATATATGTTTTTAAAAAATAGTAAAATAATCTTTCTTGTGGTTAATAATATTATGTCATTATTAAATTTTTTTAAAATTTATTGTTAATATTAATAAATTAAAACATGCCCAAAGTTTGTTTCTTTCTTATAAAACCATTAAAAATATCTTAAATTATAAAACCAACAAATTTATTGAAAACTAGAAATAACACTTAAAATTTTCATCAATGGTTGATAAACACATATATTTATAGCCTTCTCAAACAACTATAACATAAAATGACTTTTTGAAAAAAAAAAAAGATGCAGTTCTTGGTTGAGGATGTTCTTTAGAACATTTGCATCAATAGATATTTTAATAGGGGAAAGTGGATGAAGAGGAGTAGAGGGAGATGGTGTGGAGGAGCTAGTTCTTTAAAAATGAAATAAATTGTAGAGTTAATATAATATCAATAATTCAAGTTGAATCTTATAGATTAAATAATTATACTAGCAATAAATATATTTATTTAAATAAATTATTTATAATAATTAATATTAGTATCTTTAATTTAAAATAATTAATTTTTAATTAAAATAATACATTGTTTAATCAAAACTAATTATAATTGTAGAGTTGAAATCATGCAATAAAGATTTCAACCATTTTGTGAAGAAATCATCTTACAAGCTACCTTATATTTATTCATTGAATACAAAAACCCCATTACCATTGCATTTTAAATAAACTACTAGATTTCATAGTGAACTATGGTCTTCTTTACCTCAAGACTATTTAATCAATCATCAATCATTAGTTTCTTAGATTGGATGATAATGAAAACAAAAAGATTTTCTACAGGATGTTTAAGTGGGATTTCCATTTGAGTAATAAGTGATAGGGAAAATGCATTACATGGATGTGTGAATTTGTGGATGAGGTAAGTGGTAAGTGTATACGAATGTATGCACAATAGATAGGTAGGTGGAATAAGAAAAGGGATCCAATTTTACACAAAATTACACCATTTATTAATCTATCAAGACAATATCTTCAAGTTAAATCCAAAATCAAGTAAAAAATATATTGATAAACAAATTTCACCATTACAATTTTATAATGATGATCAAACAATGAAAAACATTTTTCTTTTAATTTTAAACTATTCCTATCCTTTTCCATAAATAATAAATAAACCATTGGATTATTATTATCTTAATTGAATCATAGTCTGAATACCACAAGAGGAAATTTAGGTGAAATTTCTGTATCAGTATTCTTACACAATATTCAATTGACTATTAAAATTACGATAATTAAATAGAATATATCAGATCCTACTGTCTATAAAGTAAAAGTAAACAGAAAAGACAGTTCTTTATATGCAAGCATAAGACAAAACCGACTTATCCCACTGCCCACAAAGCAAACACTTGTGCATCGTAACTTTCGTCCTATTTGCCACAACTTAAGTGCTTCCTGTGGCTACAAATTTTCAGGATTCCAATAATGACATCTGGAGTAACAAGGAATTTTCTTTCCAAATCCTTACAACTAGAAATGTCTTACGACTCTGCCATCTTCCGCTTTTCTGTGGAATACAATTTTCTCCGGTAGGTGAGAGTCGTGGAAATAGATAAAATCAAGTTTGAACAAAAAATAAAAGTGATAAGGTATTGAAATGAAGCATGAAAATGAGATTTCTGACTATTCGTGGAGTCGTAGCCCACACGTTCCTGACAAACTACTATTCTACAACGCGTTTAACATTCCACAGTGGAGACTACTTAGTTGTCCGATATTCGGGCTTTGACAAGCAATCAGTATCAATCAATAAAAAAATTAATACCCCCTGAACACAATTTTTTTACGAATTAGAGAGAAAGGGGGTTTGAAATAGAAGTGTCTTGCAAGAGACGCTGGCAATAATGGAAGCGATGCAAAAATCACTTTGCAAAGAGGAAAAAGTAATAGTAAGAAGTACGAAAACTATACAGACACCAGACAAAACCGACCTATCCCGCTGCCCACAAAGTACAGACTTGCATCCAAACATTCCTCCCAGTTTGCACAGCTTAGGTGCAATTTTTCATGTCAAAAGTATTCTTTGTGACATCTATAGTGAGAAACAAATTGAAATGTCTTACGACTCTTTGATCTTCTGCTTTAATGTGGAATACAATTTTCTCCAGAAGTCGAGAGTCTGTTGGAAATAGATGAAATCAAGATTCACTAAACATTAAAATTTATTAGTGAAGTGAAGGATGAAGGTGAGGTGCGCATCTTTCTGACTATTCTTGGAGTCGTGGCCCACACGCTTGTAGCAGACTACTATTCTACATCGCATTTCGCACCCACAGTGGAAAGTAGTCGGCTGTATTTGGGTCTGATGTGATTTAGATTCCCATGCATGTATCTACAATAAGAGTCACTGTCATTCCAGATGGGAAAGATAAACTAGTAAAGCAAAAGCGTACATGTAGGTCAGAAAACAATCATGTGGGGATAGCGCATCACAAGATGATTCAAATCTACGTTTTCATTTTTAATATGAAAGGGATTAGAAGTCTAGCCTCTAAAGGATTAAGAGGCTTTTTTGTAACGTTTATTCGTTAATTAATTAAGCCATCAGATAAACTGTTTAACTTTAATTATATATAAACAAACACTCACATCAATCAAATGAAATCTAATTAAAAACAAATTAACACTCCCTACATTCAAAATTCAAACGAAGAAGAGAGAGGAGGGTTTTGAAATAGAAATGTCTTGTAAGAGATGCTGGCAAGACTTCAAAAATCCTAAATAAATTGTGGAAGACTTTGAAAAGAGCAAAGAAAACAATAGTAAGGAGGCATCCATGACAAGCATAAGGAGGTTAAAATCAATTGTCTTTAGTGACATTTAAAAATATTTCAACTATTCTAATTGGAGAAAAAACAATCCCTATTGGGGGTTGACCCCGCAGTACAATGGTTAAGTTGAAAGGGCAGTAGTTGGGTTGTCTAGGGTTTGAATCCCATAGTGGATAGTGGGATTTCCATAAGGAGAAAGCAGCCGTGGGGTTAACAAAGGCAACAGTGATGGTGGATATGGTGGCAGCGGCAGTGGATATGGTGACGGCAGCAATGGTTAAGGTGGTGGTGGTAGTGGTGGTTATGGAGATATCGGGGATGAGGTACCCCGTATGTGGCCTCAATGGTTCATAGCTCCAATCAAAAGCGGAATTTTGTCTATAAGTTGTTAGCAAGGTTTTTCTTTCCCTAAATTAAAACCCTTATGGTAGAATTTAGCTCAAACTTCATTCTAAACAACAACAGAAGAAAACTAATGACATGAATTGATTCCGCTCAAGAAATTTTGGGACTAATTAGAAACCCGTATAATAACCATGCTATAACATTTTTATCTGAAAGGAGACTTAAGTAGTATGCAAAGTTATGACCAATATTATAACTTTCAAACCATGAATGATCTTGACCTGATTATTTCGTGAAAGTGTTTATTTTTCCATCATGAACCTTCTCATAAATTTTTGTCTTCCCACACCTTAAAAATCCCACCTGCTAAAAATAGCAATTGAGCAGAAAAAGCAGAAAAGTAGTTCTGAAAGTTGGAAACTCTTATTCGATGAAAAGGGTATCTAAAAATGCAAAAACATCTACAAAAAGAAAACAAAAGCAACATAAATGGAAAATGACTTTTTGGGTGATGCAAGATTGCCCTCACACCACTGGATGGTCCTGCATCACCTATTCTCAAGCACACCATGTTTATGTTCAAGACTTCTACTTGATTAAAGGAGGTGTTGTTTCTTTAATAAAAGTGGAAATAATGTTTTATAGAAATAACACCAAGAAAAACCAAATATTATCAAGTAAAAATTAAAAAAAATCATATGACAAGAAGTGACTAAATAGAAAAGAAAAAAGTAGGCATATTATATTAACTAGAGAATTGAAGGTATAATCTTTTTATGCATAGAGAGAAAAAATTAGAATGAAAATTCCCTCCACAACCTCTTGAATCCTCCCAATCCATGCGAGAGAAAATAGATCCTCATAGAATTCTACATAATATGAAAAAAAATTCATTACATTCCTCTTGAGCTCCTCACGTAAGAGAATAATAGCTTGCTTGATTTCTTCCTTCTTGAGGGTGATGTCAATACACATGGCATCTCCAACCAGGCATTCATATGGATTATCTATCAATCATCCTAAGGAATATTCAACACTTTCTCTATACATTGGCTTTACTAGCCTCTCAGTGATCCTAGTACCCCACTCAAAATTGCCAAAAACATGAACTATGTTGTAGATGAACCACTCTAGGATTGTAGAATTGTGGACATAAACCTGTGCCAAAAAGGTTTTCTCCTATAATCCTCCTAATAACTCCTTCAATGGCATTGCTTATGAGAAAAATTTATCTTAGTTGGTTAGCTACCAACCATCACACATAGTTACATTCTAGGCCTTTAGTGGTGAGGAAGTCTCCTTTTGAGGTCACATCACTTGAGTTGCTTGACATATTGAAGATAAGATTGAAATGTGAAGAGAGAAATGCAACCCCTTAAGATATAAGGAATAGGTTTCGATAGTATTACTATGAGGATAAGTCATGTGGAGATCTATTCATCAAAAGTTAACAGAAGAGGATGCCACCAAAACATTTTAATTAAGAAATAATAGGGAATGATGCAATGAAGCTATCAAATTTCTTGTCAAAAAAACATCAACATTGGTTTAAAATCCTTCACTAAATCTTCTCCCACACATAATATCACAAAAAAAGTATGATTGAATACAAGGACTCTTAGTTTTAGGTCTTCAAATGTATGAAGAACCATCAAATTTACATGTATACATTCTTAGTCCATTAGGAATTAAATAAAGTGGTGGTATGTTAGCTCGCTAAATTTGGATTGATATATATATATATATATATATAATGTAATTATAATGTTTCAAAAGGGAGTCATGAAATACTTAGTGAGGTTCATTAGGAAATAATTTTTATAATAATTTATAAAACTCCTAGTTTAAAGATGGCAATTTCAAAAATTGAAATGACTCAAGAAAGAGAGTCTATAAATATGCAATTCAAGGACATTTGAAGGGTCTCAATTTTAGTCCCCATTAGACCACAATTCTTTTTAGTGGAGAATCTTCTCCAATTGGCAAATACTAGATATCAACCAATTCGATATTGGAAAATAAATCACACCCAATGGGGTTGCCAAATCGCTAGAATTTTTTTATTTATCGGTCCAATGCATTTCCATTCACCATCTATTTATTTTATGAGGCATATTTAAGTAATATTTTTCCATAACAAACTACGCATTTCAGATGGACCGGTTAATATATTTTTCCTCGACTCTCAGAATCATCTATTAAATCACCTACAAATTCACCAATACTATTGAAAAAACATTGTGTATCTAGACCCATTTTTCCAATTCAAATTTACAAATAGTTGCTTATGAGGACCTATTTCACCAATTAAAATTTATAGATAGTTGCTTATATGAGCACCCATTTCGTCAATAACATTAACAAAAAATTACATTTGAGGACACATTTTTCCAATTGTCATGATACGTCCATGCTAATCGTAGGGCCATAATCACCTTGAAAATTACAACATGTGTGTTCTGTCAAGGTTTGATTCTCCCAAAACTTAAATGTATCATTGTATAATCATGTGAGATTCACCAAATTTTTAATATAACATTTAAAAATCCTACAGAATTCCCCAAATATGGATTGATATAAATACAATTGAAACTGTCATTTATTCTTACACATTTTGTTTAGTTTTGTAGTTGTGAGCTCTAGATTCAAGAGTTGGTTTTGAAACCTTGAAGTTGATTGTGTACCAATGTAATTCTTTCTGTTGGGGAAATAGTGGGGCATCTAAAAAAATTAAGAAATTTTTGAAATTCGATCTTTGGCAACATCAGTCTTTGAACCAATGCAATTGGTATGTTGCTTCAAAGAGGGAAAAAATGTAGACAAGCAAATAGGCCTAATTGACATTATGCATCTAAATCTAATCAATTTAACAACAATTCTTCTATTAATAAAATAAAGTAATTTATTGGATTAATTCACTAATATTTATCATGTATAATTAAATATATCAAATTATTTAATCAAGTCCCCTAAATTCCTCTCATTTGATTTAATAAATCAAATTATCAAATCAAATGTCACCATATACTAATCCATTCAAATTAGTTAATTCTGAATTAATTAACTCCTAATCCCTTTACCTATCCTCTAGCTTTTGACTCAACCTTGCTCAAAGTAAACCCCTAATTAACTAACCAATTTGCACGTGAAAATAATTCTTTTAATTATCTAATTACCCTATTTTCCCTCGCAAAAGCATATACTTTGCAAAATATTCCTCCAATAACTCCACTTATTTGATTTCCTTACCACATGCATTAACTTTTCCTACATCTCAACCAAATACATTAATATCTCTTACATCCTCATCCACATCCTCTTACACTCTCAACCATATGCATTTATTCCTCTTACATCCTCTTGACTCACACATTTCCAAAAATGTGCTCCAACTTCATCCATTAGCCTTATGACAAGTGCCACATTCTCTTTGGCTCTCCTTTAGTCCCACATTCCTCCAATTTCCTCATTCTCTAACCCTTCAATCCTATTTATAGAGGCCTTCTCTATGGAGAAAAGATCCAGAATCACATCCACGATCTTAAGAATTTCCACTATAGGCACATTCATCTTGCACTTCATCACTCATATTTCTATCTTCATCACATTGGAAACTTATCAAGGTGGTGGGAAAGGGCATCCTTTCCACATCAAAGGAGCACCACTCCCACTATGGGATAAAGTTTGATCTTGCTTTCATATGCTTACATTTAGTTTCTTTGGTTCTATTTGTCTTATTTGCATATCTAGCATGATTAAGTATTTCATAGGGATGTTTTATTTGCTTTGATTAGTTTAACTAACAATGGTTATGGTTGTTTGTTTTGAGCAAGTGTTGAAAAATTATCTACATTTTGGCGAACCCACATTCTGGTTTTGATACTATGCAAATTTTTTTAGTCATTCTTTCCACATTTTGGTTTTGATATTGTACAAATTTGTTTAGTTATTCTTGCCAAATTTTATTTTTGATATTGTGCAAATCTAGTCTTTTGTGCATTGGCTCATTCATTTAAACAATTAAATTCAAAATACTTAAGCTAAACATTGTCCTCTTCTTAAATTCCATATTCTTTTAAAAAATTACAAGTAATAGTTTCATTGCTTGTAAATGAGTAAGATAGTATTTCCTGTAGGTTGTGTATTCAATTCAACTTTGTTGCAGATATTCTTTTTAACATATTTGGAGCTAAAGAGCATCAAGTGCATGTTGTACTCAATTCAGCTTTGTTGTTGATTTCCAAAACATAAAAGTAGGCCCACAAAATCATATTTTATTTACCCTACATTATGGTAAAGGAAAAAATTAGAAAGATCAAGAATGAATTTCTATCTACTATGCTATGATAATGTGTGTGGGGGAATGTCTTCTTATGTTACCTTCTATAACATCCATTTTTCAATGCACTGGTTGCAAATAATTCTTGATATAACTGCTTCTCAGTGATTTTTTTTTGGACTAAGTACCATGAAGAGTGCATAAAGTTTGAAGTTTGGACTCATACTCTTCCTCTTCCTGATTCTTTTTATTTATATTGATTAAATCCATTAGATAGGCCTACCAAGTTTTGTTTATGTTCCTTAGATACAAGCTTTGCGCACTAGTCAATTTCTTTGTTCATTGTTCAAATAAGCTTCAAATCCCAACCTTATTCATTGGATAGGCTTATCAAGTCTTTGTTTCAATTTTCTCTACCACGCTATTGATACATTTTGTTGTCCTTTATCTCTTGTTTGTGTCGCTATCCATTGTCCTATCCACACCTATATTTGGATCAAAAAAAAATCTAGTGATCCTTTCCAAATGTAGATCAAACATAATCTTTAGTTTTAGGATGCAACTCACCAAATTGGAGAAGTGAAAGGTTAATAATCATTTCATAAAAGATCTCCCATTGGAAGAAGCTTCTCTCTCTCTATTTTCTTTGTTATCTATAGTGTTCCTGAATGGAGACAGCTATAGCCCTATAAATATTCATTTGACTCTGAACAGGCCACCTATCATCAATACTTTTGAAAAGAAAAAAATAGGGGTCTCTCTTTTGCTTCTAGGGTTTTGGACCTAAAAGGAGAGAGGCTATTTCCAAAATTTTCACTCAAGAACAACCCCTTGATATTTCAATGCAAAGGAGATTAAAATCTAGCAAAGGGACTATTTTATGGATTGAATGATGTCTAATGAGGGGTTCACCACCAAGTGTAAACTTGGAAAAGATAATGAATTACAAAACATAGTGTGATATACAAAATGACCTAGAAAAATGAATAAAATGTAGTAAAAGTATATGAGACTAGAAGTGTGTACTTGGAAACTTGTAGAGACTTGGATGGAGACTAGAAATGCTACTGATTTTAAAATTTTGGCCCACAGGGACTCATTTGCCAATCTGCGTGAATCAGTCCCAGATTAGGGTTTCTACATAGGAACAAGTTTCTTGAAAAAAGGTATCCAAAAATACCATAATATCAAAATTGACCAAATGAGTCACCACTTGTGGCAAATGAGTCTACTTTGGCTTTTCTAGAAATTCAAATTTCTGATCTGCTCTTCTTAGTTTGCTCTTTTCATTCCTCTAGGTTCTTGGATCTGAAACTCCAATTTTGGGGCTGTAGATGACCCTTTTGTGAAGATTATCACCTTTCAAATGGGGAGACAAGATTGAAACCTAATCTTGAATAATCTTCAAGACTTCAAAACACCTAAATCTGAAATCACACAAAGAAGAAGACCACAAGTGTTGATTGTTAGGGAACAACGGTTTGCCTTGGTCAAACCTCGTTTAGGTAATTAAACCAAATGATGAAATAAGATAATGAAGCATGGACATAAGATAGTGCAATTAGAACCTTTCCATAATGATGGATCTCAAATTTTTGCAACAATTGATGAAGAATATGCTCTTCAATGCCTTAGAATTGATCCTGAAAGCTATCTTGATGACCTTGTGAAGACTTGAAATTCTTAACCTGTGAATGCTTGACTTGATGACATGAATGCTTGATTTTTCTTGGATGAAATGAGGATTTGAAAGTTTTTTTATAGGTAATGCAATCACATGACTATTAATTTGATCCCCAAGGCTGACATTGAGGAAATTGGAACTTAAAACCCACTTTTCCTACTCAAAGGTTTCAAAATAGGCCAAATAGGACTCATTCGCCATCCTGGATGAATGAGTCCCACCTAGATGGGACTCATTCACTTAAGGTGGTAAATGGGTCCCATACAGGCTATTTTTCATGCTAAGGTGTCAAGGAGTGAAGAATTTAAGCTTATATGTTGATCTAGTTGGGTTTGTAGTACCCCTCCATTTTGCTTATGTTTTCTAACAGTATGTTTTTACTTTGATAGACCCTGATACTTTGTTTTGATGTATTTTATCACTAGCATTAGAGCAATGGTGGATTTTTTTTAAGGTGTGATGATACACTATTTGGTGGTGATTATTTCTGACATGCTTTATATTAACATCGATGTTTACTTGAGATGATATTGCTATTAATGCTTATGGTAGATTAATTGATATTTATTTTTGTCAGTTCGATGTGATATTGTATTGGTGAGGAGAACGAAGTTGCATCACTTGCTTGCGTGTGCCCTGTGATTTCTACGATTTTCTCTTCACAGTGTGTTTGAATCATGGATTATATACATGTATGTTATATGTCTGATTGGAGGATTGCAGGTACATGACACCGACTCCACTTGATTTCACAGGTCTAAGCATGCATAGGCTCAATAGTAATATTGATTGGGAGATAGTAATGATATTTTTCCTAGTCTAGCCTCAAACCTAGTCATAGTATGTCATCAGTTTAAGTCTGGTATGTTGGGTTGTCACATCTCTGTTTGTCTTGTTATTTGTTATGCAAGGTTTATTTTGTGAATTTAATGTTAGATTAATGTTCTTTATAATTTAGTACTTATTTAATTAATTTTAAATATTGTAGTTAAAAAGTTTCTTATTTTAATTTAATTAATTAAATTAGTGTATTTGGTAAAATAATTTAATCACTATGATTAAATTTATTTTATTAAATAAATTAATTAATTGATTAAATTTCCTATTATTGAGTGAATAGATTTATATAGTTTAAATGTTGTGTGAATTGGAATTTTAAATATGTATAAAGAAAAATGAAATTAATTTTTGAATTATTAAATTCTATAAAATAGAATAATTCTTTATAATTGTTAAAAAAAATATATCTGTGAGTTTGTTAGAAAATATTTTTTATTTTCCATGTGTGTTAGTTAAATTAAATGCAAATTGTTGTTGAGGATTCTCTCGGAGAGAATATTGCCAGAACTGGAAAAGGCAAGAAATCACTTCACGGAAAAGAAAAAGAAATAGAGAATTGTTGGAAAAAAAAATTATTTTTTATTTTTCGGGTTTTGGTTTTTAAAGAAATCTGGAAGATCTCAGGATTATTTATGGTTCAGTAATTTTCATCCTTTTGAAAGTAGAGATTTGAAAAGGGCTTTGGAAATTGCACTCAGCAGGCAAAGCTTTTCTTCAACTTTCAAAACTTCAAGCTACAGGAAAACAGGTTCGTTGCTATTTATTTAGTTATATTGTGATTTGAAAAGATTGTTTGTATAAAGATTTATTTTTGTAGCAGTTTTGTTAAATTTGTAAAATAAAAAGATTGCCTATAGAAGAAAATTTGATTGAAGCTTCTATACTTCTCGGTAAAATTTTGTTGAAAATATTTATGTATTGTTACCTCTTTGTGTAAAATTTTGAAACAAAATTTTATAGTAAAATCAAAGAGCCACATAGAAGATTATTGTTAAACAATAGAAAATTCTCAAAAGGAAATAGAAGAAAATCTTAGTAGATTTATAAATGAAACTCAGTGAATAATTTGAGGAAAGGGAAACGTCTGTGATAATTTTTTTTTTTAAATATTTCTTATAGAAAAGATTTTGTGGACTTGGAATGAAAATGAAACCCTCTATTATGGAAATTATTAATTTATTATAAAATTGTTAAATTGGTAGATTTCTCAATTTCTTGTAGAAAACCCCCTCTGAAAATAGTTACCTGATTATAATATTTTATTTATTGATTAAATTGTATATATATATATATACATATGCATATAATTAATATATATACATATACATATACAAATATAAACATGTGTATTTTTACTATGATACTATTATGTGGAATATATTTTATTTAAATTGTAAATCCATATGTGAATTTCTTAAAAATTGCAGGAATTTTATTCAGGAAATTTTGGGTATTAAAGTTTTTGTTTTAGTAAATTTTTGGGAGCGAAAGAGCTGTGGTTGCGCCCACAGTCGCCACCCCAAGGGAGGTGATGTGGGAGCAGCCCAACACCACCCCACCCACACAGGCCGACCCCCATGAAAGGAGTCAGCAACTGTGAATGAACACAGACCCTAAAACTTCACTTAAACTACATTCGCCCTCATGTATGATTTATTTGTTAAATACAATTTTCTTTATTAAATACGAATTTCAAAATATTAAATTTTACTTTTAAATACATTATATATATATAAATAAATATATATATATTAATTTGTATATTTATATATATATATGTGTGTGTTTGTGTGTGTGTGTATGTATGTATGTATGTGTCTATGTATATATACATCTATAGTTTTAGGAAAATGATTAAGTATTTAAATAAGATTTTTTTTTATAAATGCTTGTAAATGCATAAAATTAACTACTTTCAAACAATGAAATTGATATATATATATATATATTATATGAAATTGAGAAAATCGAAATTAGACTAATTGTTCCAATAATTTTATTGTTTGAGAAAATAATTTTAAACAAGTTGATTAAATTTTGTGTATTATATAACTGGTTTTTTTGGATTTAAGAAATCTGAATGTAGAATATTTGTTTGACTAAATTGTGTTTAAGTTATATTTTCTTTTTGCATGTTGTATGGGAAAATTTGGTTATATGGGGTTATAAGTCTTCCAGATACCATTTCTTTGAGAGGGAGTTGTTTTATTTTTATGAAGGATCCATATTTTGAATAAACTAGGGTAGTGCACGTAGTACTTTTCAGTTTTAGACACCTAGTTCTATGAACGGGTTGTGATTTCTATTGTTATACGGTTGGTATTTTCTGAGTGGTTTTTGTGAACCTTGTCTACCCTTGGTTAGTGGAATTAGTTTCCTTGTGTTGTTATTAGGGGAGTGGCTCTTTATGAGGGACGACACACAAAGTGGTGCTTAGGTAACTTATGTAGAGTTAGTTTAATCAGTGAAAACTAAATCAACACATTAGGTAGTCTAAAACCTTTAACTAGATTAATTAAGCCTCACTCATGGACTCAAGGGCTAGTTCAGACTTGGGGATGAGTCGAGAAGGCCTGGAATTGCAAGATCGATATCTTGTCATTATGAAAGATATTTGATTCTGCAATAGATTGCATGAGGGGTCGTGTTTCGTAAGAGGTTACCAAGGTAACCCAAGATGGTGGCCAAAACCTAGGAAGATTTTCCTAGATAACCTATGCAACATTGTGATGACACTACACCTATAATAACAGTATCCTTGTGAGCTTAGTGTATTTGATCCTTCAGTTTTGGGAGCAATGTAACCATTAAGTTAAGTTGGTACTTTTATATTTTTTTCTTTGGTTTCACCTATGTCCAGGGTTTGTAGGTTATGTCTAGGGAACCTTTTTACTATCTCCTAGCATGGGGGTGGGCCTACGGGTACCACTTGGTTGGGTGGAGCATGCAGCTTACACAATTGGGTCCCTAGTTCTTGTTTGTGGTGACAAGTGCTTCTTGATTGGAGAGCTCATTGGTGGATATGTACTTTCTCATATTTATCATTTGTATCAGTGGAAACCCTATTTATGTATCACTCCTCAATTGTAATCAGGGAGAACTTTTGTAACATGTAATTGTACACTTTTGTATGACCTGCCTCATTTGGAAATGAGTATTGTAAATGTTATTATAATTGCAATGTAAAGAAAGAATCATATTTTTTCTTTATATCTTCAATGATGTAATTTATTTGTTAATGAATGTATGCTCTTAAATTTATGAGAATTAAACACATGCTATGTTTAGATACTTTTTTCATCTATGGGATTTACATGTAGTGCATTGTCATGTATGTTAGGGAATGTTTGCATTAATGAAGTTCATGTATACACTTTAAAAAAAAAGAAAAATTATTACGCTATCATAGTCATTGCAACATTCTTTAAGTTACGAGGCGGGGCATTACAGGGCTTTTGATTAAAATATGCCTAGGGATGAACAATATGGGGTCATCGGGGCCTATTAGTGATAATAAAAAGGTTATAAATGTAAGAGGGCCCAAAATTGAATGTGAAAGTGTAAATAAATGCACTTTACAACACTAAATTAAGGAAAAATTGAGTTTTTAGCTTAGAAGGGCCCTAAATCCCATGTGAATGTGTAAAACACATTACAACACTAGATTAGGTCCACTTGATTTACAAGCCTCCCAAATTATATGTGAAGATGTAAATAAAGAGACTTTACAACATTAAATTAGGACAAAGTTAAGTTAATTCAGCTTCAAAAGGGCCCAAGACCTAATGTGGATTTGTAAAACACCTCACAACATTAGATCAAGGCGACATTAAGTCTAATTTATCATTAATTATTTCACATCAAGCAAGGTACACATTTTTATGTAACACTACATTTAGCCCCCACTTTAGTGATAGGAGGAACTTGCTTTAAACACACACTAATGTAGATATCCAAGAGGGGTCCAATCATACCAATGTAGATGGTCTAGGATAACAAAGATCAAGGAAGCAGTTAAGCCCCCAAGATTAAAGATCCTAAGTCAAACCAACATAAGCACAAGAGGAAACACACAATGTGAAAAATTTGCAGTAGAACAAGATATAGGATCATGTAATGACAATAACTAGAAGAAAGAGAAATAAAAATGAGCAAAAATAAAAAGGTGGATCAAGCTTTGACTATTTTTCCAACACGATGTGGATCGGATCTAGGTTGTTTGCCTAAAAAATGCATACTCACTTTGAGGCAACAAAACTCTTGGCTTTCCGTTAGGTGAGAAGTCCTAATGGGTGAGACACATACACTCATGGCTGTCATGCACTCACACACACACACAAGTGGCTATGGGAAATTCATGCCTTAGATTGGGCTTCCACCTCAAACCATACCAAAGTTATACCTCTTGATAAATTTAATAAGGTGCCACACAAAAATGATTTTTGAGCTTCATGAGATAAGAAAAACTCCATATGCTTGTAGCTCATGAACAAACAAAATGGTTCTGCAGGCATGCAAACTGTGTTATGCAAGGTGGCCATATAACAATTGTTTCAAATGCAAAAAGAATGTAAGGTATGTTTAAAGGGATTTTGCTTAGTTCATGTAAGGTCTCTTCTTAGGGAACATTGTGCCTAATGTTTCCAAGAGAGGAAAAGTTAAAGAAATATTGCATTCTTGGAGGAAATCAAGCTCAATGGCACCACCAAGGAGAGGATGTGTCACAAGAAAAACAAATCACATAGTGAAACATGAGTGGCAATGTATGCTACCACTTTAAAGCGGTTTATAACACCATTAATCTAAGAAATTTCTTTAAAGTAGAAGAAGATATGAGAGCTTATTCAGAAAGCCCTATGTCGAGTCATATGTTTCCAATACGCTATGTCATGAAAAAGGTAGTATGTCACATCTGAGCCAACTTAAGGCATGCCATCCACATCCCAAGCTGGATCTTATATGTTCATGAAAGGTGATCAACTAGCCGAAAGAGGAACAACAAGTGACATACATAGATAAGGCTAACTAACTCCTTTCCCCCACTTAGTGCAAGAAAAGGGAGAGCCAAATAGGATGAAATTAAGCATCAATTAAAGGAATTAGGTGCTTCAACATAAGGAAGAGCACCACATTCCTTGATATGTTGAATTTTGTTTCTTAAAGCCTTGCATTCATTAGTAGAATGACCATGAACTTTGTGATATGCATAAAATGAATTCTTGTAATAAAATTTCTTTCATGCTTTTGGAGGGAGAGTTATCAAGCAATCCTAGATGAGTCTTGACAAGATATTCTCTTGATCAATAGTAGTAGGTCCTCTAGTTGTGCAAGATGTCAGTCACACACTAAATGAAAAGGTTTAGATGATAATGGAGATAAGGGAGGTAACCCTAGATCTTTCTTGAAAGAGTATGTTATGTTGGTTTTCCTCACATGTTCATTGTATCCATGTGCAGGAGGGAGATTGTATGATCCAATACCATAACAATCTTTCAATTCAAATAAAGGGGTTTTGTTTTTGTGAGAAGGACCAATTTCTTCATGAGAACACAAATCCTTTTTAAAGTTATGTTTTTTCCCCTCATGAGGGATGGGAGTTAGATAGCCCCCATTGCTAAAATGGGTTAATGTTTTTGACATAGAACCAAGTTGAGCATATCAAACAAAAGGTTTTTTTGGTTTAGTTCATGAGATTTTTAACTCTCCTATAAAGGGAGGTGTAAAACCCCAATCATCATTAGAACCTATATCTGAAAAGGAATCATTTGTATATGACTATTTGGATGTTGAGGGTGATATTTTGGATGCTTTATTGCAAGGAGGTGTAAAATATAACAACCCCCAATTATCACTATAGAGTTTTGTTGTAGGTGAAGGATTAACATCAAATTGTATAGGGTCAACTTTTGATCTTGAAATGAAAGTATTGGGAGAGTTCGAAGTGTTGTGATCATATGATTCATAGCTTCATTCATCAACATCAACCATTTATATATTGTAGTTGTATTCAAATTTCATTGTATGGTGGAGAGTAGAGGGAACTCCTTTCATTACATGAATCCATGGCCTTCCTAGTAGAAGATTATATGAAAGGGGTCCTGGCATGATATGGATACATGTAGAAAACACTACAGGTCCAACCTCAATATGTAATGTGATCATCCCTAGTGGTTTCCTATTAACATTGTCAAAGCCATGATTATGAACATCAGTAAGTTGAATGAGCCTTTTTTCCATGTCAATTTTGTCTAGGAGGTCTATGCTACAAACATTGATTTCAGCTCCATTGTCTATGAGAGTGTACCTAACTGTAGTTTCATTAATGATCACCTTTATGATCAAGGATTCATTATTGTTTTGGGTCTCAAGTGAGGGAAATTCATGTTTAGGGAATTTGATTTTTGATTGTCTGACTTGTGTGGGATGAAAGGAGGATGTTACATTATTCGATTTCATAGAAGTTGGGATCTCCACCTATTTTATTTTCAATATTTCTTGAAATAGGAACTTGTATGTAGGTTATAGTTGAATGAGTTTCTAGGGTATGTGTAGGATCATCATAGAAAAATAGGCCCTTAAGTGGCAAAAAAATTAGAAAAATCAGAGTTAGGAAACTTGACATAAAAATTTGAATAAGTTATCTATATTATTTCAAAAATATGTAAGAATAGAATTTATCGAAAATTGAACATGTAAGGAAAATTAGATGTGTAAAATAATTCTCCTAACGTTAATGCCTCGTGAAAGAATGTAGATACACTTTAAAATTTACAATTATAGTCAAGTTAAGATTCACTATGAAACATATTACAGAAATAGAGTTTTGACAATCACACAAGAACACCAGATATACATGGGAAAACCCTTACGAGAGAAAAACCCACCACACTAAGAGAAATAACTTTGTATTATAGTAATTAAGATTACATAAAATTTAAAAACTTATCTTTCTAGTGTCTATTTATAGCAACATTCACCATTTACAATATTGGACAGGAACCTTTGCTATTTATAGTCTTTACAGAATCAAATTCATACACTGATACAGTTCAAACTCTTCACACTCCACTGTTGATTGAACCAACTGATCACAATTTGCAACCCCCAAGTAAATCCATGTCAAACTCTTTATGTAGAACTTCCTCACAAAACCATCACAACTAACTGTCTTCCAACTGTTCACATTTGGCTCCTCCTATTCGTTCACAAGATGCAACATCGAAAGGTCTTACTTGGTCAACAAAATTTGCACTGTGTTGGCATCTCGGTGAGACACTAACAGTGTCTTGCTGATGCCGTATATCCTTCATACCGATGTTGCCAAAAGTCTCTATTATCGCTAAGGCATTCTATCAAGCTTCATGAGTTACATTGAGTCACCAAGCAGTCGCTCGGACCTATCGCATTCACCAAATGATCATAGCGAGTCACCAATGTTGTACCAAAGTCATTTGTCATATCGAGCTCCACAGGATAGTCAGCAAGACTTTGTCTGTCGCTAAGAGGTCTCATAGAGTAACTTGAGTTACAGCGAAAGCATACAACTATCAGCAAGTCCAAACACACTCGCTGAGACATTACGCCAAACAAGGAAAGTCATACCAAGCTCCAATCACTAGTCGGCAAGAATTAACACCTTTGCCAAGAGGTTTCTCTGAGATCATTTGTTTCACCGAAGCCGTCAGCAGTTGTCAGGACATACACCTTTCGCTAGGACTTTACACTGAGCTATAGGACTCACCCCGAAGTGTTCATCCATCACCAAGAGTTATTCCAAAGATCCCAAAAAGTGTTGCTGTCAGTGAGACCTTCAACGTTCGCTAAGATGTCTTCCTGGGACCTTTGAGTTACACCGACACCACCACTCATCACCAGGAGTCACTCTGATGAACGTTTGGATGTGTCTTCATCGGCATGACCTTCTCTATTCGCTGGGACTTCTCACTGAGCCATATGTTACGGTGAAGACACCAGTAGTATTCCTGTCGGCAAGACTTTAACACTTCGTAGAGACTTCTTAGTGACAACCCTTAGCTATCCTGAAGACCATAAAGTGAAACATCATGTTGGCAAGACTTTAGCTTTCGCTAAGAATTCATAACGCAACAAACTTGTTACACTGATGAACCCAAATGCAATACCAAAACTCATGGTCGCTAGGAGTCTCCCTGATTCATGATTGAATGGCCTTTTGGCCAGAGGTGTCTGCACGGTAAGAGATCACAGCGACTACTCTATGTTACAGCGATAGACTCCAAATATTAACCATTCAGCAAGACTCCTGCAAGGTCACGACATATTCAAAATAGAATGAATCAAACTGCTAGTCAGCTAGACAATGAAGATGTCACACCAACTTGTCTCTAATGGAGGTTTCAGCCTGTATTATTTGAGGCACATATTTCCAGCAATCTCCCACTTGATGAATATCATATAGGCACCTCTAGAGCACAAATAAAACTTACCAAAATTCATGGGAACTAAGACCCATTGAACTAGCACACCACCTGAACTTGTCTGTGCTCACTGGCTTCGTCAATGCATCTGCAACATTCTCCAAAGTATCAACCTTTTCCAAATTGACCTTTCCATCCTCAACCATATCTCATACAAAGTGGTATTGTACATCAATATGTTTTGTTTTGGCATGGAAAGTTGGGTTCTTTGCCAGACAAATGGCACTCTAACTGTCACATAAAATTATTATTTCCCCTGCATCAAAACCAATGTTAGAACACAAATGTTTCAACCATACAGCTTCTTTACAAGCATGAGTAGCTGCCATGTATTCAGCCTCTGTAGTGGACAAAGCGACTACAGCCTGTCGCTTGCTCATCCAACTCACTGCACCACCATTCAATATGAAAATGTATCCACTGGTGGACCTCCTGTTGTCAATGTCCCCTGCCCAATCAAAATCTACATAACCATGAATGCCGAGTCCTCTGTGATTCATCTAAATTCCCATGATAACACAAAGCATATTCTGAAGTCCCCTTCAAATATCTAAATACTCTCTTCATAGCATCCCAATGTATTCTTCCTAGATTAGCCATAAATTGACTAAGTACTCCCACTGCTTGGGCAATGTCTGGCCTTGTACAGACCATTGCATACATAAGACTGTCTACAGCACTAGCATAGGGAACACTGGTCATATCCTCCATCTCAGTAGGAGATTTTGGACAGTCCTCAATAGATAGCTTTGTTCCTTGCATGACTGGAACAACTAAATTCTTGCAATCATTCATACAAAATATCTCAAGAACAGTAATTAAATACTTACTCTAACTAAGCCAAAGCTTTCTATTCTTCCTATCCCTAGTTATCTCCATCCCCAAAATATACCTTGCTGCACCAAGATCCTTCATTTTGAACTTAGCAGACAACTGAGACTTAAGATCATAAATCATTAGCTTACTATTGCCTATGAGTAACATATCATCAACATAGAGAGAAATAACAAGCACTTGATCACTTTCAGCTTTATAAAATACACAGTGATCAGATTTTGATCTCACAAAGCCTAAAGATAATACGTAAGTATCAAATTTCTGGTACCACATTCTAGGTGACTGCTTTAATCCATATAGAGACTTTTTTAATTTGCATACTAGTTTTTCTATACCTTTTTCAACAAAGTGCTCAAGCTGGGACATATAAATTTCTTCTTCAAGATCACCATGAAGAAATGTTGTCTTCACATCCATCTATTCAACCTCTAATTCATACATTGCTGCAAGTGACAAAAGAAATCTAATGGACATCAACTTTGCTACAGGAGAAAATATTTCCCCATAATCAATTCCCTCTACCTGGGAATAACCCTTTGCAACAAGTCTTTCGTTGTACTTTTCTACACTGCCATCCAGACCAATATTTTTCTTAAATACCCATTTGCAGCCCATGGGTTTTTTGCCTTTAGGCAATGGCACCAAACTCCAAGTTTCATTTTTATCTAATGACGCCATTTCTTCATTCATGGCTTCCAACCAAGAATCTGAATCAGACATTTTAATTGCCTCCTTTATAGTCCTAGGCTCATCAGTGCTGGAAATCAAGGCATAGGCACAAGTAAAATCAATTAATGAGAACCCATACCTATCTGGTTGTTTCCTTTCTCGGGTTGACCTCCTCACTAGTTGAGGCTTAGGTTCTTCTTCTTTCGAACTTTTAGAACTACTTGAGCTCTCCTCAGTTTCAGGTACATTTTGAATCTTCAATTCCTCTTTCTCTGGTGTAGGAGGAATTGCTGCTACATCCTTATTATTTTATAACTTTGTCTCTGACTGCATATCCATGGTGGAAGGTTTAAGATCACGAAAGATTACACTCCTACTATATACAACCTTCTTTGTAATAGGATTCCAAAGCTTGTATCCTTTAATGTTAGCACTATAGCCAATGAAAATACATTTGACAGCCTTGTTCTCCAGCTTAGATCATTTCACATCTGGCACATATGCATATGCTTCATAGCCAAAGACTCTAATATGTCTAAGAGAGGGATTCTTACCAGACCAAGCTTCCATTGGTGTTTTCTCAACAAGAGTAAAATTTGGAGACCGATTAACCAAGTAACATGCAGTAGTAGTAGCCTTAGCCCAAAACTTCTCCTCCAAGCCAGCACTACTAAGCATACTTTGTGCTCTCTCCATCACTGTCCTATTGAACCTTTCTGCAACTCCATTCTGTTGTGTAGTATAAGGTGTAGTCTTGTGTCTTTTGATTCCATGGTCTTTACAGTATCTTTCAAATTCATTAGAATAGAATTCACCACCATTATCAGTCCTTAGCATTTTATTTTTCTACCAGTCTAATTTTCAACAAGATTTTTAAACTCCTTAAATCGATTGAACATTTCTAATTTACTTTTCAAAAAATATACAAACGCTCTCCTTGAATAATCATCAATGAACGACACATAGTATCTTGATTTAGACAATGAAGGAAAATTCACTAGACCAAACACATCTGAATGAATGTAATCTAACAAACAAGAAGATTTATGAGGACTATCATAAAATGAAACATGGTGCTGCTTTCCATATATAGAGTTCATAGAATTCAAATTCAAAATTACAATCTTCAAGCCCCTCAACCAGGTTTTTGTTCTTCAAGATTTTTAAACCTTTTTCTCCTATGTGGCCTAATCTATGATGCCAAAGCATAGTCTTCTCTGCAGGAAGTTTTACTTCCGTAGAGTTTACATAATTAGGGATATTTCCCTCTTTACCTTCATGAGCAACTTTCAGTGACTTTGAAGAGGCACTATTACATTGAATAGCTTGTGCATCCAGCTTGTACAGGGTACCAATTCGAGCACCTCTAGCCAGCACCATTGAACCTCTAGTCATCTTGTAGCCACTTCCCAAGAACAAGACTTGTACTCTAGTATCATTCAGCTTACTAATAGAAAGAAGATTTTGAGCTAGACCTAGTATGTGCATAACATCATTGATTCCCTTTATTCTGCCATTAGGGAATTGGATTATGACTCTTCCATGGCCAACAATTTCCAAAGTTGAATCACTCGCTAAGTACACCTTTCCACCATCGTATTCTTCATACTTTGTGAACCATTCTTTGTGAGATGTCATGTGGAATGATGCTTCGGAATCAATCAGCCATACATCATCTGATGCCTGAGTAGCCAAGGCTGTAATAAAAGGCATCTGCATCACTATGAGAAGAGTCATTGTCAGAAGTAAACTTCTTCTTCTTCTTCTCATCTTTACAATCCTTTCAGACATGACCAGGTTGCCCACAGTTCCAACATTTCACCTTGGACTTCTTTCCAGGAGACTTTGATCTCCCTTCTGATTTTGATTTAGACTTCTTGTCCTTCTTCTTGCCTCTGTCTTTTGACCTTCCTCTGACATCAAAAGCTTCCTTAGTCATCTCAGAAGATTTTCTTCTCATCTCTTCTAATAGCAAAGAACCAACAACATCTTCCATCTTGAAACTGGATGTTGTACTCCCAATAGCCATCACTAGATGATCCCAAGAGTCTGGCAAAGAACACAACAGAAGCATACAACGATCTCCTTCAATCTTTACACCAAAAGATGTTAATTGTGCGAGCAACATGTTAAATCCATTCAAATGATCAGCTACAGACCCTCCTTCCTGCATTCTCAAAGAGTAAAGCTTCTTCCTCAGGAATAGTTTATTCACCAAAGATTTCCCCTGATAAATAGACACCAGTCTTTTCCACAAGGAAGAGGTAGTCTTCTCTTCATGCACATTGAGAAGAACTGATTTTTCCAAATAAAGCCTTATTAGCCCCTTAGATTTTCTATCTATAAGGTCCCATTCTTCTTGCTTCATGCCTGTAGGTTTAGTTCTAGACACAACAATCCAAAAATCTTGATCAACTAATAGATCCTCCATCTTGAGTTTCCACAACTCAAAGTTACTACCATTGAATTTCTCTATTTCAATCTTTCCTGATGAACTAGAAATTTTAATCTGTAATTAGAAATAACAATCATTAAAAAAATCCCACTGAACAAAATTGACACAAAAAACCCAATGTACCCCCAAGGATAACACAACTGGCCAGGCTCTGATACCACTTGTAAGGAAAATTAGATGCGGAAAACAATTCTCCTAACGTCAATACCTCAAGAAAGATTGCAGATACACTTTAAAATTTACAATTACAGTCAAGTTAAGATGCACTATGAAATAGATTACAGAAATAGAGTTTTGAAAATCACACAAGAACACCAGATATACGTGGGAAAACCCTTACTAGAGAAAAACCCACCACACCAAGAGAAATCACTTTGTATTACAGTAATTGAGATTACATACAATTGATAGACTTATCTTTCTGGTGTCTGATTATAATAGCATTCAACATTAACAATATTGGGCAGGAACCTTTACTGTTTACAATCTTTACAGAATTGAATTCATACACTTATACAGTTCAAATTCTTCACACTCCACTATTGATTGAACCAGCCGATCACAATCTGCAATCCCCAAGTAAATCCATGTCAAAATCTATCTATAGAACATCCTCACAGAACCATTGCAATTGACTGTCTTTCAACTATTCACATTTGGCTCCTCCTATTTGTCCACGAGATACCATATCGGAAGGTCTTACTCGGTCAATAGAATTCGCACTATGTTGGCATCTTGGTGAGACACTAACAGTGTCTTGCCGATGTTGTATATCCTTCATACCGATGTAACCAAGAGTCTTTGTTATCATAAGATGGTCTATCAAGCTTCATGAGTTACATCAAGTCACCAAGCAGTCTCCCAGACCTATCACATTCACCAAAAGATCATAGTGAGTCACCAACGTTATATTGAAGTCATCTGTCATATCGAGCTCCACAAGGTAGTCGGCAAGACTTTGTCTGTCACTAAGAGGTCTCATAGAGCAACTTGAGTTACACTGAAAGCTTACAACTATCGGCAATTCCAAAGACACTCGCTAAGACATTATGCCGAACAAGGAAAGTCAGACCGAGCTCCAATCACTAGTCAGTAAGACTTAACACCTTCGCCAATAGGTTTCTTCGAGATCATTTGTTTCACCAAAGCTGTCAGTAGTCGCCAAGACATACACCTTTCGCTAGGACTTTACACTGAGCTATAGGACTCACCCCGAAGTGTTCATCCATTGCCAAGAGTTATTCTGAAGATCCCAAAAAGTGTTCCTATCGGTGAGACCTTCAATGTTCACTATTATGTATTCCTGAACCTTTGAGTTACACCGACACCACCACTCGTCGCCAGGAGTCACTCCGATGAACGTTTGGATGTGTCTTTGTTGGCGTGACCTTCTCTGTTTGTTGGGACTTCTCACCGAGCCATATGTTATGGCGAAGACACCAGCAGTATTCCTATCAGCAAGGATTTAACACTTCGCGGAGACTTCTTAGCAAGAACCCTTAGCTATCCTGAAGACCATAAAGTGAAACATCCTATTGGCAAAACTTTAGCTTTCACTAAGAGTTCATAACGCAACAAACCTATTACACCGATGAACCCAAATGCAATCCCAAAACTCATGGTCACTAGGAGTCTCCCTAATTCATGATTGAATGGATTTTCGGCTAAAGGTGTCCACGCGGTAAGAGATCACAGTGACTGCTCTATGTTACAGTGATAAACTCCAAATAGTAACCGTTCGACAAGACTCCTACAAGGTCACAACGACCTATTCAAAATAGAATGAATCAAACTGCTAGTCGACTAGACAATGAAGATGTCACACTCACTTGGCTCTAATGGAGGTTTTAGCCTGTATTGTTTGAGGCACATATTTCCAACAGAATGTAGTTTCTAAACTACTAGGTTTGTTTAAAAAATTAAAAATCTATTTGGTGAAAATTTGAAATTTCAATGCAGTAGTACTTAAATTTCAAGGAAAAAATAAGAAGTAGATGTCTATCTGACCACCCTAACCGCAATAAAATGATAATATTTTTGTACAAGATTTTAGATATAAGTAGAGGAATCATGTCCTGATATGATGGATATTTTTTTAAATTTTTTTCCAAGTAAATAATTAATTATGATTTTTTTATTACAAGTTTTAAAAAATATAAAAAACTCGTATGTTTGACCACCTTAACTTGGTCAAAAATTTATGAAATTCAAGTTTTCTTTTTCTAATCCTATAATATGTGAAACATAGAATGTAACACATGTTTTAGATTCAAAAAATGTGATATTGTTTGAAAGCTATAGATGTTTTTCAATCAGTTTATCAATCAGGACTTTAGTCGTAATTTGAATAGAAAATAAAGAATAATTACTTATTAAATTCAAAATAAAGCATAATTTATATTTTTGGAAAGTTGAGAAACTCCTTTAAAAACTCTTTTTGTTTCATCAATTTTGGGTAAAAAAAAGGTCAACCACATACCCATCATATTGCCACTTTTTGGCTCATCAAGATCTTGCACATACCCTCCATATGGATATATTAGTAGGGGTCTTCTTAATATCTTCAACTATATTATGAAAAGGAGATTGGGGAGCACTAGGAAAAACATGTTGAGGTAATGGTGATGTTGCAGGAGTGATTTGTGGTCCCCTACATGTTTGAGCAACTATGTTATATCTTGGTCACTACAAAACATTGATGTTATTAAGTTGCATCATATATTTCAAGGAACCTCTTAGTTTCTTATGTGATTCACTAATGGGAGGTGACTTAGGAAGCTCGCTAATTAAAGGAGATCCAATTTTTGTTGTCATAACCTCAACAATATTGTGCTTATTTGCATGATCTCTTAGTGAAGAGGAGTTTAATGTCACTTCATCATCTTCATCTAAGGAAGCCCCATTATATGTGTCAATGTTTAGATTTTCTTGCATCATGATATCCTCCCTAGGAGGATATTTTATAGAAGAACTATAAACTAAATGTTCCTGACATTCAAAGGTTGGTTCTTTTGAAATGAGTTCATTGCAACTAGGGGAATGATCAATGATTGAATTTTCGTATTCATCAATGATGTTATTGTCTTGTTCGATAATGTTTTCCCTCATAATATTGTCATGACTTGCATAAGTTATGTTTTATAACATCAAAGTATCTTCTTCACCACTAGGGGAGATACTAAGAGAAGAACAAGTGTGCTTATCAAGATTGTCCAAATTTTTACTCCTTTGTCCCATAATGTCTTCCAAAATAGGATAGATGGGGGAAGAAACATAAATAGGGTTGTCATAGATCTTGAAGTTTTTCTTATCTAACACTAGCATATCCTCATCGTTATCCCAAGAGGAGAAGTTGTTGGCAGATGAATGTGGGTAGGTTTCAATGGTCTATTTTTTTCTTATGTTATCACCATGATTACTTATCAATATGCCCTTTGTTTAGTAACGTCTTGCCTAATAGGAGAGGTAAGAGGAGAGAAAAAACTCAGGTTCTCAAAACTCTCATCAATTTGTTCTTATAATACTACAATATCCTCTTCACAAGTAGGAGAGATATTAGGAGAAGAAAAACTGTGATTGTCATCAATGGTTTTTTAAGTGGCTAATATTCGCCAATTGGCTAATAGTTGAAATTTGGGAATGAAAAATTGGCTAATAGTTTGAGCTACAACATGACTTGAATCGCCATATTTTTATAAATTTAACTATAGTCTTATTTAAATCACTAAATAATTTATTTTATTGAAAAATTTAACTCCAAAATTCACTACAATATTCAATACATGATTAGATCATATTCACCTAAATTTTATAAATTATAGTAGAAATCTATATTAATTCGCTAATAGTATATCATAATTATTAGTTTCCTTAGGACCATATTTCTAATCTTTAGTTTCCACCATTGATTTATAATATAATCTAATGGCCCTTTTTGTATTCCACGAGGTATGATGTACCCATGATTTGTAATACTCATTGGGCCCATAATTTTGGGTCTCATGGGAATTATAGATTGTACATAAATTTTACCTTACAGAGACCAATGAGGGTTTAGATCAATGATCTAAAAGCAATTTTGAGCCGCATAAGAATTACAAATCATGGGTACATTTTACCTTGTAGAATACAATGGTGGAAACTAAATATTATATTCTACCCTTTCAACCTATCAATAATTCCACCCTTGGGCCCCTATTTTTCCATGATAATTATTTTTAGATTGGATGGATTCACCATCATAGTTAATGTATTTTCCTATTATTTTTCAAGATTTGCTAAAATTTTCTACAAAATTTGTGTTATAAAAGAAATTTCCAATAAAATTAATATTTCTTAAAAAAAAAGGGAAACATTCGCCAATAAAAATTAATATTTTTTCCTAAAAAATGAAAGATTTGTCAGGATTTTATATCTTTTTTTGAGGGGGGTTTCTTAAAGTTATCACTAATTGTCATGATTTCCCAAGGCCTCTTTCACTAGACTAACCTCTTTCATAGAAGGGATACTAGGAGAGGGATCAATGATAAAAGAAAAGAAAGGGGAAAGGACCTCATATTCATATGCACTTGTCAAAAGTTTCTTACAACATTCAACAAGATCTAGAAATAGAACATGGAGTATGATAATCATAGGTTTTTGCAATGAAAACATGATGTAATGATTGTTCTACAAGCTTGAAATGCAACAAGGATAGAGCAAACATGCAAAAGAGTAATGCAATTTTTTCAGATTTTGAAGATGACAATTAATGAAATGCATGTAACCGAAACTCCACAAACTAAAACATATAGTTAATGGAAGAAAACATAAGTGTAAAAACAAGGTTTTTAGTGCTATAAAAGGAAGTTTCAGGGGTGCACTGGGACTAATTCGCCCAAGGTAGTGAATGAGTCCCAGTAGGGATTTTTTTTTTCAAATTTTCAAATATTTTCAATTTATTTTGATGTTTTTTATGTTGCATGGGGGTATGTGCAGGACTATGATGGGCCAAAAAGTGGCGATATGATGGGTAAGTGTAGGGTATGTGGATAATGAATTTTTTTTACCCAAAATTGATGAAATGAAAAGGGTTTTTAAAAGGATTCTCAACTTTCCACCAATATAAATTATGCTTTACTTTGAATTTAATAAATAATTATTATTCACTTTTTATTTGAATTACAACTAAAGTCCTGATTGATAGTGATGCAGGAGCATCCATGGTCAAAGGGCTATCCTCAACCAACCAAAAAGAAAGTATTTAATTTTTAATTTCCTAAGGTTTGGTTTAATTATGCAATAGGTAAATAAATTGCAATGTTAAGGCAAAAATAATTTATTAAATAATTGGTCTTTATTTAAATATTGCACTTTTGGAGTGAGAGAAAATGTAGGAGGTAATTATGGAGTTTGAAATTCAAAATTGGAAATTTTGGCTTGGGTTTTTTTTGGAGAATTTATTTTCCATTTAAAATATTATTTTTGAGATTCCAAAATCCCTAAAAAATAGGGATGGAGAGAGTGGACACCCAAGATAAGAAAAACAGATTTTTGCTTTAAGGCAGAAAAGCTAGTGTTTTCGGGAAAAATCAATGAATGACTTCAGTATTCAAATCAATGTGAATGAGCACGACTTGGGTCATGATTTTATTGATTTTTAAGAGGCATTTACAATAGAAAGTCATGGAATATGGTGCAGAAAATTTGTTTCCCATAGTTGGAAGCATTTAATGATGAATTTTAACACAAATTGAGGAATTTCTCAAAATACAATTGATGGAAAATGAAAGAGAAGATTTGGGATTTTAAAAAAATGTTTTAATATACATAAAATTGATTCTTTAATGTATTCAAGGGGAAAGAAAGCAATAGCAGCAAGTCTGGAGAAAGAACTTGCAAGTTGCTCCTAAGAGTTGCACAAAGAAAAGTGTAGAAAATCAGCTTGTGAAAAGAAGAGGAATTTTGCAGGGGAAGTTTGGTGAGAGTTGAGGGAAGGAGAAATCAGTTTGGTATGAATGATTTTGTAGGCTTGGAAGTGAAGGAATAGAAGAAAATGGATTTAAGAATCCATGATTGAGTTGTTGCAGATTTTGTATTGAATGTTGCAAGTGTTTGATGATCTTGTTTCACAGTTTTGGTAGAAGATTTGAAAGAATGAAATTCTTGTTGTCTTTAAATTATTTTTCTGTTGTAAATCAGTTTTATATTAGTTTTGAGACTATTATTATCAGCCCATGAGGCTGCACCATTTGTATTGTCAATTTGGAGAAGTTATTGTGATGTTTGTAGGAGATTATGAATGAACAATCAAGTGTTCATGTTGCAGATTTTTAAATCTGATTTGTTGCATTTGCAATGCATTTTATCTTGTTGAGAATAGTTGTATGAAAAGGGGAATGTGTGTTTATCCTCCTGCTTCAGTGGTATCAGAGCAGAAGTTCCTGAGTCTGTAACAGAGTGTTGAATGTGAGACAATTGCAATAGGACCTGTGAGTGTGGGTTGAAGCTAGCAGATCTTGAGAGTGAAGATCTTGTAAACAGATCGCCGAATGTGAGGCATTTTACATGTGAAGAACCTGAGGGTTTTAAAAAAATTGTGTTTTTGAGGATTTGAGAAGCCTAGAAAATGGAAAGGAGAGAGGGAATTATCATTAGATGGATTCTAAGGATTCCCAGACTAGAGGTAATAAAAAGGAGATTTAGAGAAAGAGAAATGATAAAGTTGCAACAATAAATAAATGAATCGAGGGATGAGATTGAAAGGAGGAAACAAAAAGAGAGAATATTTGAAGATAAGTTTTATCTTTCTAATGATGTTTTGACTACAGGAAAGAAAGAAGAAGTAATAGAATGTAATGCATGCGACATTGAGGAGGAAGAAGAGTATGAGCATGAAGAGATTGATGAACCTGAAGAGGGATGTTTATTGGAAGACATGGAGGATGAGACTACAGTGATTGCAGTAGTAGAAGAGAGTTCTTTAAAGAACACCTATGAAGTTGAGAAGGATGATTTACTCATTCAGATTGAAAGAGAATGGGATCAAATTATTGCAAGGGAAGAAAAATTTGTAGCAATGGAAGATACCGTTCAGTAAAATTTATTTTTGACAAATGTTGTTATGAAGATGAATGTGCGGATAATGAAGTTGCAACAAAAGAGTGTCCTTTGAAGGACATAAAAGAAAGTGAAGGGGATGATTTATTGATGTAGATGACATCAGTTGAAAAAGAATGGGATGAGTTGATCTCAGGTGAGACGAAGGTTGTAGTAGAATGTGAGGTAAAATCATATTTTGATGAAGAATTTGTTGCAACAATAGATCAATTTGAAAAAGTTGAATTTGAAGAGTGTAGAGTGAAGGTAAATGAAAAGTTTTCTGGTAAATCTTTGTTAAAGAATAGTGGACATGAAGATGTTTTGATTTGTGAATATGATTCCTTGTTAGGAGGAATGGAAAATGAGTCTCTTGATAATGGTACTAATGCTATTTTGGTTAAAAGAAATCAGGTTTCAGCGATGTGTTTTACAGAAGGCATTGAAATAATAAAATTTCATGAAGAAGACATGGTGGAAAGAGTGGGAGAAATTAAACTAGCAATAGAGGGTAGAGGAGTAAAGATGAAAGAGGATAATGTTGTGAAGTTGCAGAAATTGATGAACGAAGAAATACTAGTGGACAAAGAAGAGAGGTGGATCCAAGACAAGCACAGGTTCTATAAATATTTCTGAGTACAGTCATGAAATATTTCTTTTCTACCATGGGTGTCTGATGTAGGAGCATCCATGGTCAAAGGGATATCCTCAACCAACCAAAAAGAAAGTATTTAATTTTTAATTTCCTAAGGTTTGGTTTAATTATGCAATAGGTAAATAAATTGCAATGTTGAGGCCAAAATAATTTATTAAATAATTGGTCTTTATTTAA
>VDFB02026320.1:1648597-1821188 GCA_007258455.2 Sequoia sempervirens
TAGATGTGGATGAGATGGAGCTATCAGCGGAGAGTGAGGGATACTCACCTGAGAGTCAGGGGTACCATCTGCGGGAGATGGAGGTTGACTTAGATGTGCATGATATAGCACCGCTAGCAGTAGCACCACCCACAGGGGAGGATCCAGTGGCGGTATTGAGAGAGAAAGTGGAGAGGCTGCAACGGAGCGAGCAGCGGATGCGGGAGGTAGAGGTAGGGAAAATCGTAGTAGAGGCAGAGAGGGATGAGTGGCGAGCTCGATTTGCTCAGGGTGAGAGGGACTACATGGAGCTAGTCAGGCTAGTATTAGAGCAGGAGCGGGGATTGGTGAGAGAGACAGATGAGAGCCAGGATGAGGCTGTGGACCTACAGGCCGAGGTGGAGAGATTGCGGGCATAGGTGCATAGTCAGATGGTGCAGATGGAGGGATTGAGTTTGGTGGGAGAGGGGGTGGCACAACAGGCTGGCAGCAGGGAGACAAGGGATGTAGAGAGTATGTAGAGAGAGCTAGCTGAGCTCAGGGACAGGGTGCGCATAGTGGAGGCAGAGAGAGATGTGGCGCAGGCATAGGTGGAGGTGTTAGAGGCAGGGAGGGATGTGTTACAGGCACAGGTGTAGGTAGCATAGAGCGAGAGATAGGTGGCCGAGGCAGAGATACAGTTGCTTCACAGAGAGAGAGATACAATGACATCACAGGCATCTAGTTTGCGACGAGAGCGAGATTCAGCTGAGCTGAGATTGTAGGCCTTGTAGAGGGACAGAGATGCAGCGATGGTGCAGGGACAGGCTGCACAGAGGGAGAGGGATGCCACAGAGTCACAGATGTAGACATTACAAGGCGAGAGGGATGCAACATGGGCTCAGTTGCAGAGGGGGCTGGTTGAGAGGGGGGCCAGGGATAGTTGTGTAGGAGCTGCATATGCAGTTATAGGCGTTGCAGGTGGAGAGGGATAGAGGCTCAGAGTAGATACATCAGTTGATACTAGCTCAGGAGGCCTGGGCACAGGAGCGGTAGGCTATCAGCATAGATCAAGATCGGTAGAGGCATGAACGAAATGTCGTGAGACTGATAGCTGGGCAGAGGGATGAGTTTATGCAACAGACGAGCTATTGGAGGGGGGTATATGAGCAGGTTGTTCCAAATCCAGCGTAGTGCACGGCACGCTATGTCAGTCAGGCCCCACAGCCACTAGGGCCATCCCAATCATTAGGGACATGCACCAGGGGATTCAGCGATTACCGGCGGACTCTGTCTCCATATGGAATTTACTAGGGGACTCCTACTTGTGAGTATCAGGGGACACCCACCCGGGAGTATGAAGGGACTCCAGCACATAGAGGACTAGTACCCGACTCTCCACAGAGATTAGATGTGGGGAGCTCACAGTAGAGCAGACAGATGCAGGACATTGGTTATTTTTGGCAGATACAAGATGGATGGTTTGTGCATGTCGCCAGAGGGTAGAGGTGATCCACATCTCTAGATTTTGTATCTTATTTGTCGATATATGATGGATATGTATTGTATTATGATAGGATGTTTATTATTTTGATTATGTGATGGCCTTTATTGACATTATGCATGATATTTTTGTTTATGCGGCTATATGAGATGATTCATGATGTGGTTTCATATATATACACATGTTTTATATGGATGATTTATGCTTTATGATTATGTTTTATGGATGCACACGTTCATGTGGATGAATGATTTATGTATGCCTTTATGATGCATGACGTATGTATGTTATTATGATTATGATGAGGGAAGTAGTATGGTTCATGATGTATGGATGTACATGTTTATGATCTATGTAAATGTTTCTATGATTTATAATTTATGGATGAACATGTGGATGGATGATTTATGCATGTTTATTTGCTTTCTGATTTATGGATGCACATGTGGATGGATGATTTATGCATGTTTATATGATTTATGATTTATGGATGCACTTGTGGATGGACGATTTATGCATATTTATTTTCTTTTTGATTTATGGATGCACATGTGGATGGACGATTTATGCATGTTTATATGATGTATGATTTATGGATGCAAAAGGCAAATATTTATAATGCACCTAAGTGTCAATAAAGACTGTTATGAGAAAGTGGATGGGTGATAGGCATGTGTAAGAGTGCATTTGCCAAAAACAACCCTTAATATCCTGAGAGGAAGAGGACTTAAGAGGAAAAAGAACGAGATTACTTGCACGACCGAAATCATAAGCGATGGTCAGGATGGAAACAAAGGGTGCATGCAAGATGGTGAAAATGCAGTGAAAATGAGATTTTTCCATATTTGGATCATTGATTTTTACTATAGCGTAGGGATACCAAGTACCTTGATAGGGAAGATCAAGGTGAATGAGTACCCTACGCATGAAACAAACACAGCAAACAAGAAGGTTATTCCAACACCTCGATGTCGCGATGACCTCGGTTGGGCCCGGTGTTGAGATAACCACAAACACACAAAGTCGTCCCAGCGTAACACAAGATTATGGAAATCTTGGTGGGTCCTATGAGGGAAAACTGAGAAGACAGCAGTCAAAACAAACGATCAAGGTATGCCCCCATGTCAGCAAGTCAAAGCACACCATGGTATGGTGGACCAAGGCAACCCTGACAGGTGATGGGAAGGAACCCAAAATGATAAAAAAAATTCAAAAGCATCAAAAGATCATAGTCAAGACAACAGGTCCTTTTCCATAGGATCAAGGTGATGGATGTGATTGACGAGGTCTGCGAGGAAGGATTCATCTTGTTGAGACCAAAGATGGATGCTAAATTAGAATGACCCAGTTGACACGGGATGTTATCTAGGGACAAGATCTTGTAACATTAGGGAGCCTTGTTTATTAAGAACCAATTAGATGTGGGCATAACTTGATGACGAAGTACAAAAGACCGACATAACCTACAAACCTAGGGGCTTGGGGGCCAATCATAGATTAGCCTTGCCTACGTGAAAGCATAGAGCCCTCGTAGTTCCAGAAAAGACCATGGATAAAGCGAAAAGAAGACAAATGGTAACCGACGATGATGGACTAATGCCCCGGGGGTGAATCAAATGATCAACCTTGCCTACATGATAGCGCAGAGGCAACGTAGTTTGACTAACAGACTCGACAGGATGGGACCTAGGTGAAGACCGATACGATGGATGATCTTACCTGATGACACGGACATAACAACGAAGGGAACGAATAACGGAAGCTCAGAGCGGGATACTGAAAAGCTCAGGAATGGGGGATAGGCTAGATGGGTCGTCCAATGCTCAATCAATATTTACCAAGTAGTCGGGGATGAGATGGGTGAGGACAATAGTGCGGAGGGAGGCATAAAATAACTAGAGTGTTAGGTAGATAATGATTAAGCCCTCAATGGATGACGCCCGTTGCCAGGTTTTCACCATCCATACTTATCCAAGGCACCACCAAAAGGTGGTTTTCAACATAGGATGGATTTATTTCTCTTGACTATTCTTATTTTTTGATGATTTTTTATTTTTTCTATTTTTTTAATTTTTTTGATTTTTTTTTATCTTTTTTTTTACCTTTTGAATTTTTTGATTTTTTTTTGGATTTTTTTGGATTTTTTGATGTTTTTGAGTTTTTTGGATTTTTTTAACTTTTTTGGATTTTTGAACTTTTTGCATAGCATGCAGAAGGAGATGGATAAGGATAGGGAGGCGAATAAGTGGATTTAGAAGACATGCGATAAGGATATGGATGAAGGACTCAAGCATCCAGGTCTATATCAGGTATTAAGAGCTCATGTTTGAACCGACTGTTGGATGTTGATACAACCTTAGGAGGATAAATGGATTATGCAAGAGGATGAATTAGAGGGATTTGATGGGGGAGATACATGGGATAATGGGTGGGATGTTGGAAAGTGTATGGATGGAATGATGGGGTGGATATGTGATGGGGAGATGAGTTCATGACCAACATTGGCACATGTGGTGATGGATGTGAAAAGATAAGAGGACTAATGGATGGAGAATGTGAGGATAATGGAGGAGATGGAATAGTGAATTTCGGGACATAGGGACCCAAAACAGACTTAGGAGATGAAAGGTGGGTATGGTTAGCTTTTGGATTAGCAACTTTGGATGTTCTTATAGATTTTTCATTTGATGGCATTTCATCTTTTTTCTTTGGGATCCACATGGTTTTGATTTTTGCTTTAGTGGGCCTTTGTGGCTGATGGGTTTGATTTGGGATTTTGTTTTCTTTCTTTTACCATGTCTCTTTAGAGGGACATGGAAGCGTTGATTCATGTGGATGTTTGGATTTTATGCATTTTATGTTAGCATCCAAAGTGCATTTATTAGCAATGGGATGGGTGTGGGGATGACGATGTGGAGCAATGGAGGTAGGAGTATGGGGATTACGTGTAGATGGAGGATGTGTAGGTATGTGTCTTTGTTGATCCTGATTAGGATGTTTATGATGGATGACATGGATAGGCGTTGGATGGATGAGCGAATGAGATGGAGGAGGTGATCTTGGGATATACAGACCCAAGATAGATAGAGGGTGGAGGGACATAAGAACCCAAGATGGGATGCAAAGAGATAAAGGATGGGAGATTGTGGATGGAGGGATGGGCAAGACCCAAAATGGATGGAGCGGATGAAGGAGGAATATGGACGGTTGCTTTTGAGGCAGGTGATATGATAGAGGAGGAGGATGGCATAAGGATTTGGTGGGAGCTGGATGGGAAGAGCCGACATTTCTTTGGAAAAGGCTCTGGAGGACGTCTAGAGGTTGTACCAACATGTTTAGATTGTGAGTCTTGGGGAATAGATCCAAGACCTTGCATGCAGATTTGTTCTTTGACTTGGATGGCTCTAAAATACCTTGCTCGTGAAGGCCTAGACCTTTTCCTTGATAGTTCATGTTCTTGAGCATTCAATCCATGATAGGATTTTTGTTATTCTGAAAACATGATGCGAGTCCATTATTAGGTGGGGGATGATGGGTGGTATATACACTGTGTTTTTCTTCTGCAAGGAGGCTACCATGGAAGAATGTGAGTACCAAGGGGATATGCAAGCGGTGTGGGGATAGCATTTTTAGGCTGGCGATGGGGATCGTGGAGAAGGAGACGATGGGATAACAACATTTGATGGGTGGTATCCGAGAGGGAGTAGGGGATATGATAGGATCTAATTTTGTGGTAGCAGGCTCATGCAATGGAGATAGAGATGGAATGGTAGAATCTTGAATGTTAAGAGGATCATGGGATGGAATGGATGGGGGACTGTGATCTTGTGGTAGACTAGATGGGATGGTAGGATCTTGATCTGGAGGAGGGGATATGTTGGCATGCTTTGGATCAGGCTTTTGGCATGACTCATCGTGTGCAGGAGGCGTGATAATGGAGTCATGGGGGGACTTTTCAAGTTGGGGAGATGGAAGGATAGAGGATTCAAAATATTCCTGGGGATGGATACTAGGAGTGGAGGAAGTGGATTGGATGTCGTTGATAGGTTCGACGGCTCTTGGAGTAGGGGGTGGGTGTTCAATGGATTTGGTAGATGTGATGGTAGGAGATGGGGACTTAGTGGATTCAGGGGATGTGATGGTAGGAGATGGGGACTCAGTGGATTCAGAGGATGTGATGGTAGGAGATGGGGACTCAGTGGATTCAGAGGATGTGATGGTATCATCAATGATAGGTGTTGGATGGAGAAGGGTCTCGTCACTAACGATCATGGATGATGGGTTGGGATGGCATGGTTCCACGACTGCAATGTGTGGAGTGGGGGATGTTTCCTTTGTTATAAGTCCTTGGAGAAACTTGAATATGCTAGGATGAGATGGCGAGGCTGGAGTGGATGAAGACATGGATTAGTGGACTAGGATTAGGACTAGGGATTGGTGGGCTAGGATTAGATAGGGGAATGGGATTGGATGCAGGACTGGGAATAGATGGAGGATTAGGTGAAGGGTTAAGATAGGGGTATTGGCATGGTGAATTAGGACACAGGGATGTGGGTGGTGGATTGTAGTAAGGGTATGGGGATGGTGGATTAGGATGAGAAGATTGAGGTGGCGGATTAATATAGGGAGATGCAGATGTTGGATTAGGGTAAGTTGGTGGGTGTGTTTGACTAGGATAGGAAGATGTGAATGTAGGATTAGGCTGAGTGGATTGGTATGGGAGATTAGGGTAGTGGGTACATGTGGATGGAGGATTGAAATAAGAGGATGTGGATGGGGGATCAAGATAGGGGGATTGTGATGGAAAACTAGGATAAGGGGATGACGTAGATGAAGGATATGATGGATATGATGGACATCCCTTGTCAAAGGTAGCATAAGGAGTGTGATTAGGCATAAATGAAGACATGATGGGATAACTCAATGGGGCGATTGGATTTTGGAATGTGGGTGGAGAAAGCTTACTAGCAATGATAGTGTTAAGGGGATCTATGTCGTATACCTCTTGATCAACAAGACTTTCATTATCATCATTGACGTAATTAGGGTTTCCCTTGACCACTATTGATGGAGGATAAGAATTCATGATGATGAAAGGATAAAGAGGATGGATAAATATTTTAGATGGAAATGGACAAAAGCTCAAATCGGGATTGGATTAAAGCTCATATTAGGATGATTGGATTGGATTATCAAGGGATGATTACGACACCGAATCTTCCTCGAGATGGAAGTAGATTGATTGGGTTGAAGGTGATTGGATAGGGATGCGATTTGATTGGATTGGATTGGATTGGATTGGATTGGATTGATCGATTGAAAGATGGGATGATGGATCGGATAGGATGACGAAAGGGACTGTAAACACCGTTCAAAGATTACCCTAGGTGACGTAGGCTACTGATTGATCAGATTAAAGGATGAATGGATGATTGTGGCACCAAATCCACTTTGAGATTGAAAATGGATTGATTGGGCCGACGATGATGATTGACTTAGGATGGGTGACAATCCTAAGAGGATGTTAATGATGATGATCAGATCAAACACTTCGGTCAATTTGGATAATAACTCGAGACGAAGTCCAGGGGATTTGGATGAGGAAAGGGATGATTTGATTGGAGAAATAGATGATAGAAATGGATAAACAAATACTAAAAATGAGCAAATGGTTGATCGGGACAGATGAACGATTACTCGGAATGAGTAAACAAATGATCAGAACGATAGAACAAGGGTTCAAAATGATGAAAGGAGGTGTGAAATGTATGAATGTTTACTCAGAATGAGTAAACGGATGATCAGAATGATAGAACGAGAGTTTGGAATGATGAAAGGATGTGTCAAATGGATGAACGTTTACTCGGAACAAGTAAATGTATGATCAGAATGATAGAACCAGAGTTTGGAATGATGAAAGGATATGTGAAATGGATGAATGTTTACTTGAAATGAGTAAACGGATGATCAGAATGATAGAACCAGAGTTCTAAATGATGAAAGGATGTGTTGAATGGATGAACATTTACTTAGAATGAGTAAATGGATGATCAGAATGATAGAACGAGAGTTCAGAATGATGAAAGGATATGTGAAATGGATGAATGTTTACTCAAAACGAGTAAACGGATGATCGAAATGACAAAATGAGAGTTCAGAATGAGGAAAGGACGTGTTGAATGGACGAATATTTACTCAGAATGAGTAAACAGAGAGAATGGTAGGGTATACCCACCTCGAGGAGGCAGATGGTGAAGAAAAAGGTGCCCTGGTCAACTTCTCAAAAGTATGAAGTGGTATATATCATCAGAAAGAGCACGAAAAAATGAGAAGAACTACCTTTGAACAGAGTCAATCGGATAAACAGTGTGGAAATGGTGGCCCCAGGAAGAAAGAGCAGAAGGACAGGTCCGCCACAGCATAAGGACAGGTCTACCACAATAGGACAAGTCTGCCACCGGAGAGGGACAGATCCGCCAAAGGATAAGTTTAAGCTTGATTTTTTTGATGGATGGGTAAGGCAAAGGACCCAAAATACAAAAAACACTGATAATGACTAGTTTTGCACAAGAAAGACAATTCAGACAACACAACCCTAAGATTTAGTAGAAACGAGTATGGCCAACAAAGTTTTCTACTCTAGGATGAACATGGTTGCTAAGGAGTCCTCGATATACACCCAGTACGTGAGGCCCAAACCGTGAACACCAACCCATTACAAGCGTGATTCGGGAACCTTAGCGAGATACTAAAGGCTTGGACCAACTCTTCATGTCATCCCAACGCTTCACCAATTACAACGTGGTTGGATTAAGGTACATCTTTCACTCTCCCTCCTTTATATACCCCGCCGGTACGCGTGGTTGGAATCATCCCTTGGGGTGATGAAATCCCCAAGCAGGTCCCACTAAGAAAATGAAAATGGGGTGACTCAAAGGACTTGGAAAGCTACGATTTCTCATCACCCAGGATCACCAAATGGCACAAGGGGATTGGATACGTCAAATAGCCTTCCACAAGCATGCCAAACAAGGTTTATTGACCCCTCTAGTTAAACTATGTGCCTACTTTACTAAAGGACAGTTGGTAAGAACTTGAAATTTCACCTTCGGGAGGTCAGGTCTGCCACTCTATAAGGACAGGTCCCCCACTGCATCAAGACAGGTCCGCCACAGCATAAGGACAGGTTTGCCACTGCATTAGGACAGGTCCGCCACAGCATAAGGACAGGTCCGCCACTGCATAAGGACAGGTCCACCACTGTATTAGGATAGGTCTGCCACAACATAAGGACAGGTCTGCCACTACATTAGGACAGGTTTGCCATAGCATAAGGATAGGTCCGCCACTACATTAGGACAGGTCCGCCACAGCATAAGGACAGGTCCGCCACAACAGGACATGTCCGCCACTGCATTAGGACAGGTCTGCCACTGCATAAGGACAAGTCTGCCACTGCATTAGGACAGGTCCACCACAACATAAGGACAGGTCTTCCACTGCATTAGGACAGGTCCACCACAGCATAAGGACAGGTCCGCCACTGCATTAGGACAGGTCCGCCACAGCATAAGGATAGGTCCGCCATAGCAAGACAGGTCCGCCACTCTGTCAGGACAGGTCCGCCACTCCAGGACAGGTCTGCCACTCCAGGACAGGTCTGCCACTCCAGGATAGGTCCGCCACCCTAGGACAGGTCCGCCACCAGAGTAAAAAAAGTGCCTCGGCCAACTTCTCAAAAGTATCAAGTGTTATATATTGTTGGAAAGAGCACTGACAAATAAGAAGAACTGCCTTTGAACGGAGTCAGTCAGACAAACGGTGTGGAAATGGCGGCCCCGAGAAGAAAGAGAAGAAGGACAGGTCCGCCACTACATAAGGACAGGTCTGCCACTCTGCAGGGACAGGTCTGCCACTCTGCATGGACAGGTCTGCCACTCTGCAAAAAATACAAAAAATAACAAACATGAAAGAAAAAGACCTGTTTGTGGGTCCCATCAGGTGTGCCAAAAATGTGATAGGTCGAATGTAAGCGTTAGAAAATGAGCAGCAAACTAAAGAGTGCAAATAAACACCAAAACAACCTACACCTCAAGATTAGCCTAAGTTGGAATCAACACAAGATAAAAGCAACAAATGGAACTTTATACCTTGTCTCGAATCGATCCTTTGGTTGGCCCTTCGATCTTTGATGTGTATGCTCCTTGGATGGCAAGATGCAAGCTAGATGATGATGTGAAGATGGATGGAAACAAGATAAGCATGAAAATGGCTAAGTGTAGATTGAGAATAAAATTGCAAGAGTTTGGCTAGCAAAATGATCTCTCCCAAAATGAGAGAAAAGAGGGTATTTATAGGAATTTTGAGAATTCCTATAAGAGATGGATGGTCAAGATTGAGCCACCAATATCAAGATGTAGGGCTAAGGTGAGTTGAGAACTCACAAGCCCTCACATCTTGACATGTGGCATGTGATATAGCCCTAAAAGGTGAAGTGGACATGAGGTGGAAGGAGAAGTACATGACATGGAGGGGGGTACAAAGTACATTGGGATTAGACAAGATCTCATAAAAGAGGTCCTTGTCCCCATGTGGGTGAGAGGACATGTGAGGAATTAAAAATTCCTCAAATATGCTCATGGGGAGATGGGAAAGAATAAAGAATAGGTGAAGGACATGTGGGGAGAAGTGAAGGAATTAAAAATTCCTTTTGGGTGCCTTGGGGGATTAAAAGGTGAATTAAAAATTCACATGGGGAAGTGGAGTGCCTTGTCCAAAAAGAGAAAGCCTTTAATAAGCTTGACTTAAGGACACATGCCATAGGTGGGAGGAGGATTAGGTTAGGCTAATCAAATGATTAAGGTTGTGCAAGTACTCAGTTAGATGGACTAATAACTCATTAGAAGCAAGTGGGAGATTATGGAGGATGTGACCCTAATGATGATTAAGGGTGTGCACATGCTAACCCTAGTTAATTAGAAGAAGATGAAGTAATTGAGATGGATTAGGGACCAACTTGTAAAAGTTGGAGGATGTGACCATGAGAGAGAAAAGAGGAATTAAAAAATGAATTTTAATTCCAAAAGGGGAATATGACTAAATTAAATAAAATGGTTAATTTATTTAATTTAGAGGAGGAAAAGGGGTAAAGTATTTATTAAATTAAATACTTTAGGACCCTTATGTAAGATGCAAGGTATTAATTAAACAAATGGTTTAATTAATATTGACAGAGGGGATGAGCAATTGGATGAATAAGGAGACGTGTTTGATCATATGGAAGTGATCAAATTGGACGTCTACAAGTACTACCTATGATACTTGAAGTAACACTACTACACTTATTCCTCACCATCATAGGTTCATCAAACTATACTGTAAAGTTAAAAATTTCATAATCTACATCATGATGAGGTGTAAAATTATATTCCAAATTTTTGTCAAATTGGAAAGCATCATAAGTACTCTGACTTCTATTTGGCTAATCTTTCACAAGATCAGGGAAGAAAAAATTAGAATTAGGTATACCTTCCACCTACTTTTCACAAGTAGTGTCCTTAAGGGGTGAAAGAAGTTCCATAATCAGATCCATAAGATAAGGATAATCTGCAAAAAATTCAACTGCAACTTTACACTGACCAAGAACATTCCATTGGTTATCTGTATTTTCAAATTGTTCAACATATGGATGAAACAACTATGTAGAATTTGTGTATTTCTCCTCTTCAGTATAACATGGTGTTACTTGAGCATCCATGCATTCAACTTGATTTTCTTTTTGATCATTGAGGAGGGAACCTTCTTCAATAGCATGGCCCATATTATCCTACAAAACATGAGTGGGTGACAATTCAACCATCTTTTCAAGAAGATAGCTAATTAATGCAGAGGAGTCATCATAAACATTTATATTTATCCTTATAGTAGTGTCACATTCAAAATTGTCTTCATAATCTTTATCTTCCTCATTACATGAGATACTATCCGACTTGAGTTTCAACACATGCGAACTAGCCTCTAGATGCTCATCAATTACAATTTTCTCATTCACATGTTGGGAAACCAACTCACTAGAGGCATCTACAAAAAAGAGGATTTCTCTTATACCAATAGGAATCATCATTCATAATTTCCCTATTGAATGCATATTCATGAAATAGAGGATTCTAGCATACCTCCATGATAATTGGATGCATCTCATCATCTTCAATGTCAGGATCCCAAAAATTTTAATCTTCCATCCATTCAAAATCAGAGTAGTCACTTGAGGGGTAAAGAGAAACACATTGAGTATCCTCTTCATCATATGTACTTATGAAAATTCATCCATGTTCAAAGAACTCTTCACATGAGGAAAATTGTTCACTACCTAGAAAACATATTCCCTCAAGGCTATTAACATATCCCCTACTAGAAGCAAGGGATTCCACCTCCACTACATAACAAGAACCATATTCAATAGAATACTACCCAGAATTGATCTCACACTCTGTCTCTTCATCCTTTTCACTATTGCATGCACTTCCTTCTATGTTGCTTGTGAAATAACAACATTTAATATCCAATTGCTCAGACTCTATCACTTCTCCTTGATATGTCAATCTTAGTATTTGATCTTCGTCAAAATGACAACTATTACCCACATTTTTGGAAATAATAGGGGGCATGTGACCATGCTCACCATCTTCTAGAGTGTTTATCCAATCCACGACCTGATCAATACTTTGAGACTTTAATTTTTTAATCCATTGGCTTGATCCTGATTTATAAGCCTCAAAAAAAAAATTAATGCACATCAACTCATTAGGCCTAAAATCTCTAAGTATCTCCATCAAGACATCCAAGAATCCTGACAACAAGTCATATGGTGACTCACTTACATGTCTCTTCATTTCATACAACTTTCCAATAAAGGAAATCAAGTCAGTCTTTCACATCCCAGGTTGATGTGAAGTTGATGCTCTCTCTTGCTCTGCATCTCTTTGAAATGATGTAGATATAACATCTAAAAGTTCCCCTTCTTGAAAAAAACCTTTACTTTCTGATTGACTTGGCTCAATTGATTGAATACTACTAGAGCTTGTTGTGTTAGTCATTCTAGGTCTCCTCATAATTGATTATTTCAATTTATTCTCAATATTCATAGTCTCTTGGTAATCTTGTTACAGGGTAGTAGGATCTTTATCCCTTAGTAGGAAACTTGTCTTTCTATCAAATTTTCCCAAATATACAACCAAACACACTGCATCATTTGATCTCATGTGCTCAGGGATTTCTCTTATGACCTTGGAAAATCTAAGGCTGAAATCAAGGATCAACTCTTCTTTATCCTTGGAGATCTTCATGAAATTTCTCCTTGCGATACTTGGATTGATTATCTCACCAAATTTCTCCATGAAAGAAGCATTAAGTTCATTCCAACAATGTACAAAAGTCACTGGAAAAAAGGATAACTAGTCTCTTGCATCTCCTTTTAGTGATTGAACAAATAGCTTCATCACCACATCTTCAAAATCTATCTCATAATCACACATCACATTAGCAAATTCTTGTACATGCTTGTTGATTCTAACTTTTCACCACTGAACTTTTGTATTTTATCCTTGATCTTTTGTGGTACAATATTTGGATAACCACAAATATTTTCAAAGTTGATAGCCTTGTACCTATCAATATTGAAACTGCCTTGGTAAAACAATGACTTCTCACCATGCATGCTTTTGTCCATATTTATACTAGATGGCATAAATTGATAAATTACTTTAAACTTCTTGAAAAGGAATTTATAATATACTCATAAATTATACAATATTACTTCAATTCCCTTTACAAATATGATCCTAAGCCTCTAGCATGTGTATTCCTTACAAAATGCTGCATAAGATCTAACAGTATGACATGCTTCTTTCATCACAATGCACAGATTTCAACATATACACCAAAGCATGCTAAAATACCACAAATGTTCCCTCATCTAGTGCTAATGCACCTATCAGGGAACCATTTACATCTTGAGTACTAGAAATTTATCCTGATCTACCCATAATATGCTCAAAATTTCTCAATTTCTATAAGAATAACTTGTAATTTGTAGCAACAAAATGTTCTTTATCCTTGAAGTTACATATTTGAGAAATTAATGTACGCTTTATCAGGTTCTTTTGAGTCAAATTCACCACCTCCTTGAAGAGGACTAAAATTCAAATGAGATGAAGTTTATTTTACAAATAGGAAATGTTCTAGGCTATCTTCCACAATAGAGTCATGTTCGGATCCTTCAATGTCTACTACACTTTGATTGTATACCAGGTTCTAGAATTTTCCAATATTTGAACAAGATGTTTAGATCCACATTACCATTTGACTCTACATGTTATATCTGTGCTTGGAGAATGAGAATATCCCCAATAGAGTCAGCATTCTATTGGTGTTTTTCCCAGTACACCTAAGGAATCTCTAAAGAGTAGCCAACACCCATGCTCAAAACCCTTACAATGAATGGCCAACTAATAAGATCTAGTCAATGACTAGAATCTTCTACACTTTAGGTTCTATGGGACAAAGGAGGGTGTTGCTAAGAGATATTTAATTTGGAAATCTTAATGAATGACAAATGAAATCACAAATTGGTTCCTATGAAGGGTAAATGATAGAATTCACTCAAAGGATGGCTGGTCTTCGAACAAATTTCAATCAATCTACCAAGAATAGGGAAGGTATCTCACATACATGCTTCATTATATATCAATATCAAAATATTTGCATTCTAATCTTGAATCAACAATCTAATACTTTATTGTTACTTAAGATGCAAATAACAAGACAAATAGACTAGTGCTTTCATCAATTGGGCAATAGAGTTATACATATTATGACATGTCATGAATAAATTATTTAAAGCTAATAATTATGGAATATTTCCATAAGGGCTTGCTTTATGGAGAGTTGCTACATATATTTAATTACTTCTTACCAAATTCTCAACAAATCATTACAAGTCCATGACCTCATTTAAACATTTAGTCGATTCATTGAATCAAAGAAAAAATAAAGGCATGAATTCAAATGAAACATTTGAAAATGAACCAAATATGCTTGATATTTTATTTCATAACTTGAAGAATGATTTATAGAGAAGAGCATATGATCTATATATGAAGTTTATTTTCAATATTAGTAATTTCTACATAACTATTTAAGATTTTCATATGTAAAGTTTGAAACCCAAGACAAACTCACTACCCTATTCTCTGGTATTTCTTGTTATCTACCATTTTACATATCAAACTTGAAGACTCAAAAATAAGAACCCCCTACAAGTGAGCCCTGAATTCCCTTTTATAGAACAAGGGAGCCAACAAGCTTCAAGTTTGAAATGTAGTTTCATTACAAAAATTCCATTTCATCCCTAATTTCACTTACATTTCAAAATTCCCCATGTACTGATTCTATAGGAACATGTTGAAAATGGGGAAAACCAATTTGCAGCTGTCACCAAAAGGGAAAATGAAAAGTACCACCAAAATTCCCCTTTGTCACTAGGTATGCAACGAACTAGATGTCCACATCACCACAAAGGTGCACAGTCAGCACCAAACCCAAAAACCAACAACCACATATGCTGAAGAAGAGAGTGACTACCACAACAACTTATCAAAACCAAAATTTTCCATCCCACATGGCACCTCCTCACTGACCAACGTCCCTGCCTTTACCAGTGCCCACACTACAATACATGCACCCATTAAGCATCATTATAAGGGAGGGAGAGGAAACCTTAGGTCCCTCCTCATCTTTGTCCTTGTGTAGCATAGTGTCAACCCGCTTGCTTGGAGTCCTGACAACTAGTGGAGGGATGAACAATATCTCTTCACTAGGAGCTTGAATTTGACCCAAAGTTGTGGGATACTAATAATAGCCTGACTTTTCCTCCATCTCACTATCTGATGGGCTATCTATGAGATCGATGGGTGAATTCTAGCATCTGAAGGAGCCACTCCCATACCTTATTTTTCTACCAGCTCTGGTAACAGATGACAAAGTTGCTTTAGGCTGGCCAGGTTTGAAATCCAATAGGGCATCATTTCTTTTTCTTCAGCCAATAGCACTAACCCACCTTGGATGACAACCTCTCCATCAGTGAGCTCTGTGCAATTCATAAACTGAATGGTTTGAACGTGTCAAAATCTTGTTGATCTCACAGCTTTTAACAAGTGTTCACTTTCTCCTCACGAGCTAGTGGGGAACTATAGGGATTATCCCTAGCATTTGATCTCAGCTGTCAGCTTAGAACAAAAATCCATGAGCTTGATAGTGGAAACTAGGCCCCATGCCATATGAAGAAACATGTCCTCATTTCACTTCTCTCGCACTAAATAACCAACTGACACCTTGCAAGTACGACCTGGTAGGGTACGATTGAGATCTCCTCCCACATCCTCGAATCTCAAAAATTTGCACACACGACATAGTTAGCATTTAATAAAGGGCCTTGGCTAGGCTAATGGTGATGTGACCCTTGTAGGGTGATGAATTAAGCTTAAATCATTGAGAAAAATTAATCCCCGACTTAGGAAACAACTAAGGTCAATGAGCCAATTGGGTGACCAATGCTCTTAACCAAAGGGGTCAATAGGAAAACATATATAGTGGCTCAAGAAATGACTCAAGGAGCCAAAAACTACCAGGGAAAGTCAATGCACAATTAAAAGGCTTGAATGCTTCAAAGGTAAAACAATACTCATACATGGAGACATAGGTTTTGATTGCCAATAGGGTCCATAAGCTACCTAAAAATTGGCAAATTTTGGAAGCTGCATCATGTTGTAAAACATTTCTACACTTTTTGAGACTCTATTTAATATAATTCACCTAAAATTCATCTTTTTATTCATTACCAAGTCCTATTTTGAAGTTTTGTAAAGTCTTGTAACAATGATTCATGCTTTTCTAGGCACATTTTCCTTATTTACACCTTTCTTATGTCTTTTATGACCTCTTTGTGCCCTTATAAGGCTTAATTAAGTGTGTTTTTGAATGTAAACCAAACACACAACATTAAATGAAAGTTAATTACTGACACCCACTTACAAGCCTAGGGTGTGACCCATTCACCATGGGTGGTGAATGAGTCCCCGTTGGCACCAAATTCAAAATATTTTAATTTTTCTTTCAGGTTTTATTTAAAATCACCTTATGTCAGCCTATGATGAGGTATTATTAGGTTACTAAGGCACAAGAATGTATAAATAAGTGTTTTTACATCCATTCTAACACCCATTCATTCAATAATTCATCAAATTCACTTATTCACTTAATCATCCAATCATTCAAGCATTTTGCATCATTGAATCAAGCAATTGTCAAGTATTGTGGAGCAACCATTGAATTATCTTTAGATTTCTTCAAAAAGGGCTTGGTAAGTTGATATCATTTTCATGTTATTCATTTATCATTCTCTTTCATTTCATTATTTCATTAAGGGTTTCATTACCAAAGTGGGATTTGACCAAGGTAAATTCCTATAACCCAACCCTTGACCATTTTCCCCCTTTTGTATGTGTGTTTACAAACATGTGTATGAAGATTTGACAAGTATTTAGGTGTTGAAAAGTGGATAAAAAGTAAACAAAGTTTTTCAATTCAACTACATCATATTTCAAGCTTGGAGTAGACCTATAGGTTATTTTTTGTAGATTTGACTTTGACAACCCGACAAGTAGACAATCTCAGATCTAGTGCTATAGAATTGGTCCCTGATTTCTCAAAATTTTAGGAGAGGAATAATTCATCATCTATGGTGAATGAGTCCCACCTTAAGGATGGAAATCCGTATTTTTTCAGATTCTATATCCCAACACTTAGAAACCAGCACCTGACAAGTTTTCAGCAGAAGCAGGACTAATTCGCCATCAGTGGCGAATGAGTCCCACTAGTGATTTTCAATAATTTCTATTAGCTTTCAGAACATTCTAGAATCTCCATCAAACATCTAGGTGCACTCAGTTTTAGTTTTTTAGTTTTTTGCTTATTCATTTATTCATGTTTAATTCATGTTTGCAATCATCACTGTGTTTTCCAACATTGCATAGTTCTTAGGTTTTGCATTCATATTCATTCAAAAATTTGATTTAAGTGCACTTATATAATCTCATTTAGGCTTAATTACATCATACATCACATTATTTGAGTGAAATCGTTAGATTTCCTTGAGTAGGGTTTGTCTCTCTCCTTTTAGGTGAAACATCTTAAGAGTGTAAGAGTAGTCTATGAGCCCTACCCAAAAATCAATGGTTCATTTTGGTGAACCTACATATAGAGCACTTTACATTTCTGATTTCAATTGCATCTTGCATCCTAGACTTCATTTGCATCAACATTCAATTAGGGTATTGTTTTCTTTTTGCAACCTAGGGTTTCTTTAACTTGCAATAGTGAAAGACTCATTTAGATTTCATTTTTGCATCATAAATCATTAAAAAAAAAAAAAAAAAATCATCTGCATCCTTCATTGGCATCTAAAAAGCATAAAATTCACTTTACATATTCTGAAAAACACAAAAAAAATACTAGTTGGACTCATTCGCCACGTAGGGAAAATTAGTCCACCTGCACATTTCAAATTTCACTTTCAGACATTTTCTGGGAATTTCTTGCATTTTTGTTCTTTGTTGTTACTTCTCTACTTCAATTTATAGAATTACTATTATTTTTCATTTTTCACTCCTAGATTACATTGCATTTACATTCACCCCATCCTTTGTGGTACCTGTATGAGTGTTTGGTGTCCCATTGATAATACTTTAGTGAGACGAAGTTCTAGACTCATGGCTTCCCATGATAACACTTTCATTGTGGACCTTGGGATCTCAAGAGCTCCTACTCCTAGTATGGGAAATGGTACATTAGACATGGACAATACCACTTCTATGCCTTCACCCTTCCATCAAATGAATGTTGACACACAAAAAATTTACATTCCGCAAGAAAAAATCATTAATATTCATGAGGATTTTTCCCATTTACAATAAGATGTGTCACTTGAAATCATTTCCATTATTGCTATACCTACCATAGAAAACCTCCATCATTTGACTGAAAGTGATGAGGGCTTACAAGTCATGAAAATAATTGTTGAGATATATTTAACAAGCATGCTTCTCCCACATCAAATCATCAAACATAGTTGTAAGTCAAGGCGGGCCTCATGTTCCTCCTCCTTCAACCATAGCATCTATACCTACTTACACTAATACTCAGGTTACAACTATACCACAGGCTAGTTAGGTGACTCCTCACTTTGTTCTTCCAACTAGCACTCCTAGTTCCTTTGTGGTGTTTAATATTCCATCTTCCGCCATTTTCACTCCACTTAGTGTGCCCTTCACTTGTCCCACAACCACATTCACTCCATCTCCATTTTCCCTTCCACCTCATACCACTTACACTGATCCCCTTATCACCCAGCTTTTTCACATAGTGACCTCCATGCAACAACAAATTTCAACCATAAATCAAAACCAAAATGCACCTCCGACCTACTATGTTCTTGGTAGTCCCTTATCTTTAGAAATCTTGAGAACCCTAATGCCACAAGTAATTGAGTTACCTAGGTTTGAGAAGTATGGTGGTCGGGGAGACCCTACTAACCATGTCAATGTCTATACAACCCTATGCAGTGACTTTGTTCTAGATGATAAACTTTTAGACAAATTGTTTCCTAGAACATATTAGGATATTGCTTTATAGTGGTTTTCCTCTCTACCTAGTCATTACATTAGTTCATTCAATGAACTTTTGGATGCTTTTATTAGTCACTTTCAAGTTCATATGACACCTAAAAATACAATGGTTGACTTAATGAGGTGTAAGCAAGATACAAATGAAAAGATAACTGATTTTGTTTCTCGTTTTTGGTCATTGTATGCTCAAGTTGATGTCCAAGTTCTTGATTCACATCTATAAAAGATGTTTATTAAGAACTTGCAGTCTGATATCCAAGATAGATTAACAATGATGAAATTCCCTTCATTTATGCACCTATGAACTACCTTTTGTGATTACCATAACTTGATTACTAGTCATGATTCAAAGTCCACTTCTAATCGAGTTGAGAAGTTTGACCATACCAACCAAAACAATGTGCAAAAATTTAGAAAAAAAAATAGAAGATTTTTACAATTAAACTCACCTTCTCCACAACCAACCCAACCTATTCAAAATCAAGTGGTAGTTGTTAAAGCAACAGTTCCCTATAATTATGGGGACCTGAAGAGACAATTTACTCATTTTCTTGATAACTTGCACAATACTGTGACCCAATTACTCCAACAACAAATGATCACATTGCTTATTGTTAAACCACTTGATACCATGAAACCTTTACCACCTAACTTTAAACATAATGCTTATTTCCATTTTCATCACCAAAATGACCATGACACCAAACAATGTAAGCATCTAAAACACTTAGTTCAAGACCTCATTGATTTTGGTCATTTGTCCATTGCAGATGTTAATGATCATGACAATAAGTATGTTTCACCCCCTAACCATAATTTAAAAATCTTCACCAACCCTATGCCTAAACATAATATTTCATTTGTTAACGCTAGTGAAAATCCAAACCCTCAAGTCATGAACATTGATACAAATCATGAACATGTTATAACTTCAAATGTTACCCAAGTTAATCCTATGGATGAACTTGTGGGTGTGGTAAACATTGTCCCTCATAAGGGCCTGACCATTAAAACTCTTTTTATTACCTTTTCCCACAAGGATATACTAAATAGCCTCCCTAATGGTCCTCTCTACATAGCTGATAAAATCTATAATAAACCTACAAATGGGATATTAATAGATCTTGCTTGTGGTGAGAATGTGATCATAGAATAATTTTTAGTCTTACGTGATCTATATCAAGATGAATGTGATAAATAAACTTAATGGATTAAAACACATAATGGTTTTGTGTGCCCTACGATTAGATTGATCATACTCCCATTGCAAATAGGACCATAAACTTTGGATGTGACATTTTATATTATTTCATAATCAAACCAATTTTGTTTACAGTTGGGTCATCCTTGGTTGCGCTTGATGAAAGTGGTCCCCTCAGTTGTTCATAAATTTTTGAATTTTCTACATAACAATGAAATATTTATAGTACATCATAGTGGCTTTAATCCGTTATTCTCCAAAGGTAATTTTTCCCTAGAAGCCTATTGGCCTAAGCCTATGGAACCTATTACCCCTCGTAAGGACTTCCTTTTCATAGCCTATCAAAAGTTTAAAGCCAAACGCATAGCCAAATTATCTCTTTGGAACATGTCCACATCTGTTTCCACTCCTCCTATCCTAGATGAAACCATGATTCAACTTGAGTATGAAATTGAAGAACCAAAAAAAACTAGTGAGAAACTTCCTATGGATACTTCTCCTTCCTCATTTAAGAGACCAAGAGAAAATGATCCCAACCTTGTCATGACTCCTTGCATTAAAAAGGTGTATAAAGCTAAAGAGAAGATGATTAATCCTTCTCCTTTCATTCCTTTTGTCCTTCCCCCTAGGAAGAAAATTAACCTATGATAGATCCCACTCTTACACCTCAAAAAATTCAAAATATGATTAAATGCAACTATGGTGCAAGGGAGTGTAGGCATCATCATCATCTCCTTGCTCGATAGCCTCAAATGGAAGAAAACAAAAAAAACCAACCCCTTCCTTTAAAAAAAATAATACCTAAAAACCCTCCTGACCCACCACAAGATATTCCATCACCACCTTCACAACAAAATAATCCAATACAACAACTTCTAATGTTGATACATCCTTCCTTGGAGATTACCCTATGCCCTCTTTTCATGATAAATTTGGATGATGATGATGAGGAGATTGCTAAAATAGATGAGGAGGTGCATAATAATTCGAATTCTTTATTCTCCTCTTCTATGAGCTTAGATGATAAATCTTTCATACCAAGTGCAGAACTTGGTGATTGTCCTAGTTTGGCACTTGAAATTCCTCCATTGGATAGTCAACTGCCCTTGCAATACGATGATCATGAATGGGAAGTAGAAGATCTATTAGATGGTTGAATTGTAGGTGCCTCCCTCATCTTTTTACATCATTATTTTCAATTTTTTTCTATGTGTATTGTGTTCCCCTGTATTGTGTGTTTGTTTTTCTCTCTCTCTTTGTACACTTCTTCTATATATACCTCTATTCTTCTATATGTTGTACATTGCCTTTCATCTTTTTCTTTTGTTTTGTGTTTTCCTTTTTGGGGATGATGCAAAGTGTTGAGACATCATATGTCTCTTCCATGTTAACCCAAAAGGTCTCTTTTTCTTTTTCACTTTTCTTTTCTTATGTTTTTCCTTTTGGGTATGATGGAAGGAATTGAGACCAAAATTTCCCCTTCATGTTGACCCAAAAGTCCTTCTTTTCCACTTTTTCTTTCACTTTCACCTTGTACTTTCACCTTTTTCTTTTGTTTTTTGTTTTCCCTTTGGGGATGATGCAAATCATTGAGACCGCAATGTCTCTTTCATGTTGACCAAAAAACAACTTTCTTTTTATTTTCTTTTTCTCTCTCTATGTGTCATTCTTCTCATTTTATGTGCTTTGGCAAATGATAACAATTTTGAGCTCTTCAATACAAACATTGTAGCAATGAACATACTGACCCCAAATCCATAGATCCCTTATATGTTTGGTGTGTTCTTTTTTTATGGGGAAACTCCTTCTTGTTCTTCTTCTTTTTCTTCCATTTACATGACACAACCTAACTTAGAAACATATGACTTGGAATAGAGGCTTTCCAAGTTAGCTCTCATGTCTTTTTTTTCTTTTTTCATTCTTCCCTTGGCTACTTTAAAGTAATTTCTCATAGAATAGTGTTTCACAATTCCTTTAAAGTGGGGGGCATACATTGGAATCATTTTATTTTACATTCTTGGTTCTTAGTGTAGCCTTGTCACTTCATATGATGTGTTTCTTACTTTGTGGAAAACATTGGGTGTAATTTCCTTCATAAGTGTGATCTATCTTAGCATATTACATTCCTCTTGGTGACCTGATGTGACACAATGCATCCCCTAAAATTTGAATATATTATTATTTGATTGGTTCTCTCTTGGAGACATTAGACAAAATGTTCCCTAAGTGATAAACCTTACATGAACTTAGCAAGACTCATTTGAACTTCAACACTTTTTATATTTTTACATTTTTACATTCTACATCTTTTCCATCTTGCATAATGCAACTTGTATGCTTGTGGTACCTTGCATTTGTTCATTAGTTCTAAGCATGTACAAAGCTTTACTTGTCTCATGAAGCATGAACTGAAATTTTCCTTTGTGGTTCCTTGTTAAGGTTATTAGGACGTATAACTTTAATATGGTTGAGCGGGAAGCCCACTCAGCAACACTACTTTCCCCATAGCCACCTATGTGTTTGTGAGTGCATACCAACTAATTTATGCACTTCACGTTTCTAGGTCTTCTCACCCAGCGGACCACCATGAGTTTTGTTGCCCTAGAGTGAGTATGCAATTTATTTTTCAAACAATCAGCCTAGATCTAATCCACAACTAGTTGGATAGACAATTGAAGCTTAATTCAATTTCTCTTTCACATGTGTATTCCTTTGTTCTTGTGTTTATTATTCCATGGGATCTTCATCCTAGGGGCTTGATCATCCCTCTTGTTCATTTTCATTACATATTACTAGCATAAGTACATTTGGAATCCTTTTTTATATGCATGGCTACTTCAGTGTGAGTTTGAAGCAAGTTCATCCTCTCACTAAAGTGGGGGCTAAATGCACCATAGAAAACTAACCCCTTATCATTTTCATGGTCTTTTAGGCTTTTCTTCATGATATTTGGTCCATTTTTCTTTTATTTAATATTCTATTGTGGCTTGAATATTCATATTAAGTCCTAAAAATTCAAATTATGACGTCTTGTGATCTAATGTTGTAAAACATTTCTACACTATTCTAGACTTTATTTAATATAATTAACCTAAAATTCATATTTCTATTCATCATCAAGTCCTATTTTGAAGTGTTATAAAGTCTTGTAACAAAGATTCACACCTTTTTAGGCATATTTTCCTCATTTACACCTTTCTTATGCCTTTTATGACCTCTTTATGCCCTTATAAGGCTTAATTAAGTGTGTTTTTGAATGTAAGCCTGACACACAACATTAAATGCATGTTAATTCCAAACACCCACTTACAAGCCTAGGGTGGGACCCATTCACCATGGGTGGCAAGAATGAGGTCCCCTTGGCCCCAAATTCAAAATATTTTAAATTTTCTTTCGGCCTTTTATTTAAAACCACCTTATTTTTGCATGTGATGAGATATTATTAGGTTACTAAGGCACAAGAATGTATAAATAAGTATTTTTACATCCATTCTAACACCCATTCATTCAAGCATTTTGCATCATTGAATCAAGCAATTATCAAGTATTTTGGAGCAACCATTGTATTATCTTCAAATTTCTTCAACAAGGGCTTGGTAAGTTGCTATCATTTTCATGTTATCCATTTATCATTCTCTTTCATTTCATTATTTCATTAAGGGTTTGATTACCAAAGTGGGATTTGACCAAGGAAAATCCCTATAACTTAACCCTTAACCCTTTTTCCCATTTTTTATGTGTGTTTACAGACTTATGTATGCAAATTTGACAAGTATTTAGGTGTTGAAAAGTGGATAAGAAGTCAACAAAGTGTTTTAAGTCAACTACATCATATTTCAAGCTTGGAGAAGACCTATAGGTTGTTTTCTACAAATTTGACTTTGACAACCTAGCAAGAAGACAATCTTAGATTTGGTGCTAAAGAATTGGTTCCTGATTTCTCAAAATTTTGGGAGAGAACTGATTTGCCACCAATGGAAAATGAGTTCCACCTTTATGCTGGAAATCTAGATTTGTTTAGATTCCATATCTCAACACTCAGAAACTAGTTCCTGATAAGTTTTCATCACAAGGAGGACTAATTCATCATTAATAGTGAATGAGTCCCACTGGTGAGTTTTAGTAATTTGTATAAGTTTTCATAACACTCTAGAATTTCCATCGGATATCTAGGTGCACTCTATTTTAGTCTTTTACTTTTCTGCTTTTGCATGTATTCATGTTTAATTCATGTTTGCAATCATCACTATGTTTTCCAACATTGCATAGTTCTTAGGTTTTGCATTCATATTCATTCAAAAAGTTCAATTAATTTCACTTAGATCATCTCATTTAGGCTTAATTACATCATACATTGAATTATTTTATTGAACTTGTTAGATTTCCTTTAGTAGGGTTTGTGTCTCTCCTTTTAGGTAGAACATTCTAAGAGTGTAAGAGTAGTCTATAAGCCCTATCCAAAAATCAACAGTTTAGTATTAAATGTTCACTGCTTTGAATGTTTGCTTCTTTTCTAACATGTTTTTTCTATGCTTCATATTTGTGATCGTTGCTTTCAATGTTCACTAGTTTTGTAATGTACCTTGTATATGCTTTAGATCCATGTACATGTGGTTCATTGATGAGACATCCTGTGAATAATTGTTTTTTTGTCAGACAAGCTTGGTACTAGATGGAGATGAACTCTACTTTGGAGGTTGTTGAATCAAGATGTTTGAAATTAATATGGAGTTTGAATCAAAACATGCTATAGATTTGAAAGAATACTTGGAAACCTTTCTTTAAGGCTAGTTTGTTCTCATAGTTGAAGATGATGATTAAAAAGTTGATTCTTTGACCACTTCTCCCACAATTCTAAGGGACTTTATATTTATTTTTGAATTGAATAACACTAACTACAGTGAATCAAGAGAAAATTTAGCATTTAAATTCATCTAGAAATTACTCTCGAAACCTTTTCCTCCTTAGAAACTTCCATTTTATGCATATCTAATTCCTTTTCCTTCTTACCAACTTCCATTTTCTTGTCCAATGATGAGTTTATAAATCTAAGGTGGTGATTCTTCAAGAGTTCACTTGGCTGCAATCATAGGAATCACGAGTAAATTTTAACTACAAAGTTGCTTTTATGGGAAATAGAATGTTTCTAATAGGAAAGAATAGGAAGATAAATTTCCAATAGGAAAGGCATGCAGTGCTATTCTAAATTCCATTGTTTATAATTTTTTGACAGGCCATTTCATCTCCACTTTGTTCAAATACATTGAGCACCATTAACTATGTTTCCATTCGCATTTCCATGGTGTAGGTGCTCACAATTATATTTCACACATTAGTTGATCAATACTAGCATGATATGAGATTACTTGTCATTTTTTGTATTTTCCTTCAGTGGGAGTGTACGAGCGACATATCAATTAGCATTCAAGGACTTTGTTTCCTCCAAAGACCTCCCCAGTTGTCCTCCATAATCCTAATAATATTGATAAGGTGAGCTAAGATATAGAATATCCGAATCTTAGGTGTGTAGGAACTGCTCACTCTATGTTAATGGCAAGCTTCAGATTATGTCAGGAAATTTAACTCAGTGATTGAAATACTTTGATATAGGTTGTAGTACTTAATAATTTCCCACTTGCAACAATAAATCAAAAAATATTTTTCAATATTAAATGGGAATCAAAATCGAAGTTAGTATGGAGACAATGAATGTGCAAAAAAATTGATAGGATCTGTGCAAAATTTAATTTGTGATTACTACTAACATAACTTGGACTTTTATAGATTACAAACTATCTTGTGCTAGATATCTAGGATTCAACATTGTTATTTAATTGTACTTTTGTTAAGCAAATCTAACTTTTTGTGTTGATTATCTATGGAATTGGCATTAAGTTCCATTAACTGAGAATTTTGCAAATTTCAACTTGGCCTTTACAGAAGAGTAAAAAAATGAACTAAGAGAATCGAAAGTCCTTTATGCTTATAATTATCAAAGTTCTGGCATGTTTCTAAAAATATGATTTTTTTATTGCTCTAACCATTGTTTGTTTTTTCAGAGACTTTGCATGACAATGGTTTGCATCAAGAAACAATGGTGTTCTCTCTTAGATGAGAATAAAATAGCAATATTTGAGTTTGAAAAGTGGGAAAAAACATTTTTAAATGCTATTGTAATAGTCTAGAACATCCATTTACTAATTTTATTTTCTATTTTAGGCCAACTAGACCAAATTGGGTTTAAAATCAATCATTCTTTTGATTTTTTTGAAGTTGGACTAAAATTGAACAATAGATACTTACCAAAAATTTATTTGTGGGCTAAAATTGAACAAGAAAAATTCACACTTAGCTTTTGATGCTTAAAATGAATTCACCTCTATTTTTGGGGATTAAGAAAACTTGTGATTTCTTTGTTTTGTGAGTTTTTGCAATTGGTTTTGAATTTGAATGCTTATGCACTTCTCTCATGCCACTCCATGATCTTGTGAATGAAAATCATTCTTCTAACATTGGTTGTCTAAAATCACCCACACATTTCAATTTGGATCTAAAATTGAACCCTCATGCTAGTGTGAAGGAAAGGAATTTTGTGTGTTCCCTCCTAGCGCTTTACATAATCTAGGTGGTTGAACTACAAATGTACTTCAATTTTTTTTTATCTTTAGAGTTCCTTCCTCCCCACTTCGAAAAGAGAGAATGACCCAAGCAGTAACAAGCTAAAGCCAAGCTCTTTTGAACCACTATATAAATTTGTGGTTGCAAGGAAAGTTTTCAATCAATGGAAAGTGATGCATGATAGCTCTCCCCCCGTATCTTTATGATGCATAAAGCCCTTGTTCTAGGGGATGGGAGACCTCTTGAGGGATTTTATCATAGTATCCCCTAAAATAGATGTCCTTACTACAACCCTTTGTTTAGTGACAAAAATCCTTAATAGTTGTTGGTGCAAGAACAATCATTCTGAAGCCGTCCCACATTTGTACTATTCAAAATAGAAATAGAAAAATCCTTAAGGTCTTCAGATCTTCAAGATTTTGAGATTTGGTGGTCTCAAGAAGTGTGTGCCAAGAAAGGGGAAGCCAGTGTCACCAAATCTCTAATTGTTCAATTTTTCTTAGTATTTGGAGAAATTCGAGTGGGGACTCAACAAGTATAGACATTTCTAACCGAGGGTTGTGCAATTTGTGATTCAATCAAATACATTGCTTGGATCTCAAACTTTGAAACAAACATTCAATAAATCATCAAAATTTCAAACCACTTGGAAAGAGAAAATATCATTGAAGAGTCCAAATATTACTGCTTGTCCCTAGGTATTTTATCCTTAGAGGCTTCTAAATATTTGAGCCCATATCTCAATTTTTTCTCTCCAAAGTTAACCTAGGAAAAGATGGCCTTGATTCTTTGATTTTCACATAATGGACCTTGTGGAATGAAAAAGGAGTTAAGACAGAGACATTTAGTTTGGAAATTAAGCAAGAGGCATTCATGTGGTAAAAATAATTCATTTAACCAAAATCAAATGAATTGAACCCCACACATGTGCTTGTTATATTTTTCCTTATGGTTTTCAAAGAAAAACATTGGTCTTTTGGTTTGAACTAATCATAGGGTAAAGCATGTTCTTCACTATCTTGGTCTTGTAAACAAGGTCCCTCTTAGGTTCATTCAGGATCAAATCAAACAATTCATCCCTCCCAAAAATTTATCATATCCATCCCAAAAAAAACTTTTAGAGCTTTGGAAACATCATTTTAGAATTGGGTAAACCATTTCAAATCAAAATCACCTTGTTTGACTAGATGGGCACTGAGAATGAATCCTTTTTTATACTTCTAGTTAAATTAACACCCCTTTGAACACGTTTATCTTAAGGTCACAAGTCCATCTTAGGATTCACAAAGTTCATTATCCAAATCCAAGAATCAAAATAAAATCCTAAAGTCTTTTTTTTTTCCAAAGTTCTTATAAGTTCAACACCCATATCACTCACCCTTTCATCCTTCATCTCATCATTGGCCCTAAACACCTAAGAGGGTCACTTTTGCAACAAGTTCAAAACACAAGAAAAACATGGAATATAAACTTGATTCATACATCATGAGTAATCTAAATAAACCAAACTATCAAAGCCTTACAATACCAATTGATTATCAAAACTCACATTTATACAATCCATACATGGGATCATTACCTCCTACAAACCTCAATGATACAAAAAATATGAGTATGTCCAATCTAAATTTTGGAACACCTTTCCTTGTGGTAGATTCAAATCAAATTCAAAACCTGCAAATATATAAACCAAACAAAAAATGCATAAGTCTTCAACAAAAAAAATTACCCCACCAAATCAATACATGTCAAATGTGAATATACCAAATACAAGCTTACCAAACATGAACATCTCAAATCCCCACTTGGTGAACTATGGGATATATATGTTTTCAAATCATACCATTGTTGTTCAAAATCCAAAAAATACACTAAAAAACTTGTGCATTAATCCAAGTTAAGGTAACACCATACAAAATCAAGGTTACCTAGATCAAAGCAATGTGAGTCCCAACTACAACAATGTACAATGTCAACCTATAATGCAAAATCTAAACATTGTCCCAATTAAATTTGTGTATGATCCCATACAAACACCACAATTATTCATTCCAAATATGCTTGACCAACAACCAAATCAACTATATAAAGGGCATTAAAATTAAAATCAAGATCAAATTGCTTCACTTACCAAAATAGTTCATTGATTGCACCAAGAGACATCTACATTGATGCAGAGGTAAGGGGACTTCAAACTAACACAAATTCAATGAGCTTTGCAAGACCAAAAATATAACACTTCAAACAAATGAATTTTCTCATAATCTTCCACTATGCTTTTATGAGAGCAAGAAATAAGATAATTTTGACATAATTTGAAAAAAACAACTCAAACCCATGATCTAAAAACTAATTTGGATACCCATCAAGCCCTTCTATAACATATATTAAATGAAAGTCGGGTTGCTTTAGAACATATTCCTCCAAAACTTGTTGCTACACTATCCCAAAGGCCTAAATCTATAAACCTATCTTAAGTAAAATGGCAATAAAAAACTCAAAACTCAGAAATTCGATGAGACCAAAACTAAAAGAAAGCTAGTGGGTATGTGCAAGATCATGATGGGCCAAAAGGTGGCAATATGATGGGTATGTGGCTGATGAATTTTTTTTTACCCAAAACTGGTGAAATGAAAAGGGTTTTTAAAGGAGATTTTCAGCTTTCAATCAATATAAATTATGCTTTACTTTGAATTTAATAAGTATTATGATTCATTTTCTATGCAAATTGTGAGTAAAGTCCTAATTGATAGGTTGATTGAAAACAATCTATAGTTTTCAAATGGTATCACATTTTTTGAATTCAAAACATGTGTCACATTCTATGCTTCACATACTATAGGATTAGAAAAAGAAAAATTGAATCTCATGAAGTTTTGACCAAGTTAAGGTGGTCAGACATAAAAGTATTTATATTTTTAAAAAGTTGTAATAAAAAATTCATAATTAATTATTTAATTGGAAAAAAATACAAAAAAATGCATCACATTGGGACATGAGTCCTCTACTTATATCTAAAATATTATAAAATGTAATTATCATTTTATTGTGGTTAGGGTGGCTAGACAAACACCTACTTATTTTTTCTCGGAAATTTAAGTACTACTACATTGAAATTTAAATTTTTCACCAAATATATTTTATTTTTTAAAAAATAAACCTAGTAGTTTAGAAACTGCATTCGATTTGCTACAAATTCTATTCTTACATATTTTTGAAATAATATAGATAACTTATTCAAATTTTTATGTCAATTTTCCTAACTCTGACTTTTCTAAATTTTTTGCCACTTAAGGGCCTATTTTTTCCATGATGATCTTGTACACACCCTAGTTCAATTCTCCATCCAATACAATCAACTAGAAATCATAAAAATTCTATTAAGAAGGCGAAACCAATGGTTTTGTGTTGATTTCTCTTCAAAATACAAGACACCCACCTTGGTATCACCTTCTCAAGGCCAATTTAAACATATTACATTAGTTTCCTAGCTTCCCTTTGAGTTTCAATGACCAAATAACTTATTTTCGCACAATTACCCTTCATATTCCTCATTTTTGCATTTTTTTCAATTTGACAACATTTTGCAAGATTGACCCCAAATGACACTAAGTACATTGAAAATGGTCTATTATGACCTTATTACATCACATTTAGACTCAACAACACAAAAAATCAACATTAGACTAAAATTACACAATTTGACTAGGTGCCCCTGCACCATACTCTCGAAGAAAGAAGAATTGAAGTCCCTTTTGAATTCAAGGTAGGAATTCTCTTGCTTTATGTGTTTTATCTTCTGCCTTTGAATTCCTTAGAAGAGTTCCTTGTTGGCTTCATCTTGAATTTTTTTCATCCTTCCATAAGGTTTTAATAACACAACTCCTTTTACCAAAACTTGTCATGCTAGATGTTTCTCTCCTCTTGAGGTCTATACAATAAACAACCCTTTCCTTTTCTATGGTAATGTCAACTTGACATGGAACCTTTTTTGTGAAATCAAGCCACTCAACCTCATCTTCACCCATTTGTTTGATCAATGCAAATAGATAATAGGTTGCACCCTTGTCCTCTATCACCTTGAAGGTTTTGTCCTCCCACTTTGCATGAGAACTAACACTTTTCCTTGTAGCATAATCTATTACCACGTCAACATGTTCTTGTAAAAAAATTTAAACCTCAAACCGTAATGTATAAAGCCTAACTGTTGTTATAACAATCATATATTTACTCACCTTTTTATCATCTACTTCTTCCTCTTGTCTTGCACTTTGTTGTTCAATCAAGGACTCTTTAATGTTTGATTTTGTTGCTCCCACTTGTCTTCTTCCTTTAACAATCTTCTTGATAGGCCAAATAGCCTTCTTCTTAACTGGTAAATGCCAACTTTGCTGTTGCATCTCAATCTTCAATCTTTCTTCCATCTGTTCTTGAATTTCCATCATTAGTTCCAAAGCCTAACTTAACTCTTTTATCTCTTGATCAACATCTATTTGGTCTGCCTTCTCCTTTGTCTTCTTCATTACCTATTTTTCCTCTTTTTTCCTCTCTTGTTCTTTTTTTTTATGAATCCTCACTTTGCAAGTATCTCTTCAACATATCCATTTTTCCTCCTCGAATTAATTATCTTTCACCTTGCTTCTTCTTGTCTTTGTGATACCTCACTTAGGTCTTCTTCTTTTCCTCACTACCTAGTCTTTTGGCATCTAGGTTCTTCCTTCAACCTACAAAAAAACAACACATTTAAACTCCCAAAACTCACTTGCCCAGATCTTTTGGGATCTGATACCAATTGATGTAGAGGTAAGGGGACTCCAAGCTAACACAAATTCAATGAAATTTTCAAGACCAAAACTCTAACACTTCAAAAAAATGAATTTTCTCATAATCTTCCACTATGTTTTTATGAGATCAGCAAATAAGGTAATTTTCACATAATTCACAAAAGAAAACTCAAACCCATGACATCAAAACTGATTTGGATACCCATTAATCCCTTATATAACATATATTAAATTCAGGTGAGTTACTTTGGCACATATGGGTATGCGCAAGATCATGATGGGCCAAAAAGTGGCAATATGATGGGTATGTGGCTGGAGACTATTTTTTTACCCAAAATTGGTGAAATGAAAAGAGTTTTTAAAAGAGATTCTCATATTTCCACTAATATAAATTATTCTTTACTTTCAATTTAAAAAGTAATTATTATTCATTTTCTATTCAAATTATGACTAAAGTCCTGATTGATAGGCTAGTTGAAAAACATCTATAACTTTCAAATGGTATTACATTTTTTGAATCCAAAACATGCATAACATTTTATGCTTTGTATACTATAGTATTAAAAAAGGAAAAATGAATTTCATGAATTTTTGACCAAGTTAAGGTGGTTGACATATGATTTTTTATATTTTAAAAAAAAAATTCATAAGAAATTCATAATTAATTATTTACTTGGAAAAAAATTACAAAAAAGTATGTGTCACATTGGGGCATGAGTCTTCTATTTATATCTAAAATATTATAAAAAATATTATCATTTTATTGTGGTTAGGGTGGTCAAACAGACACATACTTCTTATTTTTCCCTTGAAATTTAAGTACCACTGCATTGAAATTTCAAATTTTCACCAAATAGATTTTTTCTTTTAAAAAAACCTAGTACTTTAGAAACTACATTCAATTTTCTACAAATTCTATTCTTACATATTTTTGAAATAATATAGATAACTTATTCAATTTTTTACGTCAAGTTACCTAACTCTGAGTTTTCTAATTTTTTTGCCACTTAAGGGGCTATTTTTTCGATGATGATCTTGCACATACCCATATCCCTCAAAAACTTGTTGCTACGTTGTCCCAAAGGCCTAATTTTGCAAAGCTATCTTAAGTACAATGGCGATAAAACAATTAAAACTCAATGAAATTCATTGAGAAAAAAACCAAAAGAAAGATAGTTCAATTGTCCATCTATTAAAATTAACTATAAATCATAAAAAATTATGTATAGAAATGCACAATGCACTGAAACAACAAAAAAAATTGGATTTTTTTTTAAAAAACAAGGGTTTTGTATTGAGTTCTCTTCAAAATACAAGCCACCCACCTTGGTCTTACCTTCTCAAGGTCAATTTAAACATATTACATCAGTTTCCTAGCTTCCCTTTGATTTTCAATGACCAAATAACTTCTTTTCCCAGAATAACCCTTCATATTCCTCATTTTTGCATTTTTTTCAATTTGACAACTTTTGCAAAGTTGACAATATTTTGCAAGATTGACCCCAAATGACACTAAGTACATTGAAAATGTTCTATTATGACCTTATTATATCACATTTAGACTGAACAACACAAAAAATCAACATTAAACTAAAATTGCACAATTTGACTAGGTGCCCCTGCACCATCCACCCAAAAATCTACACACTCCCCCTTGGGTTAAACCATGTCATCAAAATATTAATTTTTCTCCACAACCTCATCATGAATAATATCTCCAATATAAAGAGGTTGGATATCAAGATCAACAACATAAACAATGAGCCCAATCACCACAAGGTCAATTTCAAAAAATATAAATCTTATAAGGTAAAAAATGTGAATACACTTCTTTGGGAGAGCCAATTGAATCCACATTACACAAGCTATTTGATGCAAAAATCATCTCTTCCAAAAGTAAGTGCTTTCAACTCTATCATAAACTTCCCTTGGAATAAGGGTAGATCTTATTGTGAGTATCATAGAGACAATTGTCATAAAACATCAAATTGTATTTGACTTAAAAATATCATCCAAGACCTTCTTGATCAAGGAATAATAACTGTTGAAGACAATGATCAAAATTCAACCACTAGTGATAACTGTGACAATATCTCCACCACAATTGTTGAAAACAATCATTAAGATCTATCCATCAATGAGCACCTTGAAGATGTTTCTACCTCGTCCAATGATCAAATCAACATACATCAAGAGTCACTTTTCAATCATGATCAAAATCCACCAACAATATCCAACAATGATCAAATTCAAGAAATGTTAACATCATTTGATCCTATGGCTAAAAACATTGACAATATCTCCACCATAATTTTTGAGGTTGATGATCAATATTTGTCTACCAATGATCTATTTCAAGGAGTGCTAACATTATTTGATCCTATTGACATAATCCATGATCTATCCACCAATGATCATGTTGGCAATGTATCTACATCACCTAATTAGTTAGAGGACACATCTCAAGAATTTATTCCAAAGCATTATCAACATCATTCACCAAAGTCTAGCAATGGTCCTTTCCAAGACATATTAATATCCTTTGACCTAATGGTTACGGCTATTGAAGGAATCCTCAACTTAACACTTGATCCAAATCCACTCAAATTTCAACAGGATATTGAACTATGACTTCCCATGCCTAATGACAATGTCCAAGAAACTTTAATAAGAAATATATCCTTTGAAAATGGCCCATGTCAAGAACTTGGTCCAAAGTACATCGGAAGCAATTCCAAAATTAACTAAGATCAAGAATTTGTATCTCCAATATTCTACAATGATCTAATGGGAACTTTCCAATGTATACAAGATGTCGCAAATGATGATCATATCCATATAGCACATACTCCTCCATCTACCCATAAGATTCTTTCTTTGCATGGATACGTAGATGATCTTCATTTAGAACATGATTCCTTTACTCCTAACATTATTACATAAAATGAGTAGGTTGTTGATTCCTACAGTCATGCTTGGTTGTCAACATCAAAATAAAATATATCCCAATTTTATATTAAGGAAATCATGTATAAAATTATCCAACATTATCCACCCAAGGAAACATTTCAGACCAAATACTAGGATATTCTAGAGACAATAGAGAAATAAATTGAAATAACATCATTAGTAATGGTCATTTATCAAAGAATTATTGCTAAACATGAAATCTCAAAACAGGAAGAATCAAAGCATGAAGGTACTACTTCCATATTACTGGGGCAACCTCATCTCAAGCAAACATCAACATAGGAAGAATGAAGAATCCTTATGATGAAACAATTTCCAATACTACAACCAGCCACAACATGAATCTTCATCCACCCATCACCCCATCCACAAATTGGGACCAACATCAAAAGAAATATTTGAATCAAAGAGCAAAGAACATTATCAAGGAAAAATAATTTGGGAAGAATAATGGACAAATAAAATACACATGAATACCAAAAAATACAAAGATAGATCATCCCTATAAAACTCCATCATTTAAAGAAACTATGGGGAAAAATAAAAAAGGGAAAAGTATCCATAAAAAATGTCCACAAAGGAAAAAGCAAGCTTGTCAAGCAATGTACAAAGTATGTCAAGTAGTTGATCCTAATTCCTTGCACGCTTCCATATCAGCCCATCATTTCTCATCTTCCTAAGTTCAGAGAGTCAAAGGTTCTAAACTATCAACCAATCCATTTCCTATTCCTAAACACACTCTACCATCCACTCCTCCATGCATGATATCCAATTCTAACAATAACAATGTATTGGCAACCACCCTCATCATAAGGATTTAGAAGACATTCTATTGTGATGTGCACACAAAGACAAAGCTAACTCCAGTATAAAAAAAGTAGATCAAGAATCTCAAAAGTTGTATTCAAGTGCACGTATCTTGGCCAAGCAACTTATTCAAGTAGGATATCAATGGAAAATTATGATAGAAGCACCTACATTTTCACCAGTAGGTTGTTTAGCATGAACTTAAAATCTTTCAAAAAAAAAATGAAAACAGTAAAGATAAAAATCATCCTCTAGTGAAAACCACTATGGTGGCACTTTGGATAGGTACCATGATGAAAACCTGGAAAATAGGCATCATGTGTAGAATCGAGCATCTGTGTGTGCTAGTTTAGGTGAAAGCATCTTATCTCATCCATAATAAATTCCAACATTTCATTCATCCAATCCATCTACATCCATCTTCCAAAGTATCTTGATCTTGATAAAAGTTTGGTATACACTTTACACTTGCTTATGGTAAACATCTTGAAATGGGTCATTTTCATTGATCCTATCCTATCCAACATTATCTGAGCCATGAAGCATTATCCAAATGATCATTCTTTATTTGAACACCTTATCTTATCACAAGATGTTCCATATCCATCCATCCATACATTGCTAGACACCAAGGGAAGATATTTACAACTTTCTTTAGGAATAAATATTGATCTATATCTTCCAACTTATGTGTTGATTTGAACATTGACAAATGTGAAATCAAATTGGTCAAAACATTTGTAAGAAAAAAATCCAAATCACTAGCCCATGGCACATTTTGATGAGAATATGTTCCTTATCAAGCTTTATCTTTCATCAAACATCAATCCAAACAATCAATATCAGTTGTATCTAACATGTGCTTTAGTATTACATCAAATAATTCAAACCAATTTTGTTCCAAATTGAGCCTTTTCAATCTTGATCAATCAAATCCAATCAATCAATCATCATCTTGGGATATCCTTCCCAATCCTCATGTTGCTTAACACTATCCTTCCATTGTTGTGTATCCCCAACAATGTTATAATCATTAATCCATCAATAAAATCAATCAACGTTAGGTTGGTTTTCAAAAAAATCCAAAAATAGATCACTAATATCCTCACATATTTATATCCAAATTGTCAAAATCTAAGAAAATTCAAAAACATTCAAAACATATCAAAATCTAGAAATAGGTCAAAAACTTAGAAAAATTAAAAAAAATGGTATCCAAACTATGTCATCTCTGGGCTTAAACATAGGCAAGGCTAATCATTGATGAGACCCCAAGACCCAAAAACATTTAAATAACTCAAAAAAATCCAAAAGCAACCTCATAAAATTACAAAAACACCAAAAATATTCAAATATTTGAAAAAATCCATCTGTCTCAATTTGCTTCACCCACAATAATAATTCAATTGTCAACTTCACCCTTTGGTAACACAAATAGAAACAATGACAAAAATGAACAAAAGAAAACTTCAAATGCAAAATCATAATCAAAACAACAAACTTTTTGAAATGAAAAATCAAAATTTAAACAGCAAACTTTTTAAAATGCCAAATCAATATCAAAACAAAAAAAATTAAAATGCAAAATCAAACTTGATCTTTTTAGCAAACTGGTGTAGGAGCACCTAGGGAACAACAGGCAGTTCCACTAGGTAAATAAGAAATTATCTAGAAGGATAATTTTGTTTTGTTTTCATAAAGGTCATGTTGACTATTGTGTAGAGAGATTAGAGATGTTTTTGATCTTTAGGAAAGAAGTTGACAAGAGATAAATAGGTTTAGAACATCATCTTGCTAAGTTGTCAAAAGTTGGCAAAGTTTGAAAAACATAGTGGGTTTTATAACTTTTGCCATTAGGTCATAAATAGGTTTGACCAAAGAAAGTTAACTATTTTTGGAGCCTATTTAAGGGGTGATTCGACCCTAGAGCAGGGTTGGAATCTTTGATGTTTTGGTGAAATCTTGCGAAATTGAAGAAAACAGCGTACTGTGCAAAATTTCTGACTTTTGCATCTTGATTGAGTTTTAATGGATTAGATCTGCTACTGTTTTGTTTGTAGGATGTAGTGTATTTGGAATTCAAGCATTTTGTATCATTAAATATCTTCTTGTACAATTTTTAGGTACCTTTTTTAAATAGTTCATTGTTGCCCTGTTGCTGGTCTGAACCAAACTATTTTTAGAAAATGGGGTGCTAGAGCACTTTTCCACCATACAGACCATATGGGCCTTTGGGAATAGTGCCTAGACACCATGTTTGTCCATATGTTAGTTGGTAGGTTTTGTGTGTGTGTAGGAGTTGCTAGCAATGTCTTGCCCTAGGTGAGCCAGACAAAGTTTGGCTAGGGAAGATAGGGAGTGAAAGGCACATATTATGCAGGGGTGTTAAGATTTTGAAGAGTTTCCTTTTTGAGAATTTAGCTAAGGGTCTTGGAAAGGTCTGGTTGTCAGGAGGAGGCTCCATCAACCCATTTGGTTGGAGGAAACTCTGACAGTCTGGAAGCAGCCAGTGAAAAGCTTGTAAACCCTAATCTTAGGCCATTTTCAAGAATTGGCTTTGTACGACTAGTAAAGGCCCAAAACCCCAAAAATATTGGAGAGTTAGGAATATCAACCAAGGATCTCAGATAAATAATAGGGTGTTCTTGTAAGATTTTAGAACAAAGATCAAATTTCTCAGGCTAGGAGGCCTAATTGGGGCTCAAGGGCTAGTAGCCCTTCTTAAACCCTAGAATAGGGTTTGGAGTGAGCAACAAAGAAATGGTGATTGGTGATTGTTTAATAACCCTTATGTGATGGTTTTGAAGACATGGAATACATACCACACCCCTGCATCAAATTAGTGAGGCATTTGAGGGATAGCTAGTCTTTAGGGAGAATAAAGGCTAAGAAAATAATGAGAGAAAGATCACCAAGATTGGCTTGGTTAGGGAAGTGGAGGTAATAGTAGGGTTGGCCAAGAGAACCAGGGGTGCCTAACAAGCATTAGGGCCTATAGGTTAAGAAGGTGGAGAGTGACACCAAAGGGTTTGCCAAGTTGAGACCCAAAGCATGGGGCAGTGATTGTCTCATCCAACCCTTCCCTATCAGATTGGTATCAGAGCAAGTTAAAGATTTGGGATAGAACAATATATGTTAGAGGTTGAGTCTAGTGATTCTTCCATCATGCTGAAAAATGCACAGTTGGCCAAGATGGTTGAAGGGCAGGAGGAAGAAAATAGGATTTTGAAGGAGAGGATAGACCAACTTGAACAAGCATTGAGTAATGTACAGTTGGAAGGAAGAGAACCCAAGAAAGAAGAGGTTGCAGAGGAAGAAAAGACCCCTGAACCTGACCCTGTTCTGCAAGAGGATCCTTTCTTGAAGGCATTGAAGGCTTTGAGTGGAAAGGCACTTGAAGGCATACCATTATTTAGTGGAAAAATGGAAGTTGATTTAGTCATGGACTAGATAGAGGGAATGGAAAACCATTTTGAATGTGATGGGGTCACTGAAGCACATAAGGTAGAGGTGACTAAATCAAGATTGAGAGGATCATCTTTGACATGGTGGAAGTTCATTCAAACAGAGAGGGAAAAAGAAGGCAAAAAATCCATTTCAACTTGGAAAGGTATGGTTGCCAAAGTAAAAGAAGCATACATGCCAGATGACTATGAGATTCAATTACATAAGAAGAGGCAAAGCTTAAGGCAGAAAGACCAAGATGTGAATACCTACACAGAGGAGTTCCAAAATCTTTGTATGAGGTGTAATGTTTTTGAAGATGAAAGCCTCAAGGTGGCTAGGTATCTTAATGGTTTGAAGTGGAACATTCAGGAGGAGATGGCTCTTTTAAGTCCCAAGACAGTACATCAATGTTACCAATTAGCTATCAAGATTGAGGAAAGAAACAAGAGGAAGCAAAACTAGGCTTCTAAGGGAAAAGGCAAAGGCAGAGATCAGAGAGATCAAATAGGGCAGCGAGGTGGCTACCAAGGTAGAGGCAATGACCAAAGGAACCAAGGGGAGTCTAAACTAACAGAGCATGGAGGAGAAACATCTTCTAGATGAGGATATAATAGAGGTAGAGGACCTCAAGGAGGTTCAAGTAGAGGAAGGGGAGCAGGTAGGAGTAATTCTTATTTTGAAAATATGAAGTGTTACCATTGTGGTCAAGTTGGACATCCTACTTATAGGTGCCCGGAGAAAGCATCTTCAACAAGAAATGAGAAGAGAGTGGCTTATGCACAAGAGGACACCATGAGTCCTAAGTCATCTGAGGTCAGTCATATTGAATTTGAGGTACGAGAGAATCTGATGTTCAGTAGAGTTTTGATTAGACAACCGGTCAAGGAAGAACCAAAACAAAGGAGAGCTCTATTTAGAGTAAGGTGGAAGATACTTGGAAAAGTATGCAAGGTCATTGTAGATTCAAGTTCAACAGACAATATAATCTTAGAGGAGGCAGTAATGAAACTGAAATTGGAGAAGGTACCCCACACTAATCCCTAGAAGGTCACATGGCTAAACAAAGGGCAGAGTGTTTTAGTGAATGAGCAAGTAACATTAGAGTTTTCCATTGGAGGGTACAAGGAAAAGTTATTTTGTGATGTGTTACCCATGGATGCATGCCATCTACTATTGGGTAGACCATGGAAATATGACAAAAGTTCCATATATGATGGGAAAGAGAACACCATCTCATTCAAGAAGGATGGGAAGACTTTCAAACTGTAGTCACTGTCAGAAGAAGAAGAGGGACAATCAAAGACACCAAGTGTCATGTTGATTAGTGGGAAGGAGTTCCTTAATAACCTACATCAAGGGGGTGAAGTATATTTGGTTATGTTACAACCTAAGGAAGAAGACAAGGCTGAAAAGACAGTCATACCCCAAGCAATCCTAAAGTTGTTGAATCAGTTCAAGGACATAGTCAGTGATGGTAAACCTGCAACTCTACCACCAAAGAGAGCCATAATTCATCAAATTGACTTCATACCTAGAGCCTCATTTCCTAACAAAGCAGCATACAAACTTACACTAGAGCAGAACCTAGAGGTAGCTAGGCAAGTGCAGGAGTTGTTGGATCAAGGATTGATTCAAAAGAGCATCAGCCCATGTGCAGTACCAGTGGTTTTAGCATCCAATAAAGGAGGAAAATGGAGGTTATGCACTGATTCTAGAGCAATAAATAGGATCACCATTAGGTATAGGTTCTCTATTCCTAGAATTGAAGACTTGATGGATTGTCTTGGAGGTGCTCAGTTCTTCACCAAGTTGGATCTCAAGAGTGGATACCATCAGATCAGAATTAAGGATGGAGATGAGTGGAAAACAACTTTTAAGACAAATGATGGTTTGTATGAATGGAGAGTGATGCCATTTGGCCTCTCCAATGCCCCTAGCACATTCATGAGGCTCATGAATGAAGTGCTTAAGGACTTTACAGGGATATTTGTGGTAGTGTATCTAGATGATATACTCATTTTTAGCAAGATAGCAGAAGAACACTTGAAGCATGTAGAGATGGTTCTTAGAAGGTTGCAAGAGGAGAAGTTGGCAATCAATCTAGAGAAGTGTGAGTTCTTTAAGCAAGAACTTGTCTATTTGGGTTTTGTAGTGTCCAAGGGATCATTGAAGATGGATCCAAGCAAGGTGGAAGCCTTCCTAAACTGGCCTACACCAACCACAAGGACAGAGGTAAGAATTTTTCATGGATTGGCTCAATTTTATAGGAAATTCATAAGGAACTTTAGTGGTACATGTGCACCAGTCCTACAAAATCAAGGGAGGTTTAAAAACTAAGTTTAAGTGGACTCAAGAGGCTGAGAGAGGGTTTGAGAAAATAAAACAAGAAGTGGCATCTCAACCTATTCTCTTATTACCTAGCTTTGACAAGTTATTCACAGTTGAATGTGATGCAAGTGGAGTGGCAATAGGAGGAGTGCTAAGTCAAGAGGGCAGGCCTATAGCCTTATTTAGTGAGAAGCTCAATGAAGCAAAGAAGAAATATTCAACCTATGACTTAGAACTTTATGTTTTGGTTCAGTCACTTAGGAAATGGAGGAATTACCTTCTATCCAAGGAGTTTGTAGTCTTTACTAACAATCAGGCACTTAGCTTTATCAACACTCAAGAGAAGTTGAGTAATAGTCATTTGAAATGGATGGAATAAATCCAAACTTTTACCTTCACCGTCAAGCACAAGAAGGGATAGCTAAACAAAGTAGTTGATGCACTAAGGAGGAGGTTGTTGATAGTGCAAGAGATACAACTCAAGAGCATTGGCATAGAGAGTTTCAAGGATCCATATGGGGAAGATGACTTTTCAGAGGTCTATAAGGTATGTTCTAACTTTGAGAACCATTTCCATAGCCAATACTCAGAATATACATTGCAAAGTGGATTATTGTTTAAGGGAAATCAGTTATGTGTTCCAAGAGGGTCAATGAGGGAAAATCTGATTTAGGAAAAGAATAATGGCAATCTTAGTGGACATTTTGGCATCAATAAGACTTTAGAACTAGTGCAAAGATTCTATTACTAGCCCAAGTTGGCAAGAGATGTTAGAAAGTATGTGGAACAATGTGTTGTGTGTATGAAAGCTAAGGGAGGAGCTAGTAATGATGTTTTATACCAACCCCCACCCATTCCTAACAGACCATGGGAGTGTGTGAGCATGGATTTTGTGGTAGGCCTTCCTAAGACCAAGACTGGTTTTGACACTGTTTATGTAGTGATAGACAGATTTCGTAAAATGAGTCATTTTATTCCCTACAAAACTACTCATGATGCTAGCTACATAGCTCATCTTTTCTTCAAGGAAGTTGTAAGGATCCATGGTCTCCCTTTGAGCATTGTTTCAGACAGAGATGTGAAGTTCATGAGTCACTTTTGGAAGACTCTATGGAGTAGATTGGGCACTAACCTATCTTTTGGATCAGCTTACCATCCTCAGACTGATGGTCAAACAGAGGTGGTTAACAGGGTGCTAGGTAATCTTCTAAGGTGTCTAACTAAGGAGTATGGACATACATGGGATATGGTTATCTCACAAGTTGAGTATACTTACAATGATAGTGTGAACCAGACCACAGGGAAGAGTCCTTTTGAAATTGTGTATGGGATGCACCCAAGAGGCATATGTGAGCTCAAAGATCTTGGAGCTATGGAACTAAGAAGTGGACATGCAGAATACTTTAGTCAGACCATGAAGGAGATTCAGGAGCAGGTAAAGAGGAAAACCACTGAGGCTACACAAAAATTGAAGGAGAAGGCAAATATTTCAAGGAAAGATGTGTAATTTCAAGTAGGAGACTATGTTATGGTTCATCTTAACAAATCAAGGTTGAAAAAGGGAATTTCAACCAAGCTTTAGATGAAGAGAGTGGGTCCATGCAAGATATTGTCCAAGTATGGGAAAAATGCATACAAGGTGGAGTTACCTACCGATCTAGGAATCTCACCAGTGTTCAATGTAGCTGATTTGATCAAGTATAAGGGAAAAGTCAATGATTTGGATCAGGACAGTAAGGAGATCTTCAAGGACATCAGAAACATATCCCTACCTAGTCAAGATAAGCCTCAGGCAGAGAAGATCTTGGAGTCAAGGGTGAAGAATGCTACAAGACATAAGGTGTACATGGAGTACCTTATCAAGTGGAAGAACAAGCATGAATCATAAGCCACATGGGTACAAGAAGATTAGTTCAAGCAGTTGGGTATTGACCTATCATTTATCTCTCCTTCCAATCCTTAGTGTTTGAGCTGAGAGGGGGAGAATGGTGCAGGAGCACCTAGGGAACAACAGGCAGTTCCATTAAGTAAATAAAAAATCTAGAAGGATAATTTTATTTTATTTTCATAAAGGTCATTTTTACCATTGTGTAGAGAGATTAGATATGTTTTTGATCTTTAGGAAAGAAGTTGACAAGAGATAAATAGGTTTAGAACATCATCTTGCTAAGTTGTCAAAAGTTGACAAAGTTTGAAAAACACAGTGGGTTTTATAACTTTTGCCATTAGGTCATCAATATGTTCGACCAAAGAGAATTAATTGTTTTTGGAGCCTATTTAAGGGGTGATTCGACCCTGGAGCAGGGTTGGAAGCTTTGATGTTTTGGTGAAATCTTGTGAAATTGAAGAAAACAGCGTACTGTGCAAAATTTCTAACATTTGCATCTTGATTGAGTTTTAATGGATTAGATCTGATATTGTTTTGTTTGTATGATGTAGTGTAGTTGGAATTCAATAATTTTGTATCATTAAATAACTTCTTGTACAATTTTTAGGTACCTTTTTGTAAATAGTTCATTATTACCCCATTGCTAGTCTGAACCAGATTGTTTTTAGAAAATGGGGTGCTAGAGCACTTTCCCACCGTACAAACCATACGATCCTTTGGGAACAGTGCCTAGAAACCATGTTTTTACATATGTTAGTTGGTAGGCTTTGTGTGTGTTCAGGAGTTGCTAGGAATGTCTTGCCCTAGGCGAGCCAGACAGAGTCCGGCTAGGGAAGACAGGGAGTGAAAGGCACATATTATGCAGGGGTGTTAAGATTTTGAAGAATTTCCTTTTGGAGAATTTAGCTGAGGGTCTTGGCAAGGTTTGGTTGTTAGGAGGAGGCCCCATCAACCCATTTGGTGTGAGGAAAATTTGACAGTCTGGAAGCAGCCAGTGAAAAGCTTGTAAACCCTAGTCTTACGCCATTTTAAAGAATTGGCTTTGTACGGCTGGTAAAGGCCCAAAACCCCAAAAATATTGGAGAGTTAGGAAAATGAACCAAGGATCTCAGAGAAAGAATAGGGTGTTCTTGTAATATTCTAGAACAAAGACCATATTTCTCAAGTTAGGAGGCCTAATTGGGGCTCAAGGGCTAGTAGCCATTCTTAAACCCTAGAATAAGGTTTGGAGTGAGCAATGGAGAAATGGTGATTGGTGGTTTTTTAATAACCCTTGTGTGATCCTTTTGAAGCCATGGAATACATCCCACACCCCTGCATCAAATTAGTGAGGCATTTGAGGGATAGCTAGTCTTTAGGGAGAATAAAGGCTAAGAAAAGAATGAGAGAAAGATCACCAAGATTGGCTTGGTTAGGGAAGTGGAGGTGATAGTAGGGTTGGCTAGGAGAACCAAGGGTTCCTAACAAGAATTAGGGACTATAGATTAAGAATGTGGAGAGTGACACCAAAGGGTTTTCCAAGTTGAGACCCAGAGCATGGGGCAATGATTGTCTCATCCAACCCTTCCCTATTACAAACATGTCAATTGACCTTATATCTATGGCCTTTCAAACAACCTATCACCTTGCCACCATCTACTAACATGTCCTAGAATGCATCCTTCCTATAATGGGTATTATGTATTGGAAAAAGACTTTGGATTCTTATCCTCAAAACAAATCCCTTTGGCTAGAGGTATGAAGAACATTGGCTTGTTTATTTTCTTGATCTTTTCTTATGATTTATCTTATTGTGCCCATTCTGATGACATCTCGATGATGTCAATCAAAATGATTTAGGGAGAAAGGAATGGGGAATTGATCATTATGTTTTTTTTGATGTGTTTTTTGGATGTTCTTGTAATATAACATAGTGATAATTTCTTTGGTAGGTCTTGTAAACAAATATTTTGGTAACCCTATTGGACACTTACCCTTCTAGGGTTTTTCACCTAAAAGGGAAGGAATAGGTTTAAAAAAAAAGGGTTTTTACACTCAATACTAATGTAAATGAGATGAAATATATATAATTATGATGTACTAATGCACTGATCTGAAAAGAAAATGATTTAATGATGTTAAACCTAAGAAATGTAATGTGCTAGAAAACACATTATGATATGCAAAAACCCCTAAAAATGCAAGTAAATGATGAAATAACTTTAAAAAATTGGGGAGGTGCACCTAGAATCTAAAATCAGATGTGGGAAGATTTTGAAATCTTGAGAAATTAACTAAAAATGTAGACTAAGACACTTACACTAGGCTGGGAACTTAGTCCTAGTTTCAGAGAAAACTATCTGGAATAGGAATCTGGCAAATGGGTATCCAAAAATGAAAAGACCACTTTTCAAGCTTGGGAGTGGGACTAAACCATAAAGGGTGGTGACTTAGTCCACCTATCGATTTCAAGAATCTCGAGACATGATTCAGTAGCTTTGGGTCTACACTTTCTTTTCTGATATGGGTCTGGATCTAAATATTTAGAAAATGACTTGTAGACTATCTCCAAGCTTGAATTAGGGTTATGTTGACTTGAATAGCTTTGATTGATTGAATACACCTTTTCTTGATTTATCCTTTGACAAATATACCTACAAAATCTACAAACACATATGCAAAGGGGGAAAAATGGTAGAGGGTTAGAGTATACAGGTTTTCTTTGGTAAAACTCCACTTTGGGAATCAAACCCTATGAAATGAAATGAAATGTAAAGAGAGTGATAACTAGATAACATGCAATGTCATAAAATTACCAAACCCTTGTTGATGAAATCTAAAGATATGCAATGAAGTGCTCCAATAGATGACTTGATTATTCTTAGAATGCTTGAATGCTTAATGAGTGCAAGATATTATGAGATTGTAGGAGATGTAAAATGAGGGGAAAACCCCTTATTTATACTATATTTTACTAAATTTTCCTAAAATAATACATCACAGGCCGACCTCAAGGGTTAGAGGATGAAATCTCACCAAAATTTTAAAATTATTTTGAGTTTTTTGCCAAAAAGAACTAAGTCATCCTATTGGTGACTTAGTCCCACTTAAGCAAATTAAGTGGTTGTCGGGAATTACAGGGCATTAAATGTTTTCCAATGGGAATATCCTCAACAAAACACTTAAGGGGAGGCAGAAAGTGCATTAAAGGGTCATTTAAACATAAGAAAGGGTTGAATTAGAGATGACAATTTTAGAAAATCATGAAAGTGGGTCACGACACTTTACAACACTTTAAAATAGGACCTGGTAAGTAATAAAATGTAATTATTATGATCAATTATGATAAGAAGAGTCTAGAAAAGCGTATAAATGTGTTACAACACTTCACAACACCTTTACAAGACATCCTAGAAGTCTTAATGATTCACAAGGGTCCAAAACCTAATGTCACATTATAACATTAAATCTAAGAAAAATCAAGCCAAAATCCACTAGGAGGGCCTAAACATGAGAAAAAGTAGAAGGGTTACTTTTTTCATATCCACATTTATCCCCCACTTTAGTGAGAGGATGAACTTGATTTAAACTCACACTAAAGTAGTTGATCATGCAACCAAGAAAGGTCCAAATACACCAACTCTTAGTAAGATGAGACATCAATAATCAAGAGGGATGATCAAGCCCCTAAGAGCATGATCCCATGGAAAACCAATCATAAGCACAAATGAACACACATGATGAGAAAGGAAGAAAGAAAGCTTCAATCATCTATCCAGCTCATTGTGCATTAGATCTAGGTTGTTTGTTTGGAACAAGAAAGGAATGTGCAATCACTCTAGGGTGACGAGATTTTGGTTGTTTGCTGGGTGAGAAAGCCCAAGCATACTCACTCTAGGGCCATAAAATTTTTGGTCATTCATGGTGTGATAAATCCACAAAAGGGTGGCTATGGGGAAATTCATGCCTCAAGATGGGCTTCCTACTCAACGGTATCAAAGTTATGCCTCCTGGGTATGTGCAGGATCATGATGGGCCAAAAAGTGGCAATATGATGGCTATGTGGCTGCCGACTTTTTTTTACCAAAAATTGATGAAACAAAAAGGGTTTTTAAAGGAGATTCTCATCTTTCCACCAATATAAATTATTCTTTACTTTGAATTTAATAAATAATTATTATTCATTTTCTATTTAAATTATGACTAAAGTCCTAATTGATAGGTTGATTGAAAAACATCTATAGCTTTCAAACAATATCACATTTTTTCAATCTGAAATATGTGTCACATTCTATACTTCACATACTATAGGATTAAAAAAAAAATCATGAAGTTTTGACCAAGTTAAAGTGGTCAAACATATGAGTTTTTATATTTTTTTAAACTTGTAATAAAAAATTCATAATTAATTATATAACTGGAAAAAAATTATAAAAAATATGAATCAAATTGAGACACGAGTCCTCTATTTATATCTAAAATCTTATAAAAAAATATTATCTTTTTATTATGGTTAGGGTGGTCAAATAGACACCTACTTATTTTTTCCTTGAAATTTAAGTCTACTGCATTGAAATTTCAAATTTTCACCAAATAGATTTTAAAAACTAAAAATAAACCTAGTAGTTTAGAAAATACATTCAATTTGCTACAAATTATATTCTTACATATTTTTCAAATACTATAGATAACTTATTCAAATTATTATGTCAAGTTGCCTAACTCTATTTTTTTTGAATTTTATCACCACTTAAGGGCCTATTTTTTCCATGATGAGCCTACACATATCCTCCTAATAAATTTAATAAGGAGCCACAAAGAAAATGTCAGATCATGCTTCATGACACAAGCAAAGCTTTGTATGCTTATAAATCATGAACAAATGCAAAGGTACCACAGGCATGCAAGCTGTGTTATGCAAAGTGGCCATGTAAAATGTAAAAATGTAAAATGAAAAATGTAAAAATGTTCTAAGTCTTGTTAAGATCATGCAAGGTCTATAAATTAGGGAACATTGTGTCTAATTTGTCCAAGAGATGACCAATCAAAGAATAGAATATTCACAACTTAGGGGATGCAGTGCATCACATCTGACCACTAAGAGGAATGTAATATGCTAAGATGGATCACACTTATGAAGGACACTACACCCAATGTTATCCACAAAGTGATAAATGTGACGTATGAAGTCACAAGGCTACACTAAGAACCAAGAAAAAGAAAAATACAAGAATGAATAATTCCAATGTATGCCCCCAGTTTAAAGGAATTGTTACACACCATTCTATGAGTAATTACTTTAAAGTAGCAAATGAAAAATGCAAACAAGAAAGAAGACATGAGAGCCTACTCAAAAAGTCCCTATGCCAAGTCATATGTTTTCAAGTAAGGCTGCATCATGTGCAAGTAAAAGAAAAAGAAAGACGACTGCTCCCAAAAAGGAAAACACCAAACACATAAGGGATCTATGGATTTGGGGTTAGTATGTTCATTGTTGCAATGTGTTATTAAAGACCTCAAAATTGTCATCATTCCCCTAATACATAGAAAAAGAAGAATGACACAAAGAGAGTGAAAACAAAAGAAACAAAATTTTTGTTTTGGGTCAACATGGGAGAGACATAGGGCATCTCAATGATTTGCATCATCCCCAAAAGGAAAACAAAAAACAAAAAGTTAAAAGAAAAAAATGAAAGGCAAAAATAAAGGCTTTTGGGTCAACATGAAGGATAAATTTTGGTCTCAGTGCCTTGCATCTTCCCCAAAAGGAAAACACAAAAAGAAAAGTGAAAAAGGGATTGTAAGGGACCTTTTGGGTCAACATGGAAGAGACATAGGGTGTCTCAACACTTTGCGTCATCTCGAAAAGGAAAACATAAAACAAAAGCTAAAGAGGAAAAGAGGATTTTTGGGTCAACATGAAAGACACATATGGCATCTCAATGCTTTACATCATCTCCAAAAGGAGAACACAAAAAAAAAATCAAAAGGAAAAATAGTGATGTACGACATATAGAAGAATGAAGGTATGAATAGAAGTGCACAAAGAGAGAGAGCATCAAACACACATTACAAGGGACAAGAAAAAATGCATTACTAGGACAAGTCTAACAACTCTTGCCCCCACTGAGCGTAAGGCAAGAGTAAGCCGAGGTAGGTGGTGGCACAAGGAATGTAATAGTGAGAATGGAAAATTCTACAACTAGTGCATGTGAAGGAATGGAAAGGGTGTATTATGGATTGATGAGATAGCATTCAATGCCATCAAAGTGATACTTATAGAGTATTTCCTTTAATGTGTGACATTCTTCACAGCGGTGTCCAAGAACATGATGATATTTGCAATATAGTACATTTGAATCTTTAGGGCATATAACCAACCTATTTGAAGGTGGTAATAATATAAGAAATCTATTTAAAAGCATTTGGAGTTTCCTTTCACATTTAGGTGGTGGATGAAGAGGAATTTTTTTTAGCTTGTAAGGTCATTTTTCATTTACTAGATTCACCTTTTTCATGAATGGAAGGGGGAGGAGGACCCATGCGGATCCTTGTTTGTGTGTCATGATTAGAATTAAATGGTTGTTCACAAGGAAGAAGGATGTTTAATTTAGGAGGGGCTTGATAGCCTATTCTATTTATGTTTTCTTCAGTAGTATCTTTCTAAAAAAGTTGGCAAAATTCATGTTCAATGGTTATATCACATCCTTGTTTGCTTAAAATATTAAAATCCTTACCATAGGTCTCCTCAAGGTTGATAGGGGTATTAGTGAATTTAGTGGCATAGGATGGTTGTGTAATTTATTGTGAAGAAGAACTAGGTCCACTTGTAGGAGGGAACTTAGGTCCTTCATTGGTTTAAGGATGCAGGAATCCAAACATATTAAGAGCAGATATGATAGGAAGGTCTTGGGATTTCATTGATGAATAAAATAATTTATTGGCTTCAAGGTTGTCAAAGAATTCATTAAATAACTCATTCATGCTAACATCATCTTCTCCTATGATTTCAACATCATGAGGAGGAAAATCATGAGGAGTTGAAGGAGCATGAGGAAGCTCAAGGTGATTAGGATCACAGCCAAAGGAACAATTAGACATGTCAGCTAAGGATTTTAATGATTGCAAAAAATTACTAAAGAAAAAAGCCATGATAAAAATGATCGAAAGTAAACTAATGTGCTAGAAAGAGAATAAAAGAGAAATTATGGAAAGTATGAAAAAATGCAATGATAGAAAACAAAAATGCAGGAAATACCTAGTAAATGCCAAAAATTACAATGCAAATTATGAAAAAGGATTAAGTCATCCAGTATGGCAATTTAGTCCTAGTGATGATTTTTTAAAGATTTTTCAAAAAATTTGAATGCAATTTGATGTCTTTCAGATGCACAGATGCAACTATAGTATGAAAATGTAGAATTTTTGTTGTTTTCAATGTAAAAATGATGCAAAAATGCAAGTTATTTGAGCTTTTCACTAATGCAATTTGTAAAATCCTAGGATGCAATTTCAACAATGTAATAACTAATGCAATGCAAATCCAAATGAAACCTAGGATGCAATTGAAAATTAGAAGGAAATATGTTAAAAAAGAAGGTTCAGGAAAATGTAAACAAAGATTTTGGAACCCTATTGGACACTTACCCTTCTAGGTTTTTCACTTAAAAGGGAAAGAATAGGGTTAAAAATCAAGAGTTTTTACACTCAATACTAATGTAAATGAGATAAAATATGTCTAATTATGTTGTAACAATGCATTGATCTGAAAAGAAAATGATTTAATGATGTTAAACCTAAGAAATGTAAGGTGTTAGAAAACACACTATGATGTGCAAAAACACCTAAGAATGCAAGTAAATGATGAAATAACTTAACAAAATTGGAGAGGTGCACCTGGAATCTCAAATTAGATCTGGGAAGAATCTGGAATCTTGAGAAATTGACTGAAAATACTGACTCGGACAATTACGCCAAGTTGGGCGACTTAGTCCCAATTTTGGGGAAAACTGTCCAAAATAGGAATCTTCCAAATGGGTATCCAAAAATGAAAAAAAACACTTTTCAGGCTTGGGAGTGGGACTAAATCACCAAGGGTGGTGACTTAGTCCACCTACATATTTCAAGAATCTTGGGAAAAGATTCTATAGCTTCAGGTCTGCACTTGCTTTTCTAACATGGGTCCAGATCCAAATATTCAAAAAATGGCTTGTAGACTATCTCCAAGCTTGAAATAGGGTTATGCTAAATTGAATAGCTTTGATTGATTGAAGAAACCTTTTTTCACTTTATCCTTTGACAAATCTACCTGCAAATTTTGTAAACACACATGTAAAGGGGGGAAAATGATTGAGGGTTAGAGTATAGGGGCTTGTCTTGGTCAAACCCAACTTTGGTAATAAAACCCTGTGAAATGAAATGAAATGTAAAGAGAGTGATAAATAAATAACATGCAATGTCATAAACTTACCAAACCATTTTTGATAAGATATGAAGATATACAATGAAGTGCTCCAATAGATGACTTGATTGTGCTTAGAGTGCTTGAATGCTTGAGAGATTGAATGCTTAATGAGTGCAAGAGATTATGAGATTGTAGGAGACGTAAAATGAGGGAAAAAATACTTATTTATACTTGATTTTACTAAATTTCCTAAAAATAAGACATCACAGGCCAACCTCAAGGGTTAGAGGATGAAATCCTGCTAGAATTTTAAAATTATTTTTAGTTTTGTACCAAAAAGGACTAAGTTTCCCCTATTGGTGACTTAGTCCCACCTAATAAAATTAAGTGGGTGTCAAGAATTACAGGGCATTAAATTTTTTCCAATAGGAATATCCTCAAAAACACACTTAAGGGGGGTCAAAAAGTGCATTAAAGAGTCATTTAAACATAAGAAAGGGTTGAATTAGTGAGGACATGTCTAGAAAAGTGTAGAAATGTGTTACAACACTTCACAACACCTTTACAATACATCCTAGAAGTCTTAATGATTCACAAGTGTCTAACACCTAATGTCACATTATACCATTAAATCTAGGAAAAATAAAGCCAAAATCCACTAGGAGGGCTTGAACATGAGAAAAAGTAAAAGGGTTAATTTTTCCATGTCCATAGGTCTGTATGGAGGGAGTTTTTGATAGCTTGTTGACTATTTCATTCATAGGTTATGCCTTTCCATGTTTCAGTCTGAGATGTTTGAAACTTCTAAAGTACATCCTAGTGAGGTTTTTGTATGTCAGGTGTGAACAAGAATACTCCTATTTGTTTTTCGAGTAAAATTCCATCTCACTAGATACCACATCATCCTGGTTATTTGTACCTTGATGCATCATATCTATGTGTGTTACCAAACATAAGGAAATATATTCTCCTTACATTCCCAATCCCTAGATAAGTAATACATCATCATCATTCATCATCATATCTAATAAAATATTGATGACTCATAGACTTTTTGGACTTCTTCATCTTCTTAGAATCAGGGGTTGATCCCTCTCATTCTTTTATCCTCTTCCATGCTAACATGGTATCATGACGGTCACCATCCTGCATCCAAAAATAATCAACATCTTGCATAATCATCATAGGAAAACATCATCCATCTCATTCATCTCACATGCATTTCATCATCATTTAAGTTGTTTAGTATAATATAGAATTGTTATTCTAAGAATCTTAAAACCATCTCATTTTCATCATCATAATATAGATTTGTTAGTCTAAGCATCCATTCATACATCCATACATCGATAAAGAATATTTGTTGTGAGCTTGACCTAAATCAAAAAAAATCCCCAATCTCCTGAGGGGCAGTGTACCAGTGTAATTATTTCCGTTGGACAAAAATAGGGCATCCGAAAAAATCAAGAAATGTTTGAAATTCGATCTTGGCAACATTAGTCTTTGACCCAATGCAACTAGTATACTACTTCAAAGATGGGAAGAATGTAGACATGAAAATAGGCCTAACTAACATTAGATTTGAAAGAATGTGGTTGTCCCATCCCCTTATCTTTGATGAAATTAGGAAATGGTGGAGCATTGATATTTTGGGCACTACTATGTTTAGAATTGCTAAAAAACTGAGAGAAGTCAAACAAAATTTAAGAAGATGGAAAAAAGAATCTTTTGGAAACATATTTGGTATGAAATATGAATTTCAAATGAAGATTGCAGAGATCCAGGATAAAATCTAGAAGGAAGGATACATTGAAGATAATAAGGATAGAGAAAATGATTTGTTGGTGAAACTGCATGACATAATAGCAAAAGAGGAGGAGTTTTGGAGGTAGAGATCGAGGGTTTTGTGGCTCTTTGCTAGAGACATAAATACTAGGTTCTTCTATTTATCTACTTCTAAACATAGGGATTCCAATAGAATCGCATCCATAGAGGTTAATGGTACTAGGTTTGAGGAAGAGGAAGACATCAAAAAGCAAGTTGTCCTCTTTTATAATAACCTTCTTTCAGTAAATGGGGAAATCAATCAAAATGATCAAGACTTTTTACTAGAGGCCATACCCAAGGTTTTTGGAAGGGAGGACAATGATAAGCTTTTGGTCATTCCTTCTATAAAGGAAATTAGGAAAGCTATCTTTTGTTTTAAAGGAAACAAGGCATTTGGGCCTGATGAATTTCCTATGTTCTTTTTTCAATGGTTTTGGGACATTGTGGAAAATGATGTTGCAAATGTTGTTAAGGAATTATTTGGTTCTAGAAGGCTTGCTAAGGAATTGAATGCTACTTTTGTGGTCATTATTCCTAAGAAACTAGGGGCAATGGAGTTTGAGGCGTTTAGACCCATTAGTCTTTGCAATTCCCTCTATACAATCATATCTAAGGTGCTGACTTCAAGGATCCTTTCTTTCCTTCCTTCGTTGATTTCCCCTCAGCAAAATTGTTTTGTCCCTAGAAAGAAAATCTTAGACTCTATAGTTATAGTCCATTAGAATATTCATTCACTTTGTGGAATCTAAAACTAAAGGGTTTCTTCTTAAGCTAGACATCTCCAAAGTATATGACCGTGTTGACTGGGAGTTTTTATCCAAAATTCTAAGGGGGCTTGGTTTTAGTAGTAGATTCATTCAGTTGGTGAATTGGTTGGTTACCATAGTTTCCACATCTATCATTGTGAATGGATCTCCCTCTAAATTTTTCCTAAATTCAAGAGGCTTAAGATAGGGAGGGCCTATCTCTCCTATTCTTTTTACTATAATGGTTGAAAGTCTGGGAAGGAATCTTAAGAGATTTATCGATCAGAGGTCTCTTTTTAGTCTCAATCCTTCTTCCATGAACCTAAATTTTTCTCACCAATAGTTTTTTGATGATACCATGTTGATGGTAAGATCTTCTGTGAATGAGGCTAAGACTTTGAAAAAAAATTGGAAGTGTATGAGAAGGAATCTGGGTAGAAGGTCAATAGACAGAAGAGTTCCATCTTTTTCTTCAATACCCTAGAGCATAAACAAGTCAATATTTCTAGAATCCTTGATTGTAGGGTGGAATCCTTACCCTCTTCATATCTTGGACTTTCATTATGCCTTAAACCTCCGAATTCCTTATAGTGCTCTTTGGTTGATAGGTTCAAAAAGAAGTTGGTAGGTTGGAAAGGAGCTCTTTTGAGCCAAGATAGAAAAATTTAGCTTCAGTACCTCCCAATTTATGCTTGAAGCCTCTTTAAAATCCCTGCTCAATATGTAGAGGCCATTGACAAGATCCAAAAAAGATTCCTTTGGTTTGGAGTGGGGGAAAGAAAGAGAATGCCTCTTAGAGGGTGGGATTTGGTTTGCAGACCGAAAACCCTGGGGGGTTTCCGCCTCATAAAAATAAGAATTATTGATAAGACTCTTCTAGCCAAACAAATATGGAGGTCTTTCTCATTTGACAGAGAATGGAAAGATATTTTAGGTAAATATACAATTGATCGTATGTCCCTCAAAGCTTTGTTGGATTCTCTTGTCCTCCCACGTGGTTTAGCTTGTTGGAATGATATGATTGCTAGGAGAAAATTTTTGGAATCAGGGATAGGATGGCACATTAGAAGTGCCAATCAATCTATATTTTGGGAGTATAAATGGTTCTTTAAGGATTCCCTTATTAATATTGAAAGATTCAATAGATGGGCTGAGCAATGTAATTTTTTTTTTTGGGAACTTGTCAAAGACTACTAGTATGAAGGAGATTGGGTGAACTTATGTGTGATCAGTTAGGAGTTGGCTTAGCTTCAATCCTCCTTAAAGGTTGTCAGCTTGGGACATAATCTGTAGGATGACACTCTTGTCTAGATGGATAACCCTTCAGGTAACTACTCTATCTCTTCGACTGTCTCTTTGTTGTCCCTCTCTCAAGCTCCCCCTCCTTTCTGGTCTAAAGCATGTATTAAACACTTGACTCCAAAATTCAATATCTTTTTCTAGATAATTCTTTAGAATAAGGTTCTCACGGTGGAAAATCTTTGTAAACGAGGATTTAAAATCCCTAATAGATGATATCTATGCAAGAGTGAGGTGGATTCAACCAACCACTTGTTCCTCCACTATTTTGTTTTTTTTCTTCATCTAAGGAAAATTGTTAGCTATCTAGAAAATCTCTTGGGTGTTCCCCCAGACCATTGAAGAGTTCTTTTTACAATTGAAAGCACCTACTCAAAATCCCTACATTTGTAGGTTATGGGCTTTCATATTCCCTTTTATTGCCTAGGGAGTGTGGAAAGAACGTAACAATACAATTTTCAAGGACAAGGATATTTTGGAGAATAATGATTTTGAGAAAACTTTTAGGCTTATAAAGGAAAATTTTAATGTGATTCCTCAAAAATATCTTAACATGGAAGTTGTGGTGTGCACCCCTTATGATTTAAGTATAGCAAAATATTGGAACATTAAAGTGGATATTTCATCTGCTTTCAAGCTAGCTAAGAAAAGTAGGGAGGGTGTTTGCTAGACATTTCCCCCAATCGACTGGTATAAAGCCAACTTTGATGGAGCTGTGAAGGGCAACTCGGGTATGGCCAGAAGTGGAGGTGTGCTAAGGGATTCAAATGGTAATTTTATGGTTGTTGAGGCCATATCCCTAGGCCACCAAACCAATCATATGGTGGAGGCTATAGGATCATTTCAAGCTTTAAAGTTAGCTCATAATTTGAATATAGAAAACTTATGGATTGAAGGAGATTCTAAAAATATTATTGATTATCTTTTAGGAAGGATCCCACCTTCTTGGTCGATTAAGAATTGGATAGACGAAGCAAAGTCTATTCTAGAAAAATTTGAAAAATTAAAAGTTTCACATGTCTACAGGGAAGCTAATAGCATGGTAGATTACTTTGTGAATGAAGGGGTTAGGAAGCAAGGATTGACCATGTGGCAGAGTTGTAGTGACTTGAGAACTGAAGTTAGGGCCTTGATAGATTATGATATTACGCATGGGAAAGAGGCAACTACATTCAATGATTAAAGAGAAAGGGGCTAGGTACATCGAAATCAATAAATTTTATGGGGCTGCATCATATTACTTAGAAGGGAAGGAAAATTGACATGCTTTGTGGGTGCATTGGAACAACTGCATAATTCTGTAATAGGTTCTTAGCACTAGTAGAGTCAATAGTAAGGAGCAAACGAAAAAATGGGGGGGACAGGAAAAGAGTTGAACCTAAAAGCTATGAGTTGCACATTAGGAATGTTAAGGTTTTGGAGTAGATTGAAAGAGGAGGCCTGGTTCCATACCTAGAAAAACTTCATGGGCTTGATTTCGTGGCCACATATTACTTCGAGAAGAACTGGAACAATGACAAAATAATTCTCTTTGGAAGGAAGGTTAAGCTGGATGAGAAAATTATAGAGGATATTACTGGAATGTCCACTAAAGGTGTGAAATTTTATCATTACAAAAGGTTTTCTGATGAGGCAGTCATTAGATTTTCTAAGAAGGACAAGGAGAAATTGAAACTGGTTAAAATCTCTAACAACTACTTCAAAATTTACACTATGAGGGCATTTTGGAGAAAGGTACTTTGTTTTATCATGGAGTATATCACTCTAGATAGGAGATTTACCAAAAGTGTATGGGCACCATTTTTCCATTCTTAACCACTTCCGCCATAAGGTATGGATTTCTATGCCTCACTACTTGTTATGTTCGTTGAGTGATAGCCTTGAGGACCATAAGAAAAATCCTAGGAGATATCTTATTCTTCATCCTGGTCTTATTAGGTTGATATATGAACACTATCAAAACATTCCAACTTTATCGAATGCTATTGTGTCTACAAAGTTTGAGGACTATGACATTGATAGTGGGAGTTCAGAGATTTAGCCAAACTAGGAGGGAATTGTTGAAACCCACCCACCCTTTGAGATGTCTGGTAGGAAAACCAAGTCTAAAAAATCCTAGCTTGCTAAAGCTAACCCGAAGACCTTCCCTAACTACTCTTCCCCCTTAAAGAATCTTGTTCGTAAGGGCTCCCCTAGAGACAAGTTATTTTCCTACTCCGTAGGCTCCTTGGAAGATAAAATTGACAACCTTGAAGCTAGTAGAAATTTTGTGCCCTCCCCTCCTACCTCTTTTAGATTTGAAGGTGCTATATTTCCTAGCTCCCCCAACCCAAGTGAGGTTAACCTCATATTAGACCAGGTTCAGTCTGGTGACATTTCGGCCTCTGCTAGAAATAACATTAGTGACATTTTTAGGGTCTTGAAATAGGCCTATCAAGAAGTAAATGAACTTAATCAAAGAAAAAAGGATTTGTTTAGTAAATTAGAGGAGTTGGAGCTAAAGTTGGCTACTCTCAGTAATGAAGAAGGGAAATGGAATAAGAATAGTATTGATAAGAAAGGAGGTGAAATTGAGGAAAAGTACAAGTTGCTAGAAGAGGAAATGGTTAAAATTAAAAATAACTTGAAAAAGGTTGTGGAACAAAACCATAAAATTGCTAGGAAAATTCCATTATTATCAATGCTCTGTCTAAAAATCTAGAGAAAATGAAATAGGGTTCGTTGGTTGTTGATTTGGAAGCAAACAAGGAAAGCAAGAATGAGGATCAAGGTATTTCTAAAAGGACCCCAGCCAATCTCAAAAGGAAAGAGCCTCCTACTACACATATGGTTCAAATCTTAAAGAGGGCGATTTAGGACATGGAGTTGGAAGTTGAGACTGTTGATATTTTAAAGACACAAATTTAGTTGTTGTTGTCTTTTTGGCTAGTTTTCTGGTTCTATGGCCTTCGCTAGCCTTTCTAATGGCTGTGGTTGTTTACTATTGTTATTTGACTTCCTCACCACATGCATTAACTTCTCTTACATCTCAAGCACATGGATTAATCTCTCTTACATCCTCACCCACATCCTCTTACACTCTCAACCATATGCATTTATTCCTCTTGCATCCTCTTTACTCACACATTTCCAAAACTGTACTCCAATATCATCCATTAGCCTTGTGACAAGTGTTACATTCTCATTGGCTCTCCTTTAGTCCAACATTCCTCCAATCTCCTAATTCTCCAACCCTTCAACCCTATTTATAGAGGCCTTCTCTATGAAGAAAGGATCCACAATCACATCCACAATCTTAAGAATTTCCACTATAGGCACATTCATCTTGCACTTCATCACTCATCTTTGCATCTTAATCACATTGGAAGCTTATCAAGGGGGTGGGAAAGGGCATCCTTTCCACATCAAAGGAGAACCCCTCCCACTATGGGATATAATTTGATCTTTCTTTCATATGTTTACATTTAGTTTCTTTGGTTTTATTTATCTTGTTTGCATATCTAGCATGATTAAGCATTTTAGATGGATGTTTTATTTTCTTTGTTTAGTTTGAATAACAATGCCAATGGTTGTTTTTTTTTTAAGTGTAGAAACAGAATCTACAGATTGTAGGAAAGTTACAAACATACAACACAGGCATTCCTACATTAGCGAATAGCAAGTGAAAACCTAAACTTAAAGGTGAGTGATCATTTCTTCATACTGATAAGATTTATTTATCCCTTTTTCATTATTTCTTCAATCTTAATGATGATATTGAGTAGGTAATGGGATGTATATTCTGTGTCCTTAAACAAGAAGACATTATTTTACAACTTTTATTTGAAGTGAGAGATCAAGATGTCGAGCAACAAGTTCAACAAGGGTAAGACTCCTCCAGTTTTTGATGCAAATAGGAGTCCATCAAAACACCCAAAATGTAGAGTTACCATACAATCTTACATTGGAATTGACCATGCTTTTGATCCATCAGATCAAGATGGAGCTACATCATCAACTCTTCAACCAAATATTAATGAAGAAGGCATTCACAATAACTCACTGCCATAGAAAGGTGGGATTGTCACTGAGTTAAATGAGTCAAATGAGGATGGAAATATTGCAAAATATGTTAAGAGGGATACCCTAGTTAGCCAAAATGAGATAATTGACTTGGATGAAAATGTTGGTATCAAGAAAAGAAAAGGAAAATAAAAAATGGGCATGGGTGGGAAATGACAAGGAATTTTTAGCTTGATTGGGTGTCAAAGTATCCATTCATTGAGCCAATGGAGAAATCAAACAAAGATGAACCTCTAACAAAATTCAAGTGTGTGATTTTTAGTCGGAAATGTAAAAGAGACAAGAAGTTGCAACTAAAGCTTGGTAGTATAGAAAAACATATTAGTAAATTTTATGAAAAACAAATCATAGAAATAAATAAACAATTATTAGTATGATGGAAATCAGAGGAAGAATTTCTTCATGTTAAGTATGTCACGAAATACGAAGAGAATAAGAAAATAATGTAGAAGCTTGTTGCATGTGGAGGTACAATTAGGGCTCAATTTGGAAAAATAATGGAAGGAGAACAACTGGAAATAACTATTCAAATGAGTGTTTGCCATATTTTTTCTAAAGGGCATCCTATAACAAACTACCTAGAATATTTTAATTTATTATCTTTTTTGGGTATTCCTAACTTTCCTAGTGCAAATTGTTCAATAAACACTAGATGGGAATGGGAAAGCTATCTTGCTATAGTGGAAATGTGAGATTTAAAGGAGAAATTGAAAGATTCAAACTTCATTGCATTATCTCTAGATGAAGTTACTATGATAGATAATACTTCTTGGGTTTGTATGCATGTGTATACTATAAAACAACATGTATTCTAAGCTCATCTTCTCTATGTTTTTAAAATGAAGGAAAATTAAACATCACAAAATCTATTTGAACTAGTCAAGAAATTTTGAATGAAATTGGAGGTATGGATGACTTGACAATTGCTAAAAAATTTGTGTGTCTAGGAGTTGATAGCTCCATAGTAATGCAAGGTCATAGGATTGGTGTTTGCAAAAAGTTACAAACTACTTGTGCACCATACATGCTTGATATTCATTGCATGGCCCATATAATGAATTTAGCATTTATAATTGTAAGCAAGTATTCTATAGTATCAAAAGTTCAAAATCTAGTCCGCGAGCTCTACACATACTTCTTTCAAAGTCCCAAATGTTTCATAGAATTTCAAAAAAATTCTAAGGGAATGACAATAGGAAACAAGCTTCTTAAGGATGTTGATACTATAGATATGCAAAATTAGCATCATGCATTTAACTAATTCATATTCGTCCATTTATAAAATATATCAAGCTTATTTGATTTATCTCTAAGGTCATCCATTTAAATTAAATAATTCAACTTTGTTTAATTTAAGCCTAACATCACCCTCTTTGATTAAATAAATCAAATATTTATTTAATTAAGTTTGAAATCATCTTTCATCTCCTCTTTGATTTAGTTAATCTTTAAATCTAAAGCAAAAAGATCAAATCACCTAATCCTCTTTTAAATTAACTAAATCAGGATTAAATCTAATCTAATGCATGTCACATTTTCTATATTTTCCCACTTGCACAAATAAATGATTTTAATTCATTTATTAAATCCTCATTTTCCATCAACAAGGAATCATTGGAGAATATTCCCTCATGTTTGAATTCAAATCATGTTGATTTGTCCCTTCCAACATGGCATTAACTCCCCTCTTAAATATCCCTCGCTTGGCATTTAAGTCCCCTTTTCTCCCTCCAACAAGCCAAATTTTAAATTTGAAAAGGCCAACGAATCTCATTTATTGACACATTGACCAAAAGTTGCACATCCTCCATCCACTCATATTTGGACAAGTGGCTCCTTCCTATTGGTTGAATATTTGTCCCACATTCACCCATTTTGCATATTTCTCTAGCCTATCATTCTATAAATTGGAGATCTCATTCCTCATTTTAGCATCCACAATCTTCATGCAAAGTTACTCTCTCCATATTGACAGCTAATTTTTCCCATTACCATTTGCATCATTGATTTGTCAAGGGTTGGGAAAGGGTCATTTTTCACAACAAAGTAACACCAATCCACTATGGGATAGGTATGCATTTTTGCTTCTTTGATACTTTCAATTAGTTTATTTGGTCATTTTTTTTGTGAAGTATGGTGCATTATCTCATAGGAGTATTTAGTAAATTTGCATGAACTAACCTTTGTCATGTAGTTTAGATTGTGTGCAAATTTTATTGGTACTCACATATGGTGCTAGAAGGAGGGTCATATTTGTTTTCTTTGTTACTAATAAATACAAACTTTGTTGGCCCTATCTTGTTGAGAAATTTGAAGAAATTTGAAATATAGTTAGCTACGTTTTTTTTTTTTTTTTATGATTTAGGATAGCCATTATTCAAATCGATTGTTACATTTCTTTAAGATACAAAGTGATGACGTATGACTTGATCTGTGCGCAATGATCGGACTTCTTCAATGTGTGTTCATTGTGTTTTCTATTATTTAACTTGATTGAGCTGCATTTAGTAGAAAGAAAAAGAAAAAGAAAAAAACATCTCCATTCATTGGATCTCAGGTGGCTTTTCCTTGCAGACATCTCTATTTGCTAGGACTACATTTGATCAAAGTTTCCTATCAAATAGTCCAGTGGAAAGCATTAAATGTTCGATTGATGCCTCAAGACTGTCTTGACTAATCTTAAATGCTCTTAATATTGAATGCATTAAATAATTTTTATTTAACATCTATCTTAAAGTGTTGTGATCTATGACATAACAATGATTGAAGGATTCAATCCTATCTTGTGACCATCTCAGTTGTAGCTTCTCTTCTTTTAGTCGACCACCACCCCTAATTTAATGGTAGTGAACTTCATTCAGGTTACATATCCTTTTCTAAGTTTCAATTTATCCATATTTTTCATATAGATCATTATCATCTTGGATGAAATCTCTTGGCATCTTAGTATCTACTTATCATCTCACTTTATACAATCCAACCTCTACCTTTAATCTCCCATCCCCCACATCTTAGTATCTCTTGGAATCTTGGCATCTGTTTCATTGTCCAGGTCAAGCAAATATTGAATGTTTAGGCTTTCAATATTGTCTTCTCCATTTTTATTGAAAGCTCTGATATTGGTAACACGCAGTATGCTTTATAAAGGTATTTCCACAATATCTTAAGATATGCCTAGTCTAGAGTTTGGGAAGCACATCCTTGAGAAATGTCATATCCAAGCCCATGGTATTTTTTCCACACCTCTCCGCTATGAACATCAGCCACATTATCTTTTTTATCCCATTGTAAAGCAAGGCGTATGAATCTATTTGAACATATCCTACAAAAATTACATTCCATGAGATGACACAACCTTGAGAATATATGGGGTGTGCTCCATGATTTCTATTCATAATAGATGGTTGTAGTTTAAAAAGACTTAAGCCTCTTTATCTCCTAAAGTTTTCGTGCCCAAATTACCATGGTTGCACCTATTGCAACGACGAGCTTCTTTAAAATGATGTATTGACTAGGCTGTAGCTCGCTAAATTGGAAGAAGTACAAGCATTCAACTAAAAGATCTCTAGTTGTGTTTAGTGGTAATGAATGAGATATGGAGGATGCCGTCACAAGTATTCTGCTATACTCTAACCATTTAATGTCACATGAGAGCCATGCTTACCTTTGTGTATATTGCAAAATTTGTAGCACATACTTTTGACAATATACAAAATTTGCATTGCATACTTTTGACAGTGAAGTCATTTAAATATTGATGGTTGGTTAATATACTGAATGCCTGAAAGGAGGCGTATGTCTTGAAAACACATCATGCCATTATAAATATCGTTGTTCCTCTGGTATTATTTTTGTTCATCTCATTTACATTGCTATCTTTATCATTAAATTCTTTGCAGCTCTTACCCACATCGTGAGTAATAACATTGTCTGTTACGATTACAATGGTGGTTCTTTTTTCACTTTCTTTCATTTTTTCTTGTTGGGTAGGTGAATCTATTAAATATTGATTTCATCTTGTCAAAATCATTAGGAAAAGTGATAGGTATTTAAGTTTTAGATATATCTACCTTCTTTTCTTCTGTGAAGGTGTTCAAATATACCATTATGCTTACAACTTATTCATCTTCAAATTTATGAGAGTAATTTTTTGAACTTATGATGATGCTATTGAGAGATTTGTTCTTTGTGGTTGATTTGTTGACTCGGTACCTAGGGATGGGGATTATGTAGAGTTGACACTAACAAGTGTGGTACCCTCCCAATGCAATCAATATCGAAAGTTTCAAATCATTTGTCCTTTCAACTAAGATCATATTATTGTTTGAAGTTAATGATCAAAAATATTTAATATTTTAATCCTCACATTATTGTCCTTTTCTTGAACATGAAAAGTGAGGAGGAAGGATTTTCATTCAAAGGACTAGCAACATTGGAGGATAAGAGGCAATCTTGAACAAATTGTGCAGTTGAAAAAAAAATTGGGCATTAAAACTTGAAATCAACAAAGCATTTTTTAATGCTTTAAAGGGCTTCCATTTTCTGCTGTATTTTTCTGTTTTAAATAAACTCACATATTTTTGAGCCCTAAAAAGAACAATTTAATTACTTGTTACAAAAAGTATTAAAATGAACATTAGGACACAAACATACTAAATTTTGTTTTGGATTTAAACAATTGAACAAAGAAAATTATCACATTTCCTTTGGTGCTTAAAATGAAGTCATTATTGCTTTGTGGGTCTTAAAATGAACATGATTCTTTTGTGTTTTGTAATATTTTTTGCAAAATAATCTCATCTAAAAGGGTGTATGCACTTCTCTCACACTTAATAATGATCCTAAGAATCAAAATTTTTTTTGATGACATTAAGTTGCATAAAATATTTCCTCCACATTTCAATTAGGTTGTTAAAATTGAGCAAATCTTGCTAGTGTGAGTTAGGTATATCACATGTGTTCTCTCTTTGTTTCTAAATGAAGATTGATCGAACTATGGATGTACTTGCTCACTATTGTTTACGTTTAGAGGGGCCTACCTAAGAGACACATCTAAAAGGAGAACTTGAAGGTGACTCAAATCGGTTTTTCACTCGGGTCGGTATATAAATGGATGAGACTAAACTATCAAGTCCTCATGGTATGTAGGCCTTAGCCGTATAGTGTCTTTCAGAATGGAGTACTACCATAAAAAGTATTTAAGCGCCCCTAGTAGGATTGATTAAAGTCTTTAGTGGCTTGTTGGATGCTTGCAAGGTGTCATGTCCCCGATGTCCCGTCATTAAGAACCTTGCTTGTAGTAACCAACTAGTCCATCCTATGAGTTTATCAAAGTGGTGCATTGGAACTTAGATTCCAAGAAGTTACTTTCCATGTCTGATCTTGGTTAAAATATAGAGGTTAAGACTTCATTCTTAACATACCTTTATATTTTTTCCTTGGTTGCATGTAAAATCATCTCTGCTACTATGAAGGGCATGAGGCAAGCCCACCAAGAAAAAGGTACCAATTGAGCTAAGATGTTATATTACTTGTGAGTCAGTTTGAAAACAAAATGATTGGATCCAAAACATCGAAACCAACATTCAACAAATCATCAAAATTTCAAACCCTTTGGGAAGAACAAATTCCTTTGAAAATTCTACGTGTTACTGCTTGTCCCTAGGGGTTCTTATCCCTAGAAGGCTTCTAAACATGGAGACCTATATCTCAATTTGTTCATTCCAATGTCAATAATAGGAAACTATGCTCTTGAAACCTTCATTTTTGCATAATGGACCTTATGGAATGAGAAGGAATTAAGACATTAGACATATAGTTTCAAAATCTAAGCAAGAAGTGTGTGTGATAAAAGCAATTCATTAACCAAGATTAACTCAAATTGGACCCCACACATGTGCTTGTTTATCTTTTTATCATCTTTGGAGCAAACATTGGTCTTTTCGTTTGAGCTATTCTTAGAGAAAAGTGTGTTCTTCAATATCTTGGTCTAGTAAACAAGGTCTCTCTAAATCTCTTAGGATCAAAATCAAAATCACCTCACAAAAAATTCTTGGAAATTGTTGTGCAATTTTCGCACACACGCCCCACCAGAGGCAGGGACCCTCTTTTTTCTTTTCAATCTCTACATTTTGGGTTGGTCAAATTTTGGTTTTTCTCTTCTTGGGAGGTTATTATTGGATTAAGTCTAGACTGGGTTTGATGAGGACAATATTTTGAGGCTTTAGGGGAAATTTGCAAGTGTTGGAATTTGAAAATGGGGATTTTGAAGTGAATTTTCAATGTTATATGTAAATATTTTTTGTACCCATGGATAGAGGACGAAAAATTAGGTAGGGGTTCTTTTTGAACTTTTTGAAAATTCCTTCTCAAAAAGAAGTTATGGAGTTTAGGGGATTTTGACTGTAGGGAATTCAATAATTTCTGTCCCTGATGGAAAATCCCAAAATTTCTATTTTTGGAAAATTCCAATACCCCTAAAAAGCCCAAAATTTGTCAAAAATCAATTTTTAAATTTTTTGCACCCATGGATAGAGGACAAAAAATTAGGTAGGGTTGCTTTTTGAACTTTTTGAAAATTCCTTCTACAAAAAAAGTTATGAGGTTTAGGGGATTTTGACCTTGTAAGGAATTTGGGAATTTTTGTCCCTAATGGAAAATCCTGAAATTTCCATGACCCCTCAAAATACCAAAATTTCTATTTTTGGAAAATTCCAAGACCCCCTCAAAAACTCAAAATTTTCCAAAAATGAAAAAAAAAATCGAATTTGTTTTCTTCCAAAATGATTTTTTTTTCAAAAATGATTTTTTCCCAAAATGGAATTTTTTCCAAAATGGAAATTTTGTCTTGAAATTTTAAAATGTTCCTCAAAATTAAATTCTTGAGATGGAGAAAAAAATTGAAAATAAAAATTTCCAAAAATGGAAAATATTCTGAAAATGGAAAGTTTCCACAAAAAAAATTTATTCAAGTTTAATTTGGATTGGATTTTTAACATGTGAGCTACTAATGACTATATCAAATTTTTAGGATTAAATAAATATCAAAAGGGGAACTTGCATATGGATCTGTGCCAAAAGGGAAATATGGAAGAGTTCAATTCAAATTTTAAAAGTGGAACTTGCATAAGAATCTATGCCCAAACTGTCTACAACTAGGAGTTTCTGGAAGACATGTGAAGTTGATTTCATCATCCAATCAGAATTTTTATTAATGACAAGCTGACATAATATTGTTTTCTCATTGTTCCATAATGTAACTGCTTTTGTGCAATTGGGTGATGATGTACCTTGAGCTCCCAAATTAAATGTAACAACTTGATGCTTCTAGAAGTGAAATTGCAACCGTTGGATGAATTAATTCTTGGCCTTTGATTCAAAATGTAATTTTCTATAAAGGCCAGTGCCTTCTCATTTGTAAGGGGTGAGACTAGGTTAGAAGAGCTGATTAGAAGCTAGAATTGACTAAGTTAGGAGTTAGATTCTACAAGTCAGTAGTTGTAGGAGAGAGGAGAGACTGGAAATTGTTATGTAATGCTAGAGAAGTTAATGCAATTGGATTGTTGGTTTGGCAAGCTTTGTGTTACACTTTGATAGTTTATGGATTCTTGTTCTCAATGTTAGATGTTAGATTTTAGTTCTTTTACAATAAAGGTAAAATGTTAATGATGTTAATCGATCTCTGGTCCATTTGTTGATTGTAATTTGCTATGTAAAGTTAGTTTGGGCCTTATTTTGTGCTAAGTTCAACTGTGGATGCATGTTTACATTGCGCCAGTTATTAGGTATGTGGATGAATATTCATAGTCTAAAAATCTTCAGTTTCCTTAGAATATTGCACCATTTCTACAAAGTTGTTCGCTTGTCCTTGATCAAGAAGAGATTGCTTTTATTGGAGATTTATCCATTTGCAACATTCATCATTATTGTGACTGATCTTAGGAGCTAGTTTAGAGTTGAATCTCTCTAATCCCTTATCTTTTTTGCTATTTATTTTGAATCTGGGTTAGTTTTAGAACTGAAAGCATTACCATATTGTTGGATCTGATGAAAGTACACTTCCAACATTGTTCATTTGTAAGGCCCCTTATGATTACCAGCATTTTCACATGATCACTGAGTTGTTTATGCATTGTCAAGACCTAACATTAGAGACCTTGGGGTTATCTCTTGAGGCTTGTTGATAGAGATTTACCTTTCAAGAGAGATAGGATATTTGTATCTTGTCTAAGTTGTGCAGAAAACACCATCAACAAAAATCTTAAAAAATCCCTCATGCTAAACTTTAGGAAAATCATTTGAACCAAATCAAAATCATTTTTGTTTCATTATATATGTGTAGATAAATTCTTCACATATTTAGTCAAATTATTGGTCTTTGTGAACAAGTTTATCCCTTGATAACATCCAACATCTTGCAACTTATGAGTTCACTATCCAAAATCCAAAATCAAATCAAATCAAAACCATCTTGTTTGGTTAGGTGTGTCTAGAGGAATCCTTATTTGCACATTTAGTCAAATTAGCATATTGTGGATAAATTTACTGTAGGAAAACATCCAACCTCTTAGAGTTTATGAGTTCACTATCCAAATCAAGTCAAACCAATCCAAATCAAATAAAAACATCAATCCAAGTCCTAAAGTTTAGAATCCTCTTCAAGGTTTCTTAAGAGTTCCAATCATTCACAAATCATCCATCTTTCATATCTCATCACCATCATTTTGATCCTTGGGTATGTGCAGGAACATGATGGGCCAAAATGTGGCAATATGATGGGTATGTGGTTGATGACTTTTTTTTAACCCAAAATTGATGAAATGAAAAGGGTTTTTAAATAAGATTCTCAAATTTCAACCAATATAAGTTATGCTTTACTTTGAATTTAATAAGTAATTATTATTCATTTTCTATTCAAATTACAACTAAAGTCTTGATTGATAGGCTAATTGAAAAACATTTATAGCTTTCAAATGGTATCACATCTTTTGAATCCAAAACATGTGTCACATTCTATGCTTTGCATACTATAGGATTAAAAAAATAAAAATTGAATTCCATGAATTTTTGACCATGTTAAGGTGGTCAGACATACGAGTTTTTTATATTTTTTAAAAGTTGTATTAAAAAAATCATAATTAATTATTTACTTAGAAAAAAGTTACAAAAAAATATGCATCACATTGGGACATGAGTCCTCTATTTATATCTAAAATATTATAAAAAAATATTATCATTTTATTGTGGTTAGGGTGGTCAGACAGACACCTACTTTTTATTTTTTCCCTAAGATTTAAGTATTACTGCATTGAAATTTCAATTTTCACCAAATAGATTTGTTTTTTTTTAAAACAAACCTAGTAGTTTAGAAACTACATTCAATTTTTTATAGATTCTATTCTTACATATTTTTGAAATAATATAGATAACTTATTCAATTTTTTACGTTAGGTTTCTTAACTCTAATTTTTCTGAATTTTTTGCCACTTAAGGGCCTATTTTTTCTATGATGATCTTGCACATACACCATTAAAATATTAGAGTTTCCTTTTTGTACCTAGAGTTTAGATCAATCCAAAGAATTAGAGGTTCACTTCCCACATTCTTGAAAATTCATCCTTATTTTACAATCCAAACTAGACCTCAACACAAGAGGAACATGGAATATAAACTTTCCCCTTACATCATGAGTAATCCAAATCAATTGAACTTTCAAAGCCTTACAATTCCAATTGATTATCAAAAATCACATTTATACAATCCATACATGGGATCATTATCTCCTACAAACCTCAATGGTACAACAAATGTGAGTATGCCTAGTCAAAAGTTTGCAACACTTTTCCCAATGGTAGATTTAAATCCAAGTCCAAACCTACAATCAATGCATGAGACTTCCAATGAACAACATCATCCCATCAAATCCCAACATGCTAAATGTGAATGTACCAAGTATAACTTTACAAAACATGAACATTTTGAATCCCAACTCAGTAAACTTTGGGATGGTTATGTTTACAAATCATATGAATATTGTTCAAAGTCAAAACAAGATGTTAATGACTTCGTGTATTAATCCAAGTCAAGGTAACACCATGCAAAATCAAAGTTACCTAAATCAAGGCAATGTGATTCCCAACATCAACAATGTTCAATTTCAACCTATCATGCAAAATCTAAACATCATCCCAAATCAGAACATTGTCCAAATTCAATCGATCCAAGGAAATCCATCAAGCACCAATCAAATCATTGCATCAAATCCTCCAAATATACCATTGATATCGCAACAATAGATGGTATCCAATCAAACAACAATGCCAATCCTAAAAAATCAAAACACGGTCTCCCAAGGACCTATCACCTCAGTCATTCCAACCATCACTATCACTTCAATCATTCCAACCACCACTCTCACACCCATCACATCTCAACCCCTCACTACCATGATCACTCCAAGTGTATCTCAACCACTTGTCACTGCATCCAACACAATTCTAAATCTAGCACCACTACCACCTAAACCAAAAACAACAAGCAAACATAGTAATGTGCTAAAAGCTTACCAAGCTTGCCAAAATGCACTCCAGCAGTACCAAGATTGTCAACAAGTTGCTTAAGCTACCCAAGCCTCCCAACCCATGCAAGCTACCCAAGCTGCCAATCAAGCACAAGCACAAGCACAAAAAATTATAACTATTGGGGACAATGATCAGGATTCAACCAATGATCATGTTGAAAATGTCTCTACATCACCTAATGAGTTAGAGGGAATATATCAAGAATTCATTCCAAAGCATGATCAACATATTTCACCAAAGTCTAGCAATGGTGCTTTCCAAGACATATTAACATCCTTTGACCTCATGGTTACAGATATTGAAGGAATCTTCAACTCAACATTTGATCCAAGTCCACTAAAAAATGAAGAGGATATTGAGCTAATTCCCATGCCTAATGATGACATCCAAGAACCTTTTATAAGAAATCCATCCTGTGAAACTAAACCATGTCAAGAACTTGATCCAAAGCATGTCAAAGGTGATTCCAAAATAATTCAGGATCAAAAATTTGTATCTCCAAGATACTATAATGATTTAATGGACACTCTCCTATCTAAACAAGATGTTGCAGATAATGATCATATCCATATAGCACATACTCCTCCATTTACCCATGAGATGCTTTGTATAGATGGACACGTAGATGATCTTCATTTAGAACAAGATTATGTTACTCTTGACATTATTACACAAAAAAGAGTGGGTTATTGATTCCTATAATCAAGCTGAGTTGTCAACATTAGGATCAAATATATCCCAAATTCAGACTGAGGACATCATGTATGAAGATATCCAACATTATCCCCTCAAAGAAAAGGGTCAAACAAAATAGGACATTCTAGGGTTAGTAGAGCAGCGAATTGAAACAACATCATCTGCAGTGGTCATTTATCAGAGATTCTTTACTGAACAAGACATCTCAAAACATGTAAAATCAAAGCATAAAGGTAACAATTCCACAATATTGGGGGCAACTATGTCTCAAGAAAACATCAACATAGGGAGTATGAAGAGTTTTTATGGTAAAACCAATGCCAATACTACAACCAACCACGTCATGAATATTCATCCACCCATCACCCCATCCATGAATTGGGACCAATTTCAAAATAAAGATTTGAATCAAAGCACAAAGAACATTATCAAAGCAAAAGAAGTAGAGAAGCATGAAGGAAAAATCAAATACAAGTGGATACAAAATAATACAAAGAAATATTATCCCTATCAAATTCCATCAGTCAAAGAAACTATGGGGAAAAACCAAAAAGGGAAATGTATCCATCAAAGACATCCACAAAAGAAAAATTAGGCTTCTCACGTACTGTACAAGGTATATCAAGCAGTTGGTCCTAATTCCATGCACACTTTCATATCCACCCATCATTTCTCATCTTCCCAAGTTTGGAGAGTCAATGGTTCCAAACTATCAACCAATCCATCTTTTATCCCTAAACACACTCCGTCCACACCTCCATGGAATATCCAATTCTCAAATTAACCATGTATTGGAAACTACCCTTCATCATAAATATTCATAAGGCACTCTATCACAATGCGCACACAAAGATAGAGTTAACCCCAACATCAATAAATCATATCAAGAATCTCAAAAGTTGCATTCAAGTGCACGTATCTTAGCAAAGCAACTTCTTAAAGCAATCTATCGATGGAACATCATGATAGAAGAATCTACCTCAACACCACTAGATGGTTCAGCATGAGTTTAAAATATTTTAGAAAAATCCAAAAATATAAAAATCCAAAAAACAAAAAAAAATTAGAAAAAGGATTGAAAACAGTAAAGAAAAAAATCATCCTCTAGTGAAAACCACATAGGTGGCGTTTTCAACAAGTACCGTGATGAAAACCTAGAAACCATGCATCATGTGTAGGATGGAGAGACATGGATTATCTTGATCTTGACAAATTTTGGTGTACACTTTATGCTTCCTTATGGTAAACATCTTGATATGGGTCATTTTCATTTATACTATCCTATCCAACATTATCCAAATGAGTATTACTTTTTTTGAACACCTTATCTTATCACAAGATAATCCATATCTCTCTATCCAAATGTCTATCTAGGCATCCATCCATGACATTCCATACATTGCTAGACACTGGGGGAAGATATTTACATCTTGCTTCAAGAATAAATCTTGAGCTATATCCTCCAACTTATGTGGTGATCCAAACATTGGAAAACATAAAATCAAATTGGTCAAACATTTGTGATCCAAAATTCAAATCACTAGCCCATGGCATATTTTGACGAAAAAGGCATTCCTTATCAATCTTCATCTTTGATCGAACATCAATCCAAATAGTCAATATCAGTCGCATCTAATTTACACGTCAATGTCACATCAAATCATTCAAAATTTTTTTGTTCCAAATCAAGCTTCATCAATCTTGACCAATCAAATCCAATCAAAAAATCATCATCTCAGGATATCCTTGTGTTGCTTAACACTATCCCTGCATTGCTTTGTATCCTCAACAATGCTATCAACATCAATCCGTCAACATCTTGGGATATCCATCCCAATCCTTGTGTTGCTTAACACTATCCTTGCATTGTTGTGTATTCTCAACAATGTTATCATCATCAATCCATCGATTCGATCAATCAACCTTAGCATTGTTGTTTAGAAAAATCCAAAATAGATCATGGATATCATCAAACATATCCATATCCAAATCATCAAATCATGTGAAAACCCAAAATCATCCAAAACACATCAAAATCAAAAAATATCCAAAACACTAAAAACACTAAAACATTCATAAATGTCAAAAACATAAAACATCAAAAACATGTTATCCAAAATATGTCATCTTTGAGCTTAAATGTAGGCAAGGCTAATCTTTGATTAGCCCTCGAGACATCAAAATCCAAAAACATTCAAAATACAAAAAATCCAAAAAATTCATAAATCTCAGAAAATCCCAAAACATTCAAAAAATAAAAAATAAAAACATTTGTACAATCTTGAAAACACCAAAAATAGCCTCAAAACATTTCAAAAATGTCAAAAATATCCAAATATTTGAAAAAATCCATTTGTCTCATCTTTCTTTCACTCAAAATAATCAATCAACCATAATAAAATGATTGTCACTCTTACCCTTTGGCAAAACAAATAGAAACAACCACAACAATCAGCAAAAGCAAACTTCAAATGCAAAATCAAAATCGAAGCAACAAACCTTTAAATGCAAAAATCAAACTCTTAATCATTTTCAAACATGTCAATCAACGTTATATCAATGGCCTATCAATCAACTTATCAACCCATCGTCATCCTATACAATGCATGTTCTAGGATATATCCTTCTGACAATGGGAATCATTTTGGATATCACTTTGAATTCTTATCCTATTAAAACACATTCATTTGGTTGAAGGTATGAAGAACATTGGCTTGTTTGTGTACTTTATCTTTTCTTTTGATTTATCTTATTGCGCTCATTCCAATGACCTCTCGATGATGTCTAATCAAAGTGATTTAGAGAGAAAGGAATGGGGAATTGATCATTATCTTTTTGTCTATTGTACTTGTTGGACGTTCTTGTAAAATAACCTTGGTGAATACTTGCTCTGTTAGGTGTGTATGGAAGGTGTTTTGGGTAGCTTGTTGACTATTGCATTGATAGGTTATACTTTTCTGTATTTTGGTCCAAGATGTTTGGAACTTCTAAAGTGCATCCTAGCAAGGTTTCGATATGTCAGGTGTGAACAAGAATACTCCTATCTATTTGTTGATTCAAATTCCATCACACTAAGTGCAATGCCATCCTCGTTCTTTATACCTTGATGCATCGTGCTTATGCATGTTATAAAACATAAGGTAAGTGGCCCTTTTAAAATCCCAATTCTTGATAATCAAATCATCCATTTCTCATCATAATCTCTCATAAGGTTGGCTTGTTGGATCCTCTTGTCATCATCTAATTTCTTCTTTTCTAAACTAACATCATGCCAGGATAGTTGACCATCATCACCAGTGCATCCATCCTACATCAACAAACCATAAACATTTTTCACATCATCTCACATGCATGTTCATCATCATAATATAGATCTATTAGTCTAAGTATCTCATAAATCATACATTTGCATAAACATATAGGCATTATCGTATCATTCATCTCACATGCATTGTATTATCATTTAAGTTGTTTAGGATAATACAGATTGGTTATTCTAAGCATCTTAAAACCATCTCATTTTCATCATCACCATAACCATCCATTTTGAACCTCTTTATCGTGAGATCGACCCTCAAATATAATCTTTCACTCGATCTCTCGAGGGGACAATGTAGCAGTGTACTTTCTGCTAGGGAATCTAAAAATACTATTTTTTTTTTAATTTTGATCACAATAAGTTTTCTCTTTGAACCAATGCAACAAGTACATTGCTTCAAAGAGCGGAAAAATATAGACATGTGCAAAATTAGCATCATGCATTTAACTGATTCATATTCATACATTCATAAAATAAATCAAGATTATTTGATTTATCTCTAAGGTCATCCATTTTAATTAAATAATTCAACTTTGTTTAATTTAAGCCTAACATTACCCTTTTTAATTAAATAAACCAAATATTTATTTAATTAAGTCTGAAATCATCTTTCATCTCCTCTTTGATTTAGTTTAATCTTTAAATCTATAGAAAAAAGGTCAAATCACCTAATTCTCTTTTAAATTAACTAAATCTGGATTAAATCTAATCTAATGCATGTCACATTCTCTAGATTTTCCCACTTGCACAAATAAAGGATTTTAATTCATTTATTAAATCCTCATTTTCCCTCAACAAGGCATCTTTGGAGAATATTCCCTCAAGTTTGAATTCAAATCAAGTTGACTTATCCCTTCCAACATGCCATTAACTAGCATCTTACATGTCCTCCACTTGGTATATAAGTCCCTTTTTCTCCCTCCAACAAGCCAAATTTTAAATTTGAAAATGCCAACTAATCTCATTTATTGACACATTTACCAAAAGTTGCACATCCTCCATCCACTCATATTTGGACAAGTGGCTCCTTCCTATTGGTTGAATCTTTGTCCCACATTCACCCATTTTGCATATTTCTCCATCCTATCATTCTATAAATTGGAGATCTCATTCCTCATTTTAGCATCCACAATCTTCATTCAAAGTTACTCTCTCCATATTGACCGCTAATTTTTCCCATTACCATTTGCATCATTGATTTGTCAAGGGTTGGGAAATGGTCACTTTTCACAACAAAGTGACACCAATCCACTATGGGATAGATATGCATTTGTGCTTCTTTGATACTTTCAATTAGTTTATTTGGTCATTTTTTTTGTGAAGAATGGTGCATTATCTCATAGGAGTATTTAGTAAATTTGCATCAACTAACCTTTGTCATGGAGTTTAGATTGTGTGCAAATTTTATTGGTACTCACATATCTTTATTAAATTAAATCTAAAAACATATTTCATCTCCTTTTTGATGTATTTTAATCCTTAAATCTAAGTCAAATGAGTGAAATCACCTAATCCTCTTTTTAATTAACTAAATAAAGATTAAATCTAATCTAATGCATGTCACATTCTCTAGATTTTCCCACTTTCACAAATAAAGGATTTTAATTAATTTATTAAATCTCCATTTTCCATCAATATGGCATAAAAATGGAATATTCCCTCAATTTTGAATTCAAATCCAAATTGACATGTACATCCAACAAAGCATTTACGAGCTCTTACATGTCTCTTGCAAAGGTCAAACTTAGCATTTAACTCATGTTGTCATCAAATTCAAATTTCAAATTTCCCCCTCTTTGGCACATTGACCAAAATGTGCTCATTCCTCAACCTCTCACATGTTGACAAATGTCATCTTTTCATTGGTGGATATTTAGTCCCACATCCTCCATGTTTGGCATTATTTTATCTTTCCTGGCTATAAATAGAAAGTTTCTCTATTGTATTTATCCTCCAAAATTCATCCAAGTTAGCATTTTCATTTGGATCATCATCCTACATCTTCATAGCATCTTGCATCATCCACCATCCAGGAGCTTGTCAAGGATTGGGAAAGGGCTTCTTTCCACATCAAAGAAGTACCAATCCACTATGAGATAAAGTTTGATTCATGTTGTTTATATGCTTATTTAGCTTTTCTTGTTGTTTCAATGTCTTATTTAGCATATCTAACATGATGTAATATTTCATAGGGATACTAGATTTGTTATGTTTTACTTGACTTCCATGAAAATACTTGCCAAAGTCTAACATTTTGCATATTCAACAAGCACATATACTAGATGGATCTCCTTTCCTGGACTAGCACAATGAGTTCTTTTAGAATATTGATCCTTTGTTGGAGTAATGTACAAGCATCACAACATAGTAGACAAAGCTACTGACCTCTTATATAGGTTAAGTGATATAAAGACACTCTTAACTTTAGCTAGTCTTCTCCCCATGCTAGATGAAATGAAAAATATTGTGAAGAAATACCAAGATAGAACTATGTATATATATATATATATATATATGAATATACCAAACTACATAGAATAGGGTGCATGGCCATCGATCATTTATATCTAGATCTTACTTCTAAAAGCCCAAATTTTTTAAGCTGGCAAAATATTACAGATTTAAATCATCCTAAAAGTTATTTATAGTTTAATGAAAGTAAGCACATATGTGTCTAATTGTGTGGATTTGAGATACCAATGCATCATTGTATGACAGTCGGGTGCTCTATCAAAGAAGTACTTGTTACAAAAGAATCTTTTAATGGCATTGATAAATCTGTTAGTGATAATTTGAAGGAAATTGCAAAATCTCTTTCCATAGAGATTTATAATTGATTCCCTTAAGATGAAATACTTGAAGCTATGTCTATTGTGTATCCTCAATTTTGGATTTGAAGCAATTGAGATAGCCCAGGATATTTTCATGATAAAGTAATTACCTTGGCTGAAAACTTTTCAAAAAGTGTACAATAAAATGAATAGACAATAGAAGGAATTATAAATGGAGATAACTTTAGAGAAAAATGGAAGTGTTTTGCAAGAATTATGATGGACCAGTTTGATTCCATGGAGAATCCAATAGAAGCAGGATCAATAACAAAGGCTTGGACAACCTTAGGTTAGAGTGAAATATTATGTGGATCGATATCAAAATATTTCAAACTTATTGATTTATGTCAAAAAATGATATTGGGGCTAGTGGAGGATGAGAGAGTTTTCAGTTCATTGGCATTTTTGAAATCAAAGATAAGAAAAAAAATAGACAAGAATTTGGAAATTTTCTTGAAGGTGTTTGGAACTTTGTATAATGTCAAAAAAAATCCTTTTGAAAGAGCACTCACAATCTAGAGGTCCCTATGTGAAAGAAGAGGGTTGTGCAACACTTCAAATGCTGGTAGTGGTGGGCACTATTAGTGGGAAAAATGAAAGTGACACAATGAATGTTGAATTTTAGATGCAGGGAAAACATAATGAAGACCGAACTCAAAATAAAGATAAATCTTTTACTTCATGTCAAGTTGAACATCAATTTCAGGTCCCTAACTTGATTTGGCAAATGGAAGTGAATTAGAAGGTTTTTAGGTATTTATATTGCACTTCATGAATCCTATTCCAAATTGTAGTTGATGATATTTTATATTGTATTCCATGAAATATTGAATCATTGCACTTTGTAATGATAAAAAAAGGTCATGTAAACATGACCTTGATTTAGTGTTGCAATATGCCTAACATATTCACATTAGGTCTTGGTCCCTTGTGAACTAAATGGATTTAAATGGTACCTTTATTAAGTGTTGTAAAGTGTTGTAACTCATTTCCACACTTTTCTAAGGTCTTGTTAATGAATTACACCTAAATAACCTCTTTTTATCATTAATCTTGCCTTATTTCAAAGTGTTGTAATACATTTTGACACTTTTCTACGATTACAGTCAATAATTGGGCTTTATTATGCTTTAATTGGCCCCATTTTACATCCATAAGCCTTATTTATGTTTATTTTTGAGGATAATCCAAAAAAAAGCATTTAAAACTCCAAAATCTAGAAAACCCACCTCAAATTCGTAAGGTGGGACTCATTCGCCATTCTGGGCGAATCAGTCCCATTAGGTGGGACCCATTCGCTTAGAGTGGTGAATGAGTCCCATTTAACTTAAAAATAAAATATAATTTAAATCTTTGGTGGGATTTTATTCTCCAATATCCAATTTCGACTTGTAGTGTTGTAATTTAGGGAATTCTTGCATAATTGAGTATAAATACAAGGTTCTTTCACTCATAATCACACCTAGCATTCAAGAGAGTTCACAAGAGCATTTGAGAATTCACAAAAGTATTCAAGGGTAGATTATCAAGCATATTAGAGCATTCTTCAAGCATCAATCATCATGTCAAAAAATTCTTGCATAATGTTTGTTATTATGCTAACAATTGTGTAGGGTTTCGTGATTCAAGCAAGAATTGTATTCAAGATCTATCTCATTCAAGCTAGAGTCAAGGACGACATCCATTGCAACCATTATTGAAACACCTTATTGCTAGGGTTTTGGATAGGTTGTAGATTTCATAAGGAGAAAGGTTGGAGAATTGTTGTAAATCATTCTAATGCAGGAGCATCCAGTGGTGTAAGGGCAATCTTGCATCACCCAAAAATAGTTAAATTTCAAGTTTCTCAGTTTTTAGATGTTTTTACATTTTTGGATACCCTTTTCATCATAATGAAAATTCCCAATTTATGGTTTTTATTTTCTATTCCTGGGTTGAAAGATATTGCAGTTTTAGTTTCCCAGATTTGCACTTGAAAATCTTCCGAGTTAGATTTGAGGCACTTAGAGTTCCCAGAATGGCCCCGAAACTTGCCGAAATTGGCATAGCAGATTTTGAGTGCATTATTGACTTCGAGACCTTTCCAATGATTCAAACGGTTCACGAATTGGACTCTCGGATCAAAAGTTATGGCCCCAGGAAGTTGGCGACTTTCTAGAAGATACAATTGCAAATGTTCTTTTGAAATTTGAACTTCAAGTTGTAAATTTCGGCCAACCCGCCTAAACTCAAATTTGAATGTTTTTTTGGCCCCAAACTAAAGAGGATCTCTATTTATGGGCGGGTTTCTAATTTTTGGGTAGCTTTTTGGGGGACAAGCTTGCATATTGCGAAAGGGTTATTCTGTAGCTTTCTGTAACTTGCATGTGTTGTAGAACTTGGGGATTTGAGATCCTCTACATGTAAGAAGCTCCATTTTCTGAATAATAAAATTATTCTCTTGATTGTGGGTTATTTTATAAAGTTTCGGGTTGTGCCCTCATCATATGGTTTTACACACCTAAGAATAGACATATATATAATAGAATGCTTAACTTTATCTTACATTGGTTCCTTTTTTTCACAAGTTATGGATTGGAAAGGCTAGCTAGGAGTTTGTCAATATTTCTAAGATAATAAGGGTGTATATATGCTTCAATTTTGGATTTAATTTGATTAAATTTTTTCCTTCCCACCATTATATAGAAATTTTATTTTTGATTTCACCAATGATTTTATTTAACAACATGGTTTTAGGTTAAAATCATTTTCCAAGTATAATATTTAACTTTTATTTGTTAATTGAAGATTATTTTCATTATGGATTTTCCTTTACTAACTTGAGATATTAAACCTAATTCAAAATCAAACATTTGTAATTGTTGAGATGGCATTCTCTTCATCTTTCTTAGACCATGTCTGATTGACATGTTGCAAGTTGTTAACTTGAGAAATATTTTGACTATGCTTTCTCCATGAATGTAGACCTTAGACCAAATATTAAATACTAAATAGAGGCACTTTTTCTAAAATTTTACCATTATTTGTGAATTACAATCTGAAATGTTGTATGTGTAGACTAAAATTAAAATTCTACATAGAACTAAAATACCCATGGAAGGGGAAGATATAGATATGTGCATGAACTTAAGCTGAAGTCTTGTTTTGTAAGTTATTAAAAACACTAATGGTAAAATGGAATTCAAGACAAGGATACACCTAATTTTAGTAACCAATTGATGCACTCCCGATACATAAGGCCCTAGTTGAATAGATATTTTCTCCATGTATGTAAAGAAAGTTAAACCATTAAACATATGTAATATTATAAACAAAGAGTTGGTTTCCCCAAAATAATACTACTCCATCCACAAATAATTAATCTTTTCCAAAATCTAATAGCATACACAACTAGAAGAAATTTTTTTTACTATAGAGTCTAATCTATTTTTGAAGGTACAACAAAGGAAAGAAAATTCCAAAATTCAAATTGGGACAAGCTATGTAATGTTTAAGATGATAAATATATCATGAAACCTAGAAAATTAATTTATTTTTTCTGTCTATTTTCTTTAAAGTAACTAGTAGAATTGTTGAAATATTTAACAAATAAAAAAAAGCAGCAATCTAAATTTTTACACCAAAAAAATCAGAAGGCAAAAATATTTATTAAAATGGAGAAAATACCAAAAAGTGATCTAATGTCGAGCACATTTTAAGTGATGAACATAAAGAAAGTAGCTGAAATAACTTTCTTGCACACACTCCTTACTCTTTTAATGAGGCCAGTAAAGAATAAACACTAGCATGATACAACGACTTATCTTCCTCTAATGATGGTTTGAAGAAAAAAAGAGGCTCAAACTATAGGAGCCAAGAATGAAGAAGACGAAGGAAAAATGCTCTATATAAAGTGAAAGGAGGTGAGAAATATGTGAAGTCTTCAAGGGCCTTTTGTTTCTTTATAGGTTAGGAATGTGTTTTGGCATCCCCAAGAATGAGTATACTCCTACCATCACCTTGGCATGAAGCATAACTGTGTTTCCCATCTTTATTGCCAAGATTGGAATTACAAAATCAAGTAATAAATTAGAATACTAGTCTGGTTTCAATATTGTGATTACCATATTAGAGATTGAAGCCCAGAATAAACAAATATATTCTAGTAACTAAAACAAACCTCTAAACCTCCAATAAAGAACAAATACTAGTGCATCAGTTCTAAGGCCTGTACCAAATAAAATTATAGAATAGTATTCATATTGGTGCATAGAGTAAACTTAACATATTGGTATCCTTTGGATTAGTCCATAGGTCTATGTGGTTGATTCTAGAGGATGAGTGTTTACTCTCTATGGACATCAAATCTGCAAATGGTTAAAAATATTAACATAATATCATCATGTTAGTCTCTTAAAAAACATTAGATTTGAAATCCCTATGAAATACTTAACCATGTTAGAATATGCAAAACTAAATAGAACAAGAATAGTTGATTGCAAGCATACACAAACATGATCAAAAATTTATTCCATATAGGATTGGTGCTATTGTTGAAAATATCCCTTTCCCAATCCTTGATAAATAAGCTATATGATGAAAATGCTATGAAGATGGTGGAGTGATGATGAGAAAAATCAGTTCTCAAGGAGAGTGACTTTGCAAGAGATGTAGCTCAAGTTGTGGAGATGGAAAAAATCAGTTTTTAGTTTAAGAGAATGACTTTGCATAAACATTGTGGAGGATTTGCTTGAGGATGAAGCCTCTATTTAAAGATTCTGAAAGGCTAAGAGTGCTCAACATGGAGGATGTGGGACTAATATTGGACAAATGAGAGGAAGACACTTGTCAAGTGGTGAGTGGTTGATGCAAGATTTGGGAAATGTGCCCAAGAGGGGGGAATTTTGAATTCAAATTTGTGCAATGAATGTTGAGTTTGACTTTGGAAGGGAACATGTAAGAGACATGTAAGAGCTCATAATGACTTGTTTGATGTACATGTCCACTTGTTTTTTATTTCAAATTCTAGGGAATATTCCATGTTGAGTGAAAATGTTGATTTTAATAAATCAATAAATTGATTTATTGGTGCAAGTGGGGATATCTAGAGAGTGCAAGTGGTGAGGATCATCATTTAATCAAGATTAATTAACGAGGATGATGATTAGGATGATTTTGACCTCTTTCACCTAGATATTTGATTTATTTAAATCAGAAAAGGAGAAATATGAATTGGATTTCAATTAAATGAAGTCCTGATTTATTTAATTAAATGGATGATGCAAGATAAAGGTTGAATGATTTATGAGAGATGAAATGGTATTATTTGTTTAAACCTTTGGATTGACCTGTATGCATATTTTGCGTGTCTACATTTTTCCCTTGTTTGAAGCAATGTACTTGTTGCATTGGTTCAAAGAATAAAATTTTCGTGATCAAAATTTAAAAATTTTATGATTTTTCGGATGCCCTAGCGGAAAGAAGTACACAGATACATTGCCCCCTTGAGAGATCGAGCGAGAAGATTTGATTTGAGGGTCGATCTCGTGATAAAGAGGTTCAAAATGGATGGTTATGGATGATGATGCAAATGAGATGATTTTAAGATGCTTAGAATAACAAATCTATATTATCCTAAACAACTTAAATGATGATATGATGCGATGATGGATGAGATGGTTGAGGTGATATGTTGTGATTATGCAAATATATGATTTATGTAGATGCTTAGACTAACAGATCTATATTATGATGATGATTAGGCAATGCATGTGAAATGATCATTGTTTCCTATTATGTATGATGTGAATGATATGTAGCATGCTGACAATTTTCTGGATGCAGGATGGATGCATGATGGATGCATTGGATGCATTGGTGATGATGTTGTTAGTGTGGAAATGAGATGATGACAAGAGGATCCCACAAGTCCATGATCCGATGAGACTTTATTAGAGATGATGATGATGATGATGATGATTTGCTTATCAAGGATTGGGACTTTTGAAATGGCTACTTACCTTATGCTTGATTACACATGTAGATATGATGCATCAAGGTATAAAGAACTAGGATGGCATTTACCTAGTGTGATGGAATTTGACTCGAAAAATAGATAGGAGTATTCTTGTTCACACTTGACATACATAAACCTTCCTAGGACGTACCTAACAAAGCAAGTATTCACCAAGTTATTTTACAAGAACGTCCAACAAGCATAGCAGATAAAAAGATAATGATCGTTGTCCCATTCCTATCTCCCTAAATCCCTCATTTGGATATCATCGAGAGGTCCTTGGAATGAGCTCAATAAGATAAATCAAAATAAAAAGACCAAGTACACAAACAAGCCAATGTTCTTCATACCTTCAGCCAAATGGATGTTTTTTGATAGGATAAGAATCCAAGGTGATATCCAAAATGATGCCCATTGTCAGAACGATATATCCTAGGACATGCATTGTATAGGATGATGATGGTTTGATATTGATTGATAAGCTATTGATATAAGGTTGATTGACATGTTTGCGACTGATCAAGAGTTTGATTTTGTTTTAAAGATTTGTTGTTTACTTTTGATTTTACGATTGAAGCTTGCTTTTGCTGATTGTTGTGATTGTTTCTGTTTGTTTTGGCAAAGGGTGAAGGTGTCGATCAATTTATTATGGATGATTGATTATTTCGAGTGAAAGCGAGATGGGACAGGCGGATTTTTTTCAAATATTTGGATGTTTTTGATGTTTTGAAATGTTTTGAGGTTGTTTTTGGGTTTTTTGTATTTTTCAAATGTTTTGATTTTTGATTTTTTGAATGTTTTTGGATTTTGATGTTTTTTTAATGTTTTTGGATTTTGATATGTTTTGATGTTTTTGGATTTTGATGTGTGTGATGCTATCAGTTCTCTATTTGGAATTTTGTTGAAGACCAAGCTAAGGTTGATTGATCAGATCGGTGGATTGATGATAATGATGATAACATTGTTGAGGATACACAACAATGCAAGGATTGATTGATCAGGATCGATGACGATAACATTGTTGAGGATGCACAACAATGAAGGATTGGTGATGATTGATGATGATAACATTGTTGAGGATGCACAACAATGCAAGGCTAGTGTTAAGCAACACAATGATTGGGAATGATATCCCGAGATGATGATTTCTTGATTGGATTTGATTGATCATGATTGATTAAGCTTGGTTTGGAACAAAAGTTGTTTGAATGATTTGATGTGATGTTTGAGGTGCAACTTAGACGTGATTGATAGTGATTGTTTTGATTGATGTTCGATGAAAGATGAAGCTTGATAAAGAACGTCTTCTCGTCAAAATATGCCATGGGCTAGTGATTTGGATTTTGGATCACAAATGTTGGACCAATTTTATTTCACATTTTCCAATGTTCAGATCACCACATAAGTCAGAGGATATAGATCAAGTTTTATTCTTGAAGCAAGATGTGAATATCTGCCCCCAGTGTCTAGCAACGTATGGAATGTCACGGTCGGATGCTCAGATAGGTGTATGGATGGATGGATATGAAAAGGATTCCAAGGATTATCTTGTGATAAGATAAGCTTTTCAGATAAAGAATGCTCATTTGGATAATGCTCCATGGCTCATATAATGATGCATAGGATAGGACCAATGAAACTAGCCCATGTCAAGATGTTTGCCATAAACAAGCATAAAGTGTGCCCCAAAAGATCAAGATAACTTTGATGATGGATGCAGATGGATGGGAATGGATTGGATCAATGGTTTATGGATAAGTGGATTTATTATGGATAAGATGGATGGAATTATTGATTTATTATGGATGGAATGAGATGCTTTCATCGGAAGTGGCGTACGTAGATGCTCGATTCTACACATGACGCCTATTTGCTGGGTTTTCATCATGGTCTTGCCCAAAGCGCCACCGTAGTGTTTTTCACTAGAGGACAATTTTTTTCTTTACTATTTTCAATCCTTTTTCTAATTTTTTTGGATTTTCATATTTTTTTGATTTTTTTTGTATTTTCTGAAAGATTTTAAGCTCATTCTAAATCACAAGGTGTTGCTGATTTAGATGCTTCCGTCATGATGTGCCATCAGTATCCTTCTTGAAGAAGTTGCTTTGCTAAGATACGTGCACTTGAATGCAACTTTTGAGATTCCTGATCTTCTTTGTTGATACCAGAGTTGACTTTGTCTTGGTGCACACATCACGATAGAGTGCATTCTGAATCCTTATGATAAAGGGTCGTTGCCAATACATGGTCAATGTGAGAATTGAATATCATGCGTGAAGGCAGGGATGGAGTGTATTTAGGGATAGGAGATGGATCAGTTGATAGTTTGGAACCTTTGACTCTCCAAACTTGAGAAGATGAGCAATGACTGGTGGATATGGAAGTGTGTGTGGAATTAGGACCAGCTACTTGATACACTTTGTATGTCACTTGAAAAGCTTGCTTTTGCTTTTGTGGACATCTTTGATGGATACTTTTCCCTTTATTATTTTTCCCCATAGTGTCTTTGACTGATGGAGTTTGATATGGATAATTTTTCTTTGTATGCTTTGGTATCCATATGTATTTGATTTTTTCTTTATGATTTCTAGCTTCTTTTTCTTTGCTAACATTCTTCGTACTTTGATTCAATTCTTTATTTTGACATTGGTCCCAATTCATGGATGGGGTGATGGGTGGATGAAGATTCATGATGCGACTAGTTGTAGTATTGGTATTGGTTTCATCATAAGGATTCTTCATGCTCCCTATGTTGATGTTTGCTTGAGACAAAGTTGCCCCCAATATGGTGGTAGTAGTACCTTCCTAATTTGATTCTGCCTGTTCTGACATGCTCTGAAAAATGACCACTATAGATGACATTGTTTTGATTTTCCGCTCTGCTAACTCTGGAATATACTGTTCTGTCTGATTTTTTTCCTTGAGTGGATAATGTTTGATATCCTTATTCATGATGTCCTCAGTCTGAATTTGGGATATATTTGATACTGATGTTAACAACTGAGTTTGACTATAGGAATTAATAATTTTCTCTTTTTGTGTTACAAAATCTTGTTCTAGATGAAGATCATCTACATGTCCATCCATAGAAAGCATCTCATGGGTAGATGGAGGATTATGTGCTACATGGATATGATCATCTTCCATAGATAAGAGAGTGTCCATTAGCTTATTGCAGTATCTTGAAGATACAAATTCTTGATCTTGAATGATTTTAGAGTTACTTTTGACATGCTTTGGATCAAGTTCTTGGCATGGGTCAGCTTCAAAGGATGGATTTCTTATAAAGTTTTCTTGTATTTCATCATTAGACATGGTCAGTGGTTCAATATCTTCAAGTTTCAAGTTTAGGGTTCCTTCAATATCTGTAACCATGAGGTCAAAGGGGGTCAACATGTCTTGGAAAGGACCATTACTAGACCTTAGTGGAAGATTTTGATCTTTCTTTGGAATGAATTCTTGAGATATGTACTCTGACTCATAAGGTAGTGTAGAGACATTTTCAACATGATCATAGGTCATCGGGTTGTGCATTATGTCAATAGGATCAAATAATCCTAACACTCCTTGAAATAGATCACTAAAAGGTGGCTCTTGATGTATGGTGACCTGGTCGTCAGATGGGGTAAAAACATCTTGAATGTGCTCATTGATGGATAGATTTTGACCATTGTATTTGACAATTGTGATGGTTAGATTGTGAATTTCTTCAACCATTGGGTCAAGTGATGTTGATATTTCTTGAATTGGATCATTGTTGGGTATCGTTGGCTGATTTTGATCACGACTAAAAAGTGACTCTTGACCTATGTTGATTTGATCTTTGAATGAAGTAGACACAACTTCAAGGTGCTCAGTGATGGTTTGATCTTGATCCTTGCTCTCAACAGTTGTGGTGGAGAAATTGTCAATGCTATCATTGTTCCCAATAGTGATTATATTTCGATCAATCAAATCTTGGATGAGTTTTTTGAGTCGAACACAATCTGATGTTCTGTGTCCCTTTATTCTATGATAATCACAAAGGTGCTTCTCGTTATACCCTGGCAGTTTTATGTCTGGTTCTTGATAGTTCACATAGACGGGAAGCTTGATGAGATTTTCTTGTACCAATTGTTGCAAGACTGATTCGATTGGTCTCCCAAGTGGTGTGTATTTCTTCTCATTTCTTTGTGATATTTTCACTTTAAATTGACCTCATGGTGATTTATTTTGGAGATGTGGTGATTGGTCTTCGAGATGTGGTGATTGATCTTTGAGATGGGGTAATTGGGTTATTTGTCGATGTTGATCTTGATATCTGACTTCTTGACATTGGAGATATTGTTCTTGATGTAGTTGTGGACACAACTCACTGCCTTGATGACATGGATTCACCAATGGAAGAGTGTATTGATTTTGGAGTGACGATATCTCTTGGCTTAATAATTCAATTAGTTTGGCATGTGAAGTAAGTTTCTCTAGCGAAATTTGATCTTGATTTTTCATTTGATTCCCTTGATATGTGACGAGGGAGCAAACCCGAGACACAGAAATAATGCACACAACTAGCAAACTTTCTTATTATTCAATAATGAAAAATCTTACATGCAGAGGATCACAAATCCTCGAGCTCTGTGATACATGCAAATTACAAACTTACAGAAAATTACCCAGATCCCCTTTCACAGCATGCGAACTTCTTTCCCCAAAAAGTTACCCAAAAATCAGAAACAAGTCCCTAAATAGACCCATTTCGGTTTGGAACCAAAAACAACCTTCGAGATAAGATTTTTGACGATTTGGCGCCAAAATTACAATTTGAAATTCAAGATAAATTCATAGTTGAAAATTAGCACATTTTTAAAATATGCACCAACTTCCGGCAGCCATAACTTTTAATCCGACCGTCGGATCTTCAATGATAATACCTTTTCGGAAAGCTCTCGAAAAGACGATTTTCCGCAAAGTAGGCCTTTGGTAGACTACTTTGGCGTTTTCGCAAATTTTCAGGCCCATCCGGGATCATTTGGTGCCTCAAACTGAGCTCGGAAGGTTTTTCAGGTCAAAAAGCAGAAATTGGAACTTGAATAACTTTCAAGTCATGAATGATCTTGACTTGATTCTTTCACCAGACTGTGTATTTTTCCATCCTGAACCTTCCCATAAATTTCTGTCTTCCCACGACTTCAAATGCAAACCTGCTAAAAATAGCAGTTGAGCAGAAAAAGCAGAAAAGCAATTCTGAAAGTTGGAAACTCTTATTCGACGAAAAGGGTATCCAGAAATATAAAAACATCTACAAAAAGAAAACAACAGGAACAAAAATGGAAATCATCTTTTTGGGTGATGCAAGATTGCCCTCACACCACTGGATGCTCCTGCATCAATATGGCTTTTGTTGAAGCGAATTTGGGATGTACACTTGTGTTTGCATGGGATCATGGACAAATTGATTTTGGACATTGTCTTGACTTGGGATGATGATAGGTTGAAATTGATCATTATTCATGTTTGGAATATTCGTATGATTTGCAAATGTATCCATCCCAAAGTTTTTCGGATTCATGTTTCAAAATCTTGTACTTGGTACCTTCTCATTTGGTTTGTAGGGATTTGGTGGGATGACGTTGTTTGTTTCAAGGTTCATGCATTGATTGTTTGATTGATAGACTTGTAGGTTTGGATTTAGATCTACCATCGGGAAATGTGTTCCAATCTTTAATTTGGGCATACTCACACTTTTTGTGCCATTGAAATTTGTAGAAGGTAATGATCCCATGTATGGTTTGTATAGATGTGAGTGTTGATAATTTGTAAGGCTTTGAAAGTTCAATTGATTTGGTTTACTCATGATGTATGGATCAAGTTTTTATTCCATGTTCTCCCCATGTTTTGACCTTGTTGGAAAAGTGACCCCTAAGGTTCTTAGGATCAATGATGAGATGAAGGATGAGTGTTGAACGTCTAGGGACTTTGGATCAATGCTAGACTTAGGGCTTGATTTTGATTGTTTGATTTGGATGATGAACTTGTAAACCCTAAGATGTTGGATGTGATCTTTAGGATAAAATTTGTTCAAGAAAGTGATAATTTAATTAAGTGTGTGAGGGAGGATTCATCCAAACACACTTAACTAAGCAATTGACTTTGATTTGGTTTTGAGGATGACTTACCCAAGTCTAGGATGATGTTTTCAAATCTCTAAAGCTATTTGGATGGATGAATTTTGATAAATTTTTGAGATGAATGAAGTGTTTGATTTTGATCCTAAGAGACTTAGAGATACTTTGTTTACTAGGCCAAGGTATTGAAGAACACACTTTTCTCTAAGAGTAATTCAAACCCAAAAGACCAATGTTTGCTCAAAGGACGATAAAAAGATAAACAAGTACATGTGTGGGGTCCAATTTGTTATATTTGCTTTAATGACTTCTTTTTACCACAAACACACTTCTTGATTAGGTTTCAAACTGAATGTCCAATGTCACAACTTCTTTTCGTCCCACAAAGTGCTATGTGGAAGTTTCAAGAAATCAGGACAAGGGTTGCCTAATGTTGACCTTTGTAAGAGAAAATTTAGATGTAAACCCAATTACTTAGAAACCTCTAAGGACAAATCCCTAGGGTAAGCAATAGTTCTTGGGTTTTGTCAAAGGTATTTTCTCTAACTAAGGGGTTTGAAATTTTTATGATGATGTTGAATGTTGGTTTGCAAATGTTTTCGAATAACACACTGTGTTTTCAAACAATGTAACATCCTAGCTCAATTGGTATGCTTTTCTTAGTGGTCCTACCTCATGCTCTTCGTATTAGAAGAGACGACTTTACATGAAACCAAAGATAAAATATAAAGGTATGTTAAGAATGAAGTCTTAACCTCTATATTTCAACTAAGATCGGATATGGCAAGTAACTTCTTGGAATCTAAGTTCCAATGCACCACTTTGATAAACTTGTTGGATGGACTGGTTGGAAACTATAAACAAGGTTCTTAATGACACAACATTAGGGACATGGCACCTTGCGAGCGTCCAACAAGCCACTAAAGGCTTTGATCAATCCTACTAGGGGCTCTTATACATTTTACAGTAGTACCCCATTTTGAAAGACACTGTACAGCTAAGGCCTACATACCATGAGGACTTGACAATTTAATCTTATCCATTTGTATACCAGCCTGAATAAAAAACCGGTTGGAGTCACCCTCGAGTTCTCCTTTCGGATGTGTCTCTTAGGCAGGCCCCTCTAAAGGTGACTCAAAGCAGTAAAATGCATTTTGAATGTTTCTCTTGCACCCTAGATTAGACGAAGCGCAAGGGGAGAGGATACACATTCAAAATGCACCAAAAACAAGATCACTCAATTCAATCACTTGTTGATTTTATAGCCTTCAAAGCAATTGTGAGTTCGTTTTAAGCACCAAAGGAAAGATGAAGATTCCTTGTTCGATTTTAGCCCAAATTGAAATCTAGTAGGTGTCTAAGTTTCAATTTTAACCCTTTGCAAGTGAAAAATCAAAGTGTTCTTTTTAAACCCAAATGAAAATTAATGTCCTAAGAATGAAAAGATGACAATTTCATAAAAAAGTGTTTAAAAAAACACTAAAGTGTTAAAAAACACTTTAATCCTCCCAAGTCATTATCTTCGTTTAGCCTTCTCCTTGCTTTCCTTCATTTGTACCTTTGTTGTCCTTTGTACCTTTTTCTTTCACTTTTCCTTCGTTTGTACCTTTGAAAAGAAAAGACACTTATGTGAGATTTAGAATATTAAATTCACTTTGATCAAGAATTCCAAATAACAACATAATTTCTATTCGAGAAAAGAAACAACAAATGATTTGGATTGGTATGATAATAAGAAAAGCATTCACAAGTGGATCATGCTTGGATATTACTTGCATCGAGAAGGTATTGTACTTGTTAGATTTACTTTTCCTCCATCAAAGTTTCTCTATATGATCCACATTGCTCAAGATATTGATTTAATAAATCAATCCACAAAGAAAACATCTCAAAAAAAAAAACTTTCACTATCTCAAGGAAATCACAATAAATGTAATAATATATCTTTATGACATTTATTACAAATTTAATAAATCATGAACATAGTGATATAGCATAAGAAAATATTTGAATCATGAGTGAATCAAAACAATCCAATTAGCATTTCATTGAGATGTGGATTTATCAAATCAATCTATTTAATAGCTAGCATACTACATATGTATCAAATCAAAGACAAGAGCATATGTATCTTAAGATTAAATACCTGCACCATTTCCTAATGGCTGTGGAAAGATGAAATCAACATAGAACATATTCACCCACTCAAAAAAAGTAAGTGAAAGAGGAACAAGCAAGCATTTAATAATAAAACCATGATGTAAATGAGATGAGCAACAATCATATCACAAAACCAATGTTTTTTTAAGATGACATGATGTCTTTGCAAAATATACACCTCCTTTCAGAGATCTAGGCCTAAAGACATAGACATCATCAGAACAAATGCAATGGTCAGGGGAAAAGTTGTACGGGTTTGATCCCCTCTCCTCAGAGTTCCTGCAAACAAAGAGATTTTAATTGCAATTGATAGGTATAAAGCCAATTTCTATAAACCCTACCAGTATCCTTTTTGTCCGTGCCAAAATGGAAGATGCATTTGTTTGGAAAAATGATTTGAAGAAAAATGTAGAGAAAATTTGATTGATAGCAAATCCCACTCTCTGCAAAGCACGTGATGAAATAATTTAAAACTGGCAAAATTAATTGTTGGAAGGTGCACGCATTCTTAATATACTGACATTTGCATTTAGCAACCAAGTGTTATGCTGGATCTTAGCGTGTTTAATGCCTTCTCTAACCTTTGCCAGCATGCTTTCTGCCTTGGTCCATGCAAAGGTTTGCGTGTGTTCAGAGGGAATTGCAGATCGGTGTGAACAAATACTAAATAGGAGACTTTCAAGCTGACACATTTGGTGTGTGTAAAGACAAATTCCTCAACCTTTTCCAGCGTGCCTTCCACCTGCATACAAATGGATCTAGACATTCATTAAAGCATAGCGTACAGAAAAGAGCTTGTCAGATGCTCAATTTACTAAGCACCTGAAAGATCTGCACCATTAGTAATGATGCATGGCGCAGGCCTGATGGAGTTGGAGAGCGACATTTACTTCAACTTTACATTTATGATGTTTCCTTTCTCTCCTCCTATCATAACCTCCATTGCTCTCAATTAATGGCTATTGGTGAGAGTAGTAGCAGTACCGATTATTCGTTCCAAGAGCCAGTAGGTGAGGGAGACGAGAATAGCTATTGGTGGGAGTAGCTAGCGATAGAAGCATTAGTTAGCTGGAAGCAATGGATGATTACCAACCCAACAACTCAACTAGCACGAGGTCAGGATGATGACCACCCCATGAAATAGCATGAGGTATGGATGCTTAGCAGCCCAACGTTTAGGAGGTTTACCAGCCCATGAGCAGCACGAGGGAAGGATGCTTTCCAGTATCATGAGGTACACAGCTTCTCAGCCCGATTACAAGCTTGACCGACTAGGAAATAACAACCAATTTTATTTCATTAGGCCAGCCACAAAGGTATTTCAGAATACACACGGTGAAAGATAGATATGAAAAAGTGGACACAAAGAATAGGCATGTAAACCGTTTAATAAAAAACAGTGAGTGGTGGATACAAGGAAGCTAGTGAATATGGCAGAGCTAGTGGTGGTGGTTATGGAGGGGGGGCAGGAGAATGAATTGGGCATGGTGTCGGCATAGGCATAGGATATTATGCTGGAAGTGGATCAAGCTTTGGCATGGGTGGAGTTGGGTCTAGTTATAGTGTTGGTAGCAACACTAGATTAGCAACATACATAATCACAGAGAACTACCTAGATTCATAGATTTTCTTCAAATATTCTGAGATCTACAGGTCACTGTATAAAAGTCATGATGAGGGCACAACCTGAGACACAAAAAATAGCCCACAAACAAGAGAATAATTTTATTATTAAGAAAATAGAGCTTCTTACATGCAGAGTATCTCAATCCCCAAGTTCTACAACACATGCAAGTTACAGAAAGCTACAAAATAACCCTTTCGCAATGTGCGAGCTTGTCCCCAAAAAGTTACCCAAAAATTAGAAACCCACCCATAAATAGAACTCCTCATTATTCTAGAGCCAAAACAACATTCAAATTTGAGTTTAGGCGGTTTGGTGCCGAAAATTGCAACATGAAGTTCAAATTTCAAAAGAGCATTTGCAATTGTATCTTCTAGAAAGTGCGCCAACTTCCTAGGGCCATAACTTTTGATCTGGGACACCAATTCACAAACCGTTTGAACCGTTGGAAAGGTCCCGAAGTCAATAACGTGCTCAAAATATGATATGCCAATTTTGGCAAGTGTTGGGGCCGATCTGGGAAATCTAAGTGCCTCAAATCTAACTCAGAAGATTTTCAGGTGCAAATCTAGGAAACTAAAACTACAATATCTTTCAACCCATAAATAGAAAATAAAAACCATAAATTGGGAATTTCATTATGATGAAAAGGGTATCCAAAAATATTAAAACATATAAAAACTGAGAAACTTGAAATTTAACTATTTTTGGGTGATGCAAGATTGCCCTTACACCACTGGATGCTCTTGCATCAGACACCCAGGGTAATTTGAGAAGTGACCCCATCATGTCTCAGATGGTGGAGGAAAACCCAAACGGTCAACCTCTGCCTTAGGCAACCAGGATGAATCTTCAACAGGCCTTCCTTCCATTTAACCAGATATTCTTCATACTACCTTTTCCTGGTACTCCTTCCCACACGACTATCCAGGATTTCTTCAATCTCCTCCTTTTCTGAAGTAGGTGCTGGAATCCCACACTGTTCCATCATTGGTACTTCCTTTGCGCCACCTTCATGATACTTTGTCAAATCTGAAATTTTGAACACAGGGGAAATGTTGAATCCATCTAGCAACTCTACCTCATATGCATTCCTCGAATCATGCCTCTTCAAAATTTTACAGGAACCGAACTTCTTCATCTTCAATTTGTTATATGTTCCCACTGGAAACCTTTTCTTTCTCAAGTGGACCATCACTCACTGCTCAACTGGAAACTCCTTATACCTCTTTCCGATCTCGCTTTAGTCTTTATAATCGACATTCATCTTGTTAATATGTTCTCTTACCTTCCTCATGTATATCCTTGATGTGTCTCAAGAAATCTTAGGCTTGGCACTTATTTTCTTCTCTTGGTCCAGTCATCTCCTCAATGAGATGAGCCATTCGGCCACCTAGCACAATAACTGGAATGGTGATCTACCACAGCTATGTCACGTAATCTGCTGTAAGAAAATTCTCACTGCAGACTGGGTCCCGCCCCTTTGGGTTTATCTCCTACCAAACATCTCAGTAGGTCACCCAGACTCCTGTTAACAACCTCTGTATGCCCATCTATTTGTGGATGGTGTGCAGAACTGAACTTCAACTCTATCTTCAGCTTCTTCCACAAGGTCCTTCAAAAGTACCCCACAAATTTGGTGTCACGATCTGAAACAATACTCTTTGGCAGACCATGTAGCCTCACCACCTCTTTGAAGAACAAGTCAGCAATGTGGACTGCATCATGGGTCTTCTGACATGGAATGAAATGTGCCATCTTCGAAAACCTATCAACCACCACAAAGACTGAATCATTCCCTCGTTGTGTCCTTGGCAAACCAAGAACAAAGTCCATACTTATATCCTCCCATGGCCTCTCTGGTATAGGTAAGGGATGATATAAGCCTATATTTTGACTCACTCCTTTAGCCATCTGACATACCCTGCAGCTTTATACAAACTTCTTCACATCCTGTGACAACTGAGGCCAATAATAATGCTCACTGATAATGGCAATGGTCTTATCCCGACCAAAATGTCCTGCTATTCCTCCACTATGCTTCTCCTTTATCAGGTTCTCCCTCATGGAACTCCTCGGGATACATAATTGACTTCCCTTAAATAACATGCCATCCTGGATTATGAAATCTAGCCACCTTGTACTATCCACTGTAACAGGTTTCTTGCAAGCTTTCCAAGCCTCTGCAAAATCAGGATCTTCTGCATATAGTGTCTTGAGTCCTTTGAACCCAACCACTTCAATCTGCATTTTTGTCATCAATGTATGCCTCCTACTTAAGGCATCTGCAACCCTATTTGACGTCCCACACCTATGTTTCAAAAAAAAGGTATAACTCTGCAAAAACTCTACCCATTTCATATGCCTCTGATTTAATTTTCCCTAACTATTTATGTACTGCAAGGCCTGATGATCAGTATATAGAACAAATTCCTTTAGCAACAAATAATGTCTACATTTCTTTACTGCTTGAACTATCGCATAAAATTTCTAATCATATACAAAATACTTTCTCTTGGCATCATTTAACTTTTCACTGAAATAAGCAATGGGCTTACCTTCTTGGCTCAACACTGCTCCAATGGCACAACCACTGGCATCACAATCCACCTGAAACACCATGTTGAAATCTAGGAGGGCTAGAACACATTGCTTTGTCACCTTCCGCTTCAACAGTTCAAAATTTTTGCGGTCCAGGGCTCCACTTGAATTCTTTTCTATCCCTCTCATTGTTTCAATGGGTTCACAAATACTTGAAGTTTCTAATGAACTTTCTATAAAAGCGGCCAAACCATGGAAAGATCTCACCTCGAGTAGCGGTTCTTGGGGTAGGCCATTCCAAATAGCCTTCACCTTCTCTAGGTCCATCTTGAGACCTTCTGTTGAGACAACAAACCCCAAGTACACTAACTCCCTCTTCACAAAACTGCACTTCTTCAGATTAATCAACAGTTTCTCTTCTCTTAACTTCTCAAAGGCTCTCTGAATATGCATTAGATGCTCATCCAACATCTTACTGAAAATCAAAATATCATCTAAATACACAATAACAAAACTTTCCAAAAATTCTTTTAGTACCTCGTTCATGAGCCGCATGAATGTGCTCGGTGCATTGGTTAGCCCAAAAGGCATGACTAACCACTCGTACAGGCCCTCTTTGGTCTTGAAGGTAGTCTTCCATTCGTCTCCCTCTCGAATCCAGATATGGTGATATCCACTCTTTAGATCAATCTTTATGAAGTACTGAGCTCCACTCAAACAGTCCATCAGGTCATCCATCCTTGGGGGAAATCTATACTTGATTGTTATCTTGTTTATGGCTCAAGAATGCGTACACATCCTCCACTCCCCATCCTTCTTTGGTGCTAGTATTGTAGGTACTGTATGGACTCAAACTCTCCCGTATCAAACCCTTTCTCAACAACTCTTGAACTTGTTTGTTCAACTTCTCATTTTCTATTGGAGTCATTCTATGAGTTGCCATATTTGGTAAACTAGCTCCAGGAATCAAGTCAATCAGATGACTGATCTTCCTTATTGGTGGTAAACCCTCGGGTACATTATCAGAAACAATATCCTGAAACTCATACAACATCCCAGAAACTTCTTCTGGAACCTTCTCACTATCCTTCTTACTAACTCTAGGAATCAATGCATAACACACACACTCATGCTTCATACCTTCTAAAGATTTTCTTCCATCTACATAACAAATTCTAGCACTATTGCATACCTTTTCTTCGGTCTCCTTCAGGGGTTTCAACTTGTGACGAACCCCATCCTTTGTCAAGGAATAAGTGTTTGCATGGCCATCATGTATAGCTCGCCTATCGAACTGCCATGCCTCCCCAACAACATGTGACATGCATCCATGGGGATGATATCATAGAGTACCTCATCATGGTAGCTCGATCTTGAGCTTTAGAAACGCTCATTGACCAAAACTTTGTGGTCTTTTTGCAACCAGGCAATCCGATATGGATGCGGGTGCCTTTTCCTCTTCAGCTTCAACTTTGTGACCATCTCCTTTGACGCAGATTATCGGTGCTCCCACTGTCAATAATGACATCACAACATTTTCCTTCACACTTGCACCTTGTGTGAAATATATTCTTCCTTTGTTCTAGTTCCTTTTCCTCACCACTAGGGCTCTCCTAATCACCAGGGCTTCTCCCCTTTCAGCATCATCAGAATGTTCAAATTGGGCCTCCTCATCTGCATGTGCAACCCTTCCATGACCTTCTGGCCTTTTTTCTGCCCTTCCTTGGTGTTGTGGACATTCATAGGATCGATGCCTTCTTCACCACACTAGAAACATGTTCCTCTGAAACCACCTCTTCTAGATCCTTTCCATATCTCCCTCATCCTCTACCTCTTTGATCACCACTATTTTGATCATGAGGCGTAGAAGTTGTCATTTCTTTGGCCTCACGGTACCCACATCTTCACTTTTCTTTTCATCATCATTTCGGCTTCCTAAAGGTCTTCCATTGCCCCTTCCGCTTTGACCTCCTCATCCTTTTTGCTTGCCACCAAATCTTTTGTTCAACTTCTCTTCCACTTTCAGAGCAAACTGATACACATCCTCAATGGTGGTCATTCTGACTAGGCTTAACTCCTCAATGCTCGGTCGTAACCCATTAAGATATCGCTACCTTCTCCTTATTGTCCTCTATGTGACCCATTCTGATGATTATTTTGTGAAAATATTCAGTATATTCTTTCAAAGATCTGCTTCCTTGCTTCAACCCTTGCAATTTCTTCAACAGATCTAACTCGTAGTCCACTGGTATGAATTGCTTCTTCAGTTTCTCTACCATGCGATCCAATCTGGTGATCTTGCCTTTTCCTCTTCAATTTCTTTCCAACTGGACCTCTTTCCACCAAATACTGGCATGGCCCTTCAGCTTCATTTTCACAAACTTAACCTGATCTGGGTCCTCTATTTCCTCATACTCAAAATATTCTTCTAGCTCGTTGATCTAGTCGATCAACTCTTTCGTGTTCAGACTTCCGGAATAACTAGGGACTTCTACTCTAGGTCTTTTCCCAATCTTCAAAATGGCACTTATTAGCTGCATTTGGTCTTAATCAATTGCTTCTTCTTCCTCTTCTACATTTGAACCTTCTTTCTCTCCTTCATCTTCACTTTCCTCCCTCAGGTTCAACCCTCTTCTCAACTGCTCTTGTAACGCATAAATCTGTCTCTGGAGGGCTGCCAGTGCATCTCTTCCGCTAGCATTTCTGCCACTTCGACCACCTCTGGCACCACCATGCCTACCAGGCATCACTCTTAGAGGCATCTTTCTTGACCTCGACCCACAACCACGGTCCTGGTGCGAACTACCTCACGATCGGCAATCTATCCACATGCTCAAGAAAACCCGCTCTAATACCACTTGATGAGGGCACAGCCCGAGACACGGGAAATAACCCACAAACAAGAGAATAATTTTATTATTTAGAAAATTGTTCTTCTTACATGCAAAGGATCTCAATCCCCAAGTTCTACAACACATGCAATTTACAGAAAGCTACAGAATAACCCTTTTGCAATGTATGAGCTTGTCCCCAAAAAGTTACCCAAAAATTAGAAACCCGCCCATAAATAGAGCTCCTCATTAGTCTGGAGCCAAAACAACATTCAAATTTGAGTTTAGGTGGTTTGGAGCTGAAAATTACAACATGAAGTTGAAATTTCATAAGAGCATTTGCAATTTTATCTTCTAGAAAGTGTGCCAACTTCCCGCGGCCATAACTTTTGATCCAGGACTCCAATTCGCAAACCGTTTGAACTGTTGGAAAGGTCTCGAAGTCAATAACGCACTCAAAATCCACTACGCCCATTTTAGCAAGTTTTGGGGCTGATATAGGAATTCTAAGTGCCTCAAATCTAACTCAGAAGATTTTCAGGTACAAATCTAGGAAACTAAAACTGCAATATCTTTCAACCTAGGAACAGAAAATAAAAACTATAAATTGGGAATTTCATTATGATGAAAAGGGTATCCAAAAATGTTAAAACATCTAAAAACTGAGAAACTTGAAATTTAACTATTTTTGGGTGATGCAAGATTGCCCTTACACCACTGGATGCTCCTACATCAAGTCATATCATGGGCAGAGGTTTCTCAAGGACTTTGAAAAGAAAATGCATTAAGAAACCGAGCCAAATCTATGCATGCAATTTTCTATTGTATTTCAGGTAATGATAATCTGGCTTATGGTTAATAACCAACCTAATACTCCTAAGTGAGAGTGGGACAAAGTAAGTGACTTGGATTTTTCCCACATAAAATCACCTTACTGTATTTGAGAAACTTTTATTGATCTATCAGAATGTAGGTGGTAGAATAATGTCGCCTCTGCCTACACTCTATCTAACCTCGACATTCAAGACTCTACCATTAAAAGAACATTACTTCAGATAAAAAAATGCATACCATTACTTCTACTGTCTGAAATAACATGATTCAGGCATGTAGAAGTGTTGGATGAGGAATGAAAATACTCCAATCACTATAGTAAATCTGCAACAATAACTTTATACCTACAACAAGATGTAATAATCCTGCAAAATTTCAATCAAATGAAAACAAAACACATACTATATATTTCCCTCCTTCTAGCGCCATTTTGTGGACATCAAATCTACAAATGGTTAACAATATTAACATAATATCATCATGTTAGTCTCTTGAAAAACATTAGATTTGAAATCCCTATGAAATACTTAACCATGTTAGAATATGCAAAACTAAATAGAACAAGAATAGCTGATTGCAAGCATACACAAACATGATCAAAACTGTATTCCATATAGGATTGGTGCTATTGTTGAAAATAGCCCTTTCCCAATCCTTGATAAATAAGCTATATCATGAAAATTATATGAATATGGTGGACTGATGATAAGAAAAATCAGTTCTCAAGGAGAGTGACTTTGCAAGAGATGTAGCTCAAGTTGTGGAGATGGGCAAAATCAGTTCTCAATTTAAGAGAATGACTTTGCATAAAGATTGTGGAGGATTTTCTTGAGGATGAAGCCTCTATTTAAATATTTTGAAAGGATAAGAGTGCTCAACATGGAGGATGTGGGACTAAGATTGGACAAATGAGAGGAAGACACTTGTCAAGTGGTGAGTGGTTGATGCATGTGCAAGATTTGGGAAATGTTCCCAAGAGGGGGGAAATTTCAATTCAAATTTGTGCAATGAATGTTGAGTTTGACTTTGAAAGGGGAGATGTAAGAGACATGTAAGAGCTCATAATGAATTGTTTGATGTACATGTCCACTTGTTTTTTATTTCAAATTCTAAGGAATATTCCATGTTCAATGAAAATGTTGATTTTAATAAATACATAAATTGATTTATTGGTGCAAGTGGGGATATCTAGAGAATGCAAGTGGTGAGGATTAGCATTTAATCAGGATTAATTAGCTAGGATGATGATTAGGATGAGTTTGACCACTTTGACTTAGATATTTGATTTATTTAAATCAGAAAAGGAGAAATATGAATTGGATTTCAATTAAATGAAGTCCTGATTTATTTAATTAAATGGATGATGCAAGATAAAGGTTGAATGATTTATGAGAGATGAAATGGTATTATTTTATTAAACCTTTGGATTGACCTATATGCATATTTTGTGTGTCTACACTCTCTAAAATTTATTATGATTTTGAGTATAAACGAATGAGTCTTTAGCTCATCTCTAACATGATTTTCATTCTATCATAAGTGTGACATGATTTTTACTCTATTACAATGTGTCATTTACCAAGTCTTTGTGTCACTCTTTTCTTTTCATGCATGTTGGAAATTAATTGTAGATCACAAATGTGATACTCAACCATGATGCATGAAAGTTTAAAAAAATGGATTAATTTCACCAAATGAGAACATGCACAAGGATAATAGTAGAGTCAAAAGAATGTGAAGAGAATAATGATAAAATGATTGTTTTAAATTTTATTTTGGTTACATGTAATAGGTTAAAGTCAATTTAAATATTGTGTCCTCTCCTCTTGTTGGGAGTGCCATCTAAGGTAACCCTAAATTAGATTAAAAAAATAATAATAATAAAAGAAAAAAATATAAATCAAATTAATTTTAAACACTAAAACCCCCCTCACAAAATTAAAAGCCCATATTTAAATATTCAACATTTGTACTTGTTGGTGTAATTAAATGTCTTGTACCTTGTCCTAGGTCATAATTACACCTTATTTAAGTTTACTTAGGGACCACATAGGAGGTTGTTGGAGAATTTCCACTTTTGGTGGACTTGACATGTCATTACTTTATCACTTCCACCTTTTGTGGACACATCATGTGATTGTCTCTCCACCTTTTGTGGAGTGATATGTTTCCATTGTTGTCTCATGACATAAGATTACAACACTTGTCATAATATTATGCCCTTCTATGTTCTCACCTTGGCTATATAACCAAGGGGTCTCTCTCATTGTAAATAATAATAATCATTATCATATCATTGACATTGAATATAGTTTATTCTTGTCATATTATTTTCTCTCTCTTTTTGTGCTTTCCATTTGGTCCATAGATCTTGGCATCCATAGTCAATTCTAACATGGTATTAGAGCGGGTTGGGTGCCATTGGAGAGTCTTATTCTGAAGAGAGATCCCAGATCTAAGGAGGTTCAGTTCCTGGCTCTTTGTTGTAGGTTCATATCCGAGCTTGCTAGTACAAATTTGAGCATGCCATTGTGTTCAGAAGGTTCGAGATAGTTGATTTTGCCTTTTGTTTCGTCCAAATCAGAGATACGGGGCCAAATCTATGAGGGTTTGAAGCTGAAGTGTGGTTGCCAGATCCAGAAGGTAACTGCATATTTGGAGCATTCTGGGTCAAATCCGACCCTGCCATCGCGTCTAGAAGGGCCAAAAACCCTAAGATCGACTGTCAATTCATCCATTTTGGAGCAAGTCATCCGGTGAGGCAAAACTTTTTTGCTCAAGGAGCCGTACGACCCCTAGGTCATCATCATTGTCGAAGGTACGATTTCAGAAAAATATTATTTTATTTCGAATAAATATTTTTTGAAATTTAAAAAAATAAATTATATTGTGGTCGGCATTTTTATTTGAAAATTCTCTTGTAAAAATTTTGATTTTAAAAATCAAATAAAAAAAATACAAAAGTTTTTTTTTAAGTCTGTAATACTACAGACTACTATCGCAGGTGTACCGCGATAGGGTACTGTCCACCCGCCACCTGGCCACGTGGCGTACCGCCGTGGCCATACCCCACAATACCCCACCACCGGTGGCAATTCAATAAAAATCTGGCAAGAAAATAAACTTTACCGGTGGTCGACAGTCTTCAGAATATTCCAACGCATCTTCCCAGATTCCGTTTTTGGCGTTCCGAAGAATATTCCGGCAGTGGTAGCATATTCTGATTCGCAGAATATTCCACCAGTTGAGAGTGACGGTGACGGTTACAACTAAATGACCATCAAATTTAACATCGTGGCTTGCTAACATCATTTGAGCATCAGTAGGGTGTTAGCATTTTCAAAAAAAAAATTCCCCCTCACCATTTGCATTTTGGGTTTTGCAATCTAACTTTGAAGCTCAATATCTTGCTCATTTTGACTCCTTTTTTCGAGAAATTTTATTTGATTTGGGCTAATTTTTTGTGCTCTACACACTGGTGCAATCATTTTTTGGTTTTGGTGCCTGGTTTTTTCAAAATTTGTAGATTCTCACAGTTGTTGCTACTTCATCCTCATTTTGGGAACTTCGGGAGCTCATATATTGCTCCTACAGTAACATTTTTTAGTGCAATTTTTTTTGAAAGTGCATGATTTTTCGTGTACCTCTCATTGGTAGGATTAGATTGATCTCATTTTGTACCAAAAATTTTACTTGACATTGTGGCCTATTTTGGCATTTGTAAGCACAAAGATCAAAGACCACTTTGCTATTTTTGGCAAGTGGCAATTGTAAATGCACTACTGATAAAGTGCCAAATCAGATATTGCTTGGGGGGTTCTTTGATTGAGTGAATTTGGGGGGATTCTTCTTGTGGTTGATTCATTTGTGTTGATCATTTGAGGAGGTATCATGGGTTTTTCTATTCGTCCTTCTATGGTAATGCTGAATAAGGATAATTATGAGTCTTGGAAGAAAGGTATTCTGACACATCTCAGGTGGCTTAAGCTTTTTCCATATCTTTATGGGCTCATACCTAAACCAGACACACCTTGGAAGCAATCAATTTGGGGTAATAATAATAATGATCACATTGTAGGATTAATTGGTTCATATATTGGTGTTGATATTCCTATGGAGATCTCAGATATCGAGTGCCCACACACACTTTGGACCAAGATTTGGGAGATCTTTGGAGACCATCATATCTCTCCATTCCCAGATGATCCTATTGCAGATTGTTTAATTCAGCTTGATGATGTTGATAATATACCCTATGATGATGATACTTTAGAGGAGCTTGAGTATAATAAATTTCTTGAATGTCCAATTGACAAAGAGACTTCTCTTCTTGCTTCTCCTCCTCCTATTGAGATCACATCTTCATCTACCGTTGTACTTGATGATACTTGTGTTGCTATAGTTCTGGCTCCCAGTGATTTAGTGCAGCAGAATATACACAGTCTTCCAGATATGACTACTTTGGATGGCTTCCTAACAGGTATTTCAGACTTGTTTGTGGAGTCTCATCTTGCAGATTTGGAGGACACCATTGATAGCATTCATCTTCTCTTTGATGAAGATGCATCTTCTTCAGTTGTTGTGAGGGAACACCATGACCCTCCTGTTCATTCTCTACATGATCATTCTTCACAAATTGGTGTGAGTGTGGATACTTTTGGACAAAATTTGGAGTTGGTTTCTTTGTCTTCAGAGGGGATATCTTTGTCTTTGGATTGTGATCTACATTCATCTCTACTAGATGTTGGATTTTCCTCTTCAGCAGTGTGGCCTAGAACGCCTGATTGGAGTGTGTCAGCTTTTTGCATCGACATGGAGACACTTGAGCATGCTTCAGAGACACCATCATACATCATCCATCATCTTGATATCCTGCATACATCCTTGGTTTTGTTTCTTCCTAAGGGGAGGAACGTTGTTCGGCGAAATTGGATCATCTTCAGCATTCAATGTCGAGGTTCTACCATTCTTGCAGGAGACTCAACATTGAAGGGGGGCTACCTTGTCTCTCTTCTACTTCTCTCTTATGGGGGGGTCTTTTTCCTCACATGGGGTTTTTACCTTCTCATTCTTCATTGAGAGTATATCTATTTTGTATTTCATCTCTCTTTTGGGGAGGAGTTTTGTCCCACTGGGTTTTCTCCTTTTCCTCGCTTGTGAGAGATTGCATTGATTGCATTATGTGCACATGGGTAACTAACATGGCCTAGTAGCCGGGACCCATCTTTGCATCTTTGTGTCATTTGCATAATAATTTGCTACTCCCTAAGTTGCACTTAAGGGGGGGTGTTGGTGTAATTAAATGTCTTGTACCTTGTCCTAGGTCATAATTACACCTTAGTTAAGTTTACTTAGGGACCACATAGGAGGTTGTTGGAGAATTTCCACTTTTGGTGGACTTGACATGTCATTACTTTATCACTTCCACCTTTTGTGGACACATCATGTGACTATCTCTCCACCTTTTCTGGAGTGATATGTTTTCATTGTTGTCTCATGACATAAGATTATGACACTTGTCATAATCTTATGCCCTTCTATGTTCTCACCTTGGCTATATAACCAAGGGGTCTCTCTCATTGTAAATAATAATAATCATTATCATATCATTGACATTGAATATAGTTTATTCTTGTCATATTTTTTTCTCTCTTTTTGTGCTTTCCATTTGGTCCATAGATCTTGGCATCCATAGCCAATTCTAATAGTACTTCGTCTCTGATTTTTTACTACCCACCTACCACATCTTCATAGAAGCATCAATACATATTGGAAATTATAATCAAAATACTAAACATTGAAATTTTCTAACATCCAATAATTATAAGATCCATCACAACAACTAAGGACATTTATTTTTTCAAAAATTAATCATTTAGCCAAATTACTTTATGATCTTCTAAGTAAATGTCTAAACATGCATAAAAAAATAACATTTATGTCCATAATAAAAGAATTATAGTATTCCTAACCCAACTCACATCAACCATGTCCAAAACACCATACTATAAAAATATAAGGTCAAATCAAAATGTCTAGAATAATACTAGCCATGCCTCACATTGTGTCAAACTCACACTAAAGTAGACATTCAAGACATATGTGTGTAACAATTACAAGATTACTCAATCGTACAACATCAAAGACTTAAAAGGAAAGGTAAAACAAAAAGTAGATTAAGCCTTGACTATCCAATGTGATGTGGAATATGCCTTAGCTATTTTTCCAAAAGAAAGGGGCAGATCAAGCCTTAATTGTCCAATGCGATGTGGAACACGTCTCAGATATTTGTCCAAAATGTTCATAAGAAAAACTCAATGTCCACTATGCAAATAGTGCATACTCACTCTGGGCTAATGGAACCTCAAGCCATCCACTAGGTGGGCCCCAAAAAGGTATCTTGGTGAGAAAGTCATGCTAGGTCTATAGGCTCTCACTATACTAACCATACCAAAGCTATCCCTCTGACAACTTCAATATGGCACCACAAAAACTTTGAGCTTCATAAGGCCTAACAAGTTGAGTTATGCTAAGAACCTATGAAAAAACAAGGAAAGACTCCACTAGAAAGCAAAATGTGCTATGCTTGGTGTCCTTGAAAAGGGTTCAAGCTTCACAAGGTTAGCAAGTTGTATTATGCTAAACACTTATGAATAAAATGCAAATAAAGGTTTGTTTAAAGGGAATTTGCTTAGTTCATGTAAGGTATCTTCTTAGGGAACACCTATTGGAATTATGGAGCCTTGCAACATGAGAATGAAGTATGGATGGTTTGTGTTGGTTATTGATATGTTTTCATTGATGTCAACATGGTGATAAATCTATAAGAAGTCTACTTGGTTTACTAGAAGTTGTTCCTAGCTGATAATGCCCTTTTGTGTTGGATCAATGTGTTGGTATGTAAGTTTAGAAATCATTGCAAGATCTCATATGACTCTAATATCTTAACCATGTTATCATCATTCATTCAGACAACTATATCTTGGATCTTGAGACATTTTTGGTTGTCAGCAAAAAGTTGTCTCTAACAGAGTTCAACTCTGTATTCCACTGTTGTTCCTTGCTTGGCATACTATGTGGGAAACTTTACATTTTATTACTTCTCGTCAATATTCTTATGTTGTGGTTTTTGTTGACAATCTCTATGTTGGTGGTATGATGGGAAATTAATCTATTCTTGGATCCAAAAGGTGTTTTCTTTGAGGATTATTTGTTGGTTTAGAGAATTGTGTTCTAGTTTTGGCCAACTTAGCGTATGCAATACATTATGGAGACTAGTTATGTTTTATGGATGTCATCTAAATCAATATAATGCACTACATGGATAAAATTATTTTTGGTGCTGACAAAGAGAGTTTTGATTATTTTGTTTTCATCTAATTAGGCTGACCTAATTGATAATCAAGTGGTGTAGGGGCACCAAGTTCATTTTGGTGTTAATGTTGTCAAGTAGGGTTTTTTGTTAGATTTTAGGTGGTTTTGAGTAATTTTCATTAAATAAGGTCCATTTCGACCATTTTCAAATGTTTAACTCATCTAGGGGAGTCATTGAGGTTCTATTGTCATAGTTTTGTAAAATTGTTGATATTGTCATGTTTAAAAGTTGTAAAAGTGCATAAAAGTGCAAGAATGTAAGTTGGAGGAATACCGACAGTCTAATAACTTAAAAGATAGTTTTTTTGGTTGTGTTAGGTTTTTTAGGAGGGAAAAATGTTTTAATATGTAGAGGATATTGATGTAAACCTTCCTTGGTGGTTTTTGGAGTAAAAACTAAGAAGAATATCTCTGTTTTCTTGTTTTTTCTATACAATCTTCCTGTTCATAGTCTTGGTATGGTTCTGTATAGAGGCATATTGCTCTAAAAGTTGATGAATTCATAGGAGGCATGAATTAACATCATTTTACTTTTGGTTCAAATAAGCATTTCATATTGAATTTGAAGGAAGTTAGATCCACTTTTCTGTAACAGCCTGTAAACCCAATTTTAAGGTTTTTGAAGTAACAAAATGCTTTGAACACCCATTCCACCTATTGTAAACCCTATAACTTGGTAGAATGGGTGAATTAGGTAGGATTGTGTTGTCCATATGGTTTTCTTGAGTAGGGAGGGTGTTTGATTAATATTTGAACACTGTCCTATTTCAATTTGTATGTGTTTAGAGCCAAAAATGATCGCTTGGAGTTAAGAATTGATGAAAAAGAATGGAAAAAGGTTAGAGAATGATTTTTTTTAGCATATGAAAACATAATATAAGGTGTTTGAAGCATTGGTAGAGTTACTAGAGGTGTGGAGTAGTATTTTTAAATAAACCTTCCTAGAAAAGGATTAAATTGAGGGTTTGGTGTTGAGGAGGCTAGATGAGTGTTTCCCCTAATAAAAGTGATTGATTTTGGATGGTTGTAGTCTGGTTAATGCTTCCCAAATGAGTTTTTAGGTTAGAGGAATGTTTAGATAGAGGTTTCTTTATAAAAGTGGCCTAATTGGCCTTGTAAGATTGCGTAGTAGCTTGATTTTGGAGGAGTTGGTCTAAAGTGACCTATTGCTTTTTTCAAATATGTTTTAGTATGATTTAAAGGGTGTCTAAAAATATAAGTGGTTTTTTGGTTGTGAAGAATCTACAAAGATAAGTTTAATAATCTAGGTCTGCAGACCTATAAGGGAGGAAGGAGAGCTTGTGTGAAGAAGCACCCTAGTTAGGGTTTTGTGGATTTCAAATATGGTTGAGACAACTTGATTTGTGTTGGTTGGTTAAATGCCTCTCCTCTATGCATCAATTGGTATCAGAGCTTAGGGATTAGATCTCTTGAGAGTGGAAGGTTGCTAATTGAAGAAAGAAAACTTGGAATTTGAAAAATATGGCTAAGGAGATGAATGAATAGAAGGATAAGTATGCTAAGGAGGTCAGAGAATTGAAGCAAAGACTTGCATCTCTGGAAACAAGGAAGAGAAGAGATGAGGATGATGAAAGTGATTTTAATGAAGAAGAGGAAGAATAATTTGAAGATGTGGATGAAGAACTAGATCGTGAAGACCAAAGGATGGAAAAGTTGATAAGGGAAGTCAAGAGTAATAAACATAAAGTGAAGATAGATGTTCCTAAATATGGTGGGAATCTGAATGATGAAGAATTTTTGGATTGGATTGCAGCCTTAGATAATTACTTTGAGTGTGAAGATGTTCCTGAAGAACAAAGGGTGAAGATTTCAAAGAAAAAGTTGAACAGTCATGTAATTTTGTGGTGCGATTATGAGCAATCACAAAGGGGAAAGAAAGGTAAGTCCAAGTTTGTTTCATGGGACAAAATGGTAGAAAAAATGAAAGGTAAGTTCTTTCCCAAAGACTATGAAATTCAAATGTTTAAGAAACTTCAAGGTTTAAGACAAAAAGAAATGGATGTTAAGGGTATGTGCAGGATCATCATGGAAAAAATAGGCCCATAAGTGGTGAAAAATTTAGAAAAATAAGAGTTAGGCAACGTGAAATAAAAATTTGAATAAGTTATCTATATTATTTCAAAAATATGTAAGAATTGAATGTAGTTTCTAAACTACTAGGTTTATTTATTTTTTTAAAATCTATTTGGTGAAATTTTGAAATTTCAATGCAATAGTACTTAAATTTCAAAGAAAAATTAAGTAGGTGTTTGTCTAGCCACCCTAAACACAATCAAATGATGATATTTTTTTATAAGATTTTAGATATAAGTAGAGGACTCATGTCTCAATGTGATGCATATTTTTTTGTAATATTTTTCTAAGTAAATAATTAATTATAATTTTTTTATTAGAAATTTTAAAAAATATAAAAACTCGTATGTCTGAGCACCTTAACTTGGTCAAAACTTTATGAAATTTAGTTTTCTTCTTTTTAATCCTATAGTATGTGAAGCATAGAATGTGATGCATATTTTGGATTCAAAAAATGTGATACTATATGAAAGCTATAGGTTTTTTTCAATCAACTTATCAATTCAGATTTTAGTCGTAATTTAAAGAGAAAATGAATAATAATTATTTATTAAATTTCAAGTAAAGGATAATTTATATTGGTGGAAAGCTGACAATCTCCTTTAAAAACCCTTTTTGTTTCATCAATTTTGGGTAAACAAAATAAGTTGTCAGCCACATACCTTACACATACCCATCATATTGCCACTTTTTGGCCCATCATGATCCTGCACATACCCTTTAAACATATAATGAAGAATTCTACAAGTTGAATATAAGGTTTAGTCACAATGAGAATGAAGTTGAAAAGGTTGATAGTTGGGGGCTTGAGATTCAATATTTAAGATGAGTTAGTTTTTGAGAATCCTAGGACTGTTGAAGAGTGGCATCAAATGGCAATAAGCACTAAAGAAAAGATGAAAAAAAGGAAAGAAAAGAAAAGTAGAGGTAGAGGAAACACTTCAAGGGGTAGAGGTGCATGTCCTACATCAAGACAATTCAATGAAAGCCAAGAAGATACACCCAAATAACAAGGACAATTTGATGATCAACGTGGTGGATTCAAAGGCTCTAGAGGTCAATTTGGAGGAGGTAGAAGTACAAACACATTTACTAGTAGGTGCTATAATTGTAATGATTTTGGACATCCAACATACAAGTGCCCTGAAAATTAAGGTTTTACATCAAGTGGTGGTGAAAGAAGTGAAAGAAGGGCTCAAATAGTACAAGAAGATGAATGTGAAAGTACAAAATCTCCTAGTCATGTTGTTGCTCTAGAGGTAGGGGAATTATTGATGCTGAGAAGAAAACTCTTGAAAACATCTAAGGAGAAGGAGATGACTCAATGAAGGAGCTTGTTCAAGACCAAATGCAAATGTAAGGGTAAAGTATGCAAGGTAGTGATAGATTTTGGTTCTACTAATAATATGGTGTCTAAAGAGATGGTAGATAAACTGAAACTAGAAATAATTCCTCGTGAAACAACATATAGAGCATCTTGGGTGAATAGTGATCAGTCAATTTTGGTAAATGAACAAGCTTTTGTTGAGTTTTAGATTAGCGGCTATAAGGATAGGGTTCTTTGTGATATCTTACCAGTGGATTTTTGTCATTTATTGCTTGGAAGGGCATGGTAGTTTGATAGGAAATCACTTTATGATGGTACGGAGAACACTTACACCATTAGAAATGATGGGAAGACTTTTATACTAACACCATTGTAGGATAGTGATGAAGGAAAGGGTAAGGAAACAAAGATTATCATGTTTGGAAAGAAGGAGCATATAAAGTTTGAGGAAGAGAGAAACAAAGTGTGTGCATCCATTACAGAGATTGTAGATGATAGGGTAGCAATTTTGAAAGATGATATAGTGATAGAAGGAATGAAATATGATGGTTTGGTATCCAATACTAAAACATATAAGGTCAAGGATGAATTCCTTGAAAATACTAAAAATGAGTTTCAAAAGAATGATGGGATTGTAGTAGGGACAGTGATTTGTCCATTGGTTGAAAAGAATGTTCAAGGAAAGTCTAATGTTGTTAGGATAGAGGTGTGTAACTTTGATAAGATAGTGGTGAGTAAGTCTGATGGTAAAGAGGTGAAGGGGCAATCCCATTTTGACAAAAAAAAGGTTAAGCTTGTTGATACAGGGATCTTAAAGGCAGAGGATCTAGTGACAGAAAAAGATGGTAAGAAACAAGGTAAGAGGCAAGAACAAAGGAGAAAGTTTGAGTATGAAACAATGGTTGAGAACATGATAGTCCAAGACAAGAGTGGAAGAGAGGTTTTTGCAAGTAAGAAGGTAGATCTGACATCCTTTCAAGGAGGAGTGAAGATGAGACAACATTCATTTAGTGAAGGATAGTATGTTCAAGAAAGGAATTAGTTCAAAGGTAGAGATGATGCAAGTTTGAAGGAGTCACTAGGTGGATATGCAGATTGTAGGTCATTGTATGATCAAGGGAAACATGTTTTTATGGTATACAATCCTAAAAGGGATTTCAGAATTTCTTTTGGCTGGGTGTATGGTGTAGGGGCACTGGGTGCTTTTTGGTGTTAATGTTGTCAAGTAGGGTCTTTTGTTATATTTTAGGTGGTTTTGAGTCATTTTCATTAAATAAGGTCCATGTAGATCATTTTAAAATGTTTAAATCATCTAGAGGAGCCATTGAGGTTATATTGTCATAATTTTGTAAAATTGTCAATATTGTCATGTTCAAAATTGTAAAAGTGCATAAAAGTGCAAGAATGCAAGTTAGAGGAATACCAACGGTCTAATAACTTAAAAGAATTTTTTTTTGGTTTTGTTAGGTATTTTAAGAGGGAAAAAGGTTTAAATATGTGGAGGATCTTGATGTAAACCTTCCTTGGTGGTTTTTTCAGTAAAAACTAAGAACATCTCTATTTTCTTTTATTTTCCGTGTAATCTTCTTCTTTACATGCCTGGTATAGTTTTGTACAAAGGAATATTTCTCTAGAAGTTGATGAATTTGTAGGAGGCATGAATTAACATCATTTTACTTTTGGTTAGAGCATTTCATATTGAGTTTGAAGGAAGTTTGATCCACTTTTCTGTAACATCCTGTGAACCCAATTTTAAGGGTTTTGAAATAACAAAAAGCTTTGAACACCCATTCCACCGATTGTAACCCTATGGCTTGGTGGAATGGGTGAGTTAGGTAGGATTTTTTTTTCCATGGGGTTTTCTTGAGTAGGGAGGGTGTTTGGTTAAGATTTGAATATTGTCCTAGTTGAATTTGTATGTGTTTGGAGAAAAAAATGATGGCTTTGAGTTAAGAATTGATGAAAAAGTGTGGAAAAATGTTGGAGAATGATTTTTTTAGCATATGTAAAAGTAATATAAGGTTTTTCAAGCATTGGTAGAGTTACTGGAGGTCTGGAGCATTATTTTTCAATAAACCCTCCTAGAAAAGGGTTAAATTGAGGGTTTGTTGTTGAGGCTAGATGAGAGTTTCCCTTGATAAAAGTGATTGATTTTGGATGGTTGTAGTCTATTAAATTCTTCCCAACTGAGTTTTGAGGTTAAAATAATCTTTAGATTGAGTTTTTCAAATATGTTTTAGTATGCTTTAAAGGGTGTCTGAAAATATAAGTGGTTTGTTGGTTGTGAAGAATCTACCAAGATAAATTGTTTAATAATCTAGGTCTGCAGACCTACAAGGGAGGAAGGAGAGTTTGTGTGAAGAAGCACCCTAGTTATGGTTTTGGGGATTTCAAAGTTGGTTGAGAAAAATTGATGTTTATTGGCTAGTTAAAAGCCTCCCTGCTCTACATCATTAAGATATACTTTTATATATATAACATTTTTTTTGAAGTGATGAGATATATAGACAAGGGAGTGAGTGAAATGAAAAGTGTGTGTGTGGAAGAAAGGTCTAAGCCTAAATGATTTATCAGTTGTGGATCAGAGTAGAGATGTTGAGTGATTGTTATGTGAGGAAGTACTACATATTTTGAGCTTCATTGGAACTGAACCCTACACATTGAAGGTGTATCCTATCAGTTCGATCTCTTGGCAGTGAGCCACTATCATTGTATCTTGGCGGCTATCCATATTTTGTATTTAGGTCATGAGCCTTTTTAAGGACAATGACACATGGAAGTGAGCCCTATAATATTTTGTATCCAGATATATATATTACGAGTTAACCCTCACGATGGTTTCTCTCTCTTTGGTTTTTCCACTTAAAATATCCTAATGTTGATGTGTATGGTTGCATTGATATGTTTTTATGTTCTCTCTTGTTGATTCAGTCAGAATTGTGATAATGGTTAAATGGATTTTATGTGAATGGTTTTATGGAATATTGATTCACCCCCCTCTAAGTATTTCAGATGTTCAACAATTGGTATCAAAGCTTGGTTCCTCAAAAGAATCCTAACAGTATGAAGAAGGTCCCAAAATTTGAGTATAAGAAATTTTTTCCTCCGAAAGTGGTCTTTGATGGATATTCAGAAGAAATAGAAGATTTGGAAGACAAGTTGATGAAATAAAATGAGTATATTGAAAAGATGCAAAGTAAAAGTGTTGAAGCATGTGATCTATTGGTTAAGGTAGATGAAATTTTCTCTAGTTTGCTACAACAATTGGATGAAAAGAAAAGAACTGAAGAATGTCAAGAAATTGAAATTCAAAGAAATATGGATGAATGCATAAAGCTTGAGGAAGAAGCATAAATATTGATATTTGATCTAGAAAAGGAAATAAGTTTTGAAGACAAATTTAAGATAAGCTCGGCAATGCTTGATGAATTGACGACTTCTCAGAGATCAACTATGGATAAGAGTGGTTTAGGGTTTAAGAATGGTCAAAGTTCTAAAGCAAAGCAATCTATTGGTAAGAAGACTTGGTACAAATATGGAAAAATCAAGAATCTAAGAAACTATTCTAAAAGAACTCCTATCAATTGACATGATGCTAAAAGGTATTTATCTTTCAACAGTGTTTGTTATTCCTACAAGAATTTTGGTCATAAGGAAAAGGATTGCAAAAGAAAAATGAATATGGTGTAGGGGCACCATGTTAAAGCATTTAAATGGTCTTAGGTCAAGTTTGGTTCTCGGGTTTTTTAAGTCTAGTATCATTCAATAAGGTCATAATAAACCTTTTTATAATGTAATTAGTCTTTTTGGTTGGTTGAGAGTCACTTTCTTAAAAAGATGAAAATTCTTGAAATGTTGTCATGTTGCATTAGCAACTTTTACAAAAAAAAAATTATTTGGGGAGCCCAACGGCCAGGGCATTATAATGGTAGTTGTAACCATTGTTTTTTGTGGAAAAAATTAAAATAGGCTTGGAATCCTCAAGGAAGAGGTTGGAGAATAGTTTGTGAAGCTTAATCAATAAAGACTTCCCTATTTTCATTGAATTCTATGTTTATTTTCCTAGTAATTTGTTGTTACAGGCCACTGTACAACCCTGTACATATTTGTTGTGATAAAAAAGGCATTGGATTTTATGGAAACTTGAGTAAACTTCAAATTTTATTTGATTTGGAGAGCTTTCATAGGTTTTGAAGATTTTTATTAGCTATTTACAGGTAACAGATCTGAAAACCTAGTTTTAAGGGTTTGATAGTGAAAATAATGGATGGTTGACCCATTCCACCAATAGAGTAGTTTGTAATTTGGGTGGAATGGGTAAATTTAAGTATTTTTTAATTTTGAATTAGGATTTAGGAGTAGGGGATTTAGTTTGAGGGCTTTTTGATGCTACCCTAGTTGCAAATTTATGAGATTTGGATTGAAAAGTGGTGCTTTCAAGTAGTTTTTTGATGAAATTATAGTTTTAAAGGTTGAGAGATTGTTGGAATAGCATAGGAAGAACTCAAATGATGAGTTTGAGGTGTTAGAAAAGGGATATAAGGCATGGAGAACAAAGAACCAATAAACCCTCTTAAAAGATAGTCAAAATAGGGGTTTTGTGTTTTGTTGCATTAGTGTTTTGTTGACCTAAAGTTGTTGATTCAGAGGCATTGTAACCTAGTGAAGGTCCTTACATAGATTTTTATGGTTGGAGGAGTGTTTGGATGGATGATTCTTTGAAAAATAGGGATAATTGGGGCTTTGTCCAGTGTACCAGTCAATTTTGAGTGATGGTATTCCAAAACAAGTGCATGGATAAATTTGGTATGTAAAATTTGGGCTTAATGGGTGTATGAAAAGGTAAAATTTTTGTGGGTTTGTGTTTTGGTCTACAAGTTGTTGTAGGAAAACACTCTATGGAATACTACAAGGAAGATAGTGTTGAATGGTGAATAGGGCAATAGTTTGAGGTTTTTGTGATTGGAGATTGTTGGAACCTAATTAAATTGTGATCATTGGAATTTTTTCTCCCTTCTCTGCAAGTTGTATTAGAGCATAGGTATTAGATCTTTTTAAGGTGAAAAGTTGAATATTGAAGAAGGAAATGTGGCAATTTGAAGAGACAAGATGCCTCCTAAAGGTAGTGTAATACTTGCAAGATAGATTAAGTTGTTGAAAGAATCCCAAGAAGCAATCTTAGCCAGGTTTACAGTGTTAGAGACAAAGCAAAGAAGAGGAAATACCACTGAAGAGACAAGTGACCGTGAGGAAGAGGGTGAAGGTGATAACCCTAGAAGAAGAGTCCATGATGATGAGGATGAATTGGACCCAGATGAGATAAGGATTATAAAGATACTAAAGGTTGTTAGAGGAGATACTTCTGGTGAGAAAATAGATGTGCCAATGTATATTGGTAAGTTGGATGTTGAAGAGGTATTAGATTGGATAGATGCACTAGATAATTATTTTGAGTACAAGGAGGTTGCTGAAGATCAAAAGGTAAAGTTTGCAAAGACTAATTTGAAAGCTCCCGCTCTTACATGGTGGAATTATGTTCAAGAGGAAAGAGTGAAGAAGGGTAAGACAAAAATTAGTTCATGGGATAGGATGGCATCAAAGATAAAAATCCAATTTTTGTTAGGTGATCATCCTATACAAACTTTCAAGAAGTTGCAAAGTTTAAAGCAAAAGGATAAGGATGTTATGGAAACACTAAATAATTTCACAAGTTGAGTATTAGATCTAGTCATGTTGAAGACGAAAATGTAAATATTTCAAGGAATATGTGTGGCTTAAGATTCCAAATTCAGGATGAATTAAGTTTGGCTACACCTAGATCAGTTGAAGAATGTTTCCAATTAGCTATGAGGGAAAAGGAGAAGTTAAAAGGAATGCAATAAATAAAAGGAAGAGGAAAAGGTAGAACTAGTAGAGGAAGAGGATCAAGGAAGAATTATCAAGAACAAGAAGATGCAAGCAAAAACAAAGACCAAGTTTCTAATCAAAGAGGCAGATTCAGAGGTTTCAAAGGAAGATTTGGTGGAGGTAGAAGTTCAAGTTCATTTTCAAGAAGATGTCGCCATTGTTATAATTAGTTTGGACATGTAGCATGGAATGTCTAGAGAAACAAGGTTCTACTTTAAGTGGTGGTGACAAAATATTTCAATTGGTGGGTATGTGCATGATCATCATGGAAAAAATAGACCCTTAAGTGGCAAAAAATTTAGAAAAATCAGAGTTAGGAAAAATCACATAAATATTTGAATAAGTTATCTATATTATTTCAAAAATATGTAAGAATAATTTTTTTAGCAAATTGAATGTAGTTTCTAAACTACTAGGTTTTTTTTTTTAAATCTATTTAGTGAAAATTTGAAATTTCAATGTAGTAGTACATAAATTTCAGGGAAAAAATAAGTAGGCATTTGTATGACCACCCTAACCACAATAAAAGGATAATATTTTTTAATAATATTTTAGATATAAGTAGAGGACTCGTGTCTCAATGTGATGCATATATTTTTGTAATTTTTATACAAGTAAATAATTAATTATGATTTTTTTATTACAACTTTTAAAAAATATAAAAACTTGTATGTCTGACCACCTTAACTTGGTTAAAACTTCATGAAATTCAATTTTTAATTTTTTAATCCTATAGTATGAAAAGCATAGAATGTGATGCATGTTTTGTATTCAAAAAATATGATACCATTTGAAAGCTATAGATGTTTTTCTATCAGCCTATCAATCAATACTTTAGTTGTAATTCAAATAGAAAATGAATAATAATTATTTATTAAATTCAAAGTAAAGAATAATTTATATTGTTGAAAAGATGAGAATCTCCTTTAAAAACCCTTTTTTTTCATCAATTTTGGGTAAAAAAAATGTCGTTAGCCACATACCCATCATATCACCACTTTTTGGCCCATCATGATCATACACATACCCTGGTGCAAGAGGATGATTGTGAGAGTGTTCATTCTCCTAGTCAAATTGTTGCTCTAGAAGTTGGGGAATCATTGATGGATATAAGAACACTTCTTAAAGCAACGAAGGAGAAATAATTCACTCAAAGGAGGACATTATTCAAGACCACCTGCAAATGCAAATTAAAGGTATGTACTTAGGTATTAGTAGATTTAGGGAGTATTGATAATATGGAATCTAATTTGAAATGGTTGATAAACTAAAATAATTAACTCATGAAACACCCTACAAAGTGTCTTGGTTGAATGATGATCACTCTATTTTTGTTAATGAACAAGCTTTAGTTGAGTTTAACATTGATAGATATAAGGACAAGATTCTTTGTGATGTATTGCCTATGGACTATTGTTATTTATTGCTTGGAAAACCATGGAAGTTTGATAGACATGCCATATATGATGGAAGAGATAATACTTATCAGATTGAAAAGGATGAAACCACTTTTACACTAACACCATTGCAGGAAGGTGTTAAAAAGTAGACCAAGACAAAAAAGGTGATTATGTTAGGAAAAAAGGATTTTGTAAGGTTTGAGGAAGGAAAAAATGAAGAGTGTGCAACTACTAGAAAGGGAGATGATGCTAGGATAGTAAGTTTGAAGGATGATGCAATGTTAGAAGGAAAAGGTGTTGAGTTGGTTTCAAAACTTGATAAAGAGAAGGTCAAGGATGAATTGATTGTGGGAGTGCAAGATGGGTTAGAAAAGCATGTTGAGATTATGATAGGGACAATGCTTTGTTCAGTGATTGTAAAAGAAGCTAATAAGAAGCTAAATTATGTCAAGACAAAGATTGGTAAACCTGATGGTACAGAGGTTTGGAAACCTAATAAACAATGGCATTAGGGGTAGAGAATCTGGTGAAAGAGCTAAAGGAAAAAGATGAAATGAATCAAGGTAAATGGCAAGGATATGTAGGTGATTTCAAGTGTGCAACAAGAGTAAAGAAAATAGCAGTTCAAAACAAGAATGATATAGGTATAAAGATAAGTTCAACATCAATTTTAGATGAGGGAAAGAGAACATTCATCAAAGCAATTTGTAAAGATGGAGCAATGTCAAGGTGGTAAATAGTTCAAGAGTGCAAAGCATGATTCAAGTCTTCAATACTTGATCTAGTGGAAAGGCTTACCAAACAAAGGAGCATTTGGAAAACAAGAAGGTGGAATTATCAAGCATTATTTACTACAATTTAGTCCTCAAAGGGACCTGGGATCTTTTTCTTCCTAGGTGTATGGTGCAAGGGCACCATGTTAAAGCATGCAAATGGTCTTAGGTCAAGTTTGGTTTTAGGGTGTTTTTAGTCTAGTGTCATTTAATAACGTCATAATAGACCATTTTACAATGTCATTAGTCTTTTTGGTCGATTGGGAGTCACTTTGTTAAAAAGTTGCAAATTCTTGAAATGTGGTCATGTTGCATTAATTTTTTTTACAAATTTTGTCTTATTTGAGGAGCCCAATGGTCAGGGCATTCTAATGACAGTTGTAACCACTGTTTGTTGTAGAAAACATTCAAATAGGCTTGGAAACCTTGAGGCAGAGGTTGGAGAATAGTCTATGAATCTTAATCAATAAATACTTCCCTATTTTAATTGAATTCTTTGTTTATTTTCCTATTAATTTGTTGCTACAAGCCACTGTATGGCCCTGTGGGTAATCCCATAAAGTTGGTTTACAATTTTTGGGAGATTCTGATTTTTGTTGAAATCACATATTTTTAGAAAATATAATGATTTAATCCTTAGAAAGTTCAATTTAAATCTTTTCAATTAAAGAGGGTTTGATCAAACTACTTTACATCAAACCCCATTGGATAGAACCCTGCTAATTTTAAACCATAACTATAATGGAGTCTCCTTTACACGTATCAAAATTTTGATAAAAAACCACTTTTGATTGACCTTTTGGGGAATCAAACAAATTCATTTAAAATTTATTTTCTTTAAGTATGTATTCCTTATTATAAGCTTCCCAAAAAGTATAATTTTAAATAAATTTAATTTAATTATTATATTTATTTTGTATTTCTTGTGAATGTAGGTTTTTCACCAAAAATAAAGCTCTTTGTTTTGTACATGTGGAAAAATATAATATTATGATTTTTATTTTTGAAAAATATGAGTGCACCAAATATTGAAGTCCTTGATCCAACAAAAAAAATAAACGTTAATTTTGATACATACAAAAAATGTTGTGGTATACAGTCTACCTATGTATGAATTGTAATTGGTTTGACTTCAACACTTGATTAACGTAAAAATATTAAATAAAATAATATGAAAGCAATTAGAAGCACTAGATATCATAGTTACAAATCTAAATTTGAAAAAAAAATTATTTTATCCTTCATGGAAAAAAAATTGTGTTATACGGTGAGCGTCACTCCTTAAAAATGGTGTTTACTAAAAAAACTAGTTTTTGAAGGAGATGGAAAAATAATTGCAATAAAAAATTTTGAAAAAATATATTTATAATTTATAGACAAAATTACACAAATCACTAGTTTGCATCATCTTCAAATTCCTCATGGTTTAGCCGCTATGGGTACTCGAAAGTGAAGATTTAGTTAGAAAAAGTTAGTTCAGTGTCCAGTTTGGTCAAAAATTGTAAACCACTATTGTGGGATCACCCCTGTACAGATTGTTTGTGATAAAAAAGAAATTAGATCTGATCAAAACTTGAGTCAACTTCAATTTTTCTTTGATTTGGAGAGATTTCACAGGGTTGGAAGATTTTTATTAGCTATTTACTGGTAGCAGGTCTGAAAACCCGATTTTAAAGGTTTGATAGTGAAAATAATGGATGGTTGACCCATTCCAATGATAGAGTAGTTTTTAATTTGGGTGGAAAGGGTACATTTAAGTATTTTTTAATGTTGAACCAGGATTTAGGAGAAGGGGATTGAGTTTGAGGGCTTTTTGATGCTGCCCTAGTTGCAAATTTATTAGTTTTGGATTGAAAAGTGGTGCTTTCAAGTAGGGTTTTGATGAAATTGTAGTGTTAAAGGTTGGGAGATGGTTGGAATAACATAGGAAGACCTCAAATGATGTGTCTAAGGTGTTGGAAAAGGGATATAAGGTGTGGAGAACAAAGAACCAATAAACCCTCTTGAAAACTAGTCAAAACAAGGGTTTTATGTTTTATTGCATTAAAGAGTGTTGACCTAAAGCTATTGATTTAGAGGTCTTGTAACCTAGTGAAGGTCCTTACATAGAGTTTTGGGGTTGGAGGAGTGTTTAGAGGGACGATGCTTTGAAAAATAGGGCTAATCGGGTCTCCGTCCAACATACTAGTCAATTTTGAGTGATGATATTCCAAAATAAGTGCATGGATAAATTTGGTATGTCAAAGTTGGGATTAATGGGTTTCTGAAAAGGTAAAAGGTTTGTGGGTTTTTTGTTTGGTCTACAAGTTGTGGTAGGAAAACACTATATGGAATACTACAAAAAAGATAGTGGTGAATGGTGAATAGGACAATAGTTTGAGGTTTTTTCCATTGGAGATTGTTTGAACCTAATTAAATCGTGATCATTGGATGTTTTCCTCACTGCTCTACATAAAAATGATTCTTTATCATTCTCTAGAAAATGTCACAAGTGCAAGAAGATTGGATATAAAGTTAGTTTTTGTAAAGATAAGTTGAATAAAAGAGAAAATGGAAAGAAGAATGTTGTTTTTTGTAAGTGTAGTAGTTTGGAACACCTTGGTAATAACTGCAGAAGAAGAAAGAATAATTATCCAACGAAGAAGCATGATCAAATCATTGATATGGAAGAAGCAAGAAAGGAAATGAAAAGGATTTGGAGAAAGGAAAGAAAACAAGTTGATTCATCAGTCTTATTTGTGTTGACCTCCGATGTAGATACTCCCATAAATTTCTAATTAAAGTAGTGCCTAAGGGGGAGCAATTATCAGAAAATATAATGAACCCCCCCATTCATACTTGTGTCACATCATGACAAAATTATATTTAATGTGGTAGAAGAATTAAGGGATTTTCTCAGTAGCATGTGTGAAGGATAAAGTCTGCAAAATTTGAAAGAATGGAGGTGTACACAATTTTTGAGGTAATCTACCTACAAATTGAAGCATTTATTACAAAATCATTCAAAAGGGAAAGAATAAATTTAGACAATTCAAGAGGCTTATGTATTTTTAAAGAAGCATGCAAAGGAAGCTTAGAGAGAAATTCAAAGTTTTAGGGTTTGAAGAAAATAACAAGTTGATTCAAAGTGAGCTCTGGCAGTAGGATATCTATACATTTCTTGTTGGCATTTACAGAGGTATTCCTATTTGCACAATCTTTCACTTTTATTGCTATGGATAATTCAAAGGTTGTGAATAGTGCAGATTAAGCACAAGTTAATTTTAGAAGATATTTGGAGGATATATTGGAAGAGTCTATTGGTGTGTTCTCTCACATCCCTCTGAGAGTGTTTCCTATAGAGGATATCTATGCATTTTTTTATAGTAAGATAGAAGAAATGTCATCAATTCAATTAAGTATGCTATGGGAAAGTGAATAAGAAGAGAGCCATGATGCCTACAGAGTGTTAGTTGAGAAAAAGTTGGATGTTTTGAGGAAAGCCCCTTTCTTTGAATCTGGAAAGAAATATATTCAAATAGTTTTAAGTAGAATTCATGATGAATATTTGTAGATTGATGAGACACAATTGATTACTTGAGAAGCTATCAAAGATGTAACTAGTTTGTGTTCCTCTAGACCAATTCCCAAATGGAAGGCTATGGATGAGAAAGAGATAATTGAGGTTACCAGTGTGAATATTGAAGCGAAAGAGATTGATTTGAGATCAATTATTGATCTAGTTATAAGATATGCTACTATGCCCACCAGTCACAAAGTTTGTATCCCTAATAATGACCTCATAGTTTCTACTACTATTGTACATACTACTATTGATATGGTTAAAAGAGTTATGGATTATGACTTATGTGAATTACTTCATATGCATGTTTTGAAGAATTTAAAGGAAATAAAGAAGAGTAAGAAGAATAATTTTTGGTATTGAAATCTTGTTGTTTGTTATTGAAATCTTTTTGTTTTTCTACTCTTTTACTTTTTGAGAGAGTTAATTTTAATAGGAAGAATAGAATGGTTAGATACAATTCCTATTGCCCATCAAATCAAGAACTTCATGATAAATATTGGTAGCTTGGATGCACAAGATTCTTCCCTTTTTTCATTCTTTGGAGCATTTCAAATGAGGATGAATAGAAGGTTTAGGATTCTAGTAAGTGTTGTTGAAAGGTACTTCGAAAGCATCAATTTTCTTGTGTCTGCAGATTTTTGTCACATGGAAGCAGTTGAATCTAGGATGGTATGGATATCTGAATTAGATTATGAAGTGTTACAGGTTGAAATTGATAATTATGCTAAAATTATTTGGAAATCCTGAAGAATCTCAATGTAGAAGGTACCTCTGGTAGCACAACTGAAACAAAGAAGAAAAGGAAGAGTATTGCTAATAAAGAAGTTGCAAAAGGAAGTGATTTTGAGAATGAAAGGAAAATATTCAAAGAGCTTTGGAAGAATTATAGAAGGTTATTCCTTATGCTAATTTTGATTCATCTATTTTTGTTGTGGAGAATTGTTGTGCCCTTAGCACACACGCCCCGTTCGGAACGGGGACCCTCTTTTCTTTCACCTCGTCGGGTCCTTCAAGGCCACCTCATTTTGTGTGCCCCTCTTTTTTGATGTTCTGCATGGTCGATATTGCACCAAAGTTCCATCATGAGTCGACCGTGCCCCCGCTTTTGGTTTTTTGCTGCCCTCCAGGGCCTCGCGGGTTCCCTTTGGCATTTTGGCTCTAGAGCAGCCCTGGGCCCCTCCAGGCCCGGGCCTCCGGGGTTCCCTTTTCGGGCTTCCCTTTTGCTTGTGCTGCCCTCTGCGGCGTTCTACGGGCGTCTTTCCGCCCCTCGAGGTCCGCCCTGCCGCCCTCCGTTTGAATTTTGTCGTAAGTTTTTTTGGGGCTGCGCCTGCCCCTTTGGGCCACGGGACCCGGAAGTCTGCATCCGGACTTCCATCCTAGACTTGCCATCTGTGACGGCGACCCTTCGGCGGCCGCCCGGTCCTCAAACCCCGCCTGGGCTTTTTCCGCGGGAATTTGGTTGTCCCTGCCTGCCTGTTGTGAGGCTTTCCGGGCCCAGTTGTTCGGAGTTCCACCTCTGGTTTTCTGTGGCGCTTCCGCCATCCTCCACGGCGGGTTATTTCCGGCCTCCCGCTCTTCGAGCCCCGAGGCTCTCTTCGCCGTGGCCGTTCAAAGTTCATGAAAATCAAACAGCGGCCATCGCGCCGCGTCCTTCCGGCCTCTGGGCACCGGAGCTCCCGCCACCGCCGCCGACCTAATTCAAATCTTACCAACTTTCCCACGGCCGTACAAGCATTTAATGCAGGTATTAATAGCGGTTGGGGTATATACTGCCCAACTCGCCGGTCATTTTCACAATCCGGATTCTAGCGAATTGCACAAACAACATTAAGAGCCCACTGCCTTCAACTGCAGCGTCTCGATTGTCACCATCAAGCTCACTCCGACAATCCCTGGTAGACTTCACGCCTCACCATTTAGCGTATTCGAGGTAGGCTATCCCTATTTGCCTTTCTATCTTTCTCGTCATTTTGGAGGATTTAAATAATTGAACAATTAGTTGGGATGGCATAAAATGAAAGTGCAGTAAATTGCGCTCATTACCCATGCCTTGAAATTCGTCAAACCTATCAGAAACGCCCTCGCCCCTGATCCGAAACTTTTCGGTCGCGCGGCTGTTCTTCGCGCAGGGCAATCCGCTACCCCGGGTCTGAACCTCGTCTTCGCCATCAAACTCAAACTCCAAACCCTCGCCGACGGCAATCCTCCTCCCCGGGCCCGGTCCATCGAATTTCCTCCCTCGGTTTTCCGTGTGCCTTTTGCCGAGCTTGAACTACCAATCCATCCCGCCTCCCCGGCTGCCAGGTCCCGATGCTAGCTCCGCCGTGAGAATCTGAAACTCCTCCTGCGCCCTTTGACCGTCCCGGGCCCGGAACCCCGGAGTTCCACCTCTGGAGTTCCGCAGGAGGCTCGCCTTTTTGAAACCCTTAGCGGATCTAATCCATCCTCGTCACCTTCGGGCTACGGGCCTCGGACTTCCCTACTGACTTTTCCATTGGCCCCGTTGTGCACTCTCTGGGCGCCGACGATGGTGCTTTCTAGTCCCTGGGGCCCGCCTTCCGCTCTGCTATCGGGCATTGTTTTTTTGTTCAAGCGGCCCCCGCTTCCCCGGGGTCCGGATTCCGGACTCTTGTATTCAGAAATCCATCTCTCGCTTGCCGTCCGGCGCTCCTCACCCCGTCCACCCCGTTTCTAGGACCCGGTCCTCCATTTGCCGTCTGACTTTGCCGAACTCCCCCTGCCAGCTTCCTGCCCTTCGAGCCCCGAGGAGGTCCTCGCCGCCGTCGTTAAGCGGCACGAAAATCCTTCAAATGGCTAATCCTTGCCGGCTCCCTGCCCTCCAGGCCCCGAACCTCTTATCGCCGCCGTCGCCCGATCTGTGCCAAAATCTCACGGCGGCCGTCATCTCGCGTCCTCCCAGCCACCGGACCCCGCCACTTCGAATGTCGCCAGGCGTAAATGATAAACTTAACTTCTGCCACCCGTTGGTCCTCCGGACCCCGGTCCTCAGACTTTCGCCTCCGGATTTCCACCCGCCGTCCGCCGTCTCCAGCGGCCGTCCGTCCGCGGCTTCCCGGTTTGAAACCTCCAGTGCCGCCTAAATCTATCCAAGCAAATTCAAACCGCAATCTGACTTCGAGCCACGTCCTAAATTATGATGTTCTCGATCATGAACCTTTCGAAACATTAAAATTTGGCCAAAGAGGGTCCCCGGGAACTTTTGAATGCGTTTTCCCTTCCTAAGAGCATTCCTGTCAAGGAGGTCTAGCCTTCCGGACCCGAATTGTCCAAATGCCCTGAAATGAAATCAATAACATCTGGAAGCAAGATTTATGATATACTTGATTAATTATTTAGGTGTTATCTTTGAAATATGGACTAACATGAACGCTTTCGATGTTTGTTGTGCTGACTTTGCCCTTGCTTGCAGGATATATGGAATTGGCTGCAGGAACTTTAGGGGCCTCTGCTTAAAAGGATAAAGGCAAGAAATCAGGAAAGACCCCTCGGGGAAAAGAAGATAAGGACCAGATGAAGTTTCAGTTCCAGGGTGAGCCGCTCCAGTCGAAGGTCTCGACTGACTGGAAAGAAATCTCAGATACTAACATTGGCCAGGTGGACATAGATGAGTTCACTCAGAGGGTCAAGGTCAACCCTACAACAAAGAACGTCAGGTTAATAAGGTAGAGTGGAATTGCCAATGTTGCCGGTTTTCCTCCCTCTCTCATAGCACTCGAACTAGTAATGGCTTGCCAAGAAGCCTACCAAGCGGACACAAGAACAATCGTGGACAAAGAGGGAATCATCCTCACGGACATGTCATAAGAAGGGATTACCAAAACATTCCACATCCCCACGTTAGAGCAGTGCCAGGCGGCGTGGGATGCCAATCCGTTAGGGTGCAAGAAATCAATCAACCTTCTTTAGCTTAAGGAGAAACGGGGCAGCGCTGTGAAGGTTCCCCACGAACTCTTCCGCAGCGATTTCCATGAAGACTATCACGACCTGGTGACCATGTTGAGCAGGGTCATGGGTCTCCCAGCAGTCACCTACTTCCAAGAGTGGATGGCCTATTACATTGAGCAGATCCTGCGAGGGAATGAGGACGTTAACACCAAGGTCTCATTCAACTGGGGAGGCATCATCAGCAACTGCTTCCATGAGCAGTTTGTTAACGTCAAGAAGAGCTCTAAGTTCTACATGACCTCCTACCTGGTATACTCCCTGGCAAGTCAAAGAGAATACAGTGGACTATTCGTGGCAGCAGATCAGGGGCACAGGTGAGGGCTCAAGCTGTTTGACAAGTATCCTCAACTCCAATACCACAACTTCAAAAGGGAGTACTGCCAGGTCAATGATGCCTTCATTGGCCATATTATCTGGTTAATCGTTGGAGACTTCGAGAGGAGAGTCTCCCACAGTGCCAGGGCACTCCTGAAAGAATATTCCTTACTATTTATCCAATTCCCTAAGTTCACCTACATTCGGGCCCAGGGATTCATGAAACAGCCAAACAGGTTGCTGCGGTACCCTAATGATAGGATCATCCTCCTGGAGCTTTTCCCAGCAGCTCCAGCACATCTAGGCCATTTTTGGCAACAAGCACGTAGTAGGGATCCCCTATCCCATGACCCTCGACCAGGGCCTGTATCGACTACAGACTTCCCAATGTGCCAAGAATTCAGAGAAGGAGCTTAAAGAATATCATTTTGACTGGTACACGGCCCGCCCACGGATGGATCCACATGGCCATGTGAGGAAGGCACTGGGGCCGGTGTACGCCCACCAATACCATTTTGAAGACTTCTGGGCAGATTGCAAAGACGACAAGGAGGTAAGCATGAGGCACTACATGCGCATGATAGTACAGTTCCTAAGAAGAGTGCAACCGTTCCAGGTACCGGACCAGCTCAAGGAGGACGAGTCCATGATAATGCACCCAAAGTACCCTGCGGTTGCCAACCTGCCAATACTGTCGATTGAATAGGACGAGCAAGAGGTCGACAACTTAGATACCATCACCCAACTGATCATAACTCACACTAAAGAGTGGGTCAATGGGCAGGTGGTGCAACTGAAGACACAAGGAGTAGTCCTTACATACGAAGCACTTAAGAGCGAGCCCAGTGCTATAGAGGACGTTGCCGCCACCACATCAGCTAGTGAGACTTCCAAGTCTCCCCCCATCACATGGTCTCAAAAGAGAAAAGGAACAGAGACAGCACAGTCTGCGGACCCCGAGGAGCAAGCAAAGAAAGGGACAGGAGGCTCATCTCCCAAAAGGCTCAAGCAGACAATAGCTACAACAGAATCCCAGCCTCCCTTGCTTCTCCCTGCCCCTCCTGGTGCATCGCCCGCCTCCATGACTGCGGTCACTTCTTCTCTGCCGGCAGTGAACATCTCTGTCCATCTTACCCCTTCACCCCCAGTCGGGTTAGTGGTCGTCATTGATTCCTCTTCTGGCATGACCACTCCCCTTTCTTTTTCTGCTGCCATGTGACCGATTACATCCCTCCCTCTGGCAACAATAGCATCGCCTGTTCCGCTTGCCACCATCCCCGAGGCCCTTGCAAAGCACATGCAGAGTCTCCCTCCCGAGATCTCGCAGATCCTAATGGACCCCGCTCTCCAAGCGGCCCTCGCCCAAGCCCTCGCAACAGCTCAGCCTTCACAACCGCCAACAGGGCCGCCGACCATGGAGGCCACAATGCAGATTTTGAAAGAGTTGAAGGAGCAAGAGCAGGAGGCCTCGAAGCCTATTGAGGAAGAGGCCGATGAATATTACGAGCACCCCGAGTACGAGCACCGAACCATCAACAGGGTGGTTTATGAGGGAGAGGAGATAGGCTCTTCTGGGAGCGAAGATGAAGTGGATGGCTCGGGCACCACGGAGATCATCGAGACGTTTGATGAGGACATTGAGGAGGAGTCGGCACAGCAGTTGAAGGACGTTGGGGAAGAGGCAGAGAAGTCACCATTTATTGAAGAGGGGCAGCCACCAGAAGGGCAACAGATAAAGGATCTCACCAAGGCCGAAACCCATGCTGTCAAGCGCCCTGAGGCCGAGGCTACTGAAGAAAAGAAAGAGGAGGCAGTGAGGGAAGAAAGGCCCACCCAGCAATTGTCCACCAAGTTGCCCGTCAAGCGCATCATATTTGTTCAAGACTCTGACGAGGAGGAGGAAGCTACCAAAGAAAAGGGAGAACCCCAAAAAGAGAAAGAGGCAAAGGTCTTACCTTTGACAGAGAAGGGTGAGGGCAGCCATGATGCACCCAAAGACAAATCTACCATGCCCGATTGGTTGGAGAAACAACTAGAGAAAACAACCCCGGTGCTGAAGGATCTAAGGGCGAAATTAGAAGCCATCTTGGCTCGATCCCTGTCCACAACAAAGAAGGAGAAGAAGCCTAAGGTCTGATCCAAGATAACCATGGACGCTTCTGGCTCCCGAGCAGCACAAATTGCAACACCTACTGTCGGCCAGGTGGGGGTGAGTTACAATATTTCTACCATTGATTTGGGGATAGCAACTAGGGAACAAAAGGTCGAGCACCTTGAGGAGTTGGTGGCCACGGTGGTACACCTGATCAAGCAGGATAAGATATCCAAGGATGAACTCAAAGCGTAGATTGCTGCCCTAACCGACTACATCTAGCAATGGTCCTCAGTGGACGACCTGCCCACCACCTCCGCAACCGCGCCACAGTTGCTCTCTAAGGAATAGATTGACAAGATGGAGAGGAGGAAGAACTTAGAAAAAACCACTGAGGATTGGTTCTGACGGGTTGTATACATCGAAAACATGGGAATCAGCAGGGCTGTGTGGATAGCCAATAAGTTCTTAGACCTGATCCAGTCTCTAGAGAGCACGAAGAGGCTCTGCACCAATTTCCCTGCAATATACGACTCCACCTTCCTGAGAATTGAAGCCATCCTTCAGATGCCTGAGGACACGTGGGAGGAGAAGCTAGAGCTGAAGAAAGAAGATCATTAGCTGGCGGACGTATGGCGCAGGGACCTCGATAACTGGAAGGAGAGGTTAGAGCAAATCCTGAATAGAGTAGATCCAGATATTGAGTGGATTAAGGAAATCCGGACGAAATGAACTGAATACCTCAAGTTGATGACGGGCTATGATATGCCCATGGTACAAATGGATGTAGAAAAGATCAAGCCATACTTCCAAGAGAAGATGAAGGACGGGACAGCCGGAGAAATCACCACGGAATTCCTAAGTTTTACTGCCCGTGCCTTCGATCGATCAGAGCTATTCAGAGATCAAGGCTCGAAGTATGACGAGGATTGGAAGCGGCTAGAAGAAAACGCTAAAGAATGGAACACACAGCTTCCGAGGAGCAAGAGGGCAGCCCAGCCAAAGAAGGAGATCTCCCTGAAGAGTAGCTATAGCAAAGAAAACAACAATTAGCTACAGGACAAAAGAGCAATAGTGTCATCCACTAGATGACGAAATAGGGAAGAGACAAAAAATGTTTTTAAATTGTAAATCTATTTGGGGGTAGGTGAAACCCTATTTTGTAATGAATCTTGGCCACACAATTGTAATGAATCTTGGCCATTCATTTAACTTTTTGGAAACTATAAATAGAGCAGTCCCTCATTTGCAAAAGTGAGAGTTGAGTTGTTGTAAAGGCATGCTGCAGAAATTTATAAGAAATATCATTGAGTTGGTGTATTTCCTTGATTTCTCTCATGTCATTTGATTCATTCTCCAATTTACATGTTCAGCTTAGATCTTGTTGTTGTTTAGTTAGTTGTTTGCTTTATTTGGATAAATCTTAGGAATGTTGTTGGGTGACTGTGAAAATTTATGCTTTGTTGATGATCCCTTAGTCCATACTTTTTGTTGTTTGCTGAAGGTAGACAGCTGTGCAAAGTTACACTAGACTTGATTGTAAAGTTGCCCTAAATCTTTATCTTTGATTCTGACATGCATGTGGTGAATGAAGGATGAAACATCTGCAACCCTTAGAAGATAGCACAATTTTCATGATACTATGAAATCCCTGGTTAAGTGGGACATTATTTTGAGGAATTGTCCATTGCAGGAACTCCATTGTTACTATTCATTGCTAGTTTCAGACTTAGGAACTTTTCCTCTCCTTCACCCTTTTCCTCTTTTTTTTAGTAACTGACCTATGCTAAGGTTCATTGCACATTGTAAAGCCAAATCTAACAACTAAATGGAGTTCAAGATTGTTGTTTGAACCTACAGCCGGTGCATAACGACCTTCCATCCTAGGGACTCCATTTCAAGATCCAACTTCATGCTTTATGTCCACACTTTATATTTTCTGTAAGATCGCCTTGTGATTCTAGCAAATCACATCAAAATACTGAGGTATCTAAGCACTGCCATGACCTAACATCCGAGAAACCTTGGGATAGTGTTCTGTAATCTGATTGTGGGAGATTATCTTTCAAGAGAGGTAGTGCACCTACACACTGCCTATGTTGAGAAGTGCATAAAAACACCATTAACAGAACTGGCGCTAGAGGGAGGGCTTGAGTGAAGATACTAAGTTAAAGGATAAAGCGAAGCTGGATCGAATCGGATCATTCTCCCCAGAAAGGTTTCAGAGAGTTCTACGATCAACACCAAACAAGGGAGAATTTGAAGAATTGCAGCCTCCCACGAGGGCAAAACGAGCACAAGGAAGTAGCGCCGCCTCTTCCTCTTCCTCCATTCCATCCACCCCCATTTCACCCTCACCTTCACTTGGCTGGCCTTCATCTTCCACCCAACCATTTCAAACAGCATTTGCACATCCTACCTCCGGCAGCCAGGGGTTCACTCCTCTCCCGACCCTTCCAGCCCAAGGCATTGTCAAAACAGCCATAGCTCAAGGGCAGCCCCATATTGTTGTTGTATTGCCAATATAGCCCCAAATCCCTATTTTCCAACAGCAAGTGTCGCCTCCACCACCCTCCATGGCTTGGCTAGCACATAATCCGTCGCCGATACATTTTGCGGTTTACAATGATATGCCCAAGAATCTAGAGGGCTTTTGCTCGAAGTTCCATCCACGCGATATGCAAAGAACAGCTAAAGAGCATATCAAAATATTCGAGATGGCCATTACCGAAATGCAAGTGGACCATGAGGACATCGCCTACCACCTTTTTCCGCATTCATTAGGAGAAGAAGCCTTCTATTGGTACATCAACTTGCCGAGGGGATCCATCACCTCGTGGAACCTAATGAAGAATGCATTTCTGCAGAAATACAAGATCCCTGTCAACCCCGCGGACCTTTACCAATAGTTTATGTCCATCAGAAGGGAGGTCAACGAACCTATTGGCTCCTTCAATGACCATTTCCATTGGGCTCACATGAGGCTTCGGGCTCCGTACCTCCATGATGATGCGGTAGCTCTTCCGGTCTACTATGCGGCATTGGACAACCTCACGTCGGCCTTGGTGAAAAGAATGTGCCCGCCGCCCGCTACCCTACTGGCTGCCTATGCAGAAGCTGTTGTCGCTAGTGCGGACTTGGGGCAAAATATCTCTGGCCCACTGCCCTCTTTGGGGCCGATAGCCCACCCAATGCAGATTCAAGGACTTAATCAGGCATTTGCTCATCAAACCCCTCTTTTGAACCAGGTACCCCAATTGCCTATGGTGCCGCATCCGGGGCAGCCGTTGAATTATGCGCCTCCCGCGTCTTCCTATTTGTAGCCCCAGCAACAGTACAACTATCCCCAGGTTGCTCCGCAATAGTAGGTGTATTCCCAACAGCCCCAGGTGCCATTGTACCTGTCGGGACTAGATTTTCCTCCAGCCTATCAAAATCAACCGGCGGCCCCGCCCGCTTTTCTCAAAAATCTGGCCCCGCCGCCTGGAGGCGCGACTGAGAGAGACAAGCTAGAGGAACTAACGGAAATGATCAAGAAAATTTCCACGGAGATGAAACATTTGAAGAATCAGAATAACCAGTTGCAGGCCTCCCAATGCAACTTCCAGGACAATCTCAACAGGGACAGTCGAGACAATAGAGACAACAGAGATAATCGGGAAGTAGGCACCTCCTCTGGGAAGAATTACGAGAGGGGGCAAAACACCAATCAGAATACAGAAAGAAGACCTTCTCAGAGGCAGAATCATACGTGGAACACTAGGCCCAACAATGGTGGTGTCCCCACACCATTCGATCAACCGGGAAGCAATGATAAAACATTCAGTGTATACTTGGCTGAGGCAGCCTTGTCCGGATGGTGTCGACTCCACAAAACTAGTAGGCATTTTGAGCTGGATTGTCCCGAGTTCTAGACAACTGCTGAGATCTTCCAGGTGGAGGTACAAAATGTAGTCGACAATGCCAACTACAGGGACATCGTCCCATCTAAGCCCTATGATTCCTCATGTCTAGTGGTTAATCAGGCGTCGTTCCCGCGAGGCGACCGCAATGAGCCCAAAGTCGAGCCTACTCCTATTGAGGATGAGAAAGCGCAGCAGGTAAGTAATGAACAAACCTTGGCTCAGCTCTTTGATTCAGTAGATAATGGTCCGGTAGATGAAGAAGAACCATTTGTGGATGAGGTCTATATGTTCCATCAACGGTCGAGTCCTTACTTAGGAATAGACAAGCAGGTGGACCCTTCACAACTTCTACCCCACCAAATAATTTTGCCACTCCACCTGATCCAAATGTCAGTAACAACCTTGGGCTTCCTCATGTACCCGCCCAATATCTCAACAAGAACCAGTCTCAGAACCAGCCACAAAATCAGCCTCAAGGCCAACCTCAAAATCCGCCTAGGCAAACCAAGGTCCACACCCCTAGTTCTCACATAGGCCAAGCTTTTAGCTCCAAAATTGAGTAGATGGGCGAATATGTGGCAGAAGAGTTCAAAAGGGTAAAAATCAGCTTATCCGCCTTCGAATTACTCAAAGTTTCCGCCGTGAGGCATGCTTTCTTCAGGGTTCTGAATGGGACTCCATCCTCTAATACGACACAAGAAACTCCAGCTAAGAGGGTAACCTTCGAAGAGCCTAGGAAAGAACCTAAGATACGGGACAATACTGGGGGAAGGAATGATGCCCCCGTAAATCGGTCAGCACGTAGACAAGATGAAAAGGAGCTAGAAAGGGCTAATAGGCAGCTTTCTGAGGACCAGTTGTTTAAGAAGACTAGGGATATGGATAATGAATGGAACAAAGGTGAAATAGCTCAAATGGACACACCAGTGGGCATCCTTCAAGGGAGACCGAAAACTCCTCCTTTCCTGACCACCATCAGGATCTTTGGGAAAAATCTACATAACTGCCTACTCGATTCAGGAGCATCTGCCAATGTCATGCATTTGGCTGTCTGCAAAGCTCTTGGCATCACTCCCATGCCGTCAAAGAGAAAGGTGACCCAGCTGGACAAAACAGAGATCAACATCGTGGGTGAAATAAATCGCATCCCCATGCAGATTGCTATAGACCCACGGATACAACAGGTCATTGATATCCAAGTGGCAGACATTCCCGATGTTTATGGAATTATTTTGGGAAGGGAGTTCACCAAGGCGCTGAATGGGTACACTGCCACTGACCTTTCTCACATGTGGCTGCCATGGAAGGGGCTGCCAAATCAGATCTGTATCGACCGTGAACCCCGTATGAAGTATATGATCATGGAGTATAATAATCTCAACGAGGTGTTGTTTGCTGAGACCGATTTGGAGAACTACCGCCCTTTCACGTACCAAAATAAGGTTAGGCCTCAAGAAGAATGTGCAGATGAAGTGTTGCTGGTGTTGTGTAGTCCTTCGGCTGGTTCTACACGAATGCCCCCAGACACAGAAACATTGGTAGAAGCCGATGATGAGCCTGATCAAGACGACAAATGGGGATTACTCGATGGCTTCCGGGAATTCATGGAAAAGTGTGTAAGGGATTAGCTCAGCCTAGGGGCCCGAATGAATTTCTAGGATCTCTTATTGCCAAACTGGTGCAGGGTTCATAATGTTGCTCACTCTGAGTTTGACTGTTGCTTATGTCAAGCAGCAGTGGCGAATGTTAGAAAATTGGCTGCCCCCCAAACAAAAATGCCAAAGGAGACACCAGCGGAACCGCCTATTGATCATTGTCCCGAACCAGAAAGCCCCCCTAAGATCACAAGCCCACCGCCCCACCAAAAGGGAACGAAAGTTCAATCAGACCTGAAGACAAGGAATCGTCTACATGCTGGACGCTCTAGTTTGATGGATCGAAGTCGAGGCAATGAGCTGGAGCGGGGATCAAACTCATCAGTCCAACGGGTAAGACGTTTCTTGCTATCTACCGATTGCAGTTTTATTGCAGCAATAATGTAGCAGAGTACGAGGCCTTAGTCCTTGGTCTTCTTATGGCCTTGAAGAAAAATGTAAAAGTGTTGCAAGTTTTTAGGGATTCCGCCCTCGTAGTTAAACAAGTCAGGAAGTTGTATTCCTATCATGATAGGAGGCTCACAAATTACAGGCACAGGGTTTGGGATCTCCTAGAGGGCTTAGATGCATTCAACATATAATTGATTCCCCGTGCTCAAAATCGCACAGCTGATGCCTTGGCTCAAGCAGCCAGCACTCTACAACCCCTCTCTTTGTCTGGGCTCAAGAAATTCACTGTTGAGCTGACATCCACGCCATCAGTCCTAGATAATGTCACCCACATGCAAGTCTTCAATGACGACAAACACATACTTTAGTTCATCAAAAGTTCTGACATCTTTGCAGCTCAAATGATTAACAAAACTGATCCACAGGAGGCTGAATTGGACATAGAGGGGGTTATTAACCTCAAAACCAATACAATCCCCAGAGGTATGGTTCAGCTAAAGTGCATATTCGACTTGGATCAGATTAGAGATCAGGATCAACAAACGAAAAAGGAGGCCATAAGTAACCAGTGTAACGCTCATAACCTTGGGACCGAGGATACCAGGAATGTTTTTATCAGAAAAGTGTGCACGCCTGAGGAAAAGAAGGGAATCACAGATGCATTGCGAAGATACCACGACGTGGTGGCATGGAGCTACGAGGATTTGAAAACTTACGACACTTTTGTCATTACACACACTATCCCTCTTAAGACAGAAGTGAGGCCATTCCGCCAGCGCCAACGCCCTATCAACGCCTTGCTAGAACCTGTCGTTTACAAGGAGGTGCTAAAATTGATCTCAGCTAGAATCATTTTTCCCATCAAGCATTCCACATGGGTGGCCAACTTGGTCCCGGTCAGGAAAAAGAATGGAGAGATTAGGTTGTGCGTGGATTTTCACAATCTAAACCGCGCCTTAGAGAAAGACAATTATCCAGTGCCTTGACTGGATGAGGTGCTACAGATCGTCAACGGCTCCCAGATGATGTCATTCTTTGACAGATACTCTGGGTATAACCAGGTAATGGTGCAGTATGAGGATCACCACAAGACAGCGTTCACTACTATGTGGGGGACGTTCGCATAAAGAAGGATGTCATTCGAGCTCATCAACGCTGGCGCCACTTTCTAATGTGCCATGGATACTACCTTCAAAGACCTAATTGGCAAGTGCATAATCATCTACATGGATGATTTGACCGTATTTTCTAAGAGGCGAGGTGATCACGTTTCTCACTTATGCAAAGTATTTCAAAGATGCAAGGAGTTCGAGGTTTCCCTAAACCCTAAGAAGTGCATTTTTAGAGTGACTGAAGGTAGGCTGCTTGGGCACATCATTTTGAAATGAGGAATCTGCATCGATCCTGAGCGCATTGATTACTTACTTAAGATTCAACCTCTGGGCAGTAAGAAGGAATCAAAATCTTTCTTCAGAAAGATCAACTTTGTCCAGAAATTCATCACAGGTTTCGCAGAGATTGTCAAACCTCTCAATGCCATGCTCAAACAAGACACCAAAGTTGAATGGACACCTGATGCTAAACAATCCTTTGAAGAAATCAAACGGGCTATTGCTGAGGCACCTGTGTTACTTAGCCCAGATTATCTGAAGCCATTTTACATTTACTCATTTGCCTCAGAGCATTCCTGTCCTAGCATGTTGACCCAAAAGGATGATGAAGGAAACGAGCATCCAATCACCTTCATGAGTGCTCCCCTCAAGGACGCTGAATTGCGTTACCACAACATTGAAAAGCAGGCGTACGCTCTCGTCAGAGGAGTGAAGAAATTTAGGCACTACATTCTACGCAACAAGGTGTTCACCATTGTCCCCGACCCAGCAGTAAAGACGCTGCTCATGCAAAATGAATTGGGCGAATGAAGGGCTAAGTGGGTCACCCTGCTCCAAGAACATGATATGGAGATCCAACCAATGAAACTGGTGAGAGGACAGGCACTCACCCGCACAATTTCCGAAACAGCCGCAGAGGCTGGGCCTGAGCTCACGGTACAGTAGTATCAGCTTGAAGATGTCTCCCCAGGAGAATGGTACCAAGATTTCGTTTACTATTTGCTAAATCATAAGCGTCCACCAGACCTGCAAGGAGTCCAAAAGTAGGCCCTGAGATTGAAAAGTAATGGCTACATGTTGCAGGGTTCCATTCTCTAAAAGAAGAACCATGAGGGCGTTTATCTGAGATGCCTTGGCAAGGAGGAAGCAGAACGCGTCTTGAGGGAGTTTCACAATAAATTTGGTACGGGCCATGGCTCGGGTTCTTTTACAGTGCATCAAATACTGAGAGCAGGGTATTATTGGCCAACTGTCTTCAAGGATGCCCATGGCCATGTTCGTTCATGTCATACATGCCAGACCGCTGCCACCAGGGAGAGGAATGCTGCTGCCCCACTGCAACCCGTGCTGGAGGTAAGGCCTTTTGCGCAATGGGGTCTCGACTTCATCGGTCTGGTAGGCCCTCCATCATCTGCGGGACACAGGTACATTCTTATCGCTACTGATTATTGTACTAGATGGATGGAAGCAATAGTATGTAAGCAATGCACAACTGAAGTAGTTACCAATTTTCTAAAAAGTTTCATTTTAAATCATTTTAGTTATCTGTATGCTTTGGTATACGATAATCGACCTGCATTTGCTTCATTAAAATTTGCCAGTTGGGCGTTTGACTATGGGATAGCCGTTGAATTCTCATCCAATTACTACCCTCAGGGCAATGGCTTTGCCGAGTCCATGAATAAAAATATGATTACTGTGATAAAAAAGCTACTAGATAGGAATCCCAAGGACTGGCATACTCAGCTCCGTTTCGCCCTTTGGGCTGATCGCACCCGCCACAAGGCTGCCCTTGGCGATTCCTTGTTCCACCTTGTCTATGGCCTGAAACCTATATTCCCCATTCACCTGAAGATTCCTACTCTTTAGTTCATCAACAATTTTTATGAGGGAGAAGATCGTAGGGAAGGTCGACTAGCTGAGCTCTTACATTTAGAAGAAGTCTGAAACCGCGCAATAGAAAATTTTACTAAACATCAGGGCGTAGTTAAGAGATGGTTCGACTGCCGATCCAAAATCAAGGCATTTAGAATTGCAGATTTGGTCCTATATTGGGACAAGGCCCATGAGAAGAAAGGGGGACACAACAAATTCGACAAGCTCTGGCTTGGCCCCTTTCAAATAGCTGAGATTTTGGGAGATAATGTCTTTCACCTAAAGACCTTAACTGGTGAAAATGTCCCGTTTCTAGTCAACGGGCAGCACCTGAAGCATTACTTCCAGGCTTGAGCTCCTTCGAGCTCTTCGTTGTAAATACCTGTACATAGGTTAGAGTAGTTGCTTTCTTGCTTGTTTGCATGTTGTTTGCGTCGCTTTTATTTTCTCCCTCTCGGCGGTTCTGTTTCGAAAGAGGTTTCTCACTCCTTTGCGGTGGCCGTGCTCGCCTGACAAGCGGTTCACTTTGTTGTCCGTTCTTTGTGTTATTTGGCTAAACATTCACTCTAGACTATCGATCTTTGAAAGCTATCCGCGAATGATTTCCTTGTTTAAACTCTGTTCAGAACTTGACCCTTAGCTGGATCTTCTTACCCACATCTCGGATCTCGCACAAAGCACATAATAATAATTTCTGAAGGACCATACTATGGATGTTATGACACCCCAGTGAGTGAAAAATCTTAAGTCTACTCCAGTGACCACTGCAGTCTCAAACCCATTGTAGGCTTCAATGCTTACCCGGTTGAACTAAATGGTAAAAGAAAAGTGAAATATCAAAGCAAAAAGAGAAAAAAAGAATTCTAAAAAAGAAAATAAATGACCGTATGGGTGTTTGGGTAACTCTACCGGGGCTATGGACACCCGGCCGGCAGTAGAGCAATATCCATGAGATTGTAGTGGCAACTCCGTCGGGGCTATGGACGCCTGACTAGCAGCGGGGCAATGTCCAGGTTACTTTTGGTGTTAGGCAATTTATGTAGCTCACTCGGTTGAATTGGTAACCCTAGTCACTATCCCAAAGAAAGGAATGAATTCACTTCACACACACTTCTGAGATGTCCTGTAAGTTGACCTAATTAAGGATCTCGTTCTCCCGAATTCATCTTTGGAAGCCACTCATGGCCTGCGAAACCAGAGATTCTGGGTCCTGAATGAATATTTATCCCTAGAACGCTTTAGAGCGTTCTCCAGCGGAGTCGCCATTTGTTGTGCCCTTAGCACACACGCCCCGTTCGGAATGGGGACCCTCTTTTCTTTCACCTCGTCGGGTCCTTCGGGGCTGCCTCATTTTGCGTGCCCCTCTTTTTTTATGTTCTGCATTGTCGATATTGCACCAAAGTTCCATCATGAGTCGACCATGCCCCCGCTTTTGGTTTTCGGCTGCCCTCCGGGGCCTCGCGGGTTCCCTTTGGCATTTTGGCTCTGGAGTGGCCCTGGGCCCCTCCGGGCTCGGGCCTCCGGAGTTCCCTTTTCAGGCTTTCCTTTCACTTGTGTCACCCTCTATGACGTTCTGCGGGCGCCTTTCCGCCCCTCGGGGCCCGCCCTGCCGCCCTCCGTTTGAATTTTGTCGTAAGTTTTTTTTGGGGTGGTGCCTGCCCCTTCGGGCCCCGGGACCCAGAAGTCCGCATCTGGACTTCCGTCCCAGACTCGCCGTCTGCGACGATGACCCTTCGGCGGCCACCCAGTCCTCGGACCCCGCCTGGGCTTTTTCCGCGAGAATTTGGTTGTCCCTGCCCGCTTACCGTGAGGCTTTCCGAGCCCGGCTGTCCGGAGTTCCACCTCCGATTTTCCGTGGCACTTCCGCCGTCCTCCACGGCGGGTCGTTGCCGGCCTCCCGCCCTCTAGGCCCTGAGGCTCTCTTTTCCATGGCCGTTCAAAGTTCGTGAAAATCAAATTGCGGCCATCGCACCGCGTCCTTCCGGCCTCCGGGCTCCAGAGCTCCCGCCACCGCCGCTGACCTAATTCAAATCTTACCAACTTTCCCACAGCCGTACAAGCATTTAATGCAGGTATTAATGGCTGTTAGGTATATAATGCCCAACTCATCAGTCATTTTCACAATCTGGATTCTAGCGAATTGCACAAACAGCATTAGGAGCCCACTGCCTTCAATTGTAGCATCTTGATCGTCACCATCAAGCTCACTCCGACGATCCCCGGTAGAATTCACGCCTCACCATTTAGCGTATTCGAAGTAGGCTATCCCCGTTTGCCCTCCTATCTTTTTCATCATTTTGGAGGATTTAAATAATTGAACAATTAGTTGGGATGGCATAAAATGAAAGAGCGATAAATTGCGCTCATTACCCATACCTTGAAATTTTCCAAACCTATCAGAAATGCCCTCACCGCCGATCCGGAACTTTTCGGTCGCGCGACTGTTCTTCGTGCAGGGCAATCCGCTACCCCAGGTCTGAACCTCGTCTTCGTTGTCAAACTCAAACTCCAAACCCTCACCGACGACAATCCTCCTCCTCGGGCTCGGTCCGTCGGATTTCCTCCCTCGGGTTTCTGTGTGCCTTTTGCTGAGCTTGAACTACCAATCCATCCCGCCTCCCCGGTTGCCGGGTCCCGATGCTAGCTCCGCCGTGAGAATCTAAAACTCCTCTTGCGCCCTTTGACCGTCCCAGGCCTGGAACCCCGGAGTTTAGCCTCCGGAGTTTCGCAGGAGGCTCGCCTTTTTGAAACCCTTGGCGATCTAATCCATCCTCGTCACCTTCGGGCTATGGGCCTCAGACTTCCCTACTGACTTTCTGTTGGCCCCGCTGTGCACTCTCTGGGCGCCGACGACGGTGCTTTCCAGTCCCCAAGGCCTGCCTTCCGCTCCGCTGTCGGGCATTATTTTTTCGTTCAAGCGGCCCCCGCTTCCCTGAGCTCCTGCTTCCGGACTCCCGTATTCGAAACTCCGTATCTCACTTGCCGTCTGGTGCTCCTCGCCCCATCCGCCCCGTTTCCGGGACCCAGTCATCCATTTGCCATCTGACTTTGCCGAACTCCCCCTGCCGGCTTCCCGCCCTTCGGGCCGCGAGGAGGTCCTCGCCGCCGTCGTTAAGCGGTACAAAAATCCTTCAAACGGCGAATCCTTGCTGGCTCCCCGCCCTCCGGGGCCCGAACCTCTTATCGCTGCCGTCGCCCAATCTGCGCCAAAATCTCACGGCGGCCGTCATCTCGCGTCCTCCCGGCCACCGGGCCCCGCAACTCCGAATGCCGCCAGGCGTAAATGATAAACTTAACTTCTGCCGCCCATTGGTCCTCTGGACCCTAGTCCTTGGACTTCCGCCTTTGGATTTCCGCCTGCCGTCCGCTATCTCCAGCGGCCGTCCATCCGCGGCTTCCCGATTTGAAACCTTCGATGCCGCCTAAATCAATCCAAGCAAATTCAAACCGCAATCTGACTTTGACCCACGTCCTAAATTATGTTGTTCTCCATTATGAGCCTTTCAAAACATTAAAATTTGGCCAAGGAGGGTCCCCAGGAACTTTTGAATGCGTTTTCCCTTCCTGACAGCATTCCTATCAGGGAAGTCCAGCCTTCTAGGCCTGGATTGTCCAAATGCCCTTAAATGAAATCGATAACATCTGGAAGCAAGATTTATGATATACTTGATTAATTATTTAGGTGTTATCTTTGAAATATGGACTAACATGAACGCTTTCGATGTTTATTGTGCTGACTTTGCCCTTTCTTGCAGGATATATGTAATCAGCTGTAGGAACTTCAGGGGCCTCCGCTGAAAAGGATAAGGGCAAGAAATCAAGAAAGACCCCTCAGGGAAAAGAAGATAAGGACCAGATGAAGTTTCAATTCTAGGGTGAGCCACTCCAGTCGAAGGTCTCGACTGACTGGAAAGAAATCTCAGATACTAACATTGGCCAGGTGGACATAGATGAGTTCACTCAGAGGGTCAAGGTCAACCCTACAACAAAGAACGTCAGGTTAATAAGGCAGAGTGGAATCACCAAGGTTGCCGGTTTTCCTCCCTCTCTCATAGCACCCGAACTAGTAATGGCTTACCGAGAATCCTACCAAGTGGACACCATAACAATCGTGGACAAAGAGGGAAACATCCTCGCAGACATGTCGCCAGAAGGGATTACCAAAACATTCCACATCCCCACGTTCCCACATATGGAGGTCCCCATGTTAGAGCAGTGCCAGGTGGCGTGGGATGCCAATCCGTTAGGGTGCAAGAAATCAATCAACCTCCTTTGGCTTAAGGAGAAACGGGGCAGCGCTGAGAAGGTTCCCCACGAACTCTTCTGCAGCGATTTCCACGAAGACTATCATGACCTGGTGACCATGTTGAGCAGGGTCATGGGTCTCCTAGCAGCCGCCTACTTCCAAGAGTTGATGGCCTATTACATTGAGCAGATCCTGCGAGGGAATGAGGACGTTAACACCAAGGTCTCATTCGACTGGGGAGGCATCATCAGCAACTGCTTCCATGAGCAGTTTGTTAACATCAAGAAGAGCTCTAAGTTCTACATGACCTCCTACCTGGTATACTCCCTGGCAGGTCAAAGACAATACAATGGACTATTCGTGGCACTAGATCAGGGGCACAGGCGAGGGCTCAAACCGTTTGACAAGTATCCTCAACTCCAATACCGCAACTTCAAAAGGGAGTACTGCTGGGTCAATGATGCCTTCATTGGCCATATTATCAGGTTAATCATTAGAGACTTCGAGAGGAAAGTCTCCCATAGTGGCAGGGCACTCCTGAAAGAATATTCCTTCTTATTTATCCAATTCCCTAAGTTCACCTACATTCGGGCTGAGGGATTCACGGAACGGCCAAACAGGTTGCCGCGATACCCTAATGACAGGATCATCCTCCTGGAGCTTTCCCGGTAGCTCCAGCACATCCAGGCCATTTTTGGCAACAAGCACATAGTAGGGATCCCCTATCCCATGACCCTCGGCCAGGGCATGTATCGACTACAGACTTCCCAATGTGCCAGCAATTCGGAGAAGGAGCTTAAAGAATATCATTTTCACTGGTACACCGCCCGCCCGCGGATGGATCCACATGGCCATGTGAGGAAGGCACTGGGGCCGGCGTACGCCCACCAATACCATATTGAAGACTTTTGGGAAGACTACAAAGATGACAAGGAGGTACGCATGAGGCACTACATGCGCATGATCGTACAGTTCCTAAGAAGAGTGCAACTATTCCAGGTATCGGACCAGCTCGAGGAGGACAAGTCCACGATAATGCACCCGAGGTACCCTGCGGTTGCCAACTTGCCAATACCGTTGATTGACTGGAACAAACAAGAGGTCGACGACCTAGATACCATCACCTAGCCGATCATAACTCGCACTAAGGAGTGGGTCAATGGGCAGGTGGTGCAACTGAAGCAACAAGGAGTAGTCCTTACATATGAAGCGCTCAAGAGTGAGCCTAGTGCTATGGAGGACGTTGCCGCCACCACATCAGCAGGTGAGACTCCCAAGTCTCCCCCCATCACCAGGTCTAAAAAAAGAAAAGGAATAGAGACAGCATAGTCTGCGGACCCCGAGGAGCAAGCAAAGAAAGGGACGGGAGGCTCATCTCCTAAAAGGCTCAAGCAGACAATAGCTACAACAGAATCCCAGCCTCCCTTGCTTCTCCCTGCCCCTCCTAGTGCATCGCCCACCTCCATGACTATGGTCACCTCTTCTCCACCGGCAGTGGACATCTCTGTCCATCTTGCACCTTCACCCCCGGCCGGGTCAGTGGTCGTCATTGATTCCTCTTCTAGCATGACCACTCCCCTTTCTTCTTCTGCTGCCATGTGACCGATTACATCCCTCCCTCTGGCAACAATAGCATCGCCTGTTCCGCTTGCCACCATCCCCGAGGCCCTTGCAAAGCACATGCAGAGTCTCCCTCCCGAGATCTCGCAGATCCTAATGGACCCCGCTCTCCAAGCGGCCCTCGCCCAAGCCCTCGCAACAGCTCAGCCTTCACAACCGCCAACAGAGCCGGCGACCATGGAGGCCACAATGCAGATTTTGAAAGAGTTGAAGGAGCAAGAGCAGGAGGCCTCAAAGCCTATTGAGGAAGAGACCGATGAATATTACGAGCACCCCGAGTATGAGCACCGAACCATCGACAAGGTGGTTTATGATGGAGAGGAGACAGGCTCTTCTGGGAGCGGAGATGAAGCGGATGGCTTGGGTGCCAAGGAGATCATCCAGACACTTGATGAGGACCTTGAGGAGGAGTCGGCGCAACAGTTGAAGGACGTTGGGGAAGAGGTAGAGAAGTCACCATTTATTGAAGAGGGGCAGCCACCAGAAGGGCAGCAAATAAAGGATCTCACCGAGGCTGAAACCCATGCTGTCAAGAGCCCTGAGGCCGAGGCTACTAAAGAAAAGAAAGAGGAGGCAGTGAGGGAAGAAAGCCCCACCCAACAATTGTCCACCAAGTTGCCCGTCAAGCGCATCGTATTTGTTCAAGACTTCGACGAGGAGGAGGAAGCTGCCAAAGAAAAGGGAGAACCCCAAAAGGAGAAAGAGGAAAAGGTCTTACCTTTGACAGAGAAGGGTGAGGGCAGCCATGATGCACCCAAAGACAAATCTGCCATGCCCGATTGGTTAGAGAAACAACTAGAGAAAACAACCCCGGTGCTGAAGGATCCATGGGCAAGATTAGAAGCCATCTTGGCTCGATCCCTGACCACAACAAAGAAGGAGAAGAAGCCTAAGGTCCGATCCAAGATAACCATGGATGCTTCTAGCTCCCGAGCAGCACAAATTGCAACACCTACTATCAGCCAGAAGGGAGTGAGTTACAATATTTTTACCATTGATTTGGGGACAGCAACCAGGGAACAAAAGGTCGAGCACCTTGAGGAGTCGGTGGCCACGGTGGTACACCTGATCAAGCAGGATAAGATATCCAAGGATGAGCTCAAAGCGCAGATTGCTGCCCTAACCGACTACATCTAGCAATGGTCCTCAGTGGACGACCTGCCCACCACCTCCGCAGTCGTGCCACAGTTGCTCTCTAAGGAACAGATTGACAAGATGGAGAGGAGGAAGAACTTAGAAAAAACAACTGAGGATTGGTTCCAACGGGTTGTATACGTCAGAAACATGGGAATCAGCAGGGCTGTGCAGACAGCCAACAAGTTCTTGGACCTGATCCAGTCTCTAGAGAGCACGAAGAGGCTCTGCACCAATTTCCCTGCAATATACTACTCCACCTTCCCGAGAATTGAAGCCATCCTTCAGATGCCTGAGGACACATAGGAGGAGAAGCTAGAGCTGAAGAAAGAAGATCATTGGCTGGTGGACGTATGGCGCAGGGACCTCGATAACCGGAAGGAGAGGTTAGAGCAAATCCTGAACATAGTAGATCCAGATATTGAGTGGATTAAGGAAATCTTGGCGGAATGCGCTGAATACCTCAAGCTGATGACGGGCTATGATATGCCCGTGGTAGAAATGGATGCAGAAAAGATCAAGTCATACTTCCAGGAGAAGATGAAGGACGAGACAGCCTGAGAAATCACCACGAAATTCCTAAGTTTTGCTGCCGGTGCCTTCGATCGATCAGAGCTATTCAGAGATCAGGGCTCGAAGTATGACGAGGATTGGAAGTGGCTGGAAGAAAACGCTAAAGAATGGAGCTATCATGCGTTAAGATGCGAGATCCTTGAAATCGACAAGCTCCATGCCATTATCCTCAAGTACATAGAACACACAGCTTCCGAGGAGCAAGAGGGCAACCCAGCCAAAGAAGGAGATCTCCCTGAAGAGTAGCTACAGCAAAGAAAACAACAATTAGCTACAGGACAAAAGAGCAATAGTGCCATCCACTAGATGATGAAATAGGGAAGAGACAAAAAATATTTTTAAATTGTAAATCTATTTGGGGGTAGGTGAAACCCTATTTTGTAATGAATCTTGGCCACATAATTGTAATCAATCTTGGCCATTCATTTAAATTTTTGGAAACTATAAATAGAGCACTCCCTTATTTGCAAAAGTGAGAGTTGAGTTGTTGTAAAGGCATGCTGCAGAAATTTATAAGAAATATCATTGAGTTGGTGTATTTCCTTGATTTCTCTCATGTCATTTGATTCATTCTCCAATTTACATGTTCAGCTTAGATCTTGTTGCTATTTAGTTAGCTGTTTGCTTTATTTGGATAAATCTTAGGAAAGTTGTTGTGTGACTGTGAAAATTCCTGCTTTGTTGATGATCCCTTAGTCCTAACTTTTTGTTGTTTGCTGAAGGTAGACAGCTGTGCAAAGTTAGCCTGGACTTGATTGTAAAGCTGCCCTAAATCTTTATCTTTGATTCTGACATGCATGTGGTGAATGAAGGATGAAACATCTGCAGCCCTTAGAAGATAGCACAATTTCCATGATACTGTGAAATCCCTGGTTAAGTGGGACATTGTTTTGAGGAATTGTCTAATGCAAGAACTCCATTGTTACTATTCATTGCTAGTTTCAGACTTAGGAACTTTTCCTCTCTTTCGCCCTTTTCCTCTCTTTTTTTAGTAACTGACCTATGCTAAGGTTCATTGCACATTGTAAAGCCAAATCTAACAACTAAATGGAGTTCAAGATTGCTGTTTGAACCTACAGCCGGTGCATAACGACTTTCCATCCTAGGGACTCCATTTCAAGATCCAACTGCATGCTTTATGTCCACACTTTATATTTTCTGTAAGACCGCCTTGTGATTCCAGCAAATCACATCAAACTACTGAGGTATCTAAGCACTGTCATGACCTGACATCTGAGAGACCTTGGGATAGTGTTCTACAATCCGATTGTGGGAGATTGTCTTTCAAGAGAGGTAGTGCACCTACGCACTGTCTGTGTTGAGAAGTGCATAAAAACACCATCAACAAGAATCTTAGAGGCATGATTTATTATTTGAAGGTCTACATCTTTGGACTTGAGGTGCCTACTGGAATTAGGTCTACTAAAGGAAATTTGGAAGATAACAAGGAAAAAGGTAAAAATGAACATAGTTGAGTGGTGAAGGAATTAGAGAGTGTACAAGGTTGTATCAACTTGGTTTATCAAAAGTTCCCTACTGGTAATCCCTTTTGTGTTGGATCAGTGTGTTGGTATTTAAGTTTGAAAATCACTGCAAGATCTGTTGACTCTAATCTCTTAGCAATGTTGTCATGACTCATTTAGATAGCTATATCATGGATCTTGAGACATTTTTGGTTGTGAGTAGAAATTTATCTTTGAAAGAGTTCAACTATGTATTCTACTATTGTTCCTTGATTGACATACTATGTGGGAGACTCCACATTTTTTTAAGGTGAATATTCTTATGTTGTGGTTTTTGTTGAAAGTTTGTATGTTGGTGGTATGATGGGAAATTAATGTGTTGTCATATCTAGATAGTGTTTTCTTTGAGGATTATTTGTTGGTTTGGAGAATTGTGTTCTAGTCTTGTCTAGCTTAGCATATGCAATACATTATGGAGACTAGCTATTTTTTATGGATGTCATCTGACTCAATATAATTCACTACATAGATAAGATGTTTTTAGGTGTCGACAAAGAGAATTTTGATTATTTTATTTTCATCTAATTAGGCTAACCTAATTGATGATTAAGATATAATTGTATATATATATATATATATGGTGTTTTGAATTAGAGAGATATGTAGACAAGAGAGTGAGTGAAAAGAAAAGTGTGTGTGTGGAAGAAAAGTCCAAGGCTAAATGCTTTATTAGTTGTGGATTAGAGAAAAGTTGTTGAGTGATTGTTTTGTGAGGTAGTACTACATATTCCGAGCTTCATTAGAATTGAACCTTGCACATTGAAGGTGTATCTTTTCAATTTAATCTCTTGGCAGTGAGCCACTATCTATGTATCTGAAAAGTTAGCCATCTTTTGGCAGTGATCCTTTTTAAGGAAAGTGGGTCTTGGCAGTGAGCCTTGTAATATTTTGTGTCAGGATTTAATATATTGTGAGTTAAAACTCACCGTGGTTTATCCCTTTTTGGGTTTTCCATGTAAAAATCCTAGTATTCATGTGTATGGTTGCATTGATCTATTTCTATTTTCTCTCTTGTTGATTTAGTCAAAATTGTGATAATGGTTAAATGGATTTTATGTGAATGGTTTTATGGAATACTAATTCACCCCCCTCTTAGTATTCTAAATGTTTAACAACATATTCCTAATGTCTCCAAGAGAGGAAAAGTCAAAGAAATATCATGCTCTTTGAGGACATCAAACCCAATGACACCACCAAGAAAAAGGCACATCCTAAGAAGAAAAAAAATCACACAATGAAACATGAGAAATGATCATACCAATGTATTCCCCCACTTTAAAGAAATTGATAACACCATTTTTGTGACAAATTTTCTTTAAAGTATCTAATAATCAATTCTAATCAATAAAAAGGACATGAGAGATTATTTAGAAAGCCCTACATATGTCAAGTCATATGTTTCCAAATGAAGCTACATCATGAAAAAGAGAGGAAGGGGTTTCCCCCAAAATCAAATCCTAAACACATAAGGGATCTACAGATTTGGGGTCACTAATTCTTTGCTACAATGTGATTAGAGAGCTCAAAAATGTCATCATTTCCCAAATACTTGCAAAACAGGAAGAATGACACATAGAGAGAAAAACAAAGAAAAAGTTTTGGGTCAACATGTAAGAGACCTAAATGTTTTGACACCTTGCATCATCCCTAAAAGGAAAAAAAGGGACAAAGAAAAGATAAATGTTTACAAAATATATAATCTGAATGTAGGTGAAAATAGAGGAAAACACATGAAGAGAGAGATACATCAAACATAATAGTATGTGGCGATCACATTACGAACATACAATCACACAAAGAACATGAAAAAAACAATAAATAAAAAGACTAGTAAGGCACATGTGAGTAAACCTATAGTAGTTCATCTACATCCCAATCTTGATCAATATATATAAAAGGAAAATAACTATCCAAAAGGACAGCATCAAGTGCAAAATTACGACAAGACTATCTAACCTGTTGCCCCCACTAAGTGAAGGACAAGTATGATGAGATGAGATAAGTGATGAGAATGAGATCCTTGCAATAAAGAAAAAAAAAATCAATGAATGTTTAAAAATGTAATAGTGTGTATGCTATGGTCCTACAACTATTACATGGAAAGGATAAAATTTCATGTAATTTCTATCCAACCATTTTCTCATAAGAATCATGATCATTGGGATAAAATTCTTGCAATATTATCTTTAATCCATGACACTCATCAGTAACCTATGCCCAAGAGTTCTATGATATGCATAATAATTCATGTTCTTAGGCTTGTTGCAACTTTTACTAGGAGGTGGAAATGTAATCAATCCTAAATGGAGAAGGTGTTCCATTTTCAATTTAATTTGTGTTTTAGTATGTAGAAATGGAAATTTTTTAATTTTATAAGATTTTGATTTCTTGCTTGTTTGAGGATCTTGTTGAGGTTGATTCGAAGGAGGACCTAAAGTGATCCTATCATCCTTGTGATACATTAATTCATCATTATGAGGGAGGAAATTTGTATCCTTAGAAGATGTGGAGGGATAAGGATTTTGATATCCTAGTCCTTTAGTATCTTTAATAGGAAGTTCATCCAAAAGTTGATGGATTTCATGCTCATTATTTATGTCACATCCTTGTTTATTTAAGACATTAAAGCCTTGGCCTTAAGTCTCTTCTAAGTTGATAGGTGTGTTGGTCACTTTGTTAACATAAGATGGATAGGTATGCACTTGATTAGAGGAGCTAGGTTCACTCATTGTTGGAGGTTTAGGGTTGGTTTGTGACACAATTTCAGAATGTAAAAGACCAAACATCTCAAGTGGTGGGATGGTAGGGGGTGTTGTTTGTTTCATATAAGGATAAAATAATGAATTGTTCCCAAGATTGTTAAGGCAATCATTTATGAAATTATTCATGTTGTCATCATCTTGTCCGATGATGTGAACTTCACGAGGACATTCATTAGGATTTGATTGAGCACAATTAGGTTCTATTTCATTATGATAATTTCCAAAAACACAAATTGAAACATCAACCAAATATGTTAGAGACGTCCAAAGATTCCCAATGCACATGTACATTATGAAAGAGTGAATTGAAATATAAATTTTACAGATCTTAAGCAAGATAATTTTTTGATTATGTTAGGGAAAAAATTGAAAATGATGCCTTGTAAATGTAACTTGGAATTCACACAATGCACTAATTTTATCAAATGAAGCTCAATATGATCAATTCTAAGTAACAAAATTTTTGCAAACTAAAACAAAAATCTAAAAATAGTAAAGGAGAATACATAAATAAATGTTTTAATGCCCAAAAACTTAAGAAATAGTCCTTATGAGGGACTCATTCACCCTTGGGATAATGGGTCCTAGGTTAGGGTTTTTAAAAAAAAGTTTACATATTTCTGAGTTGATTCTAGTGGTTTCCAAATTCTAATTTAAAACAGTGAGTTACAGTTTGAATTTTCTTTGAAATTAAAGTTGAATGCAAATGCAAATTATGACAAAATGAAAAACTAGGAGACCTAATTTGATGTGAAATTTTGATTCAATTTTCAAATTAAAATGAATCAGGACGCAATGATATGCTATGTAAATGATTTTCAAAATGATTGGTTTTTTTGTATTTTTCTGCTTTTAATAGCTCCAAAAAAGAAATCCTAAAACCCTAAATTAAATACAAACTAATGCAAGATAATCAACCCTAAATGAGATTCAATTCAATGTAATTCAATGCAAATGAATGAAATATCTAGATCTAGGGTGAAAGTGGACTCCAAAATTAGAAAAATAAAATGATCAAACTCAGGTTCACCAAAATGAAATAAAGAAAAATGGATAGGTTAAGTTAAGGGTTACCAAAATGGGATTGATGAACCACTTAGGGACCTATTATTATTCTATTTAATTAGGAAATGATATCCAAAAAATGAAATGACTATCAATCCTTAGGTGAAACAAATCAAAGTGTAAATCTACAAATTTCCTTTTTTTGTAAGGATGGGGGTCCTAGTCAAATAGCACTTTAGGGAGCAAAACTACAAATAGTAAACTAACTCCAAAAGGAAATCTACAACTCGGATCAAATAGATTAAGCACAATACTTATGGAACTAGAGATCAGATCATAGATCAAAGAGAGGTAATATGATGTGTACTAGTCACCAAAAGTTAGTTGTTGAAGCTAATATGGGACTCATTCACGTAGGGGTTAATGGGTCATGAGCCAAGGTTTGTTTGCAACTTTCGAGAGCCTCTTCTACAGATCTAAATCCTTCAATTTTTCAGGTTTCATGTTTCAAAAGTTAGAAATAATTTCTGCAAGTGAGTTTCCGTGAGATGACAACTTTTGCAACTTTGAAAAGTTTTCCAATTTTTCTCTTCAAGATTTCTTCCACCTAAATCTGCAAACACAAATCAAGAGGGATTTTTTTAAAAAAATTTGGTGAATGGGGTTTTCTTTGGTCAAACCTCATTTTGGTATTCAAACCTTGAAATGAAACAAAATAGCATGAGAGGAATGATGAATGAACAACTCAATGTCACAACTCACCAAACCCTTAAATAAACCTTGGAATGTAAATCTGCAACTTGCATGAAATGACTTCAATGGATGTGGATCTTGAACCTTGGATCTTGACTTAATGTAATGCTTTGAATGATTGAAAGGATCATGAAACCTACATCATCATATTATCTCCAAAAAAATGCATGATGGAAGAATATTTTGATGTGACAATTTGATCTTGATTGTTGTAATAAACTTCAATAACTGTGGTCTTGAATGCCTTGAATTTCTCTTAAATTATAATTTGATCTCATAAGAATATTTTAGGTGAAACATAGTGAAATGACCTTATATTTATATATATGTAACCTTAATTTCTAGAAATTCAAATATCACAAGCCAACAGCTAAATATGGATTTGAATATTTTAAAATACCACAAAAAAACATAATTTAAATTTAGGTCCTAGGTTTAAGTGAGGACCCTTTCACTCATGGATGAATGGGTCCTAGGTCACTCACCTAGGACACAAATTTCTCGATGAGAAGTGTTATATTTAGGAATTGATGAATATTGGATTTGCTCTTCAGAAAATGTGATAAAATAGGCTTGGATTTGAATTAAAGGGGCCAATTAAGGAAAATTAAGCTTAATTAATTAAATGAGCCCTAGATAAGTGTGAAAGTGTAAAGAGGTACACTTTACAACACCAAAAATAAGGCACAATTAAGTTAATTTTAATATTAATTCCAAAATAAGTGTGAAAATGTAAAAGGGATACATTTTTATACACTACAATATTACATTGATTTTCATATAATACCAAATCCCCTTTGTTAAATGAGTGAGAAATGATATTATCATTGTAATTGCACTACATTATTTTGGAATAAACTTGAAGATGCTCAAGAGCATTTATACATTTTTCATTGAAAATTTCAAGCTATTGTAATAATTTCTTTTTATAGGTGTTATTATCAATAAACCCCCTAAGAGAAACTCACAGTGATAAAATTTCTAAGGTTATTATTGCATTAGCACCATAAACAAGGTTATAAGGTGTATTTCCTATGGGTGTTCTAATACTTGTGCAATAATCCCATAATGCATAAGAAAATTGAGTGTGTCAATCCTTGTTATGTTTACTTATAGTTTTTCATAATATTTTTTTGGGAATTTTATTTTTTGCTTTCGCTTGACCCTTAGATTGTGGGTAATAAGGTGTTGAAAAGTGATGCTAAATGTGAAATGTTTCCAAAAATTTCTTCACTTCATTGGTCTTAAATGGTGCTCCATTGTTCGAAACTATTGTTGAAGGTAGACCAAATCGAGCAATAATGTTTTCCAAGATGAAGTGACATATTGCATCAACAATTAGGAATCAAAGAGAAATTGATTCTACCCATTGCATGAAGTAATATATTGCAATAATTATAAACTTATTTCTAGAAGAGGGAGGAGGGAAATTGTTGGTGTAGGTTTTTATTTTCCTAGTGGATTAATTTATTTTCCCTTAGTCCTAGGTTTTTCCTACACTTAATTAAGTTTTCTTAGGATAATAAGGTGAGTTTATTACTAGGATATATGTGTGTGGTGTCCCCTTCCTTAAAGGGTGGAACCACTTTCCACTTTTGGTTGTCCATCTCCACTTTTTGTGGTTGATTCCTATTGGTTGGATTTTCCACCTACATCCTCTCCTTAGTTCTATATAAAATCACTACCTAGCTTGTGTTGTCATCTTCTTGAAATCTTTCGGTATATATATTCTTGCAATATTTTTTAGTGTATTGATTCATATTGAAAGCTCTTAATGAAATATTGTCACATCAACTTTGCATAATTTCTTGGATTCTTGGTTTGCATTCTTATGTTTTTCCAATTTATGTAACTTTTATTTTCTCTTAAAAATTTCCTTGGGTTATTCAATCTATTTTATATCTCTAACATGGTATCAGAGGTTTTATTTTGAGAAATCTAAGTTCATATATTCTTGAATGAGAGATTGAGTTTCTTGTAAAGATCTTGTAAATTCTTGTAAGCTCTTCTATTGCATTTTGAATAATTTGGAGAATCAGAAAGGAATTGCAAAGATCTAATAACCTCTTCATATTGCATATATGTTTTATGAGATTCAGGTGATTGCAACATTTCTAGTTATGCTAGTAGAATTTTTTACTATTCCAACACATCCAATAGGCTTGAGAAAGTTAGATTTGGCTTTAGTTTCATCCAAATTGGAGATCATTTGACAAAGTTGCAAATTAGTGTTTGAAGCTCAGATCTAGTAAGCAATTGAACATTACTAAAGCATTTTTGTCCAAAAAAACCTTTCCATTACATTCAAAAGGCCCAAAAATCCCTATTATCATATAAAAAAATTCTATTTTACAAATTTTTATTTTTCCAAGGGGTCATCACTACAAGCTAAATTCATCCAATTTTTTCAAAAATTCATAGCTTTTCACACTCACTACATTGCTATCTCTCCCAAGTCATAGATTACAATAGTTTGAACACTAGAGCTAGATGGTTGAGATATTTGTGTGCCATTTTCTATAATGGTATTTGTCAGGCTAACAACTGTATGGAGAGTCTTCACCTCCATACACTCCATCATGGATATTTGAAGCATCACATGATAAACAAGTCTTTGTGCTAGTGTTATTTGATGTTCATGGTTAACTACCCAGTGAGCTCGAGGTCTATTTTGGGTGGAGCATCCACCTCTACCTTGAAACTCCCTCATATCAAAATAATTGGGAATTTTATGAAAGATAAACTCATAGTATAGTTTTCTAAGAAAATGGAGCAACACCTCATAATTATTACATGGAGGTTGGTAAAAGACCATCCACCATCTATCCCAAAAATTATTTCATATCTCATCATGATTACACCAATGTATTGGAAACCTTTTTGAATTCAAAGGAATATGTCATTGGTTTTAGGATCCATAAAAAGAACACATATATTTTCTTTGCTTATGTCTTTCTTTTTCACTTCAGCATAGGACAATTTTGTTGCATAAAATTGATGAAATGAATCTCTATAAGTTTTCCATTGATTTATTTGATCTATGACTATCAATATTCATCATCATTGCTTCCAATGTTGAGGAAAGGGATAGGTGATACTAGTTTGATGTTAAACCACTCAATTTTAAAACTAATTCATGAATTGCAACTTTGTATTGTTTTAGATGTCCTTAAAAATCCTCTTGGATTTGTTTGGGGTTTGTTGGAAGGGTTGGAGGAGGGTCAGGCATCCTAGGTTTTTCCTCAAGTAATTCATCATTTAAATCTAGTTGTGACTCAGGGTTTATATGATCTATTATAATTAAAAAAAAATCATGAAATTGATAAAAAAAATATTCATTTTTCAAATGTAAATAGAATTTAAATCTAATGCACAAAAATATAGCAATTACCTCTTCTCCAACATGGTATTGTGAAGCTAGGTTGCAAAAGGAAAAAACACATTTGTGTTTATGCAAAGTTGAGGGAAAGAAAAATGTTACAAAAAACATAAGCTACAGGTGAGAAAAATGGACAGGTTTTTTTCTTTTTATAACGGTTTTAAGAAAAAAGCATATGCATTTTAATTTTGAATAAAAATTCTACATGCATTTTTATTTCATAAAAAACACACATGTGTTTTGTTTTCATAAAAAATTATACAAATTTTTATTTTATAATAGTTCACATGAACATTTTTTGTTAAGATAGTGTGATTGTATTATGGATCATATTTTTTGAGCCATAACATGAGTGTGGTATTTTAATTTCTTCAAAAAATGAGTTTATTTTGCTTGTTTTTGGGTATTTGGCTAGTTTTTTGTGCCCCATCATGGTGCACATGCCCATAATACATATTCCTTTAGAAACATGTAATGTCTCCACTTCTTTAAGGCTTGCATTATAGCATAGGACTCTTGGTCATAAACTAAACATCTCTTCCTTATATCATTAAAAAATTCCCTAAAGTAGGGTATTGGTCTCCCTTATTGACTGAACACTTCTCATATACCACTTTCACTAGTATCACAATCAACTTGAACTACTTTTCCAAAATTTAGGTAGTGATAATTTCATGATTTCTTTGTTACTATTTTCTTTAGTAGTTCAAAAAAAATTTGTGCTCCTAATGACCACTTGAACTCCTTTATATCTCCTCTATATTTTTTTGACAATACTATGTAGATTAAACTAAAATTCTTGATGAGATTCCTATAAAATCTTGCTAGTCAATGAAAATATCTTATCTTTTTAATGTTTGATAGTGTAGAAAACTCAACAATTGTTCTTACTCTCTCTAGGTCCATCCTCAATCCTTCCATGTAGAAATGAAAAAACCTAAGTATACTAATTTTTTCCTCATGAAACTATATTTCTCTATGTTTATTAGTATATTCTATTCTCACAATCTTTGAAATACTTTCCCAATGTTCCATAAATTTACTTCTTTGATCCTACTAAAAATTAGAATATCTTCCAAGTAAAAAAAAGAAAACTTACCCAAAAATTTATTGAATAGCTCATTCATTAGTCTCATGAATGTGTTTGGTGCATCAGTTAACCTAAAGGGCATGAGTAAGCACTCATACAAGCATTCATTTTTTTGGAATGCATTATTTCATTTGTTACCCTCTCTAATCCTTATCTAATGATACCCACTCTTCAATTCAATCTTTGTGAAATATTTTAGAAATATTTTACACTACTCAAATAGTATATAATGTCATTCATATTTGGAAATGGGAACTGATACTTGATAGTGATCTTGTGATAGATATTTAATCTATGTACATCCTCCACTCTCCATTTTTATTCAATGCTAATATTGTTGGTACCACACATGGGATTAAAATTTCTATGATCGATGCTTTCCTTAGTAGATCTTAAACTTGTATATTTAACTTCACATTTTCTATTGGTGTCATTTGATGCACCACTTTATGTGGATAACTAGTTCTTGGTCTCAATTCCATCTAATGACTAATATTTTGGAATGGTGGAAATCCTTCTCATATATTCTTTAACATAATATATTAGTATTCCATCAAAAATTAGTGAGTTCCTTCTATGTGGTTCTTTTCCTTTATGATATAATTTTCTACATTTTGAATGTCACACTTCCTTGGAACCAATACAAAACACATGTTTGCATGTCTTACATTCAATATTTTTCTCCCATCAATGAAAAATATTCTAGCATTATCATACACTTCAATTTTTATCTCTTCTTCTAAAGTTATAAGGATGCATACCTTTTACCATTTGAGGTCATAGTATATGTATTCTTTCTCTCATAATGAATTTCCATTTTTTCATAATTCTATGGTCTTTCAAAAACTATATGGCATACCTCCATTGGCATAATATCACACAACACTTTATCATTATATGGTCTTATATGAAATTTTAGTAAAAAAATTAGTTACTTACGAGTATCTTATGCTCATCTTGAATCCATGAGATCATGTATGTGTTTGAATATTTTATCCTTTTCAACTTCAACTTATTCACCATGTTTTAAGAAACCAAATTGTCTATTACACCACTATCAATTATAACTTTGCAGCACTTACTTCCTAATTTGCATTTTATTATAAATAAGTTCTTCTTTTGTATCAATTCCTAAATTGTTTCTATTTGTAAGAAATATCTCCTCATTACTAGTGATTTTCCCTTCTCAAATTTTCCTCTAAATGATCTCTTATCAAATCCCTTTTCACCCCTTAGATATCTCTTATTGTGGTAGGTAGTGTTGCTTCCTCTATCATTGTGGTAGAAATTCCCAACATTCCTCCCTTAAAACTTATTGTCCCTATCGATATTATAATATGAAATTTCTTCCATATTATGTCTTGGAAAAGATATTTCTTCATCACAATATGATCTACCTCTCTATAACCTTCATGGTCTACCTCTCTACTTATGTTTAAACATTTTGTTTAAATTTTCCTCAACTTTTAGTGTAAAATGATATGGTTCTTCCACTATTTTAATCCTCACCAAGCTCAATTATTCTTGAATTCTTTTATAAGGCTACTTATGTATCACACCACTTTCTCCTTACTTTCTCCATTATGTCCAATTCTCATGATCATCTTATAAAATTTTCACCATCTTATCCAATTTTATGATCCTTTATTTCACCTCCTATTCTAATCCAAATGCAATTCTTTCCACCATATAACATGTCCTTTTAACATCTAGTTTTTGTAAATCTCACTTTTTTTGAATCTTCAATGTCTTCATACTTTAAGTGGTGTAGTTGAGACCAAGGGGCCTTAATAGGCTATCAAAATCTCATAGCCAACTCAGACCACACACACACATAGATTGACACACATCAGTTTTCACAACATGAGAGACCAACACTTTTCTTTATTAATGAAAATAACACTACAGATATACAATTCCACACGGACTATCTCACTATAGTTATCTGCCAATTTGTAGATATATTATAGACCACCCCAGTCTACCCCTAGCTCTCTTCTTGTTCTAGTCAGCTCTTCCTTCTTACCAACCTGCCCTACGAGCTCCTCATTGCTCCTCGTATTCCCTATCATTCACCACCTCTTTATACTATGTTCCTCCTTCATGGTGGTTGTTTTGTTCTTCTTTCTCTATTGTCATAGTATCCATCATCATCTAATAAGCTTTCAAAACCACCATGTCATTATATCATTATCAACAACTCCACCAAACCAACCAATGAATATGTATTCCACAACAACAATGTGAAATTGACAAATATCACTTTGCCAAGTGTCATGACCACATTCATCATCCACTGCCATTGACCATCTCCGTGTGTCTACTACTATCAAAATGTCAAATAAATTCTCTTCAATGTCTTGGAAACATGTTAATTTCTCACCGATAGGAAGGTTATCAAGTTGTCAAAGAAACATCCTTTAAAGTCCCACCAACACCACTCTATCGCATCGATAAATCATCCTTTCACCAGTACCATATGATCTATCTCATGCAATCTGCATCATTTCTCGCTGACCTCGCAGATCTTGCTTGGGCTCCACCAACATCTCAGTGGGCCTAGTAGGCTACTACCATGTATATAATTCTAACTTCACTATCTATCCTTATCAACCCATCGGGTCCCACAATAATTCTTCCATCTTACATCCCTAAATCACCAAAAGCACGAACCTCAGAACCTCTATCACGGTGTCGCTAAAAATAAAAACTTATGAACCTCTAGTTAGAGATTGTGGAGTTATGAAAACCTATGACTTGCCAACATATAGCTATTAGGCCTGCCAATGTAACTCTATTCTGCCAATACCATCATTATGTCATTAGGATGGGTAGAAACCTCTTGTCGATAAGCCAAAGTCTTGTTGATGAGGAAGAAACATTGGCCAAAGGGATGGGGCATGATGCTCTTGCATCTTTAATTATTCTTCTATATCATTTATTCATTCAATCAATTCCTTAGGATTCAAATCACTAGCATAGTTATAAATCTCAATTCTAGGTCTCTTAACAATCTTGGAAATATCTTTCAACATCCTTATCTAGTTTTATTCTTCTTCCTCTAGGATTTCTTCATTCATATCTATAGTTTAGTCTCCCAAATCCTCATCAATTCTCTCAACCTCTTCACTAGGGTTTAGACTTGTTTTCATATCTGCTTCTATAACATTCAATCAAATTTGCACTCTCGGCATCATGTATAGCGTTTATTCCATTCTTCTAGCAACATTGACAATAACAAGAATCCTTCTTGGTGGCATCTTTCCTTGGATTGAATATAATTTCCTCAACTCAATGGTCTAGCTACGAGGTTGCAATTATCAGACAATCAACACTCTACTGAAAAGTGCTTGTAAGTTGCTTCAATTGGATGATCTTTTCAACCTTAGATCTAATAAAATACCCTTTGAATGAATTTATAACTTAATTTAATACCACTTGATGTATTCATGAATGCAAAGTCTAGAGAAAGTACTATTGAACTACATAGCTTAGAGTTGACACAAAGAAATTGACATAGAGTAACAAAAAATATCTCATTGATCATAGATTTCTTACAATTGGCTCATTGTCCTATCATAAGAAAATTATAAATATAGATTGGCTCATATGATGCCACCATCTTATTAGAGGTTTCCATACAAGATATGATGACATATGAAAATTCTACAAATTTACTAGTATCCTTAGATTATTTCTTCACTGTATCTTTGATTAAATATCCTCTAAATGAATTAATGTGTGATTATATATAAAATATAGTCTTTAAGAATGATCTATGTTGGCCACAAAGTGTTCTAGATCTCAATTTCTAGTGTAATGTGTCTAGGTCAAAATGATCAATTAGTGAAGCATTGGGAATTGAAGAAAATTAATAAAAATCTAACTAAAGGTTTATTTGGTCTCTTGTTACATTCAGGTATCTTGGAATGAATGATGGAACAAACAAAAATGTTCCACAAACTTCACCTAGTGGACTATATGATAAGCATTCTAGGTTGTGATCTTTTGGTAGTGATAAAACTTTGCACTTTGATCTAAAAATCCTATGATCTAGACATGATGTTTATGAGCTATTGTAGAACTCTATTTATCTACTACAAGCCACAATGAGATTCTATTGTTATACATATAGTAGGTTTGTCGAGGATTCTCCTATATCACTTTTTAGTCTAATGATAAAATATTAACAATGTATTTAGTTTAATTATGATGAAGTCTATTTTCCTTTTTTAGGTTTTTTTTCAATAATGTACTAAATTCGTATACGAGATTTTGGTAATGGTGTTCACCCATATTCAATACCAAATAGAATTAAACTCTTTTACTTAACTCAAAAGTATAGTATTATAGTTGATGTGAACATGATTATGAACTTGATCAATTATAGTTGAATTATGCAATTAAACAATCAATTGAACAAATCAAACTACATTCCAATGAAATCTTTGAAATAAATTAACTAGAAGTCACGAAAACATGAAACAAACTCAAATTGATAGAGAAAACTAATTAACCAATGCAAACTTGATCCCATAAATTAACTAGAAGCTGTGAATTAATGTGGAATTTCATCCCTTTCCCAATCCCATTGATTGAAACAATATTTTGATGATGCTCCAATGGATACAATGCCTAAAATTGATGTTAAATGATGAAATTCTCTCAAGAAATGCTCTAAAATTTTCTATAGTCTAATTACTCCAAATGAATGTAGATGAATTGCTCATAAAATGGAGGCTATTTATAAGAATTTTGAGTGAATCAATGGCCAAGATTAATTTTATTAATTAATGGATACAAATTGATGAGAATAATTGGCATGGTTTAAGGATTCAATCCATGGAGGAGATTGAATAATCACATGGATTGGTGTAATTAATCAAGGGTTGAAATTGATTCAAACAAACATAAATCCTAAATTTTAAGAGGAATGTGCAAGATATTTCCATGTTTGAAGGAAATGGTTTGAATTTGAATTGGAAAAATATTCCTAAGAATATTCCTTTGCAAGTGGGATAAATTGGAGAGATTAAAGATATTAGTCAATTAAATCATTAGAATATTATTTAATTGTGCAAGATGAGGGAATTTAGGGATTTAATTAAACAATTACTCATTTAATTAAAAAGAGGGAATTAATGACATTTAATTAAATAATTCAAATTCTTTAATCAAATGAGAACTTAGGGAATTTAATTAAATAGTTTACATTATTTAATTAAACATGATGAAAATTAATATGAAAGAGGTGAATTAACCTAGTAATGTTGATTATTCAATTACTAGAAGAAACCAGTGAATTTAATTAAACAATTACGATTATTTAAGTAAATAGTTGAAAAGGGTTGAATTAGGACAAAAATGGTGTTAGTAATTGATTTTAGATGTGTGATATTGATTAGAACATTTTTAAGTTTCTGCAGTTGGAATAACCAATCCCATTAGCCAATGTATATTATTAGCTCAATAATTCTCATAAATTATTGAATATCATCTTCTAAGTAGTGTTGTTTAAAATTTCCATATACAAAACTATATAGAATAACATTAAATACATAGCCACAACCTTCATGATATTAATTGGGAAATATATATGTTTTAAAAAAAAAAAAAATCCTTCTTGTAGTTAATAATATTATGTCATTATTGAATATTTTTTAAATTTATTGTTAATATTAATAAATTAAAACATGTCCAAAGTTTTTTTATTTCTTATAAAACCATTAAAAATATCTTAAATTATAAAACCAACAAATTTATTGAAAACGAGAAATAACACTTAAAATTTTCATCAATGGTTGATAAACACATATATTTATAGCCCTCTCAAACAACTATAACATAAAATGACTTTTTGAAAGAAAAAAAGATGCAATTCTTGGTTGAGATGTTCTTTAGAACATTTGCATCAATAGATATTTTAATAGGGGAAAGTGGATGAAGAGGAGTAGAGGGAGATGGTGTGGAGGAGCTAGTCCTTTAAAAATGAAATAAATTGTAAAGTTAATATAATATCAATAATTCAAGTTGAATCTTATAGATTAAATAATTATACTAACAATAAATATATTTATTTAAACAAATTATTTATAATAATTAATATTAGTATCTTTAATTTAAAATAATTAATTTTTAATTAAAATAATACATTGTTTAATCAAAACTAATTATAATTGTAGAGTTGAAATCATGCAATAAAGATTTCAACCATTTTGTGAAGAAAACATCTTACAAGCAACCTTATATTTATTCATTCAATACAAAAACCTCATTACCATTGTATTTTAAATAAACTACTAGATTTCATAGTGAACTATGGTCTTCTTTACCTCAAGACTATTTAATCAATCATTAGTTTCTTTGATTGGATGATAATGAAAACAAAATGATTTTTTACGGGATGTTTAAGTGGGATTTCCATTTGAGTTACAATAAGTGATAGGGAAAATGCATTACATGGATGTGTGAATTTGTGGATGAGGTAAGTGGTAAATGTATACGAATGTATGCACAATAGATAGGTAGGTGGAATAAGAAAAGGGATCCAATTTTACACAAAATTACACCATTTATTAATCTATCAAGACAATGTCTTCAAGTTAAACCTCAAATCAATTGAAAAATATATTGATAAACAAATTTCACCATTACAATTTTATAATTATGATCAAACAATGAAAAACATTTTTCTTTTAATTTTAAACTATTTCTATCCTTTTCCATAAACAATAAATAAACCATTAGATTATTATTATCTTAATTGAAACATACTCTGAATATCACAAGAGGAAATTAAGGTAAAAATTTTGTATCAATATTTTTAAACAATATTCAATTGACTATTAAAAATAACTATTTGATTATTAAAAATTCCATAATTAAATAGAATATATCAGATCCTACTGTCCACAAAGTAAAAATAAACAGAAAAGACAGTTCTTTATATGCAAGCATAAGATAAAACCTTATCCCACTGCCCACAAAGCAAACACTTGCATGTAATTTCCCTCCTATTTGCCACAACTTAAGTGCTTCCTGCGGCTGCAAATTTTCAGGATTCCAACATTGACATCTGTAGTAATAAGGATTTTTCTTTCCAAATCCTTACAACTTGAAATGTCTTACGACTCTCCCATCTTCCGCTATTCTGTGGAATACAATTTTCTCCGGTAGGCGAGTCTCGTGGAAATAGATAAAATCAAGTTTGAACAAAAAAAATAAAAGAGATAAGGTAGTGAAATAAAGCATGAAAATGAGGTTTCTGACTATTCTACAACGCGTTTAACATCCACAGTGAAGACTATTAGTTGTCGGAAATTCGGGCTTTGACAAACAATCGTTATCAACAAATAAAAATAATAATTCCGCCTGAACACAATTTTTTTACGAATAAGAGTGAAAAGGGGTTTGAAATAGAAATGTCTTGCAAGAGACGCTGGCAATAATGGAAGCGATGCAAGAATCACTTTCAAAAGAGGAAAAAGTAATAGTAAGGAATACGAAAATAAGCCTCGGGCATTAAACTATACAGACACAAGACAAAACCGACCTACCCCGCTGCCCACAAAGTACAGACTTGCATCCTAACTTTCCTCCCAGTTTTCACAGCTTAGGTGCAATTTTTCGTGTCAAAAGTATTCTTTGTAACATCTGCAGTGAGAAACAAATCGAAATGTCTTACGACTCTTTGATCTTCTGCTTTAATGTGGAATACAATTTTCTCCAGAAGTCGAGAGTCTGTTGGAAATAGATGAAATCAAGATTGACCAAACATTAAAATTTATTAGTGAAGTGAATGATATTCTGACTATTCTTGGGGCCTTGGCCACACGCTTGTAGCAGACTACTATTCTACAGCGCGTTTCGCACCCACAGTGAAAAGTAGTCAGCCTATTTGGGTTTGACGTGATTTCGATTCCCATGCATGGATCTACAATAAGAGTCACTGTCATTCCAGATGGGAAGATAAACTAGTAAAGCAAAAGCGTACATGTAGGTCGGAAAACAATCGTGTGGGGATAGCGCATCACAAGACGATTCAAATCTACGTTTTCATTTTTAATATGAAAGGGATTAGAAGTCTGGCCTCTAAAGGATTAAGAGGGTTTTTTGTAATGTTTATTCGTTAATTAATTAAGCCATCAGATAAACTGTTTAACTTTAATTATATATAAACAAACACTCACATCAATCAAATGAAATCTAATTAAAAACAAGAGCTCTGAAGGAGCTAGAGTCCCTCTCAAAGGGAAAAAGTTTTCTTTTGGATATTTGCAATAGAAGGTGAAAAATAAATGCTGTAACTATAAATCATGTTATAAAATTTATAATCTTTAGTCAAGTGTTATTATATATGTGTGTATAAACACATACATATATGTATATACTACGGATGTGTAATGGCATACACACACACATATATATATATGTTTACTTATTATAAAGAAAAGACATTGGTGGATTTCAAACAAATAGGTTACAATAGACAGATTGCATTAGAGATAGTTGGGCATATTAGTGGCAATACAAAATATTGTCAACATTTGAATCAAAATTTGAATGCGAAAGCAAGGAGTAGAAAAAGACACATAACTTAATTGGTAGGAATAAGATACTCATTATCACTTTGTCCATAGCATAAGCCAATGATCATATATAAGTTTTGCTGGTGTAGATCTAAGCTATGCATCTTTCATCTTGTAGAGCTTGATTGATCATTTTCAATTTGTCTTTGCAATGTGAATGTTAAGTGGGAGAATCTTAGGATTAGGTGTATGATTCATGTTGTAAGTTATATGTCTTGATTACTCATATTTAAGCATGTAGATGACAAACAATTTATGATCTTCAAAAATTGTGAGATTGAAGATTATCTATTCTTTGAAATACTTGTCCAATAGGTATAGAACATCCTTCCAATTAAATACTCCCATGGAGTGCATAGATTTGAGAAACTATTCATTTTGATTGCTCTAACACAATCTACAATATGTAAATATGTGTAAGAGGGGTTACTTTCTAATCTAGGATGTTGACTATGACCATTTCTATATATATGTAGTTGTGTATATATATATATATAGTAATGGCACACACACACACACACATATATACGTATATATACATACATATATATGTATGTGTATGTATATATACTGATACATACATACATATATATACATATACATACAAACACACACACACACACACACACACACACACACACACACACACACACACACACACACACATATCTATATCTATATCTATATCTATATCTATATATGTTTGTGTGTGTGTACATACATATATACGTACGCACATACACATACATTTGTAGTATATATATATATATATATCCACAATATAGACGCATATAGATGTATCTAGATATATACATAATTATAATTTTATTTTCATAATTCAATTTTTATTTTTATTTTTATTTTTAAATTAATATTTTTAGTTGAGCATCCAAAGTTACATGCTTAAAGACATGCTTTCAAACATTCATTTTCATCATAATTTATTATCAAAAATCATTGTGTAAATACTAGTAGGAGTCAATTTAAAGCATATTGAAATGTATTATTGAAAACATTATCCAAACATTTGCATCAATGTTAGCTTATGTTTTTGAATCTTGTCACATGAATAAACAAAGCTTGATGACAATCAAGAGAGTCAAGCACATTTCCTTTTGTTTGTATTAGGTACCAAATGGTGTTTCCCAAAACTTTGGCTTTGATATATGTATTGTAAAGCCAACAAATGTAGATTAGTTATGTTCACTCCTTGACCATGCCATTAATCTTTATTGTTTAATTATAGTGGTAGATTAGTATTATACAAAATGATAAGCATATTATATTGATATAGTTTTTTACATTGATTGATACAAGGTTGGGTGCTTTTGGTGGTGTTTTTTGTTGCAAGGTTTTTTCCACATATACAAGTTCATATGTTGTGAATAATTTTTTATGGTTTAATTACATGTTTGAATAGATTGAAAAAAATGATTTTTAATATATTTGTAGTGTCATTGACCATATATTCAATAAGCATGTAAGGTAGAGTGTGGAGATGGACAAGATACATGAATAGAGAGACAAAGAGAGATAAATATGATCATCAGGACATATATAAAAAGTGCTTAAGCTAAGAGATCAGATAAATGATAAATGGGTGTAAGATAATGTGATGTTGTAATGAAATAAGATGAATTCAAATAAACATCATATTAATAGCCATATTAAAAAATATTTGAACATATATGTGATGAGATAAGTTTTGTTCGATAAGTTTTATCAAAACCAGGATAAATATCCTTGATTGAGTTGTCCAAATAAAAAATGTGATATTTCATAGATTACAATGTGTTATGAAATATGTAATTTATATAATTTCAAATAGTTTTATGTACATTGAATTAGTCAATCTAATACATGTGGAAATGATAATTTCATTGAGATCATAGAAGCATGGATATCAACGAGTGCCAACTGAGTTTTCTTTTCAAACTTCATTGCTTTAGGTAACTACATTGAGAAATTGAAAGTAGTAATTAGTTCACACAAGAAATAGTTAAAAGAAAAAACATGAAAATATTAGAAAGAGAAATCATTTAGTACAAAAGAGAGGCAAGATGTGAAAAATATTACAAATGTCATTTCAAGTGCTTTTGATAGGGCAACAAGGGTAGGAACTTATTGTGTGGTTACATCTGAGAGATTAATACCTATAGAAGAAGAACATCCTGAATTAAAGTTGTTTAATTTTAAAGGTAATGAGTGAAATGAAGAGAAAATATAGAAAATTATGAATCTAATATGATTGAAGAACTGGATGTCCCCAAAGAAAAATCATTGTATATTGATCAAATATTATAGATTTTACATTGATCAATTTTACACTTATGTAGACGTAACTTGCATTTAACAGATTGAAGTGTGGTTGGCATGCATGTGTGGGAGAAAAAGATTAGTTGCATTGTTAATGGTGGTTAACAAAGAACTTGACATTTATGAATTATGGTGTCAAGTCTTTAACTGAACAAGATGCAACAATGTATAAAGGTAGATGATATATATAAAGAATGCAGGAAAGACAATGTAAAAGATATAGGGAGTTACAACTACCTCCTTTTTTGATAGATTTTATCATCATCAAGTAATCTATGGAAATGAATAAACAACAAAAAAATCCTTTGCTTGACAATTTTAAAACTCGACACTAGAATCCATTGATGACGACTGTGGTTCAATTCATTGGAAATAAATGAAAATGCCATGAAATGTTTCCAAAAGCAACAAGACATTACCAATTGATGAAATGATTTGATAGATTGAGGTGCATTTGGAATGGATGTGTGGAGAGAAAATATTAGATCCTTTCTTACTTGTGGCCAACAAGAAAGTCAACCTAAATGAATTATGGTGTTAAGTCTGTAACTCAACAAGAGACATTGACCCATAAAGGCAGTCAAAGACAGGGAAGAATAGACATCAAGACATAAAATGTAGAGGAAAAAAAACAATAGACATTAACCCATAAAATGCAAAGAACAACAAATAATAGATGTTAACTGACAAAATGCAAAGATGAAAAAAAATATAAAACGTCACAGTAAAAGATATAAAAACTTACAAATGCCTTGTTTCTTGTTTCTAATACGATAAAAATAAACCCTCCTAGTAGACACATATTTCATCCTCATCAATATTTCTGAGCAAATGAATAAACAACACAAAAAATGAGTATGTAAAAGATATAGGAACTTATAAATGCCTCCTTTTTGGCTTCTAATATCATAGATATAACCCTCTCAACATACACGGATTTCATAGACATAAAAATCTACACCATAAGTCATTAATGATGCATGCAATTCAATTTGTTCATAATAAATGGAAATTAGGGACTAGTAAATGTAGGGAACAACAAACAATGTTAACCCATAAAATGTAGAGGTGTAAAAAACTATAAAAGGACATTGTAAAATATATAGGAAATTACAACTGACTTTTTCTTTGCTTGCAACATGATAAACATAAAACCTATAAAAAAACACAGATTTCTCTCTCATCAAACAATCTGAGCAAGTGAATAAACAACAAAAAAATGACAGTGTAAAAGATATGGGAACTTACAAACCTCTCCTTTTTTTCTTTCAATATGATAGATCTAAACTACCTCAGAAAATGAGAATGTGAAGAATGAGAGAAGTGAATCATTTACTCTACATCTATCAGTAGCAAAAAATGGGAAATTGAATGGAGAAGGGTATGTGCAGGATCATGATGGGCCAAAAAGTGGCGATATGATGGGTATGTGTAGGGTATGTGGCTAATGACATATTTTTTACCCAAAATTGATGAAACAAAAAGAGTTTTTAAAGGAGATTCTCAGATTTCCACCAATATAAATTATGCTTTACTTTGAATTTAATAAATAATTATTATTCATTTTCTATTTGAATTACGACTAAAGTCCTAATTGATAGGCTGATTGAAAAACATCTATAGCTTTCAAATAGTATCACATTTTTTTAATCTGAAACATGCATCACATTCTATGCTTTGCATACTATAGGATTAAAAAAAATTGAATTTCATGAAGTTTGACCAAGTTAAGGTGGTCAGACAAACGAGTTTTTATATTTTTTAAAAGATGTAATAAAAAAAACATAATTAATTATTTACTTGGAAAAAAATTACAAAAAAATATGCATCACTTCAGAACATGAGTCCTCTACTTATATCTAAAATATTATAAAAAATTTATCATTTTATTGTGGTTAGGGTGGTCAGACAGACACCTACTTATTTTTTCCTTGAAATTTAAGTACTACTACATTGAAATTTCAAATTTTCACTAAATAGATTTTTTTTTAAATAAACCTAGTAGTTTAGAAACTACATTCAATTTTCTACATATTCTATTTTTACATATTTTTGAAATAATATAGATAACTTATTCAAATTTTTATGTTAAGTTGCCTAACTCTTTTTTTTTAATTTTTCACCACTTAAGGGCCTTTTTTTTCCATGATGATCCTGCACATACCCAAAACACAATTATTACATGTGGAGGCAATGATTTTGAGTAAATTTGAACAACTAAGTGGAGGAGACAAGAGACATTGAAAATTGGGTGATAACACTTGCTTTCCCGTGCAAGGATCGAGTTACCACAGGAAATAGGGTAGCTGCTAGTATGTGGCGAGGCTCTCTGTCAAAGTACTTATATGCATCAAAGGTATTTATGCTAGTTCAAAACCTATCTAAGAAGGCAAGAAAACCATATCAACTTCTTTCCAATTCCCCCCATTTTGAACTACGATGGATATACATTATGTGAATAGACATAGATTTCATCCTCGTCAAACAATTTGAGCAAATGAATAAACATCACACATCATTTTTTGTGCAAGAGAGTCAAAACTTTATACCATAAGCCATTAATGGTAGTTACATTTCAGTATATTAACAATAAATGAAAATGATGGACTATATATGCATAAAGTCGTCATTAGAACATTATGAATGGATAGCAATAGTGGGTGTGAAAACACAACTATATCAAAGAACATTAGGAAGTGAAATATTTTCAATAGCAAGAAAGTATTAGGAACTTTTTTTTTTTAATATAAAAATGATTACAAAAGAGGGGTAGTGTATTGATGAAAAAAATTTCATAGAAAATAGTCCTTTTCTTGACAGTCTTAAAACTTGACACCATAATCCGATAATGATGACTACACTTTGACCCATTGAAAATAAATGAAAACTAGGCACTATCAAATGCTAAATGTCCTTGTTAGAATGCTAGGAATTGATAGAAACACTCGGTGCAAGGATAGGACTATATCAAAGAACATTACAAAACCATGAAATATTTGCAATAGCAACAAAGCATTATCAATTGATGAAATGAGTTTGATAGATTCAAGTGCAGTTGGCATGAATGCATGGAGAGAAAATATTAGTTCCATTCTTAATTGTGGGAAACAGAGAAGTTGACATTAATGAATCATGGTGTTAAGTCTTTAATTCAACAACAAAGAGTGACTCATAAAAGCATTCAAAGATAGAGGAGAATAGAAATTAAACCATAAAATATAGAAATCAAGAAACAACAAGCAAAAACTCATAAAGTTTAGAGATGTAAAAAAGTATAAAAAGATAGTGCAAAAGATATAGGAACTTACAAGCACCTTGTTCTTCACTTCAAATACGATAGAAATAAACCCTTCCAATAGACACAAATTCCACTTCCATCAAATAATCTAAGAAAATGTATAAATAACATAAAAAATGATTAGTGTAAAAGATACAAGAACTTAAAATTCTTTCTCTTTTGCTTCCAATTTGATAGATATAAACTTTCTCAAGAGACACAAATTTCACCCTCATCAAACAGACCAAGCAAATGAATAAACAATTCAAACTATCCTTTGCTCCAAAAACTTAAAAATTCACACCATAAGCCATTAATGATGCTTGCAATTCAATCTATTCATGATAAGTGAAAGTCAGGGACTAATGAATGTAGAGAACTACAAACAATAGACATTGATCCATAAAATAAAGAGGTTCAAAAAACTATAAAAGATATAGTAACTTACAACTGCCTTGTTTTTTGCTTCTAACGCGATAGACATAAATCCTATTAATAGACAAATTTCACTCTTATGAAACAATCTGAGCAAGTGAATCAACAATGCAAAAACTGACAGTGTAAAAGATATAGGAACTTACAAATGACTCCTTTTTTTCTTCCAATGCGATTGATATTAGCTATCTCAATAGACATAGATTTCACCTTCATCAAACAATCCAAGCAAATTAATAAACAATGCAAATGAAAGCTATGGTCTATATATGCATAATGTCATCATTAAAATGTGATGTGCGAGAAGAAATACAGAATGCAAAGACATCACTAGATCAAAGAACATTTGAAAGACATAAAATTTCCAATAGCAATGAAGCATTAGGAATTGTCTAAATTTGTTCTTTTCTCCCTCTGAAAAATACTTTGCAATAAAACATGGCCCATCATAGATATCGAGATGTAAAAAACTATAAAGCGACACTATAAAAGATATAAGAACTTACAAATGTGTCATTTTCGCTTGCAAAATAGTACACATAGACCTTGTCAATAGACAAAGATTTCACCCCCATCAAACAATTTGAACAAATCAATAAACAATACAAAAAATGATAGTGTAAAAGATATGGAAACTTACAAAGGCATACCTTTTTTGTCTCCAATAGGATAGATATAAAGCCTCTCAATAGGGACAGATTTTTCCCTTAGCATATTCCCCATATAATAGATATAAACCCTCTCAATGGAACACATTATCTAAAAAATGAATTTGAGAATCCGTAGGACTTGCCATGTGAACCATCCTAGGGAAATAGGAGTTGTGAAGATAAAAAATGTACCTATCGCAGTTTCCATGCTTCTGGATAGCATTTATCACCATCAAAGCTCCTCATGATGGTTGAAAACTTGTTCGAGAAATAAGGTAAACCAATTACACCCCTTCTGAACATGAAGGAAATTGGTCTTTTGCTCTGTAACTTCATTTGCAAGACAATAGACATAAATCCTATCAATAGGGATAGATCTCAGTGTCATCAAACAGTCAGAGCAAGTGAATAAAGTATTCAAAAATTGCAATATAAAAGATGTAGTAACTTAAAAATGCCTCATTTTTTGTTTCAAATATGATGTATATAAACTCTATCAGTAGAAACATATTTCACTCTCATCAAACAATCTGAGCAAATGAAATCCTTTGTTGGAAAGACTAAAAACTTCACACCATAAGCCATTAATGACACGTGCATTTTAGTCTATTCATAGTAAATGAAAATTAGGTACAAATAAATTAATAACACTCTTGTTAAAATGCCATGCACATACATAGAAATAGTGGGTGCAAAGGCATAACTATATCAAAGAACATTACAAAGCCATGAAGTATTTCCATTAACAAGAAAACATTAGGAATTGATTAGATTTTTTTGTTTCTTGTGTGCAAAATAATTTGCAATTGGGAAAATACACAACCACATGAAAAATACCTATAGCCAATGAGATAATATATAAAAAAATTATAAAATGTTTGGATGGTTAGGAAAAAAAAAATCGTATTGATAAAATGTTTCTCATAGCAAATCAACTTATCTAGTGCAAAGATGTCAAAAACTATAAAAGGAAATTTTAAATGATATAGGTACTAACAACCACCTCATTTTTTCCTTCCAACATGTTGGACATAAATCTTGTCAAAAAGGCTAGATTTGATAGTCATCAAACAATCTGAGCAAGTGAATAAACAATGGAAGAATGACAGTGTAAAAGATATAGGATCTCACAAATTACTACTCTTTTGCTTCCAATACAATAGATATAAACTCTCTGAATAACAATATGGGAAAATGAATAAACAATGCAAAGAATCCTTTGCTCAACAGACTAAATACTTCATGGAATAAGCCATTAATGACACCTGCATTTCAGTCTGTTCACAATAAATAGAAGTTAGGCACTATAGAAGCACAAGGGATTTGTTAAAAAAAATTGTGTGGGAAAGAACATTGGGCATGAAGACATGACTATATCGATGAGCATTACAAAGGAATGTAATATTTCAAATAGAAACCAAACATTAGGAATTGAACAAGTTTTCTGATTTTTCATGTCGAGGAAGATTTGGAATAGAACAAGGCATATTACAATAAGAATGACAGTGGAAAGTAGTCAGTTGTATTTGGGTTTGATGTGATTTAGATTCCCATGCATGTATCTACAATAAGAGTCACTGTCATTCCAGATGGGAAGATAAACTAGTAAAGAAAAAGTGTACACGTAGGTCGGAAAACAATCGTGTGGGGATAGCGCATCACAAGACGATTCAAATCTACGTTTTCATTTTTAATATGAAAGGGATTAGAAGTCTGGCCTCTAAAGGATTAAGAGGGTATTTTGTAATGTTTATTCATTAATTAATTAAGCCATCAGATAAACTATTTAACTTTAATTATATATAAACAAACACTCACATCAATCAAATGAAATCTAATTAAAAACAAGAGCTCTGAAGGAGCTAGAGTCCCTCTCAAAGGGAAAAAGTTTTCTTTTGGATATTTGCAATAGAAGGTGAAAAATAAATGTTGTAACTATAAATCATGTTATAAAATTTATAATCTTTAGTCAAGTGTTAATATATATGTGTGTATAAACACATACATATATGTATATAGTACGGATGTGTAATGGCATACACACACACATATATATGTTTACATATTATAAAGAAAAGACACTGGTGGATTTCAAAAAAATAGGTTACAATAGACAAATTGCATTAGAGATAGTTGGGCATATTAGTGGCAATACAAAATATTGTCAACATTTGAATCAAAATTTGAATGCGAAAGCAAGGAGCAGAAAAAGACACATAACCTAATTGGTAGGAATAAGATACTCATTATCACTTTGTCCATAAGATAAGCCAATGATTAGATATAAGTTTTGTTAGTGTAGATCTAAGCTATGCATCTTTCGTCTTGTAGAGCTTGATTGATCATTTTCAATTTTTCTTTTCAATTTGTCTTTGCAATGTGAATGTTAAGTGGGAGAATCTTAGGATTAGG
>VDFB02026320.1:1821288-1920841 GCA_007258455.2 Sequoia sempervirens
ATCCACATCCCAGGCTAGGTCTTATATGTTCATGAAAGGTGATCAACTAGCCGAAAGAGGAAACAACAAGTGACATACGTAGACAAGGCTAACTAACTCCTTGCCCCCACTTAGTGCAAGAAAAGGGAGAGCCAAATAGGATGAAATTAAGCATCAGTTAGAGGAATTAGGTGCTTCAACACAAGGAAGAGCACCACATTCCTTGAGATGTTAAATTTTGTTGCTTAAAGCCTTACATTCATTAGTAGAATGACCATGAACTTTGTGATATGCATAAAATGAATTCTTGTAGTAAAATTTCTTTTGTGTTTTTGGAGGGAGAGTTATCAAGCGATCCTAGAGGAGTCTTGACAAAATATTCTCTTGATCAATAGTAGCAGGTGTTCGTTTACTTGTGCAAGATGTCAGACACACACTACATGATAAGGCTTTAGATGATAATGGAGATAAGGGAGGTAACCCTAGATCTTTCTTGAAAGAGTATGGTATGTCGGTTTTCCTCACGTGTTCATTGTATCCATGTGTAGGAGGGAGATTGTATGATCCAATACCATAACAATCTTTCAATTCAAATAAAGGGGTTTTGTTTTTGTGAGAAGGATCAGTTTCTTCATGAGAACACAAATCCTTTTTAAAGTTATGTTTTTTCCCCTCATGAGGGATGGGATTTAGATAGCCCCCATTACTAAAATGGGATAATGTTGTTGACATAGAATCAAGTTGAGCATATCAAACAAAAGGTTGTTTTGGTTTAGTTCATGAGATTTTTCACTCTCCTATAAAGGGAGGTGTAAAACCCCAATCATCATTAGAACCTATATCTGAAAAGGAATCATTTTTATATGACTATTTGGATGTTGAGGGTGATATTTTGGATGCTTTATTGAAAGGAGGTGTAAAATCTAACAACCCCCAATTATCACTATAGAGTTTTGTTGTAGGTGAAGGATTAACATCAACTTGTATAGGTTCAACTTTTGATCTCAGAATGAAAGTATTGGGAGAGTTGGAAGTGTTGTGATTATATGATTCATAGCTTCATTCATCTGCATCAACCATTTATATCTTGTAGTTGTATTCAAATTTCATTGTATGGTGGAGAGTAGAGGGGACTCCTTTCATAGCATGAATCCATGATCTTCCTAGTAGAAGATTGTATGAAAGGGGTCTTGGCATGATATGGATAGAGGTAGAAAACACTAAAGGTCCAACCTCAATAGGTAATGTGATCATCCCTAGTGGTTTCCTATTAACATTTTCAAAGCCATGATTATGAACATCACTAAGTTGAATGAGCCTTTTTTCCATGCCAATTTTATCTAAGAGGTCTATGCTACAAACATTGATTTCAGCTCCATTGTCTATGAGAATGTGCCTAACTGTAGTTTCATTAATGATCACCTTTATGATCAAGGATTCATTATTGTTTTGGGTCTCAAGTGATGGAAATTCATGTTTAGGGAATTCGATTTTTGATTTTCTGACTTGTGTGGGATGAAAGGAGGATGCTACATTATTCAATTTCATAGAAACTTGGATCTCCTCCTACTTTATTTGTAATATTTCTTGAAATAGGAACTTGTATGTAGGTTACAGTTGAATGAGTTTCTGGGGTATGTGTAGGATCATCATGGAAAAACAGGCCATTAAGTGGCAAAAAAATTAGAAAAATCAAAGTTAGGCAACTTGACGTAAAAATTTGAATAAGTTATCTATATTATTTAAAAAATATGTAAGAATAGAATCTGTACAAAATTGAATATAGTTTCTAAACTACTAGGTTTGTTTAAAAAATTAAAAATCTATTTGGTGAAAATTTGAAATTTCAATACTGATAGTACTTAAATTTTAGGAAAAAAATAAGAAGTTTAGATGTCTGTTTACGACCACCCTAACCACAGCAAATGATAATAAATTTTTACAAGATTTTAGATATAAGTAGAGGAATCATGTCACAGGTCATGATCTGAGGCATTAGCCCACATGCTGTAGCGAAACTACTATTCTACAATGCATTCAGCACCACATTGGCACCAAAAGTAGTCATTTAGATTTCCATGCATATATCTACCATAAGAGTCATTGTCATTCGAGATGTGAGATAAACTAGTAAAGTAAAGTGGACGTATGCGTGAAAACAATGGAATCTAGGGATGGCATACAGATGATTCAAATCTATGTTTTCATTTTAAATATGAAAGGAGTTGATGCGGCCTCTAAAAGGATTAAGGAGTTTTGTAATGTTTAATTGTTAATTAATTGTCATCGTGGAATAAAGCGTTTAACTTTAATTATATATGAAACAAACACTCACGTAATCCAAATGAAATCTAATTAAAAACAAAGAGCTTTGAAGGAGCTAGAGTCCCTCTCGGAAAAGTTTTTTTTTGGATATTTCGCGATAGAGGTGAAAAATAAATTATGTAACTATAAACCATGTTATAAAATTTATAATCTTTAGTCAAGTGTTATTATATATGTGTGTGTATAAACACATACATATATGTATATAGTATGGATGTATAATGGCATACACATGTGTATAAATTCATATATATACATACATATATATATATCTATGTACACCTTTACACACACATACATGTTTACATATTATAAAGAAAAGATGTTGGTAGATTTCAAACAAACAAGTTAGAATAGACAAATCACATGAGAGATAGTTGGGCATTTCAGTGGCAATACAAAATATTGTCAATATTTGAATCAAAACTTGAATGCAAAAGTAAGGAGCCAAAAAAGACACATAACCTAATGTACCATGGTGGTAGGAATAAGATGCTCATTATCACTTTGTCCTTAACATAAGCCAATGATCATATATAAGTTTTGCTGGTGTAGATCTAAGCTATGCATCTTTCATCTTGTAGAGCTTGATTGATCATTTTCAATTTGTCTTTGCAATGTGAATGTTAAGTGGGAGAATCTTAGGATTAGGTGTATGATTCATGTTGTAAGTTATATGTCTTGATTACTCATATTTAAGCATGTAGATGACAAACAATTTATGATCTTCAAAAATTGTGAGATTGAAGATTATCTATTCTTTGAAATACTTGTCCAATAGGTATAGAACATCCTTCCAATTAAATACTCCCATGGAGTGCATAGATTTGAGAAACTATTCATTTTGATTGCTCTAACACAATCTACAATATGTAAATATGTGTAAGAGGGGTTACTTTCTAATCTAGGATGTTGACTATGACCATTTCTATATATATGTAGTTGTGTATATATATATATATAGTAATGGCACACACACACACACACATATATACGTATATATACATACATATATATGTATGTGTATGTATATATACTGATACATACATACATATATATACATATACATACAAACACACACACACACACACACACACACACACACACACACACACACACACACACACACACATATCTATATCTATATCTATATCTATATCTATATATGTTTGTGTGTGTGTACATACATATATACGTACGCACATACACATACATTTGTAGTATATATATATATATATATCCACAATATAGACGCATATAGATGTATCTAGATATATACATAATTATAATTTTATTTTCATAATTCAATTTTTATTTTTATTTTTATTTTTAAATTAATATTTTTAGTTGAGCATCCAAAGTTACATGCTTAAAGACATGCTTTCAAACATTCATTTTCATCATAATTTATTATCAAAAATCATTGTGTAAATACTAGTAGGAGTCAATTTAAAGCATATTGAAATGTATTATTGAAAACATTATCCAAACATTTGCATCAATGTTAGCTTATGTTTTTGAATCTTGTCACATGAATAAACAAAGCTTGATGACAATCAAGAGAGTCAAGCACATTTCCTTTTGTTTGTATTAGGTACCAAATGGTGTTTCCCAAAACTTTGGCTTTGATATATGTATTGTAAAGCCAACAAATGTAGATTAGTTATGTTCACTCCTTGACCATGCCATTAATCTTTATTGTTTAATTATAGTGGTAGATTAGTATTATACAAAATGATAAGCATATTATATTGATATAGTTTTTTACATTGATTGATACAAGGTTGGGTGCTTTTGGTGGTGTTTTTTGTTGCAAGGTTTTTTCCACATATACAAGTTCATATGTTGTGAATAATTTTTTATGGTTTAATTACATGTTTGAATAGATTGAAAAAAATGATTTTTAATATATTTGTAGTGTCATTGACCATATATTCAATAAGCATGTAAGGTAGAGTGTGGAGATGGACAAGATACATGAATAGAGAGACAAAGAGAGATAAATATGATCATCAGGACATATATAAAAAGTGCTTAAGCTAAGAGATCAGATAAATGATAAATGGGTGTAAGATAATGTGATGTTGTAATGAAATAAGATGAATTCAAATAAACATCATATTAATAGCCATATTAAAAAATATTTGAACATATATGTGATGAGATAAGTTTTGTTCGATAAGTTTTATCAAAACCAGGATAAATATCCTTGATTGAGTTGTCCAAATAAAAAATGTGATATTTCATAGATTACAATGTGTTATGAAATATGTAATTTATATAATTTCAAATAGTTTTATGTACATTGAATTAGTCAATCTAATACATGTGGAAATGATAATTTCATTGAGATCATAGAAGCATGGATATCAACGAGTGCCAACTGAGTTTTCTTTTCAAACTTCATTGCTTTAGGTAACTACATTGAGAAATTGAAAGTAGTAATTAGTTCACACAAGAAATAGTTAAAAGAAAAAACATGAAAATATTAGAAAGAGAAATCATTTAGTACAAAAGAGAGGCAAGATGTGAAAAATATTACAAATGTCATTTCAAGTGCTTTTGATAGGGCAACAAGGGTAGGAACTTATTGTGTGGTTACATCTGAGAGATTAATACCTATAGAAGAAGAACATCCTGAATTAAAGTTGTTTAATTTTAAAGGTAATGAGTGAAATGAAGAGAAAATATAGAAAATTATGAATCTAATATGATTGAAGAACTGGATGTCCCCAAAGAAAAATCATTGTATATTGATCAAATATTATAGATTTTACATTGATCAATTTTACACTTATGTAGACGTAACTTGCATTTAACAGATTGAAGTGTGGTTGGCATGCATGTGTGGGAGAAAAAGATTAGTTGCATTGTTAATGGTGGTTAACAAAGAACTTGACATTTATGAATTATGGTGTCAAGTCTTTAACTGAACAAGATGCAACAATGTATAAAGGTAGATGATATATATAAAGAATGCAGGAAAGACAATGTAAAAGATATAGGGAGTTACAACTACCTCCTTTTTTGATAGATTTTATCATCATCAAGTAATCTATGGAAATGAATAAACAACAAAAAAATCCTTTGCTTGACAATTTTAAAACTCGACACTAGAATCCATTGATGACGACTGTGGTTCAATTCATTGGAAATAAATGAAAATGCCATGAAATGTTTCCAAAAGCAACAAGACATTACCAATTGATGAAATGATTTGATAGATTGAGGTGCATTTGGAATGGATGTGTGGAGAGAAAATATTAGATCCTTTCTTACTTGTGGCCAACAAGAAAGTCAACCTAAATGAATTATGGTGTTAAGTCTGTAACTCAACAAGAGACATTGACCCATAAAGGCAGTCAAAGACAGGGAAGAATAGACATCAAGACATAAAATGTAGAGGAAAAAAAACAATAGACATTAACCCATAAAATGCAAAGAACAACAAATAATAGATGTTAACTGACAAAATGCAAAGATGAAAAAAAATATAAAACGTCACAGTAAAAGATATAAAAACTTACAAATGCCTTGTTTCTTGTTTCTAATACGATAAAAATAAACCCTCCTAGTAGACACATATTTCATCCTCATCAATATTTCTGAGCAAATGAATAAACAACACAAAAAATGAGTATGTAAAAGATATAGGAACTTATAAATGCCTCCTTTTTGGCTTCTAATATCATAGATATAACCCTCTCAACATACACGGATTTCATAGACATAAAAATCTACACCATAAGTCATTAATGATGCATGCAATTCAATTTGTTCATAATAAATGGAAATTAGGGACTAGTAAATGTAGGGAACAACAAACAATGTTAACCCATAAAATGTAGAGGTGTAAAAAACTATAAAAGGACATTGTAAAATATATAGGAAATTACAACTGACTTTTTCTTTGCTTGCAACATGATAAACATAAAACCTATAAAAAAACACAGATTTCTCTCTCATCAAACAATCTGAGCAAGTGAATAAACAACAAAAAAATGACAGTGTAAAAGATATGGGAACTTACAAACCTCTCCTTTTTTTCTTTCAATATGATAGATCTAAACTACCTCAGAAAATGAGAATGTGAAGAATGAGAGAAGTGAATCATTTACTCTACATCTATCAGTAGCAAAAAATGGGAAATTGAATGGAGAAGGGTATGTGCAGGATCATGATGGGCCAAAAAGTGGCGATATGATGGGTATGTGTAGGGTATGTGGCTAATGACATATTTTTTACCCAAAATTGATGAAACAAAAAGAGTTTTTAAAGGAGATTCTCAGATTTCCACCAATATAAATTATGCTTTACTTTGAATTTAATAAATAATTATTATTCATTTTCTATTTGAATTACGACTAAAGTCCTAATTGATAGGCTGATTGAAAAACATCTATAGCTTTCAAATAGTATCACATTTTTTTAATCTGAAACATGCATCACATTCTATGCTTTGCATACTATAGGATTAAAAAAAATTGAATTTCATGAAGTTTGACCAAGTTAAGGTGGTCAGACAAACGAGTTTTTATATTTTTTAAAAGATGTAATAAAAAAAACATAATTAATTATTTACTTGGAAAAAAATTACAAAAAAATATGCATCACTTCAGAACATGAGTCCTCTACTTATATCTAAAATATTATAAAAAATTTATCATTTTATTGTGGTTAGGGTGGTCAGACAGACACCTACTTATTTTTTCCTTGAAATTTAAGTACTACTACATTGAAATTTCAAATTTTCACTAAATAGATTTTTTTTTAAATAAACCTAGTAGTTTAGAAACTACATTCAATTTTCTACATATTCTATTTTTACATATTTTTGAAATAATATAGATAACTTATTCAAATTTTTATGTTAAGTTGCCTAACTCTTTTTTTTTAATTTTTCACCACTTAAGGGCCTTTTTTTTCCATGATGATCCTGCACATACCCAAAACACAATTATTACATGTGGAGGCAATGATTTTGAGTAAATTTGAACAACTAAGTGGAGGAGACAAGAGACATTGAAAATTGGGTGATAACACTTGCTTTCCCGTGCAAGGATCGAGTTACCACAGGAAATAGGGTAGCTGCTAGTATGTGGCGAGGCTCTCTGTCAAAGTACTTATATGCATCAAAGGTATTTATGCTAGTTCAAAACCTATCTAAGAAGGCAAGAAAACCATATCAACTTCTTTCCAATTCCCCCCATTTTGAACTACGATGGATATACATTATGTGAATAGACATAGATTTCATCCTCGTCAAACAATTTGAGCAAATGAATAAACATCACACATCATTTTTTGTGCAAGAGAGTCAAAACTTTATACCATAAGCCATTAATGGTAGTTACATTTCAGTATATTAACAATAAATGAAAATGATGGACTATATATGCATAAAGTCGTCATTAGAACATTATGAATGGATAGCAATAGTGGGTGTGAAAACACAACTATATCAAAGAACATTAGGAAGTGAAATATTTTCAATAGCAAGAAAGTATTAGGAACTTTTTTTTTTTAATATAAAAATGATTACAAAAGAGGGGTAGTGTATTGATGAAAAAAATTTCATAGAAAATAGTCCTTTTCTTGACAGTCTTAAAACTTGACACCATAATCCGATAATGATGACTACACTTTGACCCATTGAAAATAAATGAAAACTAGGCACTATCAAATGCTAAATGTCCTTGTTAGAATGCTAGGAATTGATAGAAACACTCGGTGCAAGGATAGGACTATATCAAAGAACATTACAAAACCATGAAATATTTGCAATAGCAACAAAGCATTATCAATTGATGAAATGAGTTTGATAGATTCAAGTGCAGTTGGCATGAATGCATGGAGAGAAAATATTAGTTCCATTCTTAATTGTGGGAAACAGAGAAGTTGACATTAATGAATCATGGTGTTAAGTCTTTAATTCAACAACAAAGAGTGACTCATAAAAGCATTCAAAGATAGAGGAGAATAGAAATTAAACCATAAAATATAGAAATCAAGAAACAACAAGCAAAAACTCATAAAGTTTAGAGATGTAAAAAAGTATAAAAAGATAGTGCAAAAGATATAGGAACTTACAAGCACCTTGTTCTTCACTTCAAATACGATAGAAATAAACCCTTCCAATAGACACAAATTCCACTTCCATCAAATAATCTAAGAAAATGTATAAATAACATAAAAAATGATTAGTGTAAAAGATACAAGAACTTAAAATTCTTTCTCTTTTGCTTCCAATTTGATAGATATAAACTTTCTCAAGAGACACAAATTTCACCCTCATCAAACAGACCAAGCAAATGAATAAACAATTCAAACTATCCTTTGCTCCAAAAACTTAAAAATTCACACCATAAGCCATTAATGATGCTTGCAATTCAATCTATTCATGATAAGTGAAAGTCAGGGACTAATGAATGTAGAGAACTACAAACAATAGACATTGATCCATAAAATAAAGAGGTTCAAAAAACTATAAAAGATATAGTAACTTACAACTGCCTTGTTTTTTGCTTCTAACGCGATAGACATAAATCCTATTAATAGACAAATTTCACTCTTATGAAACAATCTGAGCAAGTGAATCAACAATGCAAAAACTGACAGTGTAAAAGATATAGGAACTTACAAATGACTCCTTTTTTTCTTCCAATGCGATTGATATTAGCTATCTCAATAGACATAGATTTCACCTTCATCAAACAATCCAAGCAAATTAATAAACAATGCAAATGAAAGCTATGGTCTATATATGCATAATGTCATCATTAAAATGTGATGTGCGAGAAGAAATACAGAATGCAAAGACATCACTAGATCAAAGAACATTTGAAAGACATAAAATTTCCAATAGCAATGAAGCATTAGGAATTGTCTAAATTTGTTCTTTTCTCCCTCTGAAAAATACTTTGCAATAAAACATGGCCCATCATAGATATCGAGATGTAAAAAACTATAAAGCGACACTATAAAAGATATAAGAACTTACAAATGTGTCATTTTCGCTTGCAAAATAGTACACATAGACCTTGTCAATAGACAAAGATTTCACCCCCATCAAACAATTTGAACAAATCAATAAACAATACAAAAAATGATAGTGTAAAAGATATGGAAACTTACAAAGGCATACCTTTTTTGTCTCCAATAGGATAGATATAAAGCCTCTCAATAGGGACAGATTTTTCCCTTAGCATATTCCCCATATAATAGATATAAACCCTCTCAATGGAACACATTATCTAAAAAATGAATTTGAGAATCCGTAGGACTTGCCATGTGAACCATCCTAGGGAAATAGGAGTTGTGAAGATAAAAAATGTACCTATCGCAGTTTCCATGCTTCTGGATAGCATTTATCACCATCAAAGCTCCTCATGATGGTTGAAAACTTGTTCGAGAAATAAGGTAAACCAATTACACCCCTTCTGAACATGAAGGAAATTGGTCTTTTGCTCTGTAACTTCATTTGCAAGACAATAGACATAAATCCTATCAATAGGGATAGATCTCAGTGTCATCAAACAGTCAGAGCAAGTGAATAAAGTATTCAAAAATTGCAATATAAAAGATGTAGTAACTTAAAAATGCCTCATTTTTTGTTTCAAATATGATGTATATAAACTCTATCAGTAGAAACATATTTCACTCTCATCAAACAATCTGAGCAAATGAAATCCTTTGTTGGAAAGACTAAAAACTTCACACCATAAGCCATTAATGACACGTGCATTTTAGTCTATTCATAGTAAATGAAAATTAGGTACAAATAAATTAATAACACTCTTGTTAAAATGCCATGCACATACATAGAAATAGTGGGTGCAAAGGCATAACTATATCAAAGAACATTACAAAGCCATGAAGTATTTCCATTAACAAGAAAACATTAGGAATTGATTAGATTTTTTTGTTTCTTGTGTGCAAAATAATTTGCAATTGGGAAAATACACAACCACATGAAAAATACCTATAGCCAATGAGATAATATATAAAAAAATTATAAAATGTTTGGATGGTTAGGAAAAAAAAAATCGTATTGATAAAATGTTTCTCATAGCAAATCAACTTATCTAGTGCAAAGATGTCAAAAACTATAAAAGGAAATTTTAAATGATATAGGTACTAACAACCACCTCATTTTTTCCTTCCAACATGTTGGACATAAATCTTGTCAAAAAGGCTAGATTTGATAGTCATCAAACAATCTGAGCAAGTGAATAAACAATGGAAGAATGACAGTGTAAAAGATATAGGATCTCACAAATTACTACTCTTTTGCTTCCAATACAATAGATATAAACTCTCTGAATAACAATATGGGAAAATGAATAAACAATGCAAAGAATCCTTTGCTCAACAGACTAAATACTTCATGGAATAAGCCATTAATGACACCTGCATTTCAGTCTGTTCACAATAAATAGAAGTTAGGCACTATAGAAGCACAAGGGATTTGTTAAAAAAAATTGTGTGGGAAAGAACATTGGGCATGAAGACATGACTATATCGATGAGCATTACAAAGGAATGTAATATTTCAAATAGAAACCAAACATTAGGAATTGAACAAGTTTTCTGATTTTTCATGTCGAGGAAGATTTGGAATAGAACAAGGCATATTACAATAAGAATGACAGTGGAAAGTAGTCAGTTGTATTTGGGTTTGATGTGATTTAGATTCCCATGCATGTATCTACAATAAGAGTCACTGTCATTCCAGATGGGAAGATAAACTAGTAAAGAAAAAGTGTACACGTAGGTCGGAAAACAATCGTGTGGGGATAGCGCATCACAAGACGATTCAAATCTACGTTTTCATTTTTAATATGAAAGGGATTAGAAGTCTGGCCTCTAAAGGATTAAGAGGGTATTTTGTAATGTTTATTCATTAATTAATTAAGCCATCAGATAAACTATTTAACTTTAATTATATATAAACAAACACTCACATCAATCAAATGAAATCTAATTAAAAACAAGAGCTCTGAAGGAGCTAGAGTCCCTCTCAAAGGGAAAAAGTTTTCTTTTGGATATTTGCAATAGAAGGTGAAAAATAAATGTTGTAACTATAAATCATGTTATAAAATTTATAATCTTTAGTCAAGTGTTAATATATATGTGTGTATAAACACATACATATATGTATATAGTACGGATGTGTAATGGCATACACACACACATATATATGTTTACATATTATAAAGAAAAGACACTGGTGGATTTCAAAAAAATAGGTTACAATAGACAAATTGCATTAGAGATAGTTGGGCATATTAGTGGCAATACAAAATATTGTCAACATTTGAATCAAAATTTGAATGCGAAAGCAAGGAGCAGAAAAAGACACATAACCTAATTGGTAGGAATAAGATACTCATTATCACTTTGTCCATAAGATAAGCCAATGATTAGATATAAGTTTTGTTAGTGTAGATCTAAGCTATGCATCTTTCGTCTTGTAGAGCTTGATTGATCATTTTCAATTTTTCTTTTCAATTTGTCTTTGCAATGTGAATGTTAAGTGGGAGAATCTTAGGATTAGGTGTATGATTCATGTTGTAAGTTATATGTCTTGATTACTCATATTTAAGCATGTAGATGACAAACAATTTATGATCTTAAAACATTGTGAGATTGGACATTATCTATTCTTTGAAATACTTGTCCAGTAGGTATAGAACATCCTTCTAATTAAATACTCCCATGGAGTGCATAAATTTGAGAAACTATTCATTTTGATTGCTCTAAGACAATCTCCGATATGTAAAGACGTGTAAGAGGAATTACTTTATAATCTAGGATGTTGATCATGACCATTTCTATATATATGTAGGTGTGTATATATATATATATATATATATGGTACACACACACATATAAACGTATATATACATACATATATATGTATGTGTATGTATATATATTGATACATACATACATATATATACATATACATACAAACACACACACACACAAACATATCTATATCTATATCTATATATATGTGTGTGTGTGTGAATACATATATACGTACGCACATACACATACATACACATACATTTGCAGTATATATATATATATATATATAATCCACAATATGGATGCATATAGATGTATATATAGATATATACATAATTACAATTTTATTTTCATAATTCAATTTTTATTTTTATTTTTAAATTAATAATTTTAGTTGAGCATGCAAGGTTATGTTCTTAAAGACAAGCTTTCAAATGTTAATGTTCATCAAAATTTATTATCAAAATTCTTTGTCTAAATACTAGCAGGAGTCAATTTAAAGCATATTGAAATGTATTATTGAAAACATTATCCAAACATTTTCATCAATGTTAGCTTATGTTTTATGAATCTTGTCACATCAATAAACAAAACTTGATTATGATCAAGGGATTCGAGCACATTTCCTTTTGTTTGTATAGGTACCAAATGGTGTTTCCCAAAACTTTGGCTTTGATATATGTATTGTAAAGCCAACAAATGTAGATTAGTTATGTTCACTCCTCAACCATGCCATTGATCTTTATTGTTTAATTATAGTGGTAGTTAGTATTATACAAAATGATAAGCATATTATATTGATGTAGTTTTTTACATTGATTGATACAAGGTTGCGTGTTTTTGGTGGTGTTTTTTGTTGCAAGGTTTTTTTCACATATACATGTTGTTCATATGTTGTGAATATTTTTTCATGGTTTAATTACATGTTTGAATAGATTGAAAAAATTGATTGTTAATATATTTTTAGTGTCATTGACCATATATTGAATAAGAATGTAAGGTAGAGTGTGGAGATGGACAAGATACATGAATAAAGAGACAAAGAGAGAGAAATATGATCATCAAGACATATATAAAAAGTGCTTAAGCTAACAGATCAAATAAATGATAAATGGGTGCACGATAATGCAATGTTGTAATGCAATAAGATGAAGTCAAATAAACATCCTATGAATCACCATATTAATAAAATTTGAAGATATATGTGATGAGATAAGTTTTGTTCGATAAGTTTGATCAAAACCAGGATAAATATCCTTGATTGAGTTGCCAAAATCAAAAATGTGATATTTGATAGATTACAATGAGTTATGAAATATGTAATTTATATATATTTTCAAATAGTTTTATGTACATGGAATTAGTCAATCTGATACATGTGGAAATGATAATTTCATAGTGATAATAGTAGCATGGATATCAATGAGCACCAACTGAGTTTTTTTTTTTAAACTTCATTGCTTTAGGTAACTACATTGAGAAATTGAAAGTAGTAATTAGTTCACACATGAAATATTTAAAAGAAAAAACATGAAAATATTAGAAAGAGAAATCGTTTAATATGAAAGAGAGGCAAGATGTGAAAAATATTACAAATTTCCTTTCAAGTGCTTTTGATAGGGCTACAAGGGTAGGAACTTGTTGTGTGGTTACATCTGAGAGATTAATACCTATAGAAGAAGAACATCCTAAATTAAAGTTGTTTAATTTTAAAGGTAATGAGTAAAATGAAGAGAAAAGATAGAAAATTATGAATCTAATTTGATTGAGGAACTGGATGTCTCCAAAGAAAAATCATTGTATATTGATCAAATATTATAGATTTTACATTGATCAGTTTTTCACTTATGTAGACATAATTTGTATTTAACAGATTGAAGTGTGGTTGGCATGCATGTGTGGGAGACAAAGATTAGTTGCATTGTTAATGGTGGTTAATAGAGAACTTGACATTTATGAATTATTGTGTTAAGTCTTTAACTAAACAAGATGCAACAATGTATAAAGGTAGATGATATATATAAAGAATGCATGAAAGACAGTGTAAAAGATATAGGGAATTACAATTGCCTACTTTTTTGATAGATTTCATCATCATCAAGTAATCTATGGAAATGACTAAACAACAAAAAAAATCCTTTGCTTGACAATTTTAAAACACGATACTAGAATCCATTGATGATGACTATTGTTTAGTTCATTGGCAATAAATGAAAATGCCATGAAATTTTTCCAAAAGCAACAAGACATTACCAATTGATGAAATGATTTTGATAGATTGAGGTGAATTTGGCATGGATTTGTGGAGAGAAAATATTAGATCCTTTCTTACTTGTGGCCAGGAAGAAAGTCAACCTAAATGAATTATGGTGTTAAGTTTGTAACTCAACAAGAGACATTGACCCATAAAGGCAGTCAAAGACAGGGAAGAATAGACACCAAGACATAAAATGTACAAAACAAAACAAAAAAATGAATTAACCCATAAAATGTAGAGAACAACAAACAATAGATGTTGACCGACAAAATGCAAAGATTAAAAAAACTATAAAATGTCACACTAAAATATATTAAAACTTACAAATTCCTTGTTTCTTGTTTCCAATACGATAAAAATAAACCCTCCTAGTAGACACATATTTCATCCTCATCAACCTTTATGAGAAAATGAATAAACAATGCAAAAAATGAGTATGTAAAAGATATAGGAACTTACAAATGCCCCCTTTTTGGCTTCTAATATCATAGATATAAACCCTCTCAACATACACGGATTTCATAGACATACAAATCTACACCATAAGCCATTAATGAAGCATGTAATTGAGTTTGTTCATAATAATGGAAATTAGGGACTAGTAAATGTAGGGGACCACAAACAATGTTAACCCATAAAATGTAGAGGATTAAAAAACTATAAAAGGACACTATAAAAGATATAGGAAATTATTCTTGACTCTTTCTTTGCTTGCAACATGATAAACATAAACCCTGTCAAAAAACACAAATTTCTCTCTCATCAAACAATCTAAGCAAGTGAATAAACAACAAAAAAATGACAATGTAAAAGATATGGGAACATACAAACCTCTCCTTTTTTGCTTTCAATATGATAGATCTAAACTACCTTAGAAAATGAGAATGTGAAGAATGATTGAAGTGAATCATTTATTTTGCATCTATCGGTAGCAGAAAATGGGAAATTGAATGGAGAAGGGTATGTGCAAGATCATGATGGGCCAAAAAGTGGTGATATGATGGGTATGTGTAGGGTATGTGGTTGATGCCATTTTTTTACCCAAAATTGATGAAACAAAAAGAGTTTTTAAAGGAGATTCTCAGCTTTCCACCAATATAAATTATGCTTTACTTTGAATTTAATAAATAATTATTATTCATTTTCTATTTGAATTACGACTAAAGTCTTGATTGATAAGCTAATTGAAAAACATCTATAGCTTTCAAATGGTATCACATTTTTTGAATTTGAAACATGCATCACATTTTATGCTTTGCATACTATAGGATTAAAAAAAAATTGAATTTCATGAAGTTTTGAGCAAGTTAAGGTGGTCAGACATATGATTTTTTATATTTTTTAAAAGATGTAATAAAAAATTCATAATTAATTATTTACTTGGAATTTTTTTACAAAAAGGTATGTATCACTTCAGAACATGAGTCCTCTACTTATATCTAAAATATTATAAAAAAAAATTATCATTTTATTGTGGTTAGGGTGGTCAGATAAGCACCTACTTCTTATTTTTTCCCTGAAATTTTAAATTTTTACCAAATATTTTTTTTATAAAAAAAAAACCTAGTAGTTTACAAACTACATTCAATTTGCTTCATATTCTATTCTTACATATTTTTTAAATAATATAGATAACTTATTCAAATTTTTACGTTAAGTTGCCTAACTCTAATTTTTTTGAATTTTTCACCACTTAAGGGCCTTTTTTTACCATGATGATCCTACACATACCCAAAACACACTTATTACATGTGGAGGCAATTATTTTGAGTGAATTAGAACAACTAAGCAAAGGAGAGAAGAGACATTGACAATTAGGTGATGACACTTTCTTTTTCATGCAAGGATTGAGTTACCACAGGCAACAGGGTAGCAACTAGTATGTGGTAAGGCTCTCTGTGAAAGTATTTATCTACATCAGAGGTCTCTATGCTAGTTCAAAACCTATCTAAGAATGCAAGAAAACTAGATCAACTTCTTTCCAATTCCCCCCATTTTGAACTATGATGTAAAAAATTATAAGGCAATAGTGAAAAAGATATAGGAACTTACAAGCACCTTGTTCTTCACTTCAAATACGATAGACATAAACCCTTCCAATAGACACAAATTCCACTTCCATCAAATAATCTAAGAAAATGTATAAATAACATAAAAAATGAGAGTGTAAAAGATACAAGAATTTACAAATGCTTGCTCTTTCACTTCCAATTTGATAGATATAAACTTTCTCAAGAGACAAAAATTTCACCCTCATCAAATAGTCCAAGCAAATGAATAAACAATGCACACTATCCTTTGCTCCACAAACTTAAAACTTCACACCATAAGCCATTAATGATGCCTACAATTCATTCTATTTGTGAGAAGTGAAAGTTAGGGACTAATGAATATAGAGAACAACAAACAATAGACATTAATCCATAAAATAAAGAGTTCCAGAAAACTATAAAAAAACACTATGAAAGATATAGTAACTTACAACTGCCTTGTTTTTCGCTTCTAACGTGATAGACATAAATCCTATTAACAAAAAAATTTCACTCTTATGAAATAATTTTAGCAAGCAAATCAACAATGCAAAAATTGATAGTGTAAAAGGTGTAGTAACTTACAAATGACTCATTTTCTACTTCCAATACGATTGATATTAGTTGTCTTAATAGACATAGATTTCACCTTCATGAAACAATCCAAGCAAATGAATAAACAATGCAAATGAAAGTTAGGTTCTATATATGCATAATGTCGTCATTAAAATGTGATGTGAAGGAAGAAATACAGGATGCAAAGACATCACTAGATCAAAAGAACATTTGGAAGACATATAAAATTTACAATAGCAATGAAGCATTAGGAATTATCTAAATTTGTACTTTTCTCCTGCCAAAAAATAGTTTGTAATAAAATAGGGCCCATGATAGATGTCAAGATGTAAAAAACTATAAAGCGACACTATAAAAGATATAGGAACTTACAAAATGCATCATTTTTCGCTTGCAAAATAGTACACATAGACCTTGTCGATCGATAGACAAAGATTTCACCCCCATCAAACAATGTGAAAAAATCAATTAATGATGCAAAAAATGATAGTGTAAAAGATATGGGTACTTACAAAGGCCTACCTTTTTTGTCTCCAATAAGATAGATATAAAGCCTCTGAACAGGGATAGATTTTTCCCTTAGCATATTACCTATAGAATAGATATAAACCCTCTCAATGGAACACATTATCTCAAAAATTACTTTGAGAATCCATAGGACTTGCCAAGTGAGCCATGCTAGGGAAATAGGAGCTGTGAAGATACAAAATGTACCTATCGTAGTTTCCAAGCATCTGGATAGCATTTATCGCCATCGAAGCTCCTCATGATGGTTGAAAACTTGTTCAAGAAATAAGGTAAACCAATTCCACCCATTCTAAACATGAAGGAAATTGATCTTTTACTCTGTAACTTCATTTGCAAGACAATAGACATAAATCCTATCAATATGGATAGACCTCAGTGTCATCAAAGAATTAGAGCAAGTGAAAAAAGTATGGAAAAATTGCAATGTAAAAGATGTAACTTAAAAATGCCTCATTTTTTGTTTCAAATACGATGTATATAAACTCTATTAGTAGACACATATTTCACTCTCATCAAACAATCTGAGCAAATGAAATCCTTTGTTGGAAAGACTGAAAAATTCACACCATAAGCCATTAATGACATGTACATTTAAGTCTATTCATAGTAAATGAAAACTAGGTACAGATAAATTCATAACACTCTTGTGGGTATGTGCAGAATCATCATGGAAAAAACATGCTCTTAAGTGGCAAAAATTCAAAAAAAAAATCAAAGGTAGTAATTTGATCTTAAAATGAATAATATCTATATTATTTCCAAAAATGGTAAGAATAGACATGTAGAAATTGAATGTAGTTTCTAAAATACTAGGTTTTGTTTGAAAAACTCTTTCTTTTGTGAAATTTGAAATTTGTTAATGCAATCACTCTAAATTTCAGAAAAATAGTAGGTGTCCTGTTTAACCACCCTAACCACAATAAAGTGATAATATTTTCTATAAGATTTTAGATATATAGGAGGACCTATGTCCCATGTGATGCATATTTTTTTGTAGTTTGTTTCCAAGTAAATAATTAATTATGAATTTTTTATTACAACTTTTAAAAAATATAAAAAAATCATATGTCTAACCACCTTAACTTGGTCAAAACTTCATGAAATTCAATTTTTCTTTTTTTAATCCTATAGTATGTGAATAATAGAGTATGATGCATGTTTTGGATTTAAAAAATGTGGTACCATTTGAAAACTATAGATTTTTTTCAATCAACCTATCAATCAAGACTTTAGTCGTAATTTGAATAGAAAATGAATAATTATTACTTATTAAATTCAAAGTAAAGCATAATTTATATTGGTGGAAAGCTAAGAATCTCCTTTAAAAACCCTTTTCGTTTCATCAATTTTGGGTAAAAAAAATTCATGAGCCACATACCCATCATATTGCCACTTTTTAGCCCATCATGATCCTATACATACAACAAGATTTGAACTATTCTAAGGATATTATAATATGACCTCCTATTGTGATCAATTTGGATGATGATGTCAAGGTTTCCAAAATTGACAAAGAGGTGCATAATGAATTGAACACATTGTTTTCCTCTTCCATGAGCTTAAATGACAAATCTCCTTCAAAGAGTGTTGAACCTGGTGGTTCTCCTATTTTGGAACTTGCTCTTGTCCCTTTGGCTAGTTTCCTGCCTTTGACATACATTGAACATGATTGGGAGGCAAATGAATTTCTCATTAGTTGACTTGCATTTTCCTTACTAGCTTTTTTCTTCTCTTTTCTTTTGCGTTATTGCATGTGCATGATGTGATCCCCCATGATTTTTTATTTCATGTTCTCTCTCTTTGTGACATTCCTCTATCTGTACCTTTCTCTATGTCATGCATCTCTTTAGATTTTTATTTGTATTTTTTTCTTGTATTTTCCTTTTGGAGATGGCACAAGGCATCAAGATAGTCATGTCTCCTTCATGTTGACCCTAAAGGCCTTTTTCTTTTTGGCTTGTGTTCTCCTTTTTGGAATGACGCAAGGTGTTGGAACTCTCAAAATTTTCAAATTTCAAGTGTCCATTTGTAATGTCCCCTTCTAGTTGACATTGAAACATCAGCAGGATTAGTCTATTAAAGGCTCTTGTAGGCTAATGAGGTATGGTGAGAGAGTCAGCTGGCAGTCATTTGGTGATTACTTAGCTCAGTATTTGTTTGGAGTAAGGTTTTCCATCATATTTCATCATTATTTCTATTTATGGAAACCTTATTTTATAATTTGATGTTGAGATGCACTTTATTAATAATATTATATTTTAATATTTTATAAAGTGAAAATAATTAAAATATATTGGAATCTTCTAGAAGTCAAAAAGATAATATTATTTTATTGAGGCCAACCTCTAGAGGAAATGCATAAATAGACCTTGAGGTCTCACCATTGAGGATCCAGATTTGATGAATTGTTGATTGGTGATCTCTTCTTGAGCATTTGTGGAGCCAAGTGGTCTGCAGATAATAAATTTGTCTTTGGGAACGAAAACTCCCATTGATAGCATAGCTGAGGGAGTGAAATACCTCTTGAAGGGTTGCAAATTGGAGGTGATATTTCAGTCACTTCATTGGGAAAAATTTGTGGCCACGGGCCAATTTTGAAGACTACGATTATAGGAGTTGATTGGCATTGAAGAGTAGTGTTTGTGGCATCAAATATTTGAAGGGAAAGGATAGATCTTCATTGGGAAAAATCTAAAGCTAAGTCTGAAGCAAACAGGGACACCATTGGAAGGACATTTTTATTCATTATAGCTCATATCCACATCGATTCCTCTTGGAGATTGGTGCGCTTCATTCCTAGGGCTTTGCTGATCATCCTAGAAGTTATTGGAGGCTTGGAAACTTGGTAGATTATTTTATTTCATCATTCCAATCAGAACAAGGGCAACTTCTTCATAAATTCATATTAGTTGCATATGGTCCTCATCTTCCAGAATATTGCTTGCTTCTTCATTGGAGATACAAGGCGACTCCAAAACCAAGTTCCTTTGTTTGTTTCATGCATATTACATGTCATTAATTTGTATAATAAGAGGTACAGCTGTAGGTGACAGTCTATATCAGATCTAAGAATTTATTCATATGTACTTTGCCAAGACTCTTGGCCATTTGCTATTATCATTGTATTGATGCATTCATAATAATAGTGGAGATATAAGTTGCTGATTACAATAGATATTCTTGCAATGAAATTGTAAATGATAGGATGCATGGCAAGTGTTTAACATAATGTCTACTTGCTGTAGCTAAACATTGCATTCCTACTTTCTCATATATTTGCATTAAAAAACCAAAAATAATTGCATATTGCATGTAGATCAGATTGTGGGCATTGTAGAAGTGTTTAAATCAATCTTAGTATTCATTTCTATCAAGCAACTTCAAACTGAAACACTACATCAGCAAGTTACAAGGTTGCAAATGAACTGTTTGACAAAATTACAAGCAAAAAATTAGGGCAAATTGTGATCAGTTTGAGCAAGGCTCATTACACCATTTCAAAAATTTGCCTCTGCACTCTTAGAAGTGCACCTAAGAAATCCGCCTAAGTGACCTACTTTGGAGGCTCATATTTCAGAGACTGTTGATTTTCATGCAAAACCCCTTTCCACACCCATTCATGTGACATATGTGAGTGTGCATGTCAATTTTTAGCTTCCCACAATAAGTTTTTTTAGGGTTTCGAAAAGAAAATCTAGAGGGTTTTGTCACTTTTCTACTATTTGTAAATGTTTAGTTCTACAAAGTAGCCTCCCGTTTGAGCTTGCATTTTGCAACCAAATGACTGTCAAGTAAAAATGATTGTTTCTCTCAATTCTCCATACCAAGATCAACTCTCATGTCTAGTTTCAAAGTCTTGTGAGTTGATTTACTATTTTTACCAGGTCAAAACCAAATGCAAATTTCTCAGTTTTGCACCTACATTTCCAAAAACCTTTATGGGTGGTCAACTTTGACCTTTAGTATCTTTTTATGGTTGATGATTGAAGTGAATCCCTCATGCACACGTGTTCTCTATACCAAAATGAGCTACTGTGTCTAGTGGAAGCTCGCCAAGAGTTGATTTGATATTTTTGCGAAGAGGTGATTTGGTCAGTTTTAATTGGTTTCGAACAGTTGATTGTTTTAGAAAGTTCAACTAAGCAAATTTGATAGTTAATTAATTTCACCTTAGGATCCCTTTCTCCAAGACATCTATTGCATTCAATTATTGGGTCTAATTTCTATAAGCTTGCAAGTTTTCAATGTTTGGGAGGTCGCTTGATTGGTTTTCAAAGGCAATTCCAGAGCCAATAGAGCCAGTTTTCACCATTCTCCAAAGTGCCTGAAAGGTAAATTCTGATGGAAACCTAGTTTGTGTTTTCACTTCACATGCATTCAAAAGTTGCATCAAGTCAATTTGAGCATGAAAGTTGTTTGAAAGTAAAAAAAATAGTCAGACCCACATGGGGGCTCGACTAGTGTCACACAAGTATTGTTGGTGAGGCCTATAAACAAAATTTGGAGGAAATTCCATCATGTCAATCCTCCTCTTGTAATGGATGAAATGGATCAAATATTCAAATTATTTTCAAAAAAATGGGGAGTGTTAAGGATTGACAAACATTATAATGAAGACACTAGAGACATGATATATATAATGTTGTCTTATGAATGCTATGGAAAAGAGGAAATTGGATTCCTACTGTCATAATGAAGAGTACACAATTGTATTTGATTTGTATAACTCCATCTAGAAACAATTGTGGTTGTTAGGGATGCTTGATGAAATGCATAGAGGGAAAACTTTAGCAATGTCAATAACAATGCTGACTACTAAAAAGAAAATTCACTTGTGCATCATGGAGGGCAGCCAACACACCATGAGGAGCTCAATTGCATACGTCAAAGGAGATCTAAATATGGTCTCAATAGAATGCCACAAACATTACAAGGTATGCATAAATTCCCTTGTTGAAAATTCCTTTGAAACTTTTAAAGAAAAAGGCAGAAACAAAAATGGTGCAACATAGACAAAATACATGAATTGATTTTAAAAGTAAGAAATCCCCAAGAAAATGTAATGACAGGGAACACCACATTGCAGGATATGTACAAGATGAATTTTTTGAATGAATACAAATATTTTCATAGAGAACCAAACCAAAATGCATAAGGTGCCAATCAAAGGTACAAATGTCCATCAAAATATGAAGGACGGATGAGTTCCTGCACACACGCATTGGCATCCAACAAAACACTGTGGATTTGTTAAATATTTTTAGAAACTCAAAAGTAACAAATACAAAAAAGGTCTATTGAAAATTCTTTAGAAATTACAAATGCTAGTCAAAATGCAGAGAACTCCTTTTAAATGTGAGCTCCATCGAATGCTAGGGTTATTGTTTTATATAGAATGAATGGTTAAGAAATACATTAGAAACTCTTCAAATAAATGCATTTGATGGTTGTACGGTTGTACTCCAGTGTCTTCATTTTCCAGTGACCAAGGAAAAAGAGAGCGATGTGAATCTAATATGCTTGTAAGCAGTGCACTTCTAGGATATTCCCATGTTAACCGTGGTGAGGAAGCACTAAAATTGTTTTCTCTAATGCAAAAGATGGATATCAAAGTGGACAAGGAAACCTTTGCTAGTGTTCTCAAAGCTTGCACTAGCATTAGGATAAGAGTTCCATGCACTAGTGGAAGAGGTCGACCCTAGTAACCAAGGAGGAAGGTTTAAGAAACTCTAAAATAAATGTATGCCATCTGTAGAGGCATGCACAGGAAATGCCATACGCAGTGTATTCCCATAATGTATTTGTTGAAAAGGCTATAATAACCTTCAAGCAAACTTAAGTGGTGCAAATACAATGATAGGTGGAGGCTCGAATCATTTGATGATCACAAAGGAAATGTGGAAGCCACCATAGCCAGATCATGATGTAGCTCGAGCAAACAAAATCTAGAGGGAATTAGGGCACAAATAGGAGAGAAAGGATATCAACGATAGAGACTGGAGGGAGAAATCCAACAAGATCTCCACCGTTCCCCACCAGCTCGGGAGCCTAAAGTGTCCACTCGTTAAAACCAGCAAGAGCGCAGGATAAGTGTGGTGAGGTTTTATTTTGTTGAAAAGATAAAGCTTTTTATTTTTCCCGATGAAATATTAAAGGCCATGAATGCACGGGATGAAACCCTTAAAAGGTATGCATTGTTTTTTAAATATTAAAGGATCCTGTGGAATTATTAAAGGGGGGCCATTTGAATTAAAACAACAAAGCAATTGAAATTGAAATAGTGCCTAGTGGGATTTTATTCCCAAAGGTGGAGATTTAAATGTATGAGCCTAAAGTGAAATATCAAATATTTCACTATATGGTGAATAAAGAGCTGGGTGAAAATTGTGTGTCGGGCCCATTGAAATAAAATATGGGTAAAGTGTTTTGTCTTAATAAATATTTCAGATGAAATATTTAAGGAAAATATTTTAAAGTTAAAGGTGCACGTGAGATATTCTCTCCTAGGGAATGAATCTTTTATTTGGAAATATTTTATTTGTTGGGAAGAGATTTTAAAGTAAAGTGTGAAGAGAGGGGCACGAGTAAATCTTTTATTTTCCCGGGTTAATGTAAAATGAATTAAATATTCATTTTATAAGAAAACATTATATGATGGAGAATAATGTGCAACAAAGAGAGAAATAAAAGCTTTCATGGGCAAACTATTTTCACATAGCAAGGTAAAATGAGCAGATTTTTCCTGGATAGGGGAAAATTTTTGTTGCTAAACAAGAGTGAATTTTCTACAGCAAAGGCAAAATTGGAGGGAAAATTTGGTTGCAAGAAAGAGAGATAAGAGAATCTTTTATTGTTGTTGATGAGTGGGAAAGAGGCTGCCATGTGTCTACATCAAATTGGTTTTAGGGTTGCTTCTGTTTCCCTTTTGTTCTCAACCTTCTCTCATTGTAGAGGATTCTGGGTTCCATTTTTTGAAAGCTTTGCAAGGCAGGTAGAAGCTCTAGGTAGATTGTAAAGTTGGGATGAAATATGACCGATTCACTAATTTGAAAGTGTCTATGTTTTGAATTGTGCTTCTATGTTTTTTTTATCTAATAATTGTCTCCATAGTTGAACTGTAATGATCTTTTGGATTCAATAATAAAACTACCTGAGTCTTTTCATGCACATTTGTTGCATTTGAGTTACATTTTTTGTTGCCTTCTATTATGAGAATATTGTAATTGCTTTAAATAATGACAAGCTCCATTTTATTATTTCCTTTTGTTCAAGGGATAGTGTAATTGCTTCAACAAATGTGACAGGAGTGTTGTGTTTCAGGTAGATTTATAAGAAGAATTACCAAATAAAGCTTTAGTGATCTTGTTGTTATAATGTGATAACAATTGCAAAGATCTTCAATGCATGTTTAGCATTGTAGGAGGAAGGGTTGGTTATATGACTCCATAGCCTATTTCTTGGCACTGATCAATTATTATGCTTCCATTGCTTTCAGCTTGGTCCCAATTCTTTAAATCATAAATCATTTCAATTATGTATTGTGACTATTTGTATCTGCCATGTTCTCCTTGCTAGTTTCTAAAATTCACTCAATGTCTTGCCAATGTTGAGTGATATTTTATGTTTCTCAACATAATTTTTTGAGAACATTATCTATTAAGCAATATCCTATTAATTGTGTGTTTGAATCTTTAGATATTGCTAAAGGGTCACCCCCTAGGTCTTACATAGCGTGAAGTGTAGGAGAAATATGTTCTCATTCAATTTCCTATCAGTTGGCCCAATCTCCCATTGAATCTTATCATTAGAAAATGGCTAGTCTATAGGATTCATTGGTCTGATTTGATTTGAAGCACCAACATAATGGATACACCCCTAGGGATGCACTCAAAAATTTAGTTGCAAAACTTTCTTATCAAAGAGTTATTCAAATCTTGAAGGATCTAGCCTTAAGAGTCATTTCATAGAGTCTTATTGTTTTCCATTCTAATTTTTTTCAAATACTAAAGGATTTCAAACCTGGAGAAAGAATTTGTTGTAGTGAACTTGAATATTTCAAGATTTGTGGTGCTCTACTGGTGAAAGGAAATTAGAAAGAAAGTTATCAATGAAAGAACTTTATGTTGTTTGAAGTTCAGTCCTCTAAGAAGAGAGGTGGTGACTCTATTAGAAGAATCTATTGAAGATTTCAAGAAAAGCTCCAGATCTACATGATTTCTAGTTAGGAAGACAATTTGTAGTAGCTGCAATGTTTCCAAGTACTCTTCATATATTTGAACTTCTTAGGAAAACTTTGGTTCCCTTATTTAGTGAAATTGAGCACTACAATCAAGGGAGATTGAATATTGTAATTGAATAGTTGTGGGAGAAATAACTTTTATTTGAAAAATGCATTGTTGTCCTAATTCTCCCTCTACAAGTTGTAATATCATGCTTAGAACACAACCTTGTCCTCAAAAGAAGGTGTTCGATAATGAAAGATACAACCCTTTAGATTTTAGTAAAATCCAAGGTTACCCACATTCTATCACAAGAAGAATTAATGAACATTTTCCTAAGTTTAGAGATGATTTTGAAGAATCAACATCAAAACATGTACATTGTTTCATTGACTTGATGGAAGATTGTCAGATTGAAGAAGATGTTATCATGATTTTTTTTGTAAGAACTTTAGAAGGTATGGCTGAAAGTTGGTTTACCTGCTTACCAATGCATTCCATAGATTAATGGCATGAGCTCAGAGCATGTTTCCTTGATACTTTTAAAGATGATTCAATAGTGAATGTTGAATGCTTGTCTAAAGATAGAAATCTGCATACTCAAGAAGAATTTGAAGAGGAAATTGCAAATAGGGTTGAGTATGAATCATATATTGATGCACTATGTGATATAGAAAGATTGGAGGATGAATCTATCTATGATTTTCATGATAGATTTATGAAATTTCTGCTTACTATACCAGAATTAGAAAGACTTGATGAATCATTTTGCATTGATTTATTTTGTGAGAATTATAAGCTAGGTCTAAGTACCATGCCAGTTCACTTGAGGCCCCCTAGCCTTAAATGCTTATACCAATGGTTTTCAATAATTGAGGAAATGATAGATAAATGTGGAAGTCATCTCTTAACTCAATTATGTGATGGTACTTTTCAAGATTTAGTCCACTGGATGCAAATGGTATAGTAGAAGACAAGAATGATGTTGCATCATGCAATGAAAAGGATGTTGTTTCCAAAAAACCTATAGAAGAAATATATCTAGAAGAATATTGCAGCCATGATGGTCATGAAGAGATAAATGAAACATGTGAAGTGTCTTCTATTTTCTTTGAAAATATAGAAATAGAAAGAAGATTTTTTGTAGCAAATGAAGGCTACAATGATCTAGATGATACTAAGAGTGTTTTCTCCTCTATGGACTTTGAATATACAGTTGAAGATCATGTTGATTCTAATGTTTTAATTCTTCCTGATGAGAACAATGGTGTTGTAGATGGAGGTTTGCAACCAGCTGAAAAGCATTCTTGTATGGGTGATTGAAAGGATTTCAACTCTATTTATAGCCCTAGTAATTGTGATTCTTTCCAAGTGTGGGAAGTGGAATTAATCATCTTTAATGAATAGTACCCTAATGAAGATGATGAAAATGTTTTTGAAGGATCACAAGAACAAGAATATGATGGATATGAATTGAACATCTTGTTTGAAGAAGACATGTGTAATCATTAGTATTGCAGTACACTTGGTTATACCAATCTTTGGAGTGTATGTAGCATTGATGAGAGCTTTCATGATGAAATAAAGGAGCCTACAAATTTGAAGAATCTTTTCGAGAGCATAAGTGTATCAACTGCAAATGACAGAGTATGCAAGGATTTTCAGTCAGAACAGTCATGTGTGAGAAGTTACCATGAAGAAACAAACAATGATTTTCACTTTGAAAGTGAGGAATGCAGCCCTGTTGATTGTTGTAGCAGTGTGAACAAAGAGAACTTGGATGGGCATGCAAGAGATGTATTGAATGAATCAGTACAAGCAATTGATAATGATGAACAAGGAACCCCTGTTTTGCTTGATGTTTTACCTTCTTCTATTCCTTTTGTTGCTTTTGAAGCCATTATTGAATGTTTGCATGAGGAAAGAATTTGTATAGTTGTACATGAAAGTGAAAATGTAGAGATAAACATTGGTACAACTACTGACAACTTTCATGTTGAGTTTGTGCATGAGAAACACGATTGTGCCTATATTGATGCATATGAGGACTTTTTTTTTATCTTCAATTCATATTTCCTCTCATGAGTAGTATGTTTCAGATTTTCATGTTGAAGTAGCAAGAGATGTTGTTGATTTCCATACACCTTGCATTGGTGAATGTGTCTTTGACACTCATTATGATGATTTTTTTGCAAATGAAAGTTCTAATTCACATGAACCTATACTTGAAGTTTCCCTTTTTGGTAACACACTAAATGTTGATAATCTTGTCTATAAACATGAGGTGGAGAACATTGTTTGGGATGCTAGCATTTCTTTATAATGCCATGATTTGAATGGAGATGAAGGTATTGTGGGTGTTGATAACCCTGATTTTTAGAATCTTGAAACACATGGGAATGTGTTTGGGTTGTGTTGTTGGGATGAAGACAGGCTAACCAATGATGCATTTCAGTTGGAGGAGACACAGATGCATGAGCAATCTCTTTGCTCAACACAAGAGGATTGCATGTTTTTTTCAGCTGTAATATCTCCTCTAAGCATGATCATTATGAGAGGGTTAGTGAATGTGGTCTTGATCACTATCCTCTCATGTTGCCACTTGATACAAAAATAGAGAATGAAGAGAGTTGTGATGATCTGGCCTATTTGATTTGGCTACCATGTAACAAAGCTGAACGAAGAGCAAGTTTCCACTTGCATGAAGGAAGCTTGATACTTGTTTTTGCAATAGTGCATTCATTTAGGTTGTTGTGGTATGATGGATGCAAGCATGAGTTAAGAGAGATCAAATATTTTTACAAAATTTTGTTTGATAGAGGTAAATGTTGATTCCCATTTTGCATTTGGTGGCCTGGGGTCACCAGATGAAGTTGAAAAAGAATAATGAATAAAGGAGCAGTTTGAAAACATCTAACAGACTCAATATTTGGACTACTCCCCAGAGATATGGAATCTTGCTATGCCCACAAGGGGCATACATCCCCGATCGGAGCCACTGTTGGCACTCTCAAATTATGCAAATTTGAAGTGTCTATTTCAAAAAAAATCCTTTGCACTCTCAACAATGCACCTGAGAAATCTGCCTAAGTGACCTACTTTGAAGGGTCATGTTTTGGACCCTGCTGATTTTTTGTGGAAAACCCCTTTGCACGCCCATTCATGAGACACATGTGAGTGTGCATGTCAATTTTTAGCTTCCCACAATAAGTTTTGGCAAGGTTTCGAAAAGCAGAGCTAGAGAGTTTTGTCACTTTTCTGTTGTTTGCAAACGTTCAGTTCTGCAAAGTAGCCTCCCCTTTGAGCTTGCATTTTGTAACCAGATAACTGTCAAGTCAAAATAATTTTTTCTTTCAATTCTCCATACCAAGATGAACTCCCATGTCTAGTTTCAGAGTCTTGTGAGTTGATTTACTATTTTTACCAAGTCAAAACCAAATGCAATTTGTTCAGTTTTGCACCTACATTTCTAGAAACCTTTCAAGGTGGTCAAGTTTGAGCTTCAGTATCTTTTGATGGTTGATGATTGAATCAAATCCCTCCTTCACATGTGTTCTCTACACCAAAATGAACAAGTGTATCCAGTGGCAGCTCACCAGAAGTTGATTTGATATTTTTGTGAAGAGGTGATTTGGTCAGTTTTAATTGGTTTTGAATAGTTGATTGTTCTAAAAAGTTCAACTGACCAAATTTGATAGTTAATAACTTTCACCTGAAGATCCCTTTCTCTGAGCCATCTATTGCATTCAATTCTCAGGTCTGATGTCTACAAGCCTGCAAGTTTTCATTGCTCTGGGAGGTCATTTGACTAGTTTTCAAAGGTGATTCCAGAGCCAACTTAGCCAGTTTGCACCATTCTCCAAAGTGCCTAAAAGGTAAATTCTAATGGAAACACGGTTCATGTTTTCACTTCACATGCATTCATAAGTTGCATCAAGTCAATTTAAACATGAAAGTTGTCTGAAAATGAAAAAAAAATTAGTCAAACCCACATGGGGACCCGGCTTGTGTCACACAAGTATTGTTGGTGAGGCCTATAAACAAATTTTGGAGACAATTCCCTCATGTCAATCCTCCTCTTGTAATGGATGAAATGGATTAAATATTCAAAGTATTTTCAATAAAATGGGGAGTGTTAAGGATCGATAAACATTACAATGAAGACACTAGAGACATGATATATATAATGTTGTCTTCTGAATGCTATGGAAAAGAGGAAATTGGATTCTTGCAGCCATAATGAAGAGTACACAATTGTATTTGATTTGTATAACTCCATCTATCAACTATTGTGGTTGTTAGGGATGCTTGATGAAATGCATAGAGAGAGAGAACTTTAGCAACGTCAATAACAATGCTGACTAGTAAAACGAAAATTCATATGTGCATCATGGAGGGAAACCAACGCACCATGAAGAGCTCAATTGCATACCTCAAAGGAGATATAAATATGGTCTCAATGGAATGCCACAAACATTACAGGGCATGCATAAATGCACCTATTGAAAACGCCTTTGAAACTTTTAAAGAGAAAGGCAGAAACATAAATGGAGCAACATAGACAAAATACATGAATTGATTTTAAAAGTATGAAATTCCCAAGCAAATGTAATGACAGGGAACACCACATTGCAGGATATGTATAAGATGAATTTGTTGAAGGACTACAAAGACTTTCATATGGACCCAAACAAAAATGCATAAGGCACCAGTCAAAGGTGTAAATATCCATCAAAATAAGAAGGATGGATGAGTTCATGCGCACACGCATTGGCATCCAACAGAACACTGTGTATTTGTTAAAGAGTTTTAGAAACTCAAAAGCAAAAAATACAAAACAAGTCTGTTGAAAATGTTTTAGAAATTACAAATGCCAGTCAAAATGCGGAGAACGCCTTTTAAATTTGAGCTTCATCAAATGCCAGGGTAGCTGTTTTACACAGAATGAATGGTTAAGACAGACATTAGAAACTCTTCAAACAAATGCATTTGATTACTATAAGGCCGTACCCCAGTGTCTTCATCTGCTAGCGACCAAGGAAAAAGATAGGGATATGAATCCAATATGCTTGTAAGCAGTGCGCTTATAGGATATTCCCAAGTTAACCGTAGTGAGGAAGCACTAAAATTGTTTTCTCTAATGCAAAAGATGGATATCAAAGCGGACAAGGCAACCTTTTCTAGCGTTCTCAGAGCTTGCGCCAGCATTAGGATAAGAGATCGACGCACCAATGGAAGGGGTCGACCCTAGTAACCAAGGAGGAAGGTTTAAGAAACTCTAAAATAAATGTATGCCATCTACAGAGGCACGCACAGGAACTGCCATACGCAGCGTATGCCCATAATGCATTTGTTGAAAAGGCTTTAATAACCTTCAAGAAAACTTTAAGTGGTTCAAATGCAATGATTGGAGGAGGCTCGAATCATTTGATGATCACAGAGGAAATGTAGAAGCTGCCATAGCCAAAGCATGATGGAGCTTGAGCAAACCAAAGCCAAAGGGAATTAGGCAACAAATAGGAGATAAAGGAGATCAATGGCAGAGACTCGAGGGAGAAATCCAACAAGATCTCAACCATTCCCCGCCAGCTCACGGGCCTAAAGTGCTCACTTGTTAAAACCAGCGAGAGCACGGGGTAAGCGTAGTGAGGTTTTATTTTATTGAAAAGATAAAACTTTTTAATTTGCCCGATGAAATATTAAAGGCCATCACATTTAAAAAGATAAAAGGTGGGCCTGGAGAAAATGAATGATGTCTTCAAATTTTGCAATTACAGTTCCTTATGATGCACATGAAAAGAATAACATAATAGAGAAATAAACACATACACAATTGAACACCAGATTTATGTGGGAAAACTCTTACAAGAGAAAAAACCAAACACACCAAAGAAAAATCTCTTGTATTACAGTAATTGAATTACATACAAGTTACATATTCTCCTTTCAGATAATTAATCTCACAGCAAGAATATTTCCCTGATCAACCTCGTACAGAATAAATTATGATCACACTTAGTTATGTCTCACTGTTACAATGCATAGACAACATAAAATGAAGAAAAAAAACTGATCATTCGACCATCGAAAACCATTGAACCCATAACAGTTACAGTACATTACAATGCATAGCAACAACCATGATTGATTCATTCTCTGTATAGATGGTTCAGTTCAGTTCCCTCTATTGAGCAATTGTTAAAATTCCCAGGCATGGAGTGACCATCTCCAAGTCAGCACCATCCTCCACTGATCGGTGTACACCTCTGTCATGTCCCTTTCTCAGTGACATCTCTCGGAGTACAGGATTGGCCTATCATACGACCCTCGTAGGTTAATGGACTGGATAGAGGGTCATTTTGGAGCTTGGCTCAGCTTCAGTTGGCGGAGTTTGATCAGTAGGCTTTCGTTTGGGCTCGATCGGAGACTTCTTGCAGAAGTTGCTATTTTTAGCAGTTCCTGGCAGGCAGTGTGGGACCCCTACTATTTTTAGCAGTATGGCTTTGGCAGCGTTCAGAATCACTTCAGTGTTCGTTAGCTTCAAACGGATCAGTCATCGGATGAGTAACGAGGGAGATATTAATATTTAATTATATTAATTAAATATTAATTATTTGATGATTATAATATAAAGTTATAATATTAAATTATAACTTAAGTGATTTTATTGAGGGGTCGCCCATCATCAGGGAAGGGGCCAATTTGGCAATTAAAATTATTATAAAATATTTGGTTGAGACTATGGAGAAATTAAAAGATTAAAAGTTGAATATTTTATTAAAACCCTATTATTAAGGAAATCGCACTTTTGAAGAGATAAAGGGTTTTGCATTGGTTTTTGTGCCATTATGATGATTATTGATTTTGAGATTGATCAACTTTAATCTGAGAAAGAGACTTTAGGGTTTCAAGTTTGAATTCCTTGGGGAACGAGCCATCTCCATCGGAAGCAATTCAGAGGGTGTGAAATAACACTTGATTTATTGCAGCAGAGGTTTCTTCATTCAGAGGAAATCATTGAGCTTCAGAGATTAGTTATTTTCAGAGTTTTATCAAAGCTTGCCATCCAGAGACACCATTTCTATAAGGGCGTACCATTTCAGAGTCTTGGACATTGATTACAGAGGAGGCTGTACATTCTTCATTGATGTTTCTGACAGGTCGTACCTTGCTACAGGCCGTACTTTCTGTCCTTGAGCCGTACTTCAGTCTTCAAGAGAAACGCCTCCCTTTTAGACTTCCAGATTGCTTCTTTGAGGGCGCTGGGGTTTCAGAAGGCATTGGAGATCACCAGACAAGAGGAGAAGTTCTTATTTGATGCAGTCGTACCATTTCCAATCATTTACCAACAAGCTGCATATTCCAGGTTTTCAATAAAAATTGTTATTTTATTATTGCATGCTATCAGATCTTGATTGTATTGATTCCAGTTGAACAATAAAAGAAGCGCCTTTAGTAGAACTTGTAATTTCTATCTATATTGGTAGTTAAGTATTTTATTTGAATTTATCATTTATTTTCAAGCAAAATCGCATTCTTTCATTTCATGCAAAAAACCCAAAAATTGCAAAAAAACCAAAAAAGTCAGAAAAGATAAACAAAACTGTTAGATTGGAGAAACGGAGGAAACTAGGGTTTCTACAACCTCAGCAGTCAACCAAGTCTGTGCTCATTCACCCACGGTCCTTCTACCACATGTCGCTAGACAGGTTGAAGGCTCATGTGGTATGGCGATATACACCGCACTACTACATCTCAACTAGAAGGCTCTCGTGGTGTGGCAGTATACTGTACTACAACACCTCTCTCACTGTCACCTAGCAATAATCAGTACAAGCATGAAAGTTACGCTTATACAATTCTGAGTTGATCAAAGATAGAAGTAGGGTTATACCAGTGAGTTTGAGACACACTTTCTCAACAAAGATAATTTCAAAATTTTGCATAGTCAACATCAATCAACTTCATTCAATCTATTTTAAAAAATCCCAAAATTTCCATTTAATACATATTGAAATTATTCAATAAATTTTGAATTTACCATATTATAATAAATATGTGATAAAATTGGGCTATGATAGCTCATTACGTGGAGAAAACTTGTCTCCTTTGGGAACTCACCAGGACTGATTGGATAGTCGAAACAAGATCTAGAAGGAGGTACCTATTGTAAAGATGTAACACTCTCTAGTACTTGTTTCTCTACTACATAAGGTGAAGAAGGACTAGGCTCATTCATCTATGGAACTCTCAATGGCACATTTTTTAGTAGTATACTAGCTGTGTTATCCAACATTGTCATTATCCTTAGGATTGGATTCTAGATATCTGTTTATACTCCTTTATATGAAGGATCTATTCCATTCTTTCTTTAGCCATCTAAATTTTGACCCATTTCTCCCTTATTCATGTGGTTTCTAAGATTAAGGGGCAATTTATAATTAAATCCTCAATAGGATCAAACTAATGAATGAATGCAAAGAGCTTGTATTGTATCTTGATATTATGGATGAAAATTTCAAGATCATGATTTCTAATCTTATCAAACTTCATTCTATATGGCAACAAATTATTAAGAATCAATTCCAACTCTTCTTTGGATGTCACCATGAAGTTTGAAAAATGAGGGTGGAAGGAAGAATTACATGTTTCTTATAGTTTATGAAGTGGGTTTTATTTGCCTCATTCAATTTCCAAATTATTTCCAAATATTAAATTCTATCTAGTACTAATTTGAGTAGAATGTGAGGAGCCACTAGGGAACCATAACCTCTGATAATGATGGAATCTAAATGGAAGAACCAATCTCCCTATTTATGGTCAAACTATAATTTTGTTTTGAGCTACTTTGGACTCAAGAATTTCCTTACTTCCTCTAATAGACCCCACTCAATATCATATCACATATTCTTGAGGAAACTTCTAACCAAAAACTGCTAAAAAATGTAATAATTCACAACATCACAATTGTTGTCCCAAATATACACCCACTCTTGAACTAGGAGCATAATTCCTTGATCATTAAAGGCTTTGACTTTCAATTTTGAATCTCAAATATTTCTTCAAACATAAATCAATACATGACATAATAGAGAACACAACTTAAAGTGAACAATGTTGGAATCTTTGTTAAGGGAACATAAAGCGTTATTGAGTTCCTCAGCAACATACCCTACATAATCATATGGTTTGTTTACATCCTTGTACTTTGGATGCCAACTAATAAAACCATTAAGCTCACCAACATTTTAACTTTACAATCAATTCCCAACACTTAGCATAAGGAAAAGTAGGTTTTCTAAAAGTAATCCTCAAAAATATCATAATTAATAGCTCAAGGTCCCCACCTATAAATCTCTGAATTTCTTTGCTTGGCCCTTTAGGCCTGAAAATTGACAACCATTTTACTCTATAATTATCTCTTAACCTTTGACACTCTCTTGTTAATGCCCATAAATCAATGGGAAATTGAGCATTTACATCCAAATTGAAAACCTCACGTATAAAATCTTTATCTAGAGTTAACAAAGTAGCACCCTTGTTATTGTAAATGCTCTTAGTATTAGGATTGCATGCCCTATCCATTGTTTTGATTAGGTCTACATTGATAAAAACATTAGGACTTACTAATTTTCCTAATCACAACTTTCAAATATTTAAAATTGGTCTATCTACAAAACATTTCTTGAAACAATATTAAATAAAGTGTAGTCATGGATGGAATTTATGACGTCTTTACAATAGCCATTATTGTCTGTGATTTTGTAAGATAAAATTCCAAACCCTTGACCAACCCTTGGTATTTTTTAAAACCTTGGTAATTGAGCCATAATTTTGTCATACAAGCCCCTTTTAACCCTTCTTAAAGTTCCAACAATGATTTAATATAATTTGGTATTAGATTTCTTTTTTAAATTAGGAATTTAGAGTTTTTTGAAGGATTTTTATGAAGACTTATTCTTAGAACACAATAATTTGTAGGTTTATAAACCATAAAAAACTTTCTTGGATAGGTAAATAATCTCTTTTGTTATCAATTTTCAAAGAGAGGGCTTGAAATTACTTCCTACTTTGAAAATTGTCAAAAACCCTAGAAGTAGCATCCAAAAACCTAGCTCATCAAAAAATTCATAGAAAATTTCTCTACAACCTTTGGTTTATGCTTTGAGTGATTTTAAAATATATAATTAAGCCAAATCATACAAAAAATTAGGTAGTTATGGATCAAATCCGCCATCAATGTTCATGCATGCTCAAACATGCAACTAGTAGTAATCATTTCTAATTTTGGATATTGATTGTTGATGTGCTAAAAATTGACCATGATTGTGGGGGTTTCATATCCATTCCACGAAAAGAAAACCCCTTTTTCTTTGAATAGCTTTAGGACATGTGTCACAATTTTTGGGACTCGGAGAAACAAAAGGAATAGTTTTGAGGCTTCGTCAAAATTTCTTTCCTTTGCAAAACACTTAAAATGAACCAAGAATGACACATGGCATGATTTTGAGATTTCAAGGAAAGACAAGCTTGAAGAAACTTTACTTTGTGAAGGTTAAAAATTGCACGAAAAGGACATAGCTATGCTTAAGACACATTAAAATGTATTTTTCTTGTTTCCAAAGAGAAAGCCTTGGTAATAACGGCCCCTATGAAGAATATAACAAGCATGAAGTAACCAAGAATTAACACATAGTGCTAACTAGGACAAAGGTGGGACACTTAGAAAATTATTCCTCATAGACTCAAAAGGAAATTAGAGCACGTGCTTTTAATAACAACTTAAGTCACCAGGGAGTAAGGGGCCTTGAAGTATGATAAAAAGGGACTTTTCTAGGAACTTTTAGTCACTACGCAAAAAGGAAATATAAGATTGATTAGCTTTTGACCCATACACATCATTCACATAAAGTTTTAAAAGAGCATTTCATATAATCACACAAGGAAGACAATAAAATTTGTTGCTTCTACAAAATGTTGCCATGTGTTTGATTGGACCATGCAAAGTGCAAGGACTTAATTTAATATTTTAAAAGCACATGACAATAAAGGGAATTTTTGATATCCAAATATAAGGGACTGGTAAAAGTATGAAACAAAGGCCTTTAAGTCATAACCTAAAGAATTTGGTAACTAGGACAGGCAATCAATGCAAGATTAGAACAAAATTGCAATGGAATTTCAAAGATTTTGGGTTTTTTTGTAGAAAACCCCAGGAATACACACAAAAGCTCCTATAAAACAATTTTATTGAACACCACTAACTAGAAAACACCAAAGGAACAATATTTTCACAAGTACCACCACATATACCAACTATTAATTTCACCTTATACTTTATTGTTTCATCTATTTTCTAAATGATAGTTAATTTAAAAGTGAATGTTTTTAAATATAAATCTTTAAATAAATATAACACAAACATGTGCTCAATCTGATTATAATGATTAGTAGAAAGGTTTGTGAATGTAGGAGTTTGAATTTTAAATTTTTCAATTTGAGGTTCATTCTTGTACACCTCAAGATCAATTTCAAGTAATGTGGAAATGAACCTTAAGGCTAAATGATAATTTTGAGGTACAAAACATATGCATGAGAGTAAATGCAAATGAGAGGACTTTTCGACTCAAGGAACACTGAGAGGGGGGGTGCATCAGTGTTCAACAATATTTAAATTTCATTCTAGTTGTTAAACCATTTACAATATTCCATCAAAAGGAAAGATGTAAAGACATGAAACATTCAAAACACCATAACATGAAGATTTTTACGTGAAAACCCTATTAGGGGAAAAACTGCGATGCACACCCACCAAAGTTTGCTAAAGCAAGGACCCAAAACAAAGTGTTCAAGTATAGAAACATTTAAAAAAATAATCCTTATACATCCACGACACACCACATACATTGAGTTGACCAACATAAACAAATAAACATAAAAACCATTTTACTAGATCTCATAACTCGTACGCTAATTAATGTGACACCACAAAACTTGACAATAAGATAATATAGATGCTTAATAGACTTCAACGAGATCCACAATGCAAAATGATAATTTTTTGAAGCATACATATTGACATACTAACTGGATACCCTGTTCTTCACTCTTACTTTCGGTGATGCACTGTCCTTCACTCTGTCTACTGGTATGAACAAACTATGATCTGCAGACTGAGATAATGACTTAGGTTGCATTCAATGACAACACTAGAAGCCATATGCCAACAATCTCCCCCTTTGGCATTGATGGAAACACTTAGTGAAAAATGACTAAGTGTCGGAACCAATATGATTACGCTACCAATTTCTAAAATTTTAAATTTTCATAACACAACTCCCCCTTAGAGTGATAATGCATTTTTCACTACTCTCTCTCCCCCCCTTTGACATCAATGAGAAACATATTTATCACTGTACTCTCTCCCCCTTTCAGAAATTGGACAAAATTTGAAAACATGCAACTGTTGCTTAAGTCAGAAAATTAACTTCTACTTATCTTTCATTTCCGAAAGAAATTTCTTCCATGCTTCCATTGCAATCCCAATGATTATGATCAAGTTGTTGTTTTCATATTTCAAATTGATAATTTGGATGAGAGATTCCAGAATTGTGATTGCCTCTTCTAATTTCTCTCCTTTTCTCAGAACTTCAATTAACTGCTCCAGCCTACATTTAGTCAAATCCTTCACTTTCCAGAAAATGTCCACAAGGTTATTTCTAATGAGAGAACTTTTGTGTGCTCAGACTGCAACTCCTGAATCCTCTTCTTGACTGCACCATCCTAATCCTAAACATGTTGTAATCTTGACCAATTATGTTCAGCTCAATTTCAAATTGCTCCAACTTATCTTTGTACTTTCCAACTGCATGAGGCCAACAAAGACATCAGTTTTAGATATTATTTGTTGTATTTATGCATTGTCTCAACACATTCATTTTCCTTTTTAGCTTGATAAGAGATAGCTTGATCTGCTCCTTCAAATGTAAAATTATCTCTTCCTCTTTCCTGTCTTGAGACTCAGAGACCATGGCATCCTTAATGCATTCAATCATCTCTTCAAGAAACACATTCTACAAACTCTCCAAATCAATCTTATTGTGCACAAAATAAGTGCTCAATATACTCTTGATTAGGTCCTGCTCATAAGAGGGTCTCTTAGACCATATGATAGCAATTTTCTACATCCCTTCTTTTTCCTGAATAAGCTGCAATACCTTTGCTTTAGATAGAACACCTTCTTATTCACTTCCTTCTACCATTACTACATCTAGTTCAACTAATTCTGACTCTTCCCTTGGAGTGTACTCATCAAATTCCTCATCTGGTATATTCGCAATCTCTTTTTCTTTAAATTTTCCTTCAATTCTAGGGGTCTTGTGTGTTGGAGGAGTGTACTCAAAAATCTCTTGAGCTCTTCTCGTCTTCCTTCCCATCTCACTAGAATAAGTTCCAACTTTAAGTGCTTTTACTGGGATGGAAATGCTAAATGCACCAAACTTCCCTAGAAATTCCTTAAAGAAATTTGCATATTCTTGCTTACAATTTCCCAAAGCATTAAAATGTTCAAAAATTTGTTTGCAAACTGGTACATCCTCTTCCCATACGACATTACTAATCTAAAGCAAGCAATTTAGAAAATACATCACAAGACATATGACGAGTGCACCAAACCTGAAAGGGTAATTTGCCTCCTTTGTTAATTGCACATTTTCCATCAATTGATCCTTTAGTAAACCATACAGATCAAAATCTTCATCCCCAATTATCATTTTGTGAGAGATGTAAACTATGCTTGCCGAGGTTGCACCTTCCCTATTTCTGAAAAATATTTTGTACGAGATTCCATGCGCAATGTACCTTTTTATCGAATCTTTGATTGTCGCAATTATCAAAGCCCTCTGATCTCCAGTTACTCTAGTTAGGGTTTCGACTTCTCTTTTCTGAATCAACTTCTTTTTCAAAATATCCCCAACATTGCACAAACTAGTTAGATTCTTGATCACCTCTTTCAAAATGGGATAGGGTTTATCCAAAGTTAGAATGTCATTATCTAATTTGTTCAAGATAAACCTAATGACTTCCACATTATCAAAATATGGAAATGCACTCCAAATGTCTAAAATTTTGTGTTTTACACCTTCAAGCCATTTCAATTCATGGGTTGGCAACAAATTTTTCACATCTCTAATCTTCTCGTTGCTATATTCATCCAAATTTACCATTTGTTTGATTTGCATCATTTTTCTTTTTGTGCCGAACAAGTTTCTACTGAGCACCAAATTGAGTGAGATTTCAACAAGCAATTGAAATACTTGATGAATTCACTGCCAAACTAACTTGACTCCTTCGAAATTCTACTCCAAAGGTTCTCCTTTTCTCCTTTAATGTATAGTGACAAATGAGGGTTCCAAATACCCTTTTATAACTCACGCACCTAACCCTTTTTACCATATTAAATGTTTTTCCCCAGGTATTCTGGATACTGTACTTTCTCAAACAATAAAAGAAGAATTCATCTATGGACCTTTCACTTCATAAATTTCTACACAAGTGACTACCGATACACTTGTAAACCACTGGTACAACTATTGACAATTTCCTGCATACTTGTGCCAACTTCTAACAAGGGGTTAGAGGATTTTCTTGAAAAAATCCCCCTAGGCCAAACACCTATGATCAATTTTTGAAGGAATTACCAGAAGTAGATTTGGGTGCAAGCTTATCTCCTTCTTCAGATTCACTCTTCCTTATCCATGTTTTCTTCATCTAATCTCTTATCTCTTCCACAGTTACTTTCTCTTTTCCTTTATCATTTTTCTGTGAAATTCTTCCTTTGTAAACCAGACCTCTTCTGTCCCTGTTTCTATTCCTGCAGAATCTTACAATGTGACCAAATCTGTTGCAATTGTAACACATAGGATTTCTCTATCTAGACCATTCATTCCATTGATTTCCTTTTGGTCTGCATTGATTAGCAATATGCCCAAATCTATTGCATGTATAACATCTGACATCTCTATGAAATTTGTGATGAACAACTTTTCTGCATTCATTTGACTTGTGACCAAACTCATCACAATTAAAGCACTTACCTGAGAATGATGGTTCACTTGATTTAATTTTACCTCTACACTGAGAAGCCATATGACCAAATTTATTAGAAGAAAAGTAGTGGCCATTAAATTTTTGAGCATTAAGTTGTCTTATTGGATACCTTCTACCTTTGTTTATCTCATTTCTTTGTCTGGAATCTTTATGTTCAGATCCAAAGCTTTTTCCCTTCTCATATCCAAGACCTCTCTTGTCATTTGCATCCTTTTGTCCTTTAGTCAGCTCATCAAGCTTAGTAGAATTGATCCTAAACTTCTCCTTGTATTCATTTACAGTAGCGAGTTCATCTCTGAGGATAACTATCTATCTTTGAAGTTCTTGTTCATTACTTCTGGATTGTTGCAATTTAATCTCTAACTGAATGAATCCACTATTAACTATGTTGCACTCTTCAAATTTTTCTTTTAAGGACTGAGCCAAATTCTCCTCATTCTATTTTCTTTCTTCACTCTCCTTAGTTAGCTTCATCACCGCATATTCCATCTCAAGCTTTAGAGCAACACCATCTCTAGAAAGCTTTTCACATTCTATAGTTATTTCTTTTAGGTTCTGATTCAGGTGAACATCTTCCAAGAATTTACTTTCTTTTTGCTTCAACTGATCACATAGTTCCTTCATCTTTTCTCTTGACTCATTGATTTTATCCTTCAATGATTGAATGAATTTTTTAGCATCTCCAAGATTTGCTTTCAATTCCATGACTTATGCTTTAGACTGGTCAAGATCATCAAGTGCTGCCAAAAGATGTTGTTGAAGACCACCAGAGTCCAATGCATTCCAAGATCCACCTCAAGTTGTTAAACTTATTTAGAGGAACCAATGCTCTGATACCAATTGTTGGACTCAAGGAACACTGAGAGGGGGGGTGAATCAGTGTTCAACAATATTTAAATTTTATTCGAGTTCTTAAATCATTTACAACATTCCATCAAAAGAAAATATGTTAAAACATGAAGGAAACATTCACAACACCATAACACCAACATTTTTACGTGGAAACCCTATTAGGGGAAAAACCACGTTGGAGGTTAATCCATAATTTATACTCTATTAAAAGTATGGAGAAAAAGAATGCACATGCATTCAGGCACACTGCCTAGAGCTCACTACTCAAAAGAAAGGAGGCTCATTTCCTTATAAAAATGTTTGGATTACAACAAAAAGTTGAACTGAGAAGATTGCATCTGCAAATGCCAAATTACAGTTCCAATTAAGCACATTGATTAAATTTTGCACCTTCTACTTTGCTTTGCCTTAATTCGCTTCACAAAAACCTCTTCTACACAAGCAAAGTTTGCTTAACTGATCTTCTGATATTCATACACACATCTGCTCTGCTCTTCGCTCACACTTACATACTTCCACACATTCTTACGTACATACAAAATGAATTACTCGAACTCATATATATATCCGCTACAAAGATTTAGATACTTTAAGTCGACTTACAGCAAGACAAAAAGAAGAGTTTTCAACTGTCAGCTCAATCCACATTTGATAAATGATGCACACCCACCAAAGTCAGCTAAAGCAAGGACCCAAAACAAAGTGTTGGAGCATAGAAACATTTAAACAATTACTCCTTATACATCCGTGACACACCACATACACTGAGTCGGCCAACATGAACAAATAAACAAAAAAACCATTTTACCGGATCTCATAACTCATACACCGATTAATGTGGCACCACAAAACTTGACAACAAGATAATATATATGCTTAACAAACTTCCCCGAGATCCACAACACAAAATGATAATCTAGTGAAGCATACAGATCAACATACTAACCAGATACCTTGTTCTTCACTCTTACTTCCAGTGATGCACTGTCCTTCACTCTACCTGCCGGTATGAACAAATTATGATCTACAGACCGAGATAATGACTTAAGTTGCCATCAATGACAACACTAGAAGCCATATGCCAACAAGGACAACAATAAAGAGTAAATGAAAAATTAATGAAAATAATATATTATTATATATTAAAATTGAATCATAAACCAAACCTAACATAAAAATACATCACTTATTAATATATTATTATATTAAAATTTTCACATCAAAATTGAATCAAAATAAAAAAATCTAATATAAATATCTTCATATTATTAAGAATAATATATAAGTCTATTTTATTTATTTTTTAATATTGAAAAAAATGCAAATTACAAAGAATAACATATAGTTATATTTTAAAAAGTGAATATTCGTTTTAAATCAAAACTTAATGATTGTTCCAATTATTTGGATTCTACAACTTCACGTGACTTAGTATTATAGACAATAAGAGCCCCTAAACCGTACAGATATTTCCCACCCTTTGTTGGACTTGGACGGAAATACTTCGAAAACACCAATACGGAGGGACCCACCACGTTTATAAACTTTATATCCGACTCAAAACTCAAATCATTGCAACTGCATGGGACCGTGGAGGTACACTCCAAGCTCTTTGGAATGAATCTACACCTTAAATGGTCCGTAATTTTGAGCTCTTCCAGCGTACACACAGTGGAGGAAACAAATACATAAAAGCCTGATGCTTCAAGAGAAAGAAACAAAAGGTACGTTTTGATGCCCGTTTAGTAAAAGGGTTTGATTTTTTGTTTTTGATGCGCAATTATTTAGACAGACTTTATTTTAAGAAAATTCGAGGTTACGAAATTTTTTTATCTCTACATATTCATTCGCAACCACGTTTTTCGGACACTCATATTCTCTTATTGTTGTCTAGTTTTGATAGTTCACCAATTTTTTTTCCTTTCTCTGTGCTCACTGCTTAGCATAGAGTTGTTTGTCATATGGCTACCTCTAACTTTATCCAATTAATTGTTGTGTTTTGTATTCTCTGTGCAATGAATACTCCGTCTATCTTCATTTTGATGGTCCAGTCGGCAGCCATGAACTTCGGCTTTACTCAATTCAGTAGATGCAACATGAGCGACATTCTTTGTGTAAATGACGCCACAATATCTGGGCGTGAAATCCATCTTACTAATAGTACAGATGTTCGCTATAAATTAACCAACACAACAGCAGGCAGAGTTGTTTACAATCAGACGATAAGGCTGTCTTCTCTTGAAAGCTTCACTACGGACATCAACTTTGTTATGAAATATTATAACGCCAGCCCTGATGACTATGGAGGAGATGGAATCGCTTTCTTCATGACATCCAAACAAATCGCGACTCAGCCGACATCGTCCGCTTACGCTGGTCTTCCCGGTAATGGATCTGACCTGTCGGCCAACATATTTGCTGTTGAATTTTATACTTCTGATTTTGAGCAATTTGTCACCACCACTGTTGGTGGCTATCGTCCTTCTCTGTATTACAATTATACACGATTGAATAAAAGCTTAAATGATGGTACATTGTGGAATTCACGTATAGATTACAATGGTATAAAAAAATACCTGCAAATATTCCTCTCCAATTCTTCCAATAGCTCTTTGTCCCAAACAGATCCCGTCCTTGCGCATTCTTTTGATTGTTCAAAATATCTTTCTGATAACGTTGTAGTAGGGATTTCTGCATCTGCTGAAAATTCGAGTGAAACCCACACAATCCTTTCATGGAGCTTCACAACCAAGACCAAAACCACGAAGTCTTCCAAGAAAATAACAATTGTGACCATTGTAGGGGTGTTCTTTTGTCTAGCAGGCACAGTTGTAATATGGGGTTTGTTTTCCAAAGCAAAGAAGAGGAGTTTGGGAAGCAGCAGTGGACAAAAATGTGAAGACAATGAGATAGACAATGAAATTGATACACTTGTAGACCAGGGTCCATGCAGATATAAGTTAGAGGATCTCAAGGCCTGCACCAACAATTTCAGCGAAACTCTAAAATTGGGGCAGGGAGGATTTGGAGGCGTGTATAAAGGCATTGTAAAAGAAACAAATGAAGTGGTAGCTATCAAGCGCATTTCACAAGGATCGGGACAAGGGATGAAAGAGTTCATATCTGAAATAAGGATTGTTAGTCGAGTAAGACATCGAAATCTCGTTCAACTTCTGGGATGGTGTCATGAGAAAGGCGAATTGCTTTTGGTGTACGAGTACATGTCCAATGGAAGCCTCGACAAACACCTTTTCAGCAAAGGAGATTCTCCCACATTGCAGTGGAGTAGTAGATACCGAATAGCTTTGGAAATAGCTCGTGGATTGTTGTATCTACATGAAGAATGGGATCAATGTATTGTACACAGGGATGTAAAATCCAGCAATGTTATGCTTGACATCAATTTCAATGCAAAGCTTGGGGATTTTGGTTTGGCGCGCATGTTGGAGCACAATCGTCTATCTCAAACCACAATAGCAGCTGGAACCTTGGGTTACCTAGCTCCGGAGTGTGTATTCACAGGAAGAACAAGCCCTGAATCAGATGTTTACAGTTTTGGAGCCATGGCTTTGGAAATTGCTACAGGAAGGAGAGCTGTAGATCTGAGCTTGCAAGAACACAATATGAGGCTTGTGGAATGGGTATGGGATCTTTATGGTCAAGGTAAAGTTTTGGAAGCTGCAGATGAGAAGTTAAATGGGGAGTTTGAGAAGGCAGAAATAGAACAATTGACAGGCATAGGGTTATGGTGCTCTCATCCAGATCCAGCTGCAAGACCCAAAATGACCCAAGTGGTAAGGTTGCTGAAGCTAGAAGATCAAGTGCCTAATCTTCCTCCAGAAATACCTGTACCCACATATGTTCCATTTCATGGAGCGAAGCTTTCAGTGCCTTCTTCATTTACAACTGACCCTTCCGATGCATTCTCTTCTTTTGCTTCCATCTCTCAATCAGCGGGTGCTCACGGTAATTCTTCTCAAGTCTCCTCTTGATCATATTCAAGCACAGCTCCCATCGCTGTGCAGTTTCAAAAAGGAAGCATAGGATATCTCTATTTCTACCGAACTTTTTAATCTTTTACTTTGGATTTGAAGAATGTGTTGATAATATGATGTTTCCATTTAACTATAAGATCAGACCAAGCGTATAGAAAAGTAAGAAATCTCGAGCAGTGATTGCTCAACTGCTATTTTAGTTTCTCCTTTATTATTTGCTTTCCAAGCTATATATTTGAATTGAAGAAAATACGGTTCAGAAAATTTATATGGAATATGCTCTAATCTATTTGTTCTTGACACTCTTTGTCGTTGGCTTTTGACCGATTTTAAAAATACACATTTGATGGCTCTTTTTGTAAGATTTATTTATTTACTTTAATGACTTAAGGACTTCTACCGCCATAGCTACAGCTTTTGAGATTTATGAACTAGTTCTGGACATTCACATCTTTTATTTGTATTCTGCATTATTTCAATAAAATAAAATAAAATTACATTCACATCTTTTAGTTTATTAATATTGGGAGTTCGGTTCATTAGTTGTATGTACGTCCCCATGATTTCCTCCTCACATTTGGTAAGATTCTACAACTTTTTTTTTATTAAATCAAGCAAGAAAAAGATTTTTTTAAAAAAAGCAACAAAATACACAGCCATAATGATTCAGCAGTACAAAAAGGTCCATTTGTTGTATGTACATCCCCATGATTTCCTCCTCACATTTGGTAAGATTCTACACCTTATCTTTTGTGGAGTTTATGAAAAAATACGAAATAAGAGCTCCATTCCTTCAAGCTATTTGGATGGGCCCTCTTAAAATTACCCCTTATAATTTTTTCTATGTTTCACTGAATTTAGGTACCCATTTTTAGAACCGTCAGGAACTATAGCAATGCAAATAACAACTGTATCTGTTCACAAATGAAAAGTTTAGAATTTTATTTTTTAAAGTTAAGTTGTAAATTTTTTAACAAAAAATATTTTAAAAATGATTTATTGTTTGATTGCTGAAGAAAGTTTCACTCATTTTTGGGATCTTCACATTGTTGGGGAAAAATAAGTACTTTTAAATTTAATAAAATATTGAAAAATTAAATGTATCATATAAAAATATTTGATAAAATGTTTATTGTAAAATGATTCAAAAAATATAATATTTTTAATACGATTTTAATGTAAACCAGCCATTACAAAATCTTGAAACCATTATAAAAAATTTACAAACATATTCATGTTGATTTAATTATGACAAATTGCTTTTAATTTTTTAAAACATTTGACAAATGATTAGAACCAATATTAATACTACCAATCTTTCAAAGGTGTCACAACAGTTTAAAAAAAACTTAAATTTTTTATACCTAGAAATATTTTTTAAATTTTGGAGATGCGCAGCAATAGAAGCTCATGACAGCTTACTAGCAATACGAGGCTTAATTTTGTCCATGGAAGGAACTTGCCAATTGTAGAGGCTGAAGCTAGGAGCAATTTTAAGGATGATGAAAGGGAGTATCCTGCAGAACAATTTTTCTATGGTTACTTTGATAATATGTAGGGGCAGTCAGGTTCAAAGGTACTTTGATAACATGTATGGGCGGTCATATTCGAGGGTAGACTAGCTAATAGACCAGTTAGCTGCTTATGTTGATAAGCTAACAATTTTGGGTAATTATTGGTCTTAGGAAAAGTATAGTGTGGCATCTTTAATAGGATTCAACATGTGTATAATAGTTCCACAAAATCTAAAAATGTCATGGTGAGTATTCAAGTCTAATCTTCTCTCAAATTTTCGATGACATTCCTCTCAAATATAGTGGTCATTATTCAAAGAGATGCATGAGGAGTGCTACAATCACAATTTGTGAGCTGCTTCAGTGAGACACACACAAATAGAGGATTATGATTGTAGCTCTAGTTCATTTCACTTTGAGTGGCCTTCCTCGAGATATATTTGGTAGATGGAAAGTAAAGTTGAAATAGCTTTGGCCACTTCGTGGGTTACATATGACTTTAGAAGTTCATATGCAAATATGGAGGCTTATGGAATGCCTCACCCATTGGACCTGGCGGCAAATTATGACATAATTGATATTTCAGTTGTTGGCCTAAACGATAAACTCGTTCAATTGTTTCCTTTCCGGTTTTAGAGGAGTTGTTTGAAGATACTTCATCTTGTTTCCATGTCTGTGAAGGCTTCCCCAAATTGTATGAGAGAGAAAAAGCAAAGTTTGCCAGGGCTGAAAAGTGGTGAACCAAAACCACTTTTTATTTGTCCTTCTACACAGAGGTATACATGTGAAGAGAAGCAAAGGCATAGGATCTGATTTGACTCCTCAGATAGTTATTTGCAGAAGGAAAACACAATCAGTCCCAAAAAAGAAGAGAAAGAGATCAGTTTGGTCTTTGGAATGTTTGCTTTTCTATGCACTCATCTAAGAGGAACTTGAGGATGCATTAACGTCTTTGAACCCCAAAGAAGTCATTTCAACTACTCCCAACTGCAAAATGACTGAACTATAACATGTTCGAAAGAAAATTGGCAATACTCGAATATGGTTTCAAAATGATTCAAGTTTGAAATCTGCGGCTACAAATATACTCTATCAAGTTGGTTCGATATCAGAAATCAAACAAGATATGGTTAGTGATGCGACTTTGTTTCATGTTGCAAGCCAAGTGAGCTTTAAGTTTGAATGACAGATAAACTCAGATTTAAATGTAGATTTGGAAGAGAGGCATTCTCACACACGTGCAGTTTTCTTCATTAGTTAAACCTTTCAATCTTTTTGGGGGCATACGGCAAATTCACAAAATTCACAGTGGAAAAATTCACTGTCATGACAAATTTATCGTAAATAAAATTCACCGTCATAATTCACTGCAGAGAAAATTAACTGCATTAATATTTTTTAATATATATTCTTAAAAAAAAAATTCAAAATTTTCTAAATATATATTAAAAAATATCAATGCAGTTAATTTTTTGCCATGGTGAATTGGCGATGAATTTTACTTGATGGTGAATTTGTCATGACGGTGAATTTTCTCACATTGAATTGCTGGCCATGAATTTTCCACTGATGAATTGCTGGTTGTGAATTTTCCTAAAACCCTTTTTGAGATAACAAAATGTAGTATTCCACCATCTCAACCTATGTCATTTACTGATGGGAAGGATGCTTTTGGTTCTTCAGAATGTAAGATTTCATTAAATGATGCAGGACCACTCTCACCTTCTCATTTGCATAGATCATGTAGAGTGCACATAATCATTAGGTGAGGAGGTAGAATTGAAAGAAAATGACAATATCAAACCTACATTACATTGAAAATGGATTGCAGCTAATACAATCTGGAAAAAGACATGACTGGAAACTCTGAACAAACAACGTAACAGAGGAGAGAAAAAATGTTTGCAGCCTACTCAGTGATAGCAGCAGTGTGCAGAGTCTTTCCCACAATAAATCTGGCATAAACATAACAGCGTATAGCCAAAACAGGGGAATGTTTTATTTGCAATGCATAAAAATCTTATTTACAATGCATAAAAATCCATATACAACTGCATAGAATTAAGAGGAATGTGCTTCCAACAGATGTTACTATTGGCAGAGAAAAATCAGTACTATTTTACAAAGGAAAACACATGTAAGAGGTGGCTAAAGATGGCAATGATAAACAATTAAGAAAACAAAAATATAAAAAGTGTCGACCAATAATATATTTAAAATATAATATATATAATAAATAATATATCATATTATATATAATAAATAAAATAATATATTTAGATATAGTATAATATATATTATAAGATATATATTTTTTATATGTTATATTTTAAATATTTTTTATATATTATATTATATTTTATATATGTATATTATATCTCAATAAATTAAAATAAAATAAATATAATATTATATTGCACAATACTAAATTTTTATATATTATATTTTAGTATATTTTTATACATTATATTATATTATATTTTAAATAGATATTATATCGTATAGTATATTATAATACTTTTCAAGTCTTTTGAGACCATTATGAATCTTCAAAGGGATAAGAACATTGTGGGAATTCAATTTAATCATGGATATGCTTATTGATATAGAAGCATCTGGGGAGTCCATAATTCTACATCAACAATTTTTTTGCAATATGGTTCTTAATTTTTGGTTTTGGGTTACATTTTTGTTTAAATTTTGTGTTGAGGAACGAGACAGTTGGAATATTTAAAATATGTCATTTATTACCAGGCATGATAAAATGGAGGTATTTTATTTACAATGCTAGGCATGATAAAACAAAGGTATTTTATTTATATTCCCAAACATGATAAAATATTAATTTTGATAGGCATGATAAAATATATAATTCACATTGCTAAGCATGAAAAAAAAAAAAAAATTGACTTAAGCAATGAGCCACTCTCCTCTTCAATGTATAAGCTCTTTTTCTTCTTTCCAAAGTTCCTTTTAGGATAATAGGGTTTCTTCATTTTACTGTCTCCTCCTTGTTCAAAGTTATTCTTCTTACTGTAGGGACATCTAGAAGCAAAGTGTCCTACTTTACCGCAGTCAAGGAACTTGAAGGGTAACTTACCTTTATGTTTTCTAGATCCTCTCCTTAGTCTTCTGATAAAGTTTGCTTCTTCCTCACCAATCTCTTCATGATCTGATGTAGAGACAACTTCCTTTTCTTTCTTGATTTCTTTATCCTTATCTTTATTTGCAGCCTTGAATACAGCTTCTCTTTTAGATGGCTCTCCATTTTCCATTCTCATTTCATATGTAGTGAATATGCCATGTAGTTCATCAATAATGATTTTATTTAATTCTCTTGCTTCTTCTATTGTTGATATCTTGGAGTCATATTTGGATGGCATAGACCATAAGACTTTTTGCACAATGACGGATTCCTTAACTTCTTCTCCAAATCCTTTGATAGAGTTCACCGTTTCATCAACCCTAAGAAGATATTCTACAATCTTTTCTTCTTCACTCATCTTCAAACCTTCAAACTTGGCATTGATAATTTGTAACTTTGCTAATTTTACCTTATCATCTCCTGCATAGATTCTTTTCAAATTCTCCCAGACATCATGTGTAGTTTGACAATGCTTAACCTTGAAAAACACTGATCGAGACAAACCATAGAGAATGGCATGCTTTGCTCTTTCATTTTTCTCATAATCCTTCTTTCCTACAACATCAGTGGGAGGTGTAGCTAGAATAGTGTATCCATTCTTGAAAAAATTCCAAACATCAAATCTTAGGGATCCCAAATATTTTTGCATCATAACACTCTAGAAAGCATAATCTGATCCATCAAATTGAGGTGCCTTGTCTGTAGAAGAACCCTCTTGATTGGTCATTGTGTTCACTAGTCCAAGATCTACTTGAGTTGATTAAGATTCTCCAATGGAACCTATGGCTCTAATACCAATTGTTGGAACACAACAATCTACTGAGAGGGGGGTGAATAAGTAGATCAATTAAAAAATAGCCCTAAATACTTTTAGTAGATTAATTCCTTTTCAATATTTTCAATGTTGATTAACATATTACAAGAAAAGACATAATCATTCACACACAAAAAAACCATAACATATGATACATATGGAAAACCTAAGATGGGAAAAACCACGATGATAAAAGATGCTTGAGACTACTACTCAAATCCAACGTTACAATGAAATCTTCTATTTACAATGTTTAAGGGAACCAACCCTAGAAGGAGACACCAGTCCCCTAGCTTAGGAGCACCCAATCCAAGGAAGCACCCACTCACTAGTGTGAGCACTTACCCAGATATTTGATGGCACCCACCAATTAGATTCACAATTCAAGATATATTTGTTCTATTGAACACAATTTAGTGTTGCAACATAATTTGCAACTGTACACAGATATTTGTTGCAATCATCTACAACCGACTCTTTGCTCTTCCCCTTACTCTCTCTCTCCTCTGATATTTGCACATGAATGTTAACCCTTGTAATGATCTTTCTTTTTTGGGTTTCATTCAATCTTTAGAAGTGCATTATGCACACCCTCTCTCTCTCTGTTGCATTCATAACACCCCACACTGAGACAATTCTAATTGTCTTATATTACATACCTCAACCAACCTATAATTAATTACCTCAAGCCATATACCTTCAATATTAAATTTTATTTATTGAGTATGGTGGTCTGTAAAACCCTAAACCTAGAATACATCAAATGTATTCCTCTGATTATATGATCTAATTCTAATCTCAATCACCTTTGCAAGCTATGTCGCCACTCTGTAAATCATGTGATCAAATATAGGGTTTTAGTTTTATTTAATTCATATCCCATGTATTTGAATATGATTTTTCATCGCCTACATATCCAAGTCACCAAATTTTTATCTCATCGCCAATAAAAAGTAGTAGCTAGGGTGGTTCAACTAATTGAATTCATTCATAGAGTTAGTTTCTATTGAAACTCTAGTTCACATTGTCATACCCATTGTAGAATCAAATCTTTGAATACTGGTCATCGATCTCAAACCTTCATGCCATGATCCAATGATCCTCCTTTAATCTTGACATATTTAAAATATGATCATTAGATTAATCTTCTTTAAATGACCACCGTTGATCTCATTCACTTTTTATCCATAGCCATTGCGATCTCATAACATATCACTACTTTGATAAGGGTATGAACATCTATTTCCAAGATATAAAGAAGTGAAACAAAATTCGTTTGATCATCTTCACTCAATCTCTGTCATCCATCTTATCTCATCACATATCACTACTTCCCTTGGTGTTATTTATTCACAATAGCGATGTGAGTGGATATATCTATCACCATTTGATCACCCTCCTTTAATTTTGAGTCATTGGTCTCTATCATATGTAGTCACTTATTGTTGGGTCCCATTGGACACATGTCCTTAGGCCACTATCCCACTGAGCTAAAATTGGACCCAAAAAACATGCCATGAGCTAGCGAGCACCATTTGATCAACCAAATTTTACCATTCCTGTTGATCACACATCACCCAAATGCCTTATCCAATGAACATATCAATCATGACATGAAGAACACTTGTGATCCAATCATACTCTACCATATGTTCGTACTGATTTCATTTTCCACTAATCATCCATTCATCACCCATCATTTATTGCGCAAAGCATAACTCCTCTTGGCTTCACAACAATAATGTGAAGCAAAGGCGCAATAGCCATCAATCCTCTATGCATTGATCTCCATGATTCATCGCATATCACAAATATACACTTGTTAGTGACCAAACAAATTGTGATGTGAAGGAATAAGGCGATAATTGTTGGATCTTCAACCAAGAATGCACACCGTTGGATCTTTCATATGAACTTGTCACTCATCACAGTTAAGACTTGGTCATTAAGAGTGTAAACAATGATACGAAGAGTGGATACATTTCACACAAACACCATCAACCAGAAGTGCTAGGTAAGGGTTCCAATCACACCAATGATTTTAAATACATAAGTCATAACTTAAACAACTTGCAATCACCAACACCTAGTCAACTTCAAGACAAACTCTATTTATCCACCATGATTGCAAGTTTTAGGGTTTAACTATTAAACCATAGTTTAGGTTGAGATAATAAATAATCCATTCCTGAGAAGAGTATATATCTTCAGATTATGTAGACCATACCAATTGACTCCTCTCAAAAGACCCAGTTTGAATATGTAGTTAGATTCCTCTTCACATCCCTAGAAGTGACTTCTACAACATCGAGGAAATATTTCATGACAACATTGCAATATTTTGCAACATTTTGAGCAACTTTAAAGCAATTGCAAACATGCTTTTGTCTTCATCAACCTTTACCAATTCTACTAGAATCAGATCCATTTCACCTCTGATCTCTCCTTTGACATCAATGACAACCAAATTGCCAACACTAGACACTTATTCATTAAATAAAATGTTGAACACCTAACTAATTTTTGTTTGAAGAAATGTTTTGTAGAATACTAAATTGATTGGGCACATTCTATGAATTAAATTTTAGCTTTATTGCATCACTTAGCCAAATTGAGATCCCACTTAAACAAATTCCATCACAAATCTTGTTGGTTTCCATGTCATGAATCTAACAAAATATTTATTTCAAATGTGTTGTAGAATAATCGACAACAAGAATAGTCATTTAAACCTCAGTTTCATCCTTTACAATGAGTTCTTGATGGTGGTGAGGGCTATGTTGTACGAGGGGTGCATGTTAGTAGGCTCCACATTAGCCAAAAAAAATTCACACTTGAGAGAGTCCACCTGGAAACTTGAAAAAATCCAACAAGGTAAAAAAATTGCACATTTTTCAATTTTTTTGGTTCACTTTCCAAAATTCACATTTTACAAGTTCAAAAGTGGCATGGGCCAATGGTGGATGTGTGGTACATGTTTTCCCATTTCTCACTATGCCAATCCTCGAAAACTTAACTCACATTAACCACACATTTACTACCCCACTCGCCTTTTTCGTCAACCTTTTCCAATTCACTTTGGTATGTGTTTCATTTTCTAGGGTTTTGTTTGGCTTCTCTGCTACACCATTCATGCTTGGCATCTGGACATTAAGTCATTCATTGAAGGACCAATGGTGGTGCACTTCATGACTGATAGTGGTGAGGCTAGGGGTGACTCATGGCAATGAATTTTTTGAAGTTATTGTGTTTATCAACACTTCCATTGGAAAAATGAAACATAACTAACTTCTACCATTATAGGTGAGGTTGTTTTACAATCTCACAAGGGCGATATCTATCCATGGATTGCATGATTTTTTTTTCAAATTTTGTTGCATTTTTTTTCTATAACTATCTTGTGACTGATTGTGTGTATATATATATATATACACACACAAACAACCAAAAGCAATTTTTAATATAACTACCATATCACTTTAAACATATGAAGGGTGTGAAATTTGGTTTGTTTATCTCTATAATTTCAATAAATATATTGAGAGTATTTAAGGTTATGATATGCTCGAATCTTAAGGGTTTCTTGCAGCTATATTATGGCTAACTTTGTATATATATATACACACATATATATACTATAGACACATAAAATGTACTAAATGATCTTATACACCTAATCTTGACTTTACTAACACCACTTCGTCCTGAATCACCTCCTTTCCTAGTCATTTAATTAAATAATTTGTATTTGATTAAATTCATCACACTTCATCTCTTAATTAAATAAATCATTTTGTTTAATTAATCCTAACATCTTCTTTTAATTGAATAATTAACCTTATTTGATTAAATCATCATATTCTTCTCTATAATTAAATAATTCATTTTATTTAATTAATCTCTAAAGTCATTCTATTAAATTAAATAAATTAAACCTTTATTTAATTTAATCTAACATCATCCCCCTTTAGTTAAATAAATCAAAATCTTTATTTAATTAAGTCTAAATCATATTCCTCTCATTTTGATTTAAATTAATCCAAAGGTCTAAGTCAAAATGGTCAAATCAACTAATCTCCCTCTTAAAATAATCAAATAATAATTAATCTTAATCTCAACCCATCACATCCTCTAGCTTTTGCAACTTGCACAAGAAAATCATTTAATTGATTTATTAAATCTTCTATTTCTCTCAACATGACATCAAAAGGGAACATTCTTCCAAATTTGAAAATCCCTCCAAAGGGATTTGTCCTTCCAACAATGCATTCAATACCTCTTACATGTCCTTGTGCATTGATCCAAGTGGCATTTATTTCATTTCTTTCTCCCTCCAACATGTCATTTCATAAATTTCAAAAATCCACCTAATATCATTTATTGGCACATTCATCAAAATGTTCTTAACCTTCATCCTCTCACATCTTGACAAGTGGCATTTGGCCATTGGTTGATGATTGATCCCACATTCATCCATTTTTCCTCATTCTCCATCATTATCATCTATAAATAAGAGGCTCTCATTTGTATTTTGGATCCACAATTTTATGCAAAGACATTAATTTCAGATTTTAAATTTTCTTATCTATTTTCTCATCCATTTTCATCAATCTTTAGAGTTTTATAGCTAGTTTATGCTAGAATTTCTCCAAGGAAGCATTCAATATTCATCAAGTCATCACCAAGCTTACAAGGGATTGGGAAAGGGCCATTTTCCACATCAAAATGACACCAATTCCCCCATAGGATTAAGATTTTGCTTGCATTAGATAGGATTTGAAAGCTTTTTATTGTGTTTTTCATTTCCATTTCCTATTTTGTGTATTTCAAATGAATTATATGGGGAATTTTGATTTAACTTGCATAATGATCTAATTGTGTGATTTTTTTTTGTGTTTGTGTAGGTAGAAGATCACCATTCACATTTTGGTTCTAGAAAGAGGGAAAATCTGAAGATTTTAACACATTTTTTTCAAAAATTTGGTGGTTTTTGAACTTTTTTGTGCCTACAAGAAACTATGTTGTTATTAGTCTAGTGATGCTACCAGTCCAACGGTACCATACAATGTTGCTACAAAATCCAAAATTCATCATTGAAGTCTTCTCACCCATAAATTTGAATCTCTAACTACGATGCTGGAATCATTTCCCAAATGACCAATTAGCTAAACTCCAAACTCTGATGCTTGCCAAAATAGTGCCACAATTGCACTCATTGGTTATGTTGCAGAGCATTGTTGTTAGTCCTAGCAGTGCCATATAGCACTGCTAACTTCTTCAAACTGTGACACATATGTTGTTTGCACCACTGGGGTGGGGTAAAAGATTAAATTTCAAGTTATTTTGACATGTGCCTTTTTTCCTTTGATCATTTTAAACTATTAACCTATTTTTTACCTCTGTGTTCTTTAGACTAATCATTTTTTGTAGGTGGAGTCAAGGAAGGAGCAAGGAGAAGTTTGAATTATGACATCATTTCTCTATTGTATCAAGTGTTTTTAAACACTTTTGAAAAAAATTATAATTCCAAGTCTAAGGATTTTGTTTCTTCAAGTTCTTTAGGACTCACCAAATTTCATTTAGGCTTTAAAAATAACAACACAAAGGGATTAAAAACAACCTTAGGCAATTTAGTAGATTTTGTTTAAGGTTTAACAATTGAACAAGCAATTTTCACATTTCCTTTTGGTGCTTAAAAAGAATCCAATTCTTTCTTTGAAGTATTAAAATGAACATGTGCTTTTATGTTTTGTAATCACTTACCCAAAGTAATATCATCTAAAAGATGTATCCACTTCTCTTGCACCTCATGATGATCTTGAGAATCAAAATTCTTTTTGTGATATTAAGTTGTGTAAGTGATTACCTCCACACTTCAATTTGGATACTTAAAATTAGACAAAATCTGCGAGCATGAGTGGAATATATCGCGCGTGTTCTCTCTTTGTTTCTCAACAAATATCGATCAAACTAAGGATGTGTTTGCTCACTTTTTTTCATCTTAGAGGACCTACCTTGTGGGAAAAAGTAATCATCCAAGGGAACAACCCAACTGGGAACACACGAAATCCAAGCAACTTCCAACTGGTATATAAGTGTGGGTACTTGAGGAAAGTTCAAGTATCACAAGGATTGTTTTGAAAAGAAGGGAAACAATAGTCTCTTTCCACATGGATGATCCCCCACAAATAGAATGCCTATATTAAAACCTTTTATTTATAGGGCTAAAATCTTTAATCTATTTGTTGGTGCAAGAACCATCATTTTGAAGTTGCCCCACATTTTTACGGCTCTTAGTAGAGATGAGAAGTATGTCGTGAGAGTTTTATGGGTATTGATGCTTGGATGACCTGAGAAGTGTGTATCGTGGAGGGGAGCCAGTGTGATCAAGCATATAATCATCCACTAAGAGTAGACGTAGCTAGATTTATCCAAGTGGGGATTCAACAAATATTGTCTTTTCATCCATAGGGATGTGCATGTTCTTGGAAACAAAACACTTTGTTTGGATCTTAAACATTGGAAAACAAACACTCAACATGGACATCAAAATTTCAAACCCTTTAGGAAGCAAATACCTTTGACAAAATTTAAGTGTTATTCCTTTCCCTAGGGATTCTATCCTTAGAGGTTTCTAATCATTTGGATTTACATGTCTATTTGCTCATTAAAGTCAACAATAGGGGGCTTTTTCCTCGGTTTCCTTGAATTCCACATAATAGACTTTGTGGGATCATAAGAAATTAGGACATTAAACATTTAGTTTGAAACCTAATCAAGAATAGTTTGTGTTAAAAGGAAGTCATTAAACAAAGCTAAGAAATAATTGGACCCCACACATGTGTTCTTCCAAATGATTTCCTGAAAGATCAAAGTTCGAAGACCAAAATCCAAAGGTCTTAGTCAAAAAGCTCACAAGAAATGTTTGTCTATGCTTTATGAATTCAGAGAAGGAATTACATACAAATTTTACAAATGTGCATCAAAGAACAATCCAAATTTGTATTCATTTTACTATTTTCAAAATCTAGGTCTCTTTCAAAGGTTTGAGTATCTCACATAGGAAGTAAATTGCATGTTCTTCAACACCAAGGTCTTGTAAACAAGAGTCCTTTTAGGTTCATCTTAGGATCAAATCAAAACTTTCATCCATCCCTCAAACATCAAAATAAAAAATCATCTCACCAACAACTCTTGGAAATCTTGAAAAAATAATTTGTGCTAAACTTTGGGAAAATATTCTTGAAATCAAAAATCAAAACAAATCTAAATCATCTTGTTTGATTAGATGTGTGTAGATGCATCCTTCTCCACATATTTAGTCAAATTTTCAAATCCTTGTGAACAAGTCTATCCCTTGATAAACATCCAACATCTTGGTGTTTATGAGTTCAAAATCCAAAATCAAATCAAAATAATCTTGTTTGGTTAAGGTATGTGCAAGATCATGATGGGCCAAAAAGTGGAAATATGATGGGTATGTGGTTGATAACTTATTGTTTACCCAAAATTGATTAAATGAAAAGGGTTTTTAAATTACATCTCAGCTTTACACCAATATAAATTATGCTTTACTTTGAATTTAATAAGTAATTATTATTCATTTTCTATTTGAATTATGAATAAAGTATTGATTGAAAGGCTGATTGAAAAACATCTATAGCTTTCAAATGGTAACACATTTTTTGAATCCAAAATTTGCATCACATTCTATGCTTCGCATATTGTAGGATTAAAAAATAAATAAAAAAAATTCATGAAGTTTTGACCAAGTTAAGGTGGTCAGACATACAAGTTTTTTATATTTTTAAAAGTTGTAATAAAAAATTCATAATTAATTATTTACTTGGAAAAAATTTAGAAAAAGATATGCATCACATCAGGACATGAGTCCTCTACTTATATCTAAAATCTTATAAAAAAATATCATCATTTTATTGTGGTTAGGGTGGTCAGACAAACACCTACTTATTTTTTCCCTGAAATTTAAGTACTACTGTATTGAAATTTCAAATTTTCACCAAATATATATATTTTTTTAAACAAACCTAGTAGTTTAGAAACTACATTCAATTTGCTACAGATTCTATTCTTACGTATTTTTTAAATAATATAGATAACTTATTGAAATGTTTACGTCAAGTTGCCTAACTCTATTTTTTCTAATTTTTTCGCCACTTAAGGGCCTATTTTTTCCATGATGATCCTGCACATACCCATTAGGTGTTTCTAGATGAATCCTTCTTTACACACTTAGTCAAATTATCATAGTGTGTAGAAGTTTATTCAAAGACAACATCTAACCTTTTAGAGTTTATAAGTGCACTATCCAAATCAAATCCAATCAAGCCAAAGTCAAGATCAAAATCAAACCAAATAAAAAATCCAAAGTCCCAAAGTCTAGTATCTCCTTCAAGATTTCTCAAGAGTTCAATCACCTACACCATCCATCCTTCAGTTGTTTCATCATCACACTTTGATCCTTAATCATCCTATAATTTCTATTTTTTACCTAAATTTAGATCAATCTAAAGAATTAGAGGTTCATCTCGCACATTATTGAAAATTGATCCCTAGTTTATGGTGCAAACTAGATCACAACACAAGAAGAACATGGAGACCAACAAAGAAACATCAAATTCGAGTGACTTGAGCCAAACCGCTCCAAAAAAAAATCCTATTGGATCAAGCAATCCCCTAACTAATCTTCCTCTATCATCACAAAATCCTCAAGAGGAAGGTCAATTGGAAGATGTCACCAATAATGCCTTCAGGATGACATAAGATGGAATCATTGAAATGGTTCAAAATCCTGAAACTCACTGATTGTCAATACCATCATGAGGCTCACCCCCTCCCCATATATGCTTGAATTGGAAAAAGAAGGGGTTAAACTCCCTTTCGAATATGATTTGAACACACTTGTGGAGAAGCCTCTCAGGATCACGCCCCCAATCTCATCCACACCTCCATTTCAAATCATCACTCAATCCATCTTGCAAATCACATAATCTATTGCTCCAACTCAACCAATCATCAAAAAGGGGAGCTCATTATTACATGCTCTTCGAACACATCCTCTTGTTAGCAAACAAGACTTGGATGAAAATGCTATCTTGGGTCAATCCATCCCATTGAATCTGCAACACCCATAGGTTCTGCTCACCTTCCAAGATCCCTGCAATGACCCATCATCTTTTTGCTCAACATTGGCATATCCTCTCAACACACAAACCTCTCTCCCTATGACTTCGCAAGGAGAAAGTGGATTATTCAGACCAGGAGGGATCTTTGACCCTTCATCATCATCATTTCCTTAAGGGAATACATCACCCATTTTTCCACCACTTCCACCTTTAACCTCCACACCACCCCTTGGTTTATGCCTCCCCCCTTTACAAACCATCATCCAAAAAAAATTGAACAACCCACCAATCATGAATCAAAACATCATACCAAGTCCTCCAATCTTGTCATCAATATCACAACAATAGATGGCAATGATCCCAACTACACAGGAAATCATCACAACATCTCAAAGCATGGCCTCCCAAGAGCCTATCATATCAATCACACCATCTACTAGCTATAATGAGAAGCCTCGCACGTGGGTGAGAAACAAAAATTTCACTAATGATGGTGTGGTGGATGCCAAGGTCATAATCAATGCTTCGAATGAAAACACACAAACATACCAACAACCACAAAACAATAGTCAAAAAAATAATCAAAACAACACAAAATAATGTGGCATCACAACAACCACCAAACAATCAAATCAACAATTTGAATAATCAGGGGGGACCACCTCCACTAAACAAGTATCCCCCCAAGTGAAAGTATATAACCCTTGGGGAATCAATCAAATCCATCATGAAGAAGCTGGTAAATGAAAATATCATCAAAATCCCCATGTATGAGAATTACTGAGAGACCCAAGTAAAACCACCATGGTACAATGAGAATCACCTTTGCGATTTTCATAAGATCAAGGCGCACACAACCGCTAGTTGCATGTGGCTAAAAAATTTGATCCAAGAACTCATTGACGATAAGATCATAAATGTGGAACAACCAGTTGGAAACCAAGACATTAAAATATACACAAATCTGGTGTTGCATCATAACAAAGGGAACAATAATGGAAAGAAAAAGTATGGAAATGTGAACCATGTGTATGAGCATGTTGTTGCATCCTTAGACAAATGGGTCATTGTCATTAACATCTAGGGAGCCAAAGTTAATTGTGGAGTCACCATATGCGGTGGAAAAATCACCATTTTTGTGTCATCATAGCCACCTAGGGCATCCGCCTCAAATCAAAAATCTATTCCTAGTGGTTAGAATGTCTTAAACCAACTGAAAAGAACCCTCACTCAGGTCTCCATCATTCATAGATCTCAATGTTGGCTAGTTCCAAGCTATGGTTGGAAACGTTACCACCCCAAATCTCCTCTCATTTTCTAATCAAGAATTCCCCACCCAACCATCTCACAATTGTGCACTCCACCTTGAAGTTTTGGTTCATAAAAACAAAGTCAAAAGGGTATCAGTGGATGGGGGAACATGCCTAAAGATTTTTTCTCTCAAGCTGATAAAGAATTTGGGATTCATAGAGGACTCCATTGAAAAAGGAAAGGGCATTGCAATCAGGGCTTATGATGATCAAGGAAGAGTGTCTCTATCCAAATCCCTATTCAAGTAGGGACAAAAATTATGGGAACCACTTGTCAGATCCTTGACCTTGATTTTCCTTATAACATTCTCCTCGGGCATCCGTGGATCCATGGGATGCAGGAAGTTGCATCTACCTTCCACCAATGTGTCAAATTCACATACCAAAACCAAGAGATCATGATTCATGGGGATCTTGAACCCTTTTCTTACTACAATATCCTAGAAGGAAAATACTATAAAATTCCCCAAGTGTTTAAGAACAATGAAGGAACTTCAACTCTGTATGTAGACCTAGCTACTTTGGCCTCCACTTCTGAGACAAAGACACCCGCCATCCTTGATATCTCTGAAATCAAATTCATTGTCCAAGATAATAGGTGTGGGGATTACAAAATGAAGAAAAGTTATTTTTTGATAGGAGAGTTACCTCAATCACCTAGGTTTCATGGGCAACCCCAACCAACTAGAACATCATCCCAAACTTTTAGAGGTGACCCTTCTAGATTCAGAATTTGGGGAGACCTAAGTCAAGAAGTGGTGGACAAAAGAGACATATCAAGCTTGCTATACCAAGATGAAAGGTCCATGCCTGATCTACCCATGGATGAAAGTAACAAGGGACTAAAAATGATGCTGAATATGGGCTATGACAAAATCAAGAGACTTGGACAAAATGACAGTGGTCTCCTAGTACCACTCATTCCTCAGACACACATGAGAACTCTCAGCTTAGATGTACCCCTCCAAGGGTGACCATACTTGGCAGAGGTCCACTAGTTAAAATATTCAAGACTCCCCCTCAGCTATCAATGGCCACCCTTCAATTACCTGTATACATAGGTTGAGTCATAAACAACTTTTACATTTGACATAACTGACGTCTATAGTAGTAGTGATGATGAGGAAGATTCCATAACCAATTTACCAATGCTTTTTGATGATTCCTCTCTCTTGATGATTAGTACCATGTATTTTGAGTCAACCAACCAAACCCATGAAATAAACCTGGTCTATCCCCAGCTCATTGATTATGACCAACAAGGACCACTAGTTCTAGAAACATTCGAAAACAATGAGGCACTCTCAGAATTCATGGGACTACATGATACTATACCATGCAGAGATCACAAGGGTAGGTTCAAAATTTTATTGGACACACACACCTATTACAGTGAAACAATTGAATCCTTCAATCATAAAAGTGAAAACTTGAGAATAATGTCTAAGTCCCTGAGTGAAAACCACACCATGGCACTCTCTGACTAAAAAAAAATAGAAATAAAGGACATATCTGATGGTGAAAACCTCTTTGAGGTACTGAAGGATGAAGGATTCAATCTTCCTCTCAGTTCCATCCATCAAGAGAAGTCAATGGTCTTAGCAGAAACATGCAATCTAGTCAACTTGGGAACAAAGGAACTACCACACATAACATTCTATGCAGAGTCTCTTTTAATAGAAGAACATGAACTCCTAGATGCGTTCCTCAGAGAAAGGACAGTAAACTTTGCATGGACATTTTTTGACATGCCTGGACTTGATCCGGAGGTTGTGGTTCATCACCTAGCAGTATATCCTGAAGCAAAACCTATGAGACAAAAGCTAAGGAAAATGCATCCCCAGATAACATTGTTGGTCAAAATGGAATTACAAAAGTTCCTAGATGCATGATTCATATAGTCAATAGATTATCTAAAGTGGGTCTCTAATCTTGTACCTATCTCAAATCCCACTGGGGGCATCTGTATCTACATAAATTTGAAATATTTAAACAAAGCATGTCCCAAGGATGACTTTCCACTCCCAAACATTGATATGATCATAGATATGACAACGGGGCATGAGATTTTATCCTTGACAGACGAATTCTCAGGATATAACTAGATCATGATAGAAAAAGAAGACCAAACAAAATGACATACTCTTGTCTATGGAGGACATACTACTAGAATATGATGCTATTTGGGCTGAAGAATGTTGGAAAACTTATCAGAGGCCCATGACACTAATCTTTTATGATATGATCCATAAGACTATGGAGGATTATGTGGATGATATATAGCCAAATCAAGGAAAAGACAAGATCACATAGCGGCATTGGGTTCCATCTTTGAAAGACTTGAAAAGTACAAGGTCCACTTAAATCCAAAAAAGTGTGTCTTTGGGGTACAATCAAGAGAACTCCTAGGATACATTGTATCCATGAGAAGAATCGAGGTAGATCTAGCTAAGGTCAAGGAAATACTCAAAATGGAGGCACCCAAAACATTGAAGTAGCTAAGAGGCCTATAAGGAAGACTCCAGTCCATCCGCAAATTCATAACACAACTAGCAAACAAGTAAATCTCGTACTCTAGTCTACTCCACAAGGGGGTAGCATATAGATGGGATGATAAATGTGATCACGCCTTCAACAAGATCAAGGAGCAATTACTCATGCTGCCAGTCCTCATACCACCCTTTCCAGGAAAACCCTTGATCTTATACATATCAACAACAATAGGAGCTGTTGGAGCTCTCCTAGAACAACATGATGAAATTGGGAAAGAGAGCCATTTATTACATTATTCGAACAGTGGTGGGACACGAGTTGAACTACACACCCATTGAAAAGGATTTCCTGGAAGTTTTCTTTGCAGTTTATAAGTTCAGGAATTACATGGTAGCACACAAAATCAAGCTCATTGCAAAAATAGACCCTCTTAAGTACCTATTATCCAAAGCAACTCTCATAGGGTAGACAACAAAATGGGTTATGATCCTCACAAAGCATGACATTGAGTATATGGAACACATGGCCATCAAAGGACAAGAAATCATAGATCAACTAGCAGAAACACCCATATATACAGAAAATCCACTTGTATCTAAGTTCCCTGATGAATCAATCTTTAACTTGAGTGTAGTGGATCATTAGAAAATGTACTTTGATGGATCCTATACACAACATGGGTCTGGAGTAGGGATCTTATTCATCACCCCATAAAGGGGGTTGTATACCTAAATCATGCAAGTTGTCATTTCCATGCACAAATAACATTGCAGAATATGAGGCTCTAGTCATAGGGCTAAGAATTGCAATGCAGTGGAAAATAATGGCACTCAAGGTATACAGAGACTCTCAGCTCATAATCAACCAGGTAAATGATAATATGACCAATGTACAAGCATCCACAAGCATCCACACACTAATAGGTTCCACCCCATTTTCCCTCATCTATGAATCAAAAGCAATACTCCCCATTGAGATTGAGCTCCCGTCACTAAGAAGATCACTACAGAACCTCATCATAGATGAAGAATACTGGGTATCAAGACTGAATGAGCTGGAATTATTGGATAAGGGATGTATGGATTCCCTAAACCATTTACAAGTTTTTCAAAACTGACTTAATTGGAGTTACAACAAGAAGATCAAGAGTTGGACATTCCAAGTCAGAGAGCTCATGCTAAAGGAAAATCAAAAGAATGCCCCCAATCTAGATAAGAAGGGAAAGTTTGAACCCAATTGGTTGGGACCTTTTGTCTTCACAACAAGCTATAAGTTAGGGTCATATAAGTTATCAACACTAGAAGGTGAACCCCTATAGGAACCCATGAACAACTCCCATCTCAAAATTTTTTATGCCTAATCTTTTAGGGTATAAAACCAAAAATACAAAAAAAAAAAAAAATTCCTAAAAAAATGGTTACCCTTACGAAAACCTAAAAAACAAGTTTCTTGGTGACAAAAAAAAAATCAAAAACTTAAAAATCCAAAAAAATAAAAAAAATGATTGAAAACAGTAAAGAGAAAAATCGTCCTCTATTGAAAACCACTTCATTAGCGCTTTGTGTAAGTACCTTGGTGAAAACATAGAAAATAGGTGCCTTGTGTAAATAAGTATATTCCATCCACTAGGATCTCCATGACTCGTTCATCCATATCTCCATCCATCACCTACCTGCATCTGCATCATAGCTTGGTCTTGTGTTCCTGTCATGATCCCTCCTAGTACTACTTGACCCATTCTCAAGGTCAGTTTATTCTACCATTATTAGAGTATTCTATTGTGTCATGTTGGGGGAATGTTCTCATCAAATCAAATTTGTGTATATTCTTGAAGTATTCCCTAAAATTCAAAAATCTGAAAACATAAAAAAAATTAGAAAAAATCCAAAAAATAAAAAAATTCAAAAACATCAGAAAATCAGAAAAAATCCAAAAACATCAAAAAATTAGAAAATCCAAAAACATTCAAAACGTTCAAAATCCAAAAATAGGTCAAAAGGTCAATCAAAAATAGAGTCATCTTGTTGAACTACAGGTCTTTGAGCTCTGAACGTAGGAAAGGTTGATCATTGATCTTCCCCTAAGACACTTAGGTCAGTCCTTTAGGAGTCTATCATAATAAACTGGCAATTCATTTGTTCATGTCTCATCAATAATTGAGTTTGTGTCAGTCAAACTATGTGGTCTCTGCGTGTATAACATAGGCAAGGCTAATTTGTTGATCAGCCCCCGAGGCCTCTAAGATAGATCTTTAGGCTAGTCTCTTGGTCAAAATCTTAGAAAATCTCAAAACATTTAAAAATTAAAAAATAAAAACATTTGTAAAATCTTAAAAATACCAAAAATAACCTCAAAACATTTCAAAAACATCAAAAACATCCAAAATTTTGAAAAAATCCATCTCACTTTCACCTGAAATAAACATCACTCATAATAAATCATCGTCATCTTCAACCTTTGGTGAAATAGTTGGAAACAAGTCTAGTAGGTTCAAAAGTGAAAACTCAAAACATCAAGGTCTCAAGTCTAGGTCAGTAAGTAAGCAAGTTAGTCAACTTTTCATATTAATAGCACTTCATCCAATCAGTCCCAAATCAATCATCTAATATCACATTGTCAGGACTAGAATGCATCCTTCCTACAATGGACATCAACTTTAGACATCGTTGTAGTTTAGTCTTGGCTAGCGGTATGAAGAACATTAGTTTGTTTGTTTACTTTATCTTTGTCTTTTTGATTTATCTTATTTGTGCTCATTTCAATTACCTCTCGATGATGTCCAAACAAAGGATTTAGAGAGAAAGGAATGGGGCAATGATCATTATCTTTTTTATCTACTGTGCTTGTTGGATATTCTTGTAATATAACTTGGTCATGCATGCTTTGTTTGGCTTGTAGGGAGGATGTTTTAGGTGTCTTGTTGACCCCATAGGAAGGCTTTCCTTTCTATGTTTTGGTATGAGATGTTTGGAATATATAAATTGTATTCTTAAATAAGGTTTTGTATGCCAAGTGTGAATATGAGTACTCCCATCTGATTGTTGAGTCAAAGTCCATCACACAAGGTACAACACCATCTTGGTTCTTTATACCTTGATGCATCGTGCCTATGTGTATTATCAAACATAAGGTAAATGGCCCTTTTAAAGTCCCAATCCCTGGTAAGAAAATCATCATCATCTCTAATAAAGGTTGACTTGTTGGATTCTATTATTTCTTCCATCTTCTTTCCACACTAACATGGTACCATGGCAATTAATGAAAATCATCGCTAATGCATCCAATTCTGCATCTACAAACTGTCAACATAATGCATATCATAACATATCATTTAGGACACTTTAATCATCTCACATGCATTGCATTTCATAATTAATATAGATTGGTTGTTCTAAGCATCTCATAAACCATACATGTGCATCCACTACATAAACATAAAAGCATCATAACATAAGCATCATCATATCATATCATGTTCATCCTCATCTATGCATCGTCATCCATATATGTGTCATCATGTCATCCATAAATGCATCAATCCATATCATACATTGAAAAGATATTGAAAAAGAAAAAGATTACATATCATACATTTCATCATCATCATCCATTAGGTGCATAATATAGATCTGTTAGTCTAAGAATTTGCATATCATAACATTTGTCTTATCCATACATCATCATCAAGAGTGCATAGAAAAGATACTAAAAAAGAAATGCATCCATAAATCACTGCATCATAAACATCATATAGAAACATGCATCGCATTGCATCACATATAGACCATCGCATATAGAAAGTATAAACATCCCTCCACAATGCATAAATAAGATAGGACACATCATCACATTAGAATGAATCATCAAAATAATAATACACTGTCTTGTTACATAAATCAGGATCAAATGTGTCTATGTATATCAATTAGTATAATATAATCGCCCATGGGGCTATCAAAAATGAGCCTATGGATCACAAAAAGAGTGTTGTCTCTAATCAAAATAGGCTAGCCCTACTCGCTTCTCCCCTTGCCAGCTGACCTCTCCTTGTGACCCTCTGGGGGATTGTATTTGGTCTGCTATGAATAATTTGGGACCTATGTTGCTCAAGGAATAGCCTGGTGGTAATGAACCCGAGAATACTCCACCTCTCAGATGGCATCCTGGTATGCCCACATGGATACTGTGCTCCAGGAGGAGGATGCAACCAAACTCTCCAGCTATTGTCTCTGACCCATATCTTGTGCTGCTTGCAGCTCAACAACCTGCTGCTACAGGATAGCCTGATCCTTCTCTACTGTAAGGGTCAAGACCTATTGTCTCTCCTGGTCTCTCTCTGCAATCAACACCTATATCTGCACCTTTAAGTGTAATATCTAACCATTCCTAGGGTCTGGCTATGGTGGTGGTTGGATGGGTGGCTAGTCTTGATGACCATCTCTCATTGGGGTCTATTGCCTGTCTTGGTCCTAGTGACCATCTCTATGCTACTTGGGCTACTACGCTCGTTGTCATGGAGGTGCGCCACCTCCTACTCTACATCTACCTCTTCCACCATTTTCATCTCTGTCTCTATCACCATCTCCCCTTCTTTCTCATCCCTACCCCCATCTTGCACCTTAGCCTCTCGGTCTCCTCCGCGGTATCTATGCACTGGGAACTATCAATCTGACAAGAGGATGGAACCAATCTCTATATGCATGTGTCATCCCTAGATTTGCTAGTCCTTGATCATAAGGCCAAGGCCTAGCCACGAGCTGCCTAAAACTTTGAAATTCCCATTTGTTGGGATGGTATGACCCCATGTTGGTTCCCTTCTAGTACATACAAAGATGGCAACGTACTGGTCATCAGGACGGTCCTGTGTATCTCCAAATTGGCGGGCAACCCTGTCAGGAAGATATCTCTCAATTATCATGTGCTCGTAGCCCTGCATCAAACATTCCTACATAGCAAAAAAGAACTATTGTACATCATCATACTAGGAAGGCATGCCAAAATAGGGTCTCCATATGAAATATGTCATCTCATCGATGATCTTTCACCAATGTCGAATGCTTGTTGCTCCTGTATATGAAAATGTAAGTGCACCCCTATATCTATAGATGACTGGGTCATCTGGCTTCATGTCAATGGGTACGACTTGAGGGCAGATCACTGCAATGTGCTCCCAGGCCCAAATATGCAACAGTGTGACTCCTAATCTGATAGCCCTACTATCACAATATGTGAACTCATGAAGATCATGGTAAAGGGAGGCCAACATCATTGGCCCCTAGAAAAAGCACTCTCTCCGTCAAAGCATTCACTCCTAGGCAAGACCCCATCCCAGGATAAAGTATCATCCACACTGATTTGGTGCCACAATTCTTGATATGATGGTAGCTACAATCAATTTGAAAGTTGGTACTATAGCCCTATACCGCTCTAGCTCAATCTGGCCATCTAAGAGATGATCTCGTCTAGGCCCATAATATCATAGTAGGTGTCCCTATCAACATCTGCATCATAAATAACTCTCTCTTTTGATTAGCAATCGAAGAATACACCACATCCTCCAAGGTCACTGTGGCCTCACCTGTGAGGAGGTGAAATGAAGATGTCTTGCTATGCTAGCACTCTGCCAATTTGGTCATCATGCCAAGGTGCATCCTGATCACTGGGGCATAAGCAATGTACCATAAGCCAATTACCCCCAGGTGCTCTTGGAGCATGTCATCCAAAGGGGGATCCTAATTCAATCTACTCAAAATGGATTATATGTGCTCTCATGAGTGGACCGACTCCATGTCTGTTGGTGTAATTAATATTTAATTACACATTTGCATAAGTTTACTTAGGCATATTTAATTCTTAAGTTATAGGATCTTATCTTTATCTTTTGAGCTATCTTGTTGCTCAAGATAAGATTAGGGTTTCCATCTTTTCTTTTATAAAGCAAATCATATCTTCTAATTTATTGAATTCTCGAATAATATTATGTTGCACATTCTTTTGCAACCTCTCTATTTTTTCTAATTTTCTCTTCTATGGAAGGTCTATTCAGTTTGCAAATCTGATCTTGGTTCCTAACATGGTATCAGAGCCTTGATTTGCAACCCCTTCTCAGATTTTTGAGAAAATCATTGCAGGATTTGTTTGAGATTCCTCGAGGGTATCATGTCTTGAGTTCATCTATGAGGCATTTTGGATCAGATCATGCTTCACCATTGGATTCAGAGCACTGGAAAAAGTCAGGATTGGCTATTATTTTGTAGATTTTGGCCATCATATGCCAGATCTATGAGGGTTTCAGGCTAGGAGTTTTTTTGCAAGTTCTAGAGGTAGCTAAATTTTTGGAGTAGTTTGGGCACAAACGAAGGTCACCATCGCATTCCCAGCGGCCAAAAACCCTAAGAACACTTGTCATTTCATCAATTTCTAAGCCGTTGGTTAAGAAGGAAAAATATTTTTGCCTCAGGGGCCGTATGGCCTCCCCAACACGCTCCCCGAGGCACATTTTTGGAAAAAATTCAAAAAAAAAAAGAATTGAATTTTTCAAAAAAAATCTAGCACAGCCAATGTAATTCGCTCTACCACCCAGCAGCCATCGAGTGGCCTCCAATGTGCCGCTAGCACTGGTGCCCGCTGCTCAAGCACCGCCGAGCTGAGCCAGCCCCCGTGGGTCCCCAACAATATAGGAAGTGGTCATATGGGGGATTGGGCGCTATGCGCCCAACCCCCGCCCGATCGCTCAACCCCCTATTCATACTTGGCAGGTCATATGGGTGACCAGGGGCTCTTCCCCAGCCCCCAGCCACCAGCCCCCTAGTCCTGCATGGGACCAGGGGCTAATTTTTTTTAGCCCCCTAGGTGCCTTGCAACCCTTATTGGGCATTCTGGAGCTGTTTTCACCAAATCAGGCGTATTTTTTGCATACAATCTCCATTTTTCACAAACGAGATACCATTGGAAAGCTAATTCCGACACAAATCTAGTGGTGTTAATTTTTTTACTAGATCTTGCTCCAGATTCCTTTTGTAGGCCTTTGAACTTATATGTTGTTGTTTTCACTCTGGAGGGTATATCTTTTGAATCGATGATCCATTTTTCGTCATTCTTGCGGCATTGGAAAGCTGATTCATTCCTCTAAAAAGATCTAAGGTCTATTTTTTTTTTTGTTTATGCATGTTTATGATGCTCTCATTTTACAATTGTTGGGTTATTGTAATAAACAAACTAAGATAAAGTTCCATTCAGGGGGGTTTCTTGCATAATAAATTTGATTAGAGTGTAGTTTTCACTTTGCTATCCATATCCATCTTGATTTGATGATAGCTCATATGGGTTATATCTGGTCTCCTAGTTTCTTTTGGCCACATTTTTTTGCTATAGCTTGACACATGTCGGATTTATTGGTTCACACTTCAGTTGGGAGATTATGTTTCTTGATCCTCATTGGTTCATATTCTTCTCAATTTGAGGGCCATGTTTTTATGGTTAATGTTCCAGAGTATTTTTTTGGTACTCCTTCCCATGGAATATTTTTAGTCACAGTTTGGCATCGGCATCGAGATACATGGCTTCCTGATTTTGTCATCATCTCATCTACTGTTGCTTCACAGATTCCAGGGTTGTTCCAGTTTGTGAGTTTTTCAAGTGTTCCATGGCATTAGGTCTACTGTCACATTATCATGATTCTGGTTTTGGTTTCAGTTGTAGACAAAAATATCTTTCCTTGCTTGTCAGATTGTGGTTCCAGTGTTACTCCACAGTGTTCTTCCAGTGCTTCTTTGCAGGATTCATCTCATTGTAGGGGAGTTTTGTCCCACTAGGTTTTCCTTCTCTACTTCATCTTTGCATTTGTTCTTGGGTACCTGACCAGGCCTTGTTGTCGGGACCCATTCAAGATTTCTTGCATTCATCTTAGTTTTAGGTGCATGCTTTATTTGCTTCTCCCTAAGTTTCACTTATGTGGGGGTGTTGGGGTAATTAATATTTAATTACACATTTGCATAAGTTTACTTAGGCATATTTAATTCATAAGTTATAGGATCTTAACTTTATCTTTTGAGCTATCTTGTTGCTCAAGATAAGATTAGGGTTTGCATATTTGCTTTTAGAAAGCAAATCATATCTTGTAATTTATTGAATTCTCGAATAATATTATGTTGTACATTCTTTTGCAACCTCTATGCTTTTTCTGATTTTCTCTTCTGTGGAAGGTCTTTTCAGTTTGCAAATCTGATCTTGGTTTCTAACAATGTCCTCCTACATCAATAAAGTCACTATGTCAAGTTTTGTAAAAAATTGAGATCTTGTTTGAAGTTTGCATGACCAAAACAACAAATGTGTCACTTTTTGCATATGTGTCATTATTTGCAAGTTCCAAACTGCATCACTAGAAGCCTAAAAGTTCCAAACTCCACCACCACAGTGCAGTTTGACAGCAATCTGGTTTGAGCCCTAGACCTAAATTCCAAACAGGACTATTGTGACACTATTTTCAAAAGTGGTGGATTTTGCACCAAAACCCTAATTTCTAAACTCTATTGCTGCAGCGTAACTCTCATCAGTGGCACAATTTAGGCCCACGCGACATCGATTTGAGGTTTTCAATAGTGTTATATAGCACTGCTTGAATTTGATGACTTCTAAAGCCTAATAAATGCACTTGAAAATTGAAAAACAAAGTCGGGACAAGATGACATAAAATTGGTCCTATATTGGGAAGCCTCTAGTACACTCGCACGTGCTCAGAAATGTGTCATGGAAGTACACGTTGCACCATCTTGATCAGTCCTTAGAGCTCAAATTGCAAGAATTTCCAAAGGCTAGGTGTGCAAATGTATTGGAAGTGGCCCCTCGAGGCCTATTTAAGCCTAAAAGTTAGGGTTTTTTTACCATATTTAGTCATCTAGCTAGGGTTTTGGACCCCCAAGCCCATTCTATCCCAATCGAGAGTCATTTTGCATCATTTTTTTGCATTTTTGCACATTTTTAGCATCCCGAAGCCTTCTGGACCCGTCGGGCACCTTGTCCCCCTTTTTTCACGAGATCACCCAAAAATCCAAAATTTCTTCTAATCTCTCGAGGGGGAAATATACCAACATAATTCTGTAGTAGTGAAGCATATGAAAAAAAAATTGAATTTTGATCATGACAGTTTATTTTTTGAACCAATGCAATGAGTGCATTGCTTCAAGGGTGGGCAAAATGTAGACACAAAAAATGTACTGATTGATCTTATACACCTAATCCTCATTTTACTAGTAACATTGCTTCATCTTGAATCATGTCCTTTGCTAGTCATTTAATTAAATAATCTATAATTGATTAAATTCATCACACTTCATCTCTTAATTAAATCAATCAAATTTATCTAATTAAGTCATTCCCTCCTATTAATTAAATAAATCATTTTGTTTAAATAATCCTAACATCTTCTTTTAATTGAATAATTAACCTTATTTGATTAAATCATCATATTCTTCTCTATAATTAAATAATTCATTTTATTTAATTAACCTATAAAGTCATTTTATTAAATTAAATAAATTAAACCTTTATTTAATTTAATCTAACATCATCCCCCTTTAATGAAATAAACCAAAATCTTTATTAAATTAAGTCCAAATCATATTCCTCTCATTTTGATTTAAATTAATCCAAATGTCTAAGTCAAAATGGTCAAATCAACTAATCTCTCTCTTAAATTAATCAAATCATGATTAATCTTAATCTCAACCCATCACATCTTCTAGCTTTTGCAACTTGCACAATAAAATCATTTAATTGATTTATTAATTTATCTTCTAATTTCTCTCAACATGGCATCAAAAGGGAATAATCTTCCAAATTTGAAATCCCTCCAAAGGGATTTTTCCTTCCAACAAGGCATTCAATACCTCTTACATGTCCTTGTGCATTGAGCCAAGTGGCATTTATTTCATTTCTTTCTCCCTCCAACATGTCATTTCATAAATTTCAAATATCCACCTAATATCATTTATTGGCACATTCATCAAAATGTTCTCAACCTTCATCCTCTCACATCTTGACAAGTGACATTTGGCCATTGGTTGATGATTGATCCCACATTCATCCCTTTTGCCTCATTCTCCATCACTCTCATCTATAAACAAGAGGCTCTCATTTTTATTTTGGATCCACAATTTCATGTAGACACTATCTTTAGATTTTGAATTTGCTTATCCATTTGCATCAATCTTTAGAGTTTTATAGCTAGGTTATTCAAGAATTTCTCCAAGGAAGCATCCAATCTTCATCAAGTCAACACCAAGCTTACAAGGGATTGGGAAAGGGCCATTTTCCACATCAAAATGACACCAATTCCCCCATAGGATTAAGAGTTTTCTTGCATTAGATAGGATTTGAAAGCTTTTTATTGTGCTCTTCATTTCCATTTCCTTTTTTTTGGCATTTTAAATGAATTCTATGGGTAATGTTGATTTAACTTACATAATGATCTAATTGTGTGATAGTATTTAAGGTTATGATAAGATCAAATTTTAAGGATTTCTTACAGCTATATTATGGTGGAGAGTGTGTGTGTGTATATATATATGTGTGTGTGAGAGAGAGACATAGATTTGCTAACTAGCCTAACCAGGAATCTAATGGCTGAAGGAAAGAAAAACTATAAATATGAGGAGGAATAAATTGTATTCCTCTCAAGAATGTAGAGCTATATTCAGCTTGAGAATTAAGATTAAAAAGGAAATGCTTTGGTTATATAGGCCAAGGGAAGAGATAGATACAACTAGATTATGAAAAATGTTGGCATCCTATGAGGTGTGACAACTCATGTTATTAAAAGCTCAACCATATTATCCCTATGTAAAGTTAAGCTAGTGTGAAGAGGACTTTAGTGGAGAACTAGCTAAGAATGAACTAGTTAGATAAATTACCCCTTTCACACTAACACCCCCCCTTAAGTGCAACTTAGGGAGAAGTATATAATTCAAAGATGAAAATATGGGTCCTGACTACTAGGCCTAATGAGGTACCCATGTACACAATATCCAATCAATGATAAAGAAGGAGAAAACCCAGTGGGAATAAACTCCTACCGATGAGAGGGTGAATGAAGAAGGTCTAAGTGAGCCCCCATAAATATTTTTGCATCACCCCCAAGAGAGATTGAAGATGAACATACTTTCTCTCAGTGAAGGGTTTGGTGAATATATCTACAACTTGATCTATTGTAGGATAGTATCGCAACTCAATGGCTTGCTCTCGATTCAGCTCTCAGAGAAAATGCATATGGATCTCGATGTGTTTGGTTCATTGATGATGGAACGGGTTCTTTGAAATATGGATGACACTCTAGTTGTCACAATAGATGTATAATGGCTTCTAAAAGGTGATACCAAGTTCAGTGAGGATATTCTAAAGCCAAATAGCCTTAGTGGCAGCATTGATAGACCCTTGATACTCAACCTCAGTTGAAGAACGAGCAATGACATGTTGCTTCTTGCTCTGCCAACAAATGAGGGAAAAACCATAGTGAAAACTATAGCTAAATGTGGACTTTCAATCATCAATATCACTAGCCCAATCAGAATATTTATATCCAAGTAAGTCTAAACTTGTGCCTACTGCATAGTGAATCCCATACGTTGATGAGTCCCCTGGATGTAGTGCAAGATGTGTTTGGAAACTTTCCAATGAAGTCATGTGGTTCTATCATGAACCACGAAACAATGCCCACTACAAAGGAAATTTTGGGCAAGTGTGAGTCAAGTAGATGAGGCTACCAACAAGTTGATACAAAGTAGCATCAACCAGTGGTGTGGAACATTTTTCCTCAAGCTTAACTCTAGAAAAAAAGGGAGTCAATGCATGCTTACAATCAACCATATGAAAATAAGGTAAAAGATCAAGAGCATACTTTGGCTGGGCAAGAGAGATCTCAAAAGAGGTCTATGTGATTTCAATCCCAAGAAAGTAGTGTAAGAGACCCAAATAATTCATGGAAAATTTTTCATGCAAAGTGGTCTTGATAGTCAAGATGATGGATGAAGTGCTCCTAGTGACAATCAAATCATCAACACAGAGAGACAAGAAGAGAAGAGCATCATCCTACCATAAGATGTAGTCATTCGGATCTTAGTGGAATCTAGAGAACCCAATGGAGAGAAGAAAGGAGTCCACTTGGGAATACCAAGCTCTTGGAGCCTATTTGAGGCCATAAAGAGACTTCCTTAGTTTTTAAATCAGTGAAGAATCTTGAATGAATCCTTGTGGTTGCTCCATATAAAGTTCTGTTGGTTGAATATTTTGTAAACTAAGAAGGTTTAGCAAAATGGTAATTTCAACATAGTGTGTGAGTTAAACTCTACTATTTAAGGGAAGGCTCCCCCTAACTAACTAACTAAAACAAATATGGATGGAACAACAATCTCTCCTCTTGTTTCAAGAAAGACTAAATTCTTTTCTCTTTTCAAAAAAATTACAGCTGAAAGCATAAATGATTTATGAAGTAAACAAATAAAGAAGCAAAGTTTCCATAAAGGAACAAAGTCCTCTGTTGCTCCTCTGGGACTGGAAATCAAATTGAAAGCATAAAGTCTTTGACAATTTACTCTCCTATCAACCTTTTTAGATGATTTTCTAGTAACCAAGTACAATATGTAGCAGCTCAAAATAGAAAATAAAAGCAACACGAAGTCTACAAGTTACCCCCTTTTTTTGAGCGTTCTATAATAGCTTCAAATGTCACAAACAACTCAAAGTCTGTAGTATCAAATCTGAAAACCAATCTAAAACTCCAAACACAATAAGCATCTCAAAGTCTGCAAAATTGAGCTTGAATCCCTCTTGTATAACACCACAAAACTCACAATCAATATGCAAAAAATGTCATCACATAACACCTTGAATCAACACAAAGTTTGAAAGAAATTTGTCTCTTTTAATTGATTGTAATCAAATTCACATCTAAGCTCAAAGTCTTAAAGTGCACACACAAACTAGCAGAGTTTTGTTTCATTGTCAAAAAGATAAAGATTACAAAGGACCCTCTCAAGTATTTATAGGAGAGAGGTCATGAGAAAAAGGTGGGAGGATCCCAACTAACTTGAGAAATTCCATCAACCACCAACTACTTACAATTGACTTATTCCAAAATACAATCCTAAATTATTTTGACTTGTAATTAGATTACATGTAATTATAATTTACAAAAATGCGAGTAGCATGGCTACTTGCCATTACAATTTCCGACTTTACATGTAATTTTTCAAAACAAAATTACAAATGCATATTTGAAATTATTCTATGTGTCCAAGACATGACTCAAACCATCATCCTTGAGTGGGTCTTCATGCTGCTGTTTGGAAAATACTCTTCCATCTCTTTCTTGAAAGTATTCTATGCTCAATCATGTCACTTATTCAACTCCTTGTGTAGCTTCATCATGTTGTTGCTCTTTCTTTGTATCATTCTCCAGCCTTGGAATTTGTTTGAAAAATAAGGCCCATGCCTTATATTATTGATTTGGTAGGTCATGTGCGCTAGCAGGACTAACGAGAATGAGACAAAGGGGCTGCAAAAGTGAGGTTGAAGCTCAATTTCGGGTTTTGGAAACAACATTACATGTGTGGAAAAAACAAGAACATTGATTTGCAATTGTGGAGAATGAACATGCAATTTCATATGTGTATGGGAAAATACAAGTTTTCCACTTGTGATTGGATCTCAAAGACTTATTTTTAAGTGTTTTTTAGTGCATTTTGGACCAATTTCGGGTTTTGGAAGGTTGACAACGAGTGCAAATTGTAATCGGGATTTTTGGGACATATTGCAAGTTAAAAAGTGCAAGGTAGGAAAAATGAGAGGTCATTGCAAGTTTATTTTTAAAACTTCTACTTGCACTTTTCACTAAAACTTCCTATTTGCAATTGTTTTATAAAATCCCGACTTGCAGCCAAGGGCATCATTTTTGTAGAAAATGATAATGATAATGAAGAAAAATGGTAATGGAAAATGAATATGAAATGAAGGCAAATGAATGAAAAGCGAATGGGAAGGTGAATGAAAGAGAGAGAAAAATGTTTTTATGAATGAAGGGTGAATGAAGTGGAAAAACGCATTTTAAGCCATACACTTTTTTTTTATAATATGCAATCTTAATCTCCATAGAAAGGCAACCCACAAACAAAAGATTTAAAGCAACAAAAATAGAAAAATGAAAAGAAACAAAGAACATACCTACAACAAGAGTTTAGAAGCCTAAATAAAGAAAAATAAATAAATAAATAAAACCCTAGGCACCTTGAGCAAACTCAAATATGCAAAAACGTGGCAATGGTAGAGAAAAAATGGGGGATTTAATAAAGTTACAGACCTTTCCAAGTGTTCTTCATGCCAAAATCTCTTCAATCAGGGTACACATGAGCAAGACCAAGCTACAAAATTCACCAAAACACTTGCAAAACTAAAATCAGGTTTTTAGATACTCATTGCAAGTTAAAAATAACTTCTAAAACTTCAAAAATGCCCTTTACTTGCAAATCAGGTTTTTAGATACTCATTGCAAGTGAAAAGTAACTTGTAAAACTTCATTGCAAGCATTTTGGGTTTTTTGATGCTCATTGCAAGTGATTTAAGTTAAAATAGGAACTTTTGGAGCTCATTACAAGTAACTTAAGTGAAAATCAGAACTTTTTGAAGACATTGCAGGTGACTTAAGTGAAAATTGGAACTTTTTGAAGACATTGCAAGTGACTTTTAAAAATTAACTTGTAAAGTGAAAAAAAAGTTCCTACAACTTAAAATTAAAACAATAAGTAACTTGTAATAGGAGCAAAAAGTTCCTACAACTTAAAATTAAAACAAAAAGTAACTTGTAATAGGAGCAAAAAGTTCCTACAACTTAAAATTAAAATAAAAAGTAACTTGTAATAGGAGCAAAAAGTTCCTACAACTTAAAACTAAAACAAAAAGTAACTTGCAATAGGAAACCAAAACACCTACTTGCAGTGATGCCCCAAATACCCGAAATTGACCAAAAACACACTAAAAATTACTCAGAATTTCACGAAAACGGATGAGGGTGAGTAAAAAGTGCTAACCCAAAGGATTATAGACCTAAAATTGAAATTTTCTAACCTTTGCACCTCATAAAATGTGCCTTATAAGAGAAAATCTTTAAATTTTATCAAGTCAAAAATTAGGGACAACAGCTGGCTCCGACTGGGGAACTGCCTTCGAAAGTGAAGGTAGTAGAATCCAGAATCTCCAAGTGCCTTAGTATCCATTGGGTTACGGAGTCAAGCAACAAAGACAAAAAATGACAAGGATGACACAACTAATGCAAAGCAATCCTACGAAAACATGACACAAAAATTGTGCAAATGCACTTATTGAAAAGATAAAAACTTACCTAATTGAAACTAGTGAAAAATGGAAGCTTCTCAAATGAAACCATTAACTGGTTCTGCAAAATAGCTACCCTTCTGCAACAACTTATAGTATCTTGCATGGTCACAAGCAACTTTGTATAGATGAAGAACGAACAAAGGTATTAAAACTTGATGCAATACTCCTTGGAAAAGATGAACAAATTCACTTTTCTCTTGAAATGAATCATTTGTACTGCTGCTCCAAAGTAGATTTTTGAAACCAAACTTATCTTGCTCAGCTGCAACTGCTTCTTTGACTTCTTTTTGAAATTTATCTTCATGTTCAGGTACAAGTGGAACATCTAATTTCCCAGCGGATTCCAACCAAACAAGATGTCTTATGGGGCATCCCCTTGATCAGACAAAAACTGAATTCTTCTTATTAGCTACTACAACTTGAACAATTGGTTTTTCAACCATGACAACCTCATGCTAAATGGAAAGATCTCCTTCATGTGATTCAAATGAAAACATGACTGCATTGCATTTCTCAGTATGTTGTTTATAGCCTTCTGATTGGAGAGAATCTTCAACAAGACTTGAAAAAAATTATTCTATAATGCTCATGAAACAATCATCAAGTTTTGGGATAGATCTCTTATGCATAACATGTTCTATTTCATCCTTAGAAGAACTTTCTTGAGAACCTAAATGAAAATCAAAACTTCCAGCTTGTAAAATAGACTCTTGATTTTCTGACTTATGGGATACTAGTTTGGCATCAAAGTTTGAAAAAAAAGATTAGATCTCATCCCAAAACGTATCCTCTTCAATATATTCTTTGCTCTTTTGAATAGGAGAGCTGAACTTTGCTTCATGAAAACTTTCATCGAACTCTCCAAACTCCAAAATAGAATTATCTTTATGTTCTAAAATTGTTGTTGATGCTGTTTTGAGTAGGTTTTCTTCATCTTTCTCCACCAAAGAGGGTAATTCATCAAACCAAACTATAGGGACCTCATTTTTATCTTCATAAACTATCTTTCCATATCCCATGACGTGATTGTTCTCCTTCATCAACACCTTTGAAAGATGGCCTTCAACCTCTTGTTGTGTATTCTTAATGATATCTGATATAGTCTTTTCTTTTTGTTCAACAACTTTCTAGAACTGCGTAAACCAGATTTGAGAGTCGCCAACTATGTCTACTTCCTTCTCTTGGAAGAGACCAGCAAGATCACTTTGTTCAAAATTAGAATCCTCCACTGCTGAATTTGTTGGTGGTGCCTCGAGAGCAAGCCCTTCTAGTGTTAAAGATAAATTTCCTTGACTCTCATCAACAAAATTATGAGCAGCAGATAGATATGGTCTTCTTGGAATGTCTTCTTCATAAGGGGAAGATAATACACCTTGAGCTAGCTACCTTTTAAGAGCAAGCAACTTATTTGCCAAATTTTGCACCATCAGATTCATCCTTGTGCTAGAGGAAAATAAATCCAAAGAAGAAGAACCACTTGGTTCTATCCTTATTTGCCCAGCAAGAATGAGATCATGTTCAATTTCTATCACCAGGGTTTGTGCAACTATGAGAGTAGTTGGAGCTGTTCTTCTCAATAGGAAACCAACTTCGAGTACTTGAGCATTTACAAAGAAACATTTCAAATTCTTAGTTGTAGGTTGAGCAACAGTTGGAATTCTTCATGTCAGCTTGTTGAAGTGAGCAATGAACTCGCGCATAGGCACGTGAGATTCCTTCTTCAACTGGGTGAGCTAAGCCAACAAAGCATGAGCATCTTCAGGAGGCTTGAACCTTTCTTCAAACTTGGCTATGAGAGTTGCCTAGTTTTGATGGTATGTGGTGCCAAATGATAAAACCAATCTGCAGCAACACCTCAGAGAGTCTCCACAAATAGCCTTATAGATACATCTTCATATTCAATGCCATGAACTCCACAAGCACTATAGAAAGCAGCAACGTGCTCATCAGGATGTTGTTGTCCTTCACCAAAGAACTTGGGAAAGTTCTTCCGTGATCCCTCAGGAAGAGCATGTAGGGGTAGATCAAGACTTAACAGACCAAAAGCATTTCCCCAAGGACCTTGAGCAGCCATTTACATGTCCTTGGTGAAAACTTAAAAAACTTGATAAATTGCAATGAATAGGATACTGCTATACTTCAAAAGAAAGCGTGAGGCTTTCAAATGTGTATTGTATCCCCAACGGAGTTGCCAAAAACTATTGGTTGAATATTTTGTAAACTAAGAAGGTTTAGCAAAATGGTAATTTCAACACAGTGTGTGAGTTAAACTCTCCTATTTAAGGGAAGGCTCCCCCTATCTAACTAACTAAAACAAATATGGATGGAACAACAATCTCTCCTCTTGTTTCAGGAAAAGACTAAATTCTTTTCTCTTTTCAAAAATTATAGCTGAAAGCATAAATGATTTACGAAGTAAACAAATAAAGAAGCAAAGTTTCCATAAAGGCACAAAGTCCTTCATTGCTCCTCCGAGACATGAAATCAAATTGAAAGCACAAAGTCTTTGACAATTTACTCTCCTATCAACCTTTTTAGATGATTTTCTAGTAACCAAGTACAATATATAGCAGCTCAAAATAGAAAATAAAAGCAACACAAAGTCTGCAAGTTACACCCTTTGTTTGAGTGTTCTATAATAGCTTCAAACATGACAAAAAACTCAAAGTCTGTAGTATCAAATATGAAAACCAATCTAAAACTCCAAACCCAATAAGCAGCTCAAAGTCTGCAAAATTGAGCTTGAATCCCTCTTGTATAACACCACAAAACTCACAATCAATATGCAGAAAATGTCGTCACATAACACCTTGAATCAACACAATGTTTGAAAGCAATTTTTCTCTTTTAATTGATTGTAATCCGATTTACATCTAAGCTCAAAGTCTTAAAGTACACACACAAACTAGCAGAGTTTTGTTGCATTGTCAAAAAGATAAAGATTACAAAGGACCCTCTCAAGTATTTATAGGAGAGAGGTCATGAGAAAAAGGTGGGAGGATCCCAACTAACTTGAGAAATTCCTTCAACCACCAACTACTTGCAATTGACTTATTCCAAATTATAGTCCTAAATTATCTTGACTTGTAATTAGATTACATGTAATTACAATTTACAAAAATGTGAGTAGCATGGCTACTTTCAATTACAATTTCTGACTTTACATGTAATTTTTCAAAATAAAATTACAAATGCATATTTGAAATTATTCTACGTGTCCAAGACATGACTCAAACCATCATCCTTAAGTGGGTCTTCATGCTGCTGTTTGGAAAATACTCTTCCATCTCTTTCTTGAAAGCATTCTATGCTCAATCATGTCACTTATTCAACTCCTTGTGTAGCTTCGTCATGTTGTTGCTCTTTCTTTGTACATATCATTCTCTAGCCTTGGAATTTGTTTGAAAAATAAGGCCCATGCCTTATATCATTGATTTGGTAGGTCATGTGCGCAAGCAGGACTAACGAGAATGAGACAAAGGGGCTGCAAAAGTGAGGTTGAAGCTCAATTTCGGGTTTTGGAAACAACATTACATGTGTGGAAAAAATAAGAACATTGACTTGCAATTGTGGAGAATGAACATGCAATTTCATATGTGTATGGGAAAATACAAGTTTTTTACTTGTGATTGGACCTCAAAGACTCATTTTTAAGTGTTTTTTAGTGCATTTTGGACCAATTTCGGGTTTTGGAAGGCTGACAACGAGTGCAAAGTTTAATCGGGATTTTTGGGACATATTGCAAGTTAAAAAGTGCAAGGTAGGAAAAATGAGAGGTCATTGCAAGTTTATTTTTAAAACTTCTACTTGCACTTTTGACTAAAACTTTCTATTTGTAGTTGTTTTATAAAATCCCGACTTGCAGCCAAGGGCATCATTTTTGCAGAAAATGATAATGATAATGAAGAAAAATGGTAATGGAAAATGAATATGAAATGAAGGAAAATGAATGAAAAGTGAATGGGAAGGCGAATGAAAGAGAGAAAAATGTTTTTATGAATGAAGGGTGAATGAAGTGGAAAAACGCGTTTTCAGCCATACACTTTTTTTTTATAATATGCAATCTTAATCTCCATAGAAAGGCAACCCACAAACAAAATATTTAAAGCAACAAAAATACAAAAATGAAAAGAAACAAAGAACATACCTACAACAAGAGTTTAGAAGCCTAAATAAAAATAAATAAATAAAACCCTAGGCGCCTTGAGCAAACTCAAATCTGCAGAAACGTGGCAATGGTAGAGCAAAAATGGGGGATTTAATAAAGTTGCAGACCTTTCCAAGTGTTCTTCATGCAAAAATCTCTTCAATCGGGGTACACATGAGCAAGACCAAGCTATAGAATTCACAAAAACACTTGCAAAACTAGAATCGGGTTTTTAGATACTCATTGCAAGTTAAAAATAACTTCTAAAACTTCAAAAATGCCCTTTACTTGCAAATCGGGTTTTTAGATACTCATTGCAAGTGAAAAATAACTTGTATTTAACTTCATTGCAAGCATTTTGGGTTTTTTGATGCTCATTGCAAGTGATTTAAGTTAAAATAGGAACTTTTGGAGCTCATTACAAGTAACTTAAGTGAAAATTGGAACTTTTTGAAGACATTGCAAGTGACTTAAGTGAAAATCGAAACTTTTTGAAGACATTGCAAGTGACTTTAAAAAGTAACTTGTAAAGTGAAAAAAAGGTTCCTACAACTTAAAATTAAAACAAAAAGTAACTTGTAATAGGAGCAAAAAGTTCCTACAACTTAAAATTAAAACAAAAAGTAACTTGCAATAGGAAACCAAAACCCCTACTTGCAGTGATGCCCCAAATACCCAAAATTGACCAAAAACACACTAAAAATAACTCAGAATTTCACGAAAACGGTTGAGGGTGAGTAAAAAGTGCTAACCCAAAGGACTATAGACCTAAAATTGAAATTTTCTAGCCTTTGCACCTTGTAAAATGTGCCTTAGAAGAGAAAATCTTTAAATTTTATCAAAATTTTAATAGGTTATCCCAATTTTTAGCAAGTCAAAAATTAGGGACAACAAGTTCTTCATGTAGATCTTCATGAAGAAATAAACTCTTCACATCCATTTGATGTACAACCCAACCATGAGCTACAGAAATAGAAAGTAGCAAGCGAATGGAGTTCATTTTGGCAATAGGGGAAAAGGTCTTAGTGTAGTTAATACCTGGTTTTTTAGAGAAAAAATTGGACACAAGTCATGCTTAATACTTGTCAACTGAGCCATCTGATAGAAATTTGGTTTTATAGATGGGTATATGCAAGATCATTATGGAAAAAACAGGGCCTTAAGTGGCAAAATATTCAAAAAAATTAGAATTAGGAAACTTGACGTAAAAATTTGAATACATTATCTATATTATTTCAAAAATATGTAAGAATAGAATTTGTAGAAAATTGAATGTAGTTTCTAAACTACTAGGTTTATTTTTTTTTAAATAAAATCTATTTGGTGAAAATTTGAAATTTCAATGCAGTAGTACTTAAATTTCAAGGAAAAAATAAGAAGTAGATGTCTATTTGACCACCCTAACAACAATAAAATGATAATATTTTTTTATAAGATTTTAGATATAAGTATAGGACTCATGTCCCGATGTGATGCATATTTTTTTGTAATTTTTATTGAAGTAAATAATTAATTATGAATTTTTTATTACAACTTTTGAAAAATATAAAAACTCGTACCTATTTGAGGCTATAAAGAGACTTCATGAAATTCAATTTAAATCCAAAACATGTGTCACGTTCCTAGTTCTTTTACATCAGATTCATCGATACAAAAAAAGACAAAAAACTAAAACATCAAACCAACCCTTGGGTATGTGGAGGATCATCATGGAAAAAATAGGCCCTTAAGTTGCAAAAAATTCAGAAAAATTAGAGCTAGGCAACTTGACATAAAAAATTGAATAAGTTATCTATATTATTTCAAAAATATGTAAGAATATAATCTATAAAAAATGGAATGTTGTTTCTAAAATACTAGGTTTATTTGAAAAAATAAAAAAATCTATTTGGTGAAAACTTGAAATTTCAATGCAATAGTACTTAAATTTAAGGGAAAAAATAAGAAGTAGGTGTCTGTTTAACCACCCTAACCAAAATAAAATGATCATATTTTTTTATGATATTTTAGATATAAGTAGAAGACTCATGTCCTAATGTGATGTATATTTGTTTGTAATTTTTTTCCAAGTAAATAATTAATTATGAATTTTTATTATAACTTTTAAAAAATATAAAAAATTGTATGTCTGACCACCTTAACTTGGTCAAAACTTCATGAAATTCAATTTTTATTTTTTAAGTCCTATAGTATACGGAGCATAGAACGTGACACATGTTTTGGATTCAAAAAATGTGATATAGTTTGAAAGATATATATGTTTTTCAATTAGCCTATTAATCAAGACTTTAGTCATAATTCAAATAGAAAATAAATAATAATTATTTATTAAATTCAAAGTAAAGCATAATTTATATTAGTGGAAAGCTGAGAATCTCCTTTAAAAACCCTTTTCATTTCATCAATTTTGGGTAAAAAAAAAGTTGTCAGCCACATACCCTACAAATACCCTTCATATCGCCACTTTTTGGCCCATCATGATCCTGCACATACCCAGATCCACTTACACCGAACCAGTTTTATTTCCTTAGGAAGTGGAACAAGATCCCATCTTTTGTTCCACATTAAAGAGTTGTACTCTTCCTCCATTGTGGAATCCCACTCAGCAATAGGGTATGTGCAGGATCATGATGGGCCAAAAAGTGGTGATATGATGGGTATGTGTAGGGTATGTGGTGCCGACTTTTTTTTAACCCAAAATTGATGAAATGAAAAGGGTTTTAAAGGAGATTATCACTTTCCAAAATATAAATTATTCTTTACTTTGAATTTAATAAATAATTATTATTCATTTTCTATTTGAATTATGACTAATTCCTAATTGATAGGATGATTGAAAAGCATCTATAGCTTTCAAATAGTATCACATTTTTGAATCTAAAACATGCATCATATTCTATGCTTTGGATACTATAGAATTAAAAAAATAAAATTGAATTTCATGAAGTTTTGACCAAGTTAAGGTGGTCAGACATAGGAGTTTTTATATTTTTAAAATTTGTAATAAAAAATTCATAATTAATTGTTTACTTGGAAAAAAATCACAAAAAAATATGCACCACATCAGGACATGAGTCATCTACTTGTATCTAAAATATTATAAAAAAATATTATCATTTTATTGTGGTTAGGGTGCTCAGATATACACCTACTTCTTATTTTTTCCCTAAAATTTAAGTGGTACTACATTGAAATTTCAAATTTCCACCAAATAGATTTCTTTTTTAAATAAACCTAGTAGTTTAGAAACTACATTCAATTTTCTACAGATTCTATTCTTACATACTTTTGAAATAATATAGATAACTTATTTAAATTTTTATGTCAAGTTGCCTAACTCTAATTTTTTTGAATTTGATTGCCACTTAAGGGTCTATTTTTTCAATGATGATCTTGCACATACCCAATACCAAAAGCTTCACAAATGACTGTGGATCTAAAGTTGTGGAAATGTAGGAATGTGGAATGTTGTGATGTTGTGATCGATTCCTCCTAGTATTTGAAGGATGCCCAACAAGAGTTCCTGCAGAATCAAGCATTTGACAGGCCTAATGAGGCATGGTAGGGGATGGAGGAGATTCCAAACTCTCTGAAGAGGAAGATGAAATCTCATGATCGACTCAATGAATAGAGGAAGCTTGAGGAAAATCCTTGATGTTAGAATCCTCTAAATTCACTTTGGAGGAAGGAAGGGTAGAGGATGAGCTCGAAGAGCTTTCCTCAAATTGTAAACTACACTTAATGAAGATCTCATGTGTTTCAAGATCTATTAGCCAATATCCTTTGACACCATCAAGGTAACCAACAAAGATACAAGGACGACTCTGAGGTTCCAAGGCCTTGCACTTCTCTGAAGGAATATGTGCCTTTGTTGGGGAGCTAAAAACTCTAAAGTGCCCCATAACAAGTTTCCTACCACACCAAGCTTCAAAGGGAGTTATGCCCCGTAATGCCTTATGTGGAACTCCTTTTTGAATGTGAGTAGTATAGTTGACAGCTTCTACCCAATATGCAGGTGCAAGGGAGCGAGTGTGGATCATGCAGCCAACCATCTCTTTTAGGGACCTATTTTTCCTTTCAGCTACACCATTTTGTTGTGGTGTGTAGGAAAAAATAATTTGAAGATCAATCCATTCAAGAGTACATAATTGCACAAATCGATGGTTCACATATTCTCTTCCATTATTAGTACAAAGAATTTTGACACACTTTCCAGATTGCTTCTCAGCACAAGCCATAAACTCTTGAAATCTATCAAAGAATTCTCCTTTGTGTCAAAGAAAGTAGACCCATGTGTATCTAGAATAGGCATTAATGAAGGTGAGCAAATAATGAGCCTTACTAAAAGATAATGATGGAAAAGGACCTACCAAGTCACTATGAACCAATTCAAGGACTTCTGAAGCCCTCCAAGCCTTCCCATTTTCAAACTTATCTTCAAGATGTTTTCCCAAAGCACAACCTAAACCTACACCATTAGAAACATTGATTTGAGGAAGACCCGTGACCATATTTTGTTTGTTGAGTTGTTAAAGATAGCGGTAGTTGAGATGGCCAAACTACTCATGCCATAGTTTTCTCACAACATTTGAATGGGTGAGCAATGTAGTGGAATGTGAATTAGGTACAAAATGAGAGAAAACATACAAGTGAAACTCATGATTGGCCTTACCAACTGCAAGGAGTGCATTATCTTCAAGATTCCTGATGTTGATAGAATCTGGAGTGAATTCAACTTTTCTACCATTCCAAGTGATTTGGTAGACATAGAGAAGGTTGGTTGATAGATCAGACATGTAGAGGACATCCTCTAGTGTACCATTGCTAGTAGCAATTGAACCCTTCCCAATTACTTCCACTGGAGAATCATCACCAATGAGAATGTGGGGCACAAAACAAAGCTCCAAAAAAGAAAGTTGTTGTTTACTAGAACCCATGTGATGTGATGCACCTGAGTCAAGAATCCACTCTTTTGAAGAATCGGTAATAGCAACAAGTGCAACTTCTTTCCCTTTACCTAATTTGGAAGGAGTAGAGGATTGTTGAGCAACAAAAGAAGGTAGATTAATGTTGTTCCTTTTAAGAAAATGATTTAACACATTGATCTACTTCTTATGACAAGAATGTTCCTCATGACCAATTTTCTTGTAGTAGCTACAAGTTGGCATTTCCTTCTTTTGAAAATTCCCCTTTGAAGAGGAGGAGTTGGAGTAAACATTTGTAGAAGATGATTGTGCTTGATCTCTTTGTGACTTCTTCTTGAACTGATTTTTTTTGTTGTCAGGTTTCCTTGATTCTTTCTGACCCTTTGGTTGGCCAGCCATTAAAGCTTGTGAGTGTGAAGGCTTGAGAAGACCCATTGAAAGAAGCTTACCTTGTTCTTGCATCAACATTTTAAAAAATGATGCAAAAGAAAGTGTAGTGAATGTAGATCCCATTATCAACCTATGAGTATGAAAGCTAGAAATAGAAGATACAAATTCAGGTCCAAGTTTGTTTAGAGTTTTATAGACAAGTTGAATGTATTTCTTCTCTAAGCCACATGATTTACATTGTGCTCTAAGGTCATTGACCTTTGTTACATAATCTTGGATGTTATCAAAAGACTTTGGATCAAGACCCATTAGTTCATTTTTAATTTGATAACCATGAACTTTATCAGTTGTACCATAGATAGTTTTTAGCTTGTCCTATGCATCATGTGAATCTTTACATTTTCGATATAAAATATTATATCAAGAGAAACTAAACTCCTTAGACAACCAAGATATTTTGTATGTTCAAACATCTAGAGTAGTTTTTCCTTATCATTTATGGGTTTAGTTACCTTCTTCTCAAAATAAGGTGTATATCCTATTTTCATTAAGGCATTCCATGCATTTTCATGTCATGTGTTATAGTTGTAGGGCATGAGCAATGGAAACTTAAATGTACCCATAGTGAAGGAAAAACAAAGCACAAAGTATGAGATATTTTAAAGCACAAAGAGAACAAGAGAACCAACTTCTTTACTCAATCAAAGAAACCCCAAAAAAAAAATGATTTGGAACTTTATATATAGTGCCTGGTTACAGATTTATGGATTTCAATGCTTTTACAAATCCTCAAGAAATGAGCATGTGTTGAAAGTATATATTTGGTAAAATCTCCTATGAAATAAATAGCACCAATGCAAAGTACATGATAAATCATGAGCTTTCAAAAAAAAAATCAACTCGATCGGAGGCCGTATGCAAAAATTATACAACTTTGAAGTTTGCATAACGAGAATGGTGAGGATTCCTCCCTGAGAATCAACAATTTCTAAAAAATCCATGTGCCAAAATCTAAAACTATGTTCACAAATGCATAGAGCATGAAAAATTATCCCAAATGAAAAAAAATTGTATTGAATTTGGAGGTTGGGAGCCCGAGTCATGAGTTGTCAAAATTGGCCTTGAAAAATCAATGCATCAATGGAGAGGGGCTGAGAAAAGTTCTGCCAAATTTAGCAGAACTGCCACCAAAGTTAGCTATTTGCCAAATTTAGATTTCCTCCAACTAATTTACATCTTCACCAAATTTAGTAACCCACCAAATAAATTTAGTTGACTTCAGTTTAGTTGATTGCTAAATGCTTTGTCAAAGTTAGCAGAATGAAGATTTTTATATTTTTTAATTAAAAAATATTTAAAAATTATTAAAAATCTCTAGCATGATTTTTTTTAAAACACTGATAGATTTCAAATTATATGGTTTTAATAAAAAGAAGTATTAAAAAATTATTAAAAGTGTGGGTTGCACTTTAGAAATTTATGTTTTTTTAATATTAAAAACATTAAAAAAATGTTAAAAAAATATAAAAAAACTATAAGGCTTGAAGACCGAGCATCTTATGCGAAGGTCAAAGAGTGGCACAAAATACGAAGGCCAAAATATTCGTAGTCTAACAATGGCACAAAGTCTAGACCAAATAGAGGCACACATTTTTAGGTGGAGGTTTATTTTGCATAAAAAATAGATTTATAAAATGTTTTTAGAAAAGGTTGAAGCCTTTTGTTATGGAAGGAGGTAACTCTGTAAGGGCCTCCCAACAAATTATTTGTTTTGGAAAAACAATTTTTAATGGAAATTTTAAATTTTAATTTTTTAATTTTATTTTAACAATTTTTAAAATTTTTCTTTTATTTTTAAAAATAAAAAAATAGTTTTCAAATTTAGAGTAACTTTTTTTTATTATTATTATTTTAAATAGAAAAATACTTTTAAATTTAAAAGCAATATTTTAAAAATAAAATAAAATAAAACACTTCTAAATTAAAAGCAAAATTTGTTTTTAAAACAAAAATAAAATAAAATAAAATAATTTTAAAACTATTTTTTTATTTTAAAAATATATATATATTTTTTTTTCATGGGGGCTACATGCCTCCATGGACAAAAAAAATTCCTTACTTGACAAATTTTTCCAAAACTGACATTTGGACAATCGATTTTATGGTTTTTAGGTTTTTTGAGCATGATGGTGGTGTCACATTTGACTCAAAATGCTCTGAAATGATGGCTCTTTATTGGATCTGACAATGAACCTCTCGCTTCAAATTGTTGCAAATTTGGCCTCTGTTGATGGGTCTTTTTGCACTTCTCAACATAGACAAAGCATAAGTGCAAGGTCTCTCAGGCGGGTGCCTGAAGATGGGTAGCCAATTTGTGGCCAACTTTTTAAAAAAGTCTTAAAAACTCATAACGCGAGTGTGTTATAATGTAAGTGCGTTATAATGCTCTTGCATTATAGCTTGTTGTGCTAAGTTTGAAGCTTAGCCACAATGAGCCCATAATGCAAGTGAATTATAATGTGTTCACGTTATAACACACTCGCATTATAATGTGCTCACATTATAACACACTCGCATTATAACGTGCTCGTGTTATAACATGAGTGTGTTATAACACGAATGTGGTATAATGTGAGCGTGTTATAATGTGCTCGCGTTATGGCTTGGTGTGCTGAGCTTGAGGCTCGGCCACAACGAGCCCATAACGCGAGCGCGTTATAACATGAGCACGTTATAATGTGAGTGGGTTATAATGCGAATGCATTATAATGCGCTCACATTAAGACCTATTAAAAGCAAAAAAAAAAATTGAATTCATTCTTACACTTGACTGTCTTTTTTTCTTGCCCGCAACCAAAACCCCAAATTTTTGTGTTTGCATTCTGGGAGGAGTTATTTTGAAAACTTATTCATCAACCTTGTTATTTCATTGCCAGGATGTTGTCACATCAACAAGGAGGTCTAAGAGGTAAGGATTTTTATTTTTATTTTTTGAATTTTTTTAGTTTTAGGTTTTTTTATATTTATTTTTTGAATTTGTAGGAGATGTTAATCAACCTACAAATCCTCCTCAAAATTCTCAAGAATCACAAAAAAAAAAGAGGAGCACAATTCTCAACAAGCACAACAAGAACAAGAACAAAATCCTCAAGTTAATCAACCAAAACCTCAATCTCCTCCACCAATCCCTCAACATCCTCTTAGCACTCAACAAAACTTAATGAGTGAAATAAAGAACAATAAAAAATAAATTGAGTATTTAATCAAGAGGTTGAACAATCCAAATGGTTCAACTACAAAAAGAATGACTCTGACAACTTCATTGAAAGAAATGTTAAAACATGTAGACTCAATCAACAAACAATTAACTGGTTGGTAGGATAGGAGGTAGATGACTAGGGCTTATTGCCAAGGTAAATTATCATATAAAGATGTAAAATATTTAAAAATTATAAAGGGTGATTTGTGCTCATTATTCACTGACTCACAGTCAAATGTAAATCTTACCCTCGATGTGAAGAGGTTTTTTATTCATTAGTGCCACCAACAATAGATTAGGAAATTTTTTTGGGATAGGTGGTACATGGTTTTTGATTACCTGCCATGCAACAATTGTGAATTCCCACAACATTTCCTTAGGAAACTATACTGCGAGTTCATCTTGAACAAAATCTTAAATTATTTTTATATGAGGGGCTTCTAGGGGAGAGGCGGGAGGTCAGCTCAAGATAGACCCAGTGCAGAGAAGGATCCTATGTGACAAGGGAGATGACCTCTCACTAGGCCACCTCATGAGTACATTGTCATCCCTTCCATCATGAAGGAGAGTGCCAATGTAGAGAATTTCTACACCATCAGCTCTTTGACCTAGATTATCATCTAGCATGCCATCCCTATTCTACAACACCATCCAAGGGAGTCTTTGAATGTTAGGCTTTGATCCCATTTGTGTCAATCTTGTGGGGTGACTTGTTCATATGACCCCACCGACACTCAAGAGGATTCTATGCAGGATTCCTCTGTAGCTATGGAGATGGAAATGATAGCTGACATTTTGCATGAGGCCTATGGCATTGATACTTAGGTAAAAGTTAGCATGTTCATTGGATTTAATTTATTAAATTTCAATTTTGAAATTCAAGATTAACTAATTTAGTTTTATGATTTCAATAAAATTGTAGGGTCACAGTGTTGATACTAGATACATTGGCCCTACACCTGCTTATTTCTCCATTGCACCTACCATTGAGGTATGTAACTAGTAAACAATTATCAATTTATTACATGTTAATAGCATTATTTTATGAATGGTATTTTAATATGTGATTTTGGATGTTGAATAGGCTAATATTGGAGGTTTTGAGGGAACACCTCCCAGTGCCAATGGATTTAGTCAAACCTACACATAGGTAATAGAATAAAGAGTTTAAATAATGAATTGTACTTAATAGATTTGTGTAGTTTATATTCATATCATTGTTTACGTTGCATTGCACATCTTTCAAACTCAAAGCATTAATTCACATTCCATAACTAATAAGTAGATGTTGATAGATGACAAAATTTCAATTACAATATACTTGTTTAGAAAGTCAACATAAGCAGTGATGCAATTACTTCACATAGCATAAGTAATAAGTCTAGGAGTAGCTTCCAATTGCATTTGCTTGTCATGGAATTCCATGAGACCACTTTTTACTGAGGCATCTTTTCAAACAGTTCACTACCTTGTCTATGATATGGATGCTTGGAAGGAATATATGAAAGAATAATATTAATTAGACAAGGAGATGAGTTGTTTGAAAAAAAATCCTCAAAGAAATGCAGTCTCAAGGTGATGTCCATCACCATGAGACCCAATTTCTTTGAGGCACTTTTTCAAACAGCTCACCACCTTTTCTATGCTACCAAATTTTCCATACATGTCTACCAAAGCATTTTATCAAACAATTCATTTCCTCACTACTATGGCTAAAAGCTTAATAAGGGTGCTTTCCAACAAACTATCGATGCTTGGAAAAAATCTATAATAGTATAATAGTAAGCAATAGTATAGACAAGGCAATTAGTAGTTTGAAAAAATTCCTCAAAGAAATGCGGTTTCAGGGTGATGGAATGCCATTCCATCACCATGAGACCACATTTCTTCAAGGAATTTCTTCAAACAACTCACCACCTTTTCTATGATACGACATTTTCCATACATTTGTACCAAATCATTTTATCAAACTAATCACTTCCTTGTTGCTATGGCTAAAATCCTAAAATAGGTGCTTTCCAACAAACTATGGATTCTTGGAAAATTTTCTATCAATGAATAATAGTAAGCAATAATACCATAGAGAAGACAATAAACTGTTTGAAAATTTTCCTAAAAGAAATGTGGTCTTATGGTGATGGAATTCCATGATGTGCATTTGTTTGTAATGGCATTCCATCACCATGAGACCCCATTTCTTTGAAACATTTTTTCAAACAGTTCACTGCCTTCTCTATGCCACCATAGTTATCGTACATGTTTACAAACACATTTTATCAAATAGTTCACCAGCTTGCTGCTATTGGTTAAATCCTAAAAACATGTACTTTAAAACAAGATATGGATAGGGAAAATAGTAAGCATGATATTCAGAAATATATAGTTGAATAAGTACTCAATTTTTTTTCATTATCTCATACATTATAAGTCATGATGTGGATCGCTATTTAGTTTTCGTGATTGAATAAATTATTGTTTTATTTTTAGATGTTGCAAGTGGAAACACCTACAAGTGTTCAGATGGCAATGGACATCGGTGTTTCATCTACTATAGAATCCTTGATGGCTCTAACATGGGAGGTATGAGGAAAATTACTAAATTTTAATTTACATTCATTGTTATAAATGTTAGTAAAAAATCAAACCATTATTGATTCGTAGTTTAATTTCTATTTGGATGGTTTATACAGGGCTTCAACACACCTCAACATGGGAATTTGCATATTTCCCTCATGGAGAGTGGTCATCAAATGGCGGTAAGTGATTATTTTGTTAAATATATCATTTTTTGTAATGTAATTTTTATATATTAATGTATTTAATTCTTATCAAGTAACAGATAAGAATTGACCAAGAACTAAACCCTAGGAGGAGCACCAGGGGCACTCCTCGACTACAGCATAAATGAGTGACAACTGTATTGCCATCTGATTGACAAGCAAAAGGAAAGAGTTTATTTCAAGAGCATGGAGAACGATGACTTTTGATTCTAGAGCACTTTGTTGTATGCCTATATGGCATTTTTGTACATATTTTGTATTGGATATATTTGACATTGTATTCCTAAATGGCATTCTTGTAAGCCTATATGACTATTTTGTACCTATAGTTTATACTTATATTGACATATATTGATGTATGCCTACATGGATATTTGGTTAATATATTTTTTTTTTATCGATGGTTTTCATATTTGCATTATAAATCCATGGTTAAATAGATATGAGCTACGTGTATTCAAGTGTATACTTTACAACTTACATGTATACTTTGTGACTTACATGTATTCCAATGTATACTTTGAGACTTGTGTGTTTTTATGTGTATACCTTCTATTCATGCATATACTTTGTATTAATTTGTGTACACTATGTATTCATGTGTATACTTCAAGGCTTACGTGTTTTTGAGCAATTGTACTTCCCTTATTCACATGTACATACTTGACTTATTCACATGTATATTTATTAATTGGTTAGCCCTAGCATTGATCATTGTTGTCCTTCATGGTTTGTCTTGAATATTAATTGATTGATGCTAAACAACTTTATTAGTTGATGCTAAACAATTTCAATATTTCTAGGAATACTAGTAGAGTTAAAAATTACAAAATTGCACAAATTGAAAATAAAAGATTAATTGTAAATAACTGCATTGATTATTAACTTGATAACTGATTAAGAATGAGTATAAAATATATGAAGAGATGAGCCTTCTAGAATGACAATTGCCAACTAAAAAATAGGCAAAGCATTCACAATAATTTGAAAGTAATAATCCACCCAAAATTGCAACGGGAGAGAAGTGATGCAGAGTAGGGAGGCCTTTAATTACCAATCATAAATTCAACTGATTTCAACAAGCCTTCAATCTCTAAAATCCTAACTAGGGTGATTCCCTTCACAACTTCACTATTTGCCTTATAGGTCTATAGACCTAGTTTCTTGGACCTACCTCACAACTCCACTCTCAAACCCATTAACCAATTATATTTTCAGACACCCTTTAAGGCATACCAAAACATATCTCAAAATATCATATAACTCTTTTGGAACAAATCCCTCAAATTGATGGTTCTACACAGTCCCCTTAAGCAAAATAAGTATAATTTACAAAGAAACTCTCTTCTAAACAATCTTCCAACCCAAAACACCTATGGAAAATAATTTACTAGTCCATAAAACAACCAAATCTACAAATTTTAGCCAATGAACCACTCACTAGGTCCTCTTTATACATTTAACCCTCATTTTTAGCAAGTTACAAAGGGGTTTACTGAAAATACCACTTCCCAACTTCTTTACACTTCACCAATGCATCAAAAATTCTTCAAATGGAATGTGCATGCTTAATCTACCACCAAATTTTTTTTCCCCAAGAGTTTTCCTCATCTACCCACCTTTAACCATCAAATTTCACTCAAAACATTCATATTTGACAACTAGGGCATCATGCTCAAACCCAAAAATGACCTCTCCTACTCCCAAACTCATTCAATTAACTAAATCCTACCATATTGGGCACATTTCACTCAGCTATAGTAGTTACAATTAGTGGAATGGGTTATAATCACATGTTTTATGTCTTCAAAATGTTAAAATTGGAGTTTTAGAACTACCTACAAGGAAAACTCAATAAAATTCTACAACCTCAATGGGAATGCCTCAAACTTAGTCGAAATGATAGATAAGACATTGAAAAAATAATTCAAATCAATTTGGAGTCACCATCAAGCCATACAGGTAGTGCAACTACTCTACAACAACAATATTCAATAGAGGGGCCACTACACTGCTTGCATTTGACACTTTTTCCATCAAGTGAAAACTGGACACCACAGAAAAATGGCTCTGACATAACAAAAATTAAGAGAGGTTATTGTAGAGAGGCCCAACGTGATATCATAGGCTTGGACAGAGAGTTCATAAGCATCATAGTTTTTGAGTAATAGCTCGTCAAAGATTACTTCCCTTTTGCACTTTGGACCCTTGAGGGATTGATCCAGTCGAACATAGCTCAGAGCGATTTTGCGCGTTTGGGTGCAAAAGAAGACCATTCCTAGCATAAAAATACCTATTCGGATGCATTGGAATATTCAATTTGATCACATGAGTTGTAGAATGAAAGTTGCACCACTTTCAACTTTCAACTACTTGCATTTGACAATTTTTCCCCTAAGTAAAAATTTGGCACCATGGGAAAATGCCTCTAAGATAGCGAAAACCGAGAGAGGTTATTGTAGATGGGCCCAATGTGATCCTATAGGATTAGACAAGAAGTTTCTAAGCATCATGGTATCTGAGTAACAACATGCTAAAGTTTGTGTCTATTTTGCACTTTGGACTCTTAAGGGATTGATTCGCTTGAACGGAGCTCAAAGTGATTCCACGTGTTTGGGTATGAAAAAGTACCATGCCTAGTGTAAAAATAACTATTTAGATGCATTGGAATAGTTTGTTTGGTTGCACGAGTTCCACAACAAAATTTGCACCACTTTGCAACTTTCAACTACTTGCATTTGACAACTTTTTTCCCAAGTGAAAATTCACAACCACGAGAAATTTTTTTCGAAATAGTGAAAACTGGGAGGGGTTATTGTAGAGGGGAGCAATGTGATCTCATAGGATCAGACAAGAAGTTTCTAAGCATCATGGTATCCGAGTAACATTATGTTAAAGTTTGCAGCCATTTTTCACTTTGGACCTTTAAGGGATCGATCTGGTTGAACGTAGCTCAGAGAAATTTCTTGTGTTTGGGTGTAAAAGAGGACCATGCCTAGTGTAAAAATACATGTTTAGACACATTGTAATAGTTTTTTTGGTCATAGGAGTTGTAGAACGAAAGTTGCACCACTTTGCAACTTTCAACTACTTGCATTTGACAACTTTTTCTCCAAGTGAAAATTTGCCACCATCGGAAAATTCCTTTGAGATAAAAAAACTGAGAGAGGTTATTGTAGAGGGGCCCAATGTAATCTGATAGGATCCAATAGGAAGTGTCTAAGCAACATGGTATCCAAGTAACAACATACTGAAGTTTGCAGCTATTTTGCACTTTGGACTCTTAAGGGATCAATCCGGTTGAATGTAGCTTGACGCGATTTTGTGTGTTTGTATGAAAAAGAGGACTATTTCTAGTTTAAACATACATATCCAAACATGTTGAAATAGTCTATTTTTTCACACGAGTTTCATAACGAAATTTGCACCACTTTGCAACTTTCAACTACTTGCATTTGATAACTTTTTCCCCAAGTGAGAATTCGCCACCATGGGAAAATGCCTCCAAGATAGAAAAAATTGAGAGATTTTATTGTAGGGTAGGCTAACATGAACCCATAGGATTAGATGAGAAGTTTCTAAGTATTGTGGTATCTGAGTAACAACATACCGAAGTTTGCAACCATTTTGCACTTTGGACTCTTAAAGGATTGATCCGGCTGAACGTAGTTTGAAGTGATTCTACGTGTTTGGGTGTGAAAGAGGATTATACCTAGTGTAAATATACCTATTTGTACATCTTGGAATAGTCAATTTTTTCATTCAAGTTGTAAATGAAAGTTGCACCACTTTGCAACTTTCAACTACTTGCATTTGACAACTTTTTTCCCAAGTGAAAATTTTCCACCACGAGAAAATGCCTCTGAGGTAGCAAAAATTGAGAGAGGTTATTATAGAGGGGCTCAATGTGACCCCATAGGATCAGATGAGAATTTTCTAAGTATTACAGTATCCAAGTAACAACATGTTGAATTTTGTAGCCATTTTGCAATTTGGACTCTTAAAGGATCGATCCGACTAAACGTAGCTCGAAGTGATTCCACATGTTTGGGTGCAAAAGAGGACCATGCCTAGCATAAAAATACCTATTTAAAAATATTGAAACAATTTTTTTGGTCACATGAGTTGCAAAATGAAAGTTCAACCACTTTGCAACTTTCAAATACTTGCATTTGACAACTTTTTCCCCAAGTAAAATTTTTCCACCATGGGAAAATTCCTCTGAGGTAGCAAAAATTGAGAGAGGTTATTGTAGAGGGTCCCAACATGATACCATTGGATTAGATGAGAATTTTATAAGAATCACAGTATCCGAGTAACAACATGTTGAATTTTGTAGCCATTTTGCACATTAGACTCTTAAGGGATCAATCCGGCTGAATGTAGCTCAGAGTGATTTCGCATGTCTAGGTGCAAAAGAGGACCATTCCTAGTGTAAAAATACCTATTTAGATGTGTTTGAATAGTTTTTTTGGTCACACAAGTTGTAGAACAAAAGTTGCACCACTTTGTAACTTTGCACTATTTGTATTTGACACTTTTTCTATCAAGTGAAAACTAGACAC
>VDFB02026320.1:1920941-2063935 GCA_007258455.2 Sequoia sempervirens
TACTAAATTCTTTGAGTAACGACAAATAAATTTTGGATGGTCTTATTTTGACATGTGAGGATTGGATCCACAACTTCTAATGCATCATTTATCACTACCAAAGGGAATCAAACCAGTCAAACAAAAATTTAGAAAGATGCATCCACACATCGCCCTTTTGGTTAAAGCTGAACTAAAAAAATTATTAGATGCAGACTTTATCAAATCCATAGATTATGTAGAATGGATCTCAAACATTCTGCCCATATTCAAACCTGATCATAGCATTAGAATATGCACATATTTTAGAGATTTAAACAAGGAATGCCCAAAGGATGATTTTCCTTTTCCCAACATTGACATAATTGTTGATCTAATAGCAGGACATGCCATGTTATCTATAATGGATGGCTTCTTAGGATATAATCAAATCAAAATAGCACCTGAGGATCAATAAAAGATGACATTCACTTGCCCTTGGGGAACATTCTACTGGAATGTCATGCCTTTTGGTTTGAAAAATGCAAGTGCAACATATCAGCGAGCAATGACCACAAATTTTCATGATATGGTGCATACTTTCATGGAAGATTATGTGGATGATATCTTAGCAAAATCACACACTAGGGAAGGATATTTGGAAATACTTGATAAGATCTTCACTAGAATAGAAAAATTCAATGTAAGATTGAACCCAAAGAAGTGTATCTTTGGGGTGACATCAGCAAAACTTCTTGGGTATATAGTTTCAGAAAAGAGTATTGAAGTGGATCCAGCTAAAGTTAAGGTAATCATGAAGATGCCATTTCCTAAAAACATCAGTCAATTAAGGTCCCTACAAGGTAGATTACAATCCATCAGGAGATTCATCTCCCAGCTAGCAAATAAGAGTCATCCATTTAATCATCTACTTCATAAAAATGTTTCATTCAAATGGGATCATAACTGTGAAACAACTTTTGACTAGATAAAGCAATATTTGGTGACACCTCCGATACTCATACCACCTAAAGCAGAAAGACCACTATTACTATATATTGCAACAACTGAAATATCTTTAGGAGCTCTATTAGCACAAGAAAATTATGAGGGAAAAGAACAAGCAATTTACTACATCAGCAGGACTCTCAATGGATATGAACCAAACTATAAATTCATAGAAAAATCTTGTTTAGCAGTAGTCTTTGCAACTTAGCAATTGTGACACTACATGTTGACTCATACATTCAGGCTCATAGAAAAAATAGACCCATTAAAATACTTACTCAATAAAGCTGCACTAACAGGAAGACTTGCAAAATGGGTCATGATATTGAATGAGTTTGATATCCAATATGTTGATAAGAGAGCCATCAAAGGATAGGTAATAGCAGATCAACTAGCTAAAGCTCCATTACAGGATCATCAGCCAATGCACATTAAATTTCCAGATGCTAACATCATGAATATTACAACTCAACAATGGAGATTATACTTTGATAGATCATATACACAGAGAGGAGCAGGGGTAGGAATCCTATTTGTCACACCTCAAGGACACACCATTCCCAAATCTTATAGGTTAATGTTTCCATGCACAAACAATATAGCTGAATATGAAGCATTGATTCTTGGCATCAAAATAGCTATTAAATGGAAAATCACATAAATGCACATTTATGGAGACTCACAACTTGTCATTTATCAAGTAAATAATGAGTATCAAACAAAGGATGACAAGCTTATGCCTTATAAGCAGATGATATATGTTCTCAAAAAATACTTCATGGATATCAAGTTTGAGCAAATACCACGGGCATAAAAAAAAGTTGTAGATGCTATGGAAACAATTGCATCTCTTTTACAATTACCAAAACAGAAAGGTCGATATGAGTTTATGGTTGAACAAGTATCTAGTCCGGCATATGATAACCCTGATTCACATACCATAAGCCACATACCCAACATTCAACCCTCACAATATGAAGAAATCTATACTTACCTCAAAGACAACATTCTTCCTCTTGACCTCTCTAGAAACCAAAAACATAACTTTATCCGTTAATTGACATGACATACATTAATTGTTGATATCCTTTACCGTAGAGGTTTAGATGGTACTCTTCTCCGGTGTCTGGAACATCACGAATCTGAAACATCCTTATGAGAGGTCCATGAAGGTATTTGTGGGACCCATTCTAGTGGGCTAACCCTAGCTAAGAAACTCCTTCGTTTAGGGTATTATTGGCCAAACATGGAGAAAGAAGCATATCAATATGTTAAAAGATGTTAGAAATGTTAGATTCATGGTAATCTAATTCATGCGCTGGCACAAGAGTTACAAGCATTCACATCCACATGGCCCTTTTGTCAATGGGGATTGGACCTAGTGGGGAAAATACATCCTTCTTCATCAAATGGCCATAAGTTCATCATCACAGCAACAAAGTATTTCACAAAATGGATAGAAGCAGTACCATTGAAAACTATCACTGGAAAACAGATTTCATCGTTTATACTCAATTATCTCATCTATCGATATGGGGTACCTCAATCCATTATTTTAGACAATGGAAGGCCTTTTAAAAATCAAGATGCCTAGGAATTATGTGAACAATTCCATATTCAACATCATTTTTCAACACCATACTATCGACAGGGAAACAGACAAGCAGAAGCCTCAAATAAGACAATCTTGAAAATACTAAAGAAGACAGTAGATGATGGTGGACATGATTGGAATGTTCAGTTAAATCCTGCATTATGGGCCTACAGAACTAGCATTAGAACACCAACAAGAGCTACACCATACGCCTTGGTGTATGGATCAAAGGCCATTCTACCAATTGAGATAGAAATACCATCACTCCGTGTATCACTAAAAGGTCTCATAGCAAATGAAAATTATAGAATTTCAAGGCTACAGGAGCTAGAATTACTAGATGAACATCGTCAATAGGCAGTAAATCATTTGAAAGCCTACCAACAAAGAATGTCAAGAAGTTATAATCATAGGGTAAAACATAGCATTTTTCAAGTTGGTGACTTGGTCCTAAAGGAAAACCTTAAAAATCAGCAAGCTAGAGAAAAGAAAGGGAAATTTGAACTTAACTGGTTAGGTCCCTTTGTTATCATATTAGTGTATGGTTCAGGAGCATATCAATTGTCTACACCTAAAGGGGACCTGTTTGATGAACCTATCAATAGTATCCATCATAGGAAATCCTATACCTGAATCACTTAATGCATGAATTAGTTTTTGAAAATGGTTACCTTGATGAAAACCTGGCAAATAGGCATCTTGGTGACACAAAAATACAAAAATAATAATAATAAAGATAGAAAAAAACAAAAAAAAATCAGAAAGAATGAAAAGGTGCAATAACAACATATAGTGAAAACCTGGAAACATGAGCTATATGTGATTTAAATCAGCTCTCCTACCTGTTGGACATATTTCATGGTCATTACTTCCACCATAATTTTACATCCCTTATCATATCCTATCACATGGTCATATATCACCCTGGCTTGGGGGCAACATTTGAAAAACATTGGGGGCAATATAAATCTTGAGCTTCACAAAATGGAGAAAAGCAACAAAAAGAGCGATCAAAACACAATCCAACATGAAACATCAATCACCATCAGAAGCACATTGGACATCCATATCACACAGAAAATCCAAAATAGGTCAAAAAAAGTCAATCTACAAAAATCCAAAAACATGAGTCAGTGTCAGTTGAACTATGTGGTCTCTGTGTGTATAACGTAGGCAAGACTAGTCTTTGATCAGTACCCGAGGCCCCTAGGATAGGTCTTTAGGTTCATTTGATCCAAAATCTTGAAAACACAAAAACATCACAAAATCAGGATGGATGATCTAATCTGAATAAATGATTGAATACTATAAGCAAATGCAAGATATGTTTTACTTTTGATCATTGTTATCATTTCTTTGGAGCAACTCAATGATGTATTGAACTAGAGAAGCTAGGAAAAAGAACTGACATTTTTCTTTGCCTACTGTCTATGAATTAATCATAATTACTGTGTGAATCATCACCGAAAATGCTCTACAAAAGTATTATGGATGACATTCCAATTCACATGGGAAAGTGGTTAATTCTTGTTTGTTTACACAAGAAATGCTCAAGTCATCTTGGTTTAATTATACCTCGATGCTTGTGTTCACTTGCAATATCAAAAATCATGAACGTAGTACTCAGGTCATCGTTGGTTTACATTATACCATTGATGCTTGTATTCACTTTCAACATTTCAAAGCTCAATGATGATACAAAAGAACAAAAGTAGTGTTAAAATGCCTTTGTTAACATATAGATTTGCATAATAAAAGTAGACTGCATCCATAATAGTGACATATCTGTAGAATATTTGTTACAAAGTAAACTGGTGAATCATTTATTACAAGTATAATGATGAATATTTATTACATTATACCATTGATGCTTGTATTCACTTTCAACATTTTAATCTCAATGATGATACAAAAGAACAAAAGTAGTGTTAAAATGCCTTTGTTAACATATAGATTTGCATAATAAAAGTAGACTGCATCCATAATAGTGACATATATGTAGAATATTTGTTACAAAGTAAACTGGTGAATAAATTATCTTTTTCCATACAAGACTGAGTATACTTGACAACATCATAATCATATAAGTTGCATCATCATAATCATTTGCATATATTCAAAACATTTGAATCATCATTTCATCATTTAGTTATTTCAACATACATATATCATTCAATTATACTTAAGGTACATCACAATCATCACATTCAACCTTTTGTTCTAACACATATTCACATATAATCCATCCATTTGTTAATAAATTCCATTAATTTATTACATGTATGATTCCACATTTTCATCCATTAGGTAACACATACATGAGTTCCTATATTAGTACTACTATAGCTATTAGTATTTAGCATGGGTTTTCTTCTATTGTTGTTTTTCAAAATGAAGTTTGAGCTAAATTTAACACTTTTTTTGGGTAAAGAATTCTGCCATAAGAGCTTTAATTCAGGGAAAGAAAAACTTTGCAAACAACTTACCAGACAAAATGCCACAAGGCCTTTATGCTTTTTTTTTGCTCCCATTAGAATAATTGAATTTTTTAAACATGTCAGTGAAGACAATTTATTTTAACTGGAATGGCTTGCTTCTTAATCTCTATTTTCCGGTCAGCTCTTTCACCTCCTTACTATTGTTTTTCAAAGTCTTCCACTATTTTTGCATCACTTCAATTATTGCCAGCGTGTCTTACAAGACATTGCTATTTCAAAATCCTCCTCTCTTCTTCGTTTGAATTGTGTATTGTGTATGTAGGTAGTGTTAGCTTATTTTAAATTAGATTCCATTTGATTGATGTGAATGTTTGTTTATATATAATTAAAATTAAAATTTCTATTTGTTTGTTTAGCGAACATAATAAGAATAGTTTATCTGATGGCTCAATTAATTAATGAATAAACGTTACAAAAAACCCTCTTAATCCTTTAGAGGCCAGACTTCTAATCCCTTTCATATTAAAAATGAAAACGTAGATTTGAATCGTCTTGTGATGCGCTATCCCCACACAATTGTTTTTAGACGTACATGTACGCTTTTGCTTTACTAGTCTATCCTCCCATCTGGAATGACAGTGACTCGTATTGTAGATACATGCATAGGAATCTAAATCACATCAATCCCAAATATAGGTGACTACTTTTCACTATGGGTGCGAAACGCGTTGTAGAATAGTAGTCTTCTATAAGTGTGTGGGCCACGGCTCCAAGAATATTCAGAAAGACGCGCACCTCATCTTCATCCCTCACTTCACTAATAAATTTTAATGTTTGGTCAATGTTGATTTCATCTATTTCCAATAGACTCTTGACTTCTAGAGAAAATTGTATTCTTCATTAAAGCAGAAGATCAAAGAGTCGTAAGACATTTTGATTTGTTTCTCACTGCAGATGTCACTAAGAATACTTTTGACACGAAAAATTGCACCTAAGCTGTGGAAACTAGGAGGAATATAATGCCCGATGCTTATTTTCGTACTCCTTACTATTAATTTTTCCTCTTTCCAAAGTGATTTTTGCATCGCTTCCATTATTGCAAGCTTCTCTTGCAAGACACTTCTATTTCAAAGTTCAAACCCCCTTTCTCTCTTATTCGTAAAAAAATTGTGTTCAGGGGGCATTAATTTTTTTATTGGTTGATATTGATTATGTGTTGTTGTGCATGGTTTGCACACACACCCCGCCGTAGGCAAGGATCCCCTTTTTTTCGCTCCTGACAGGCTACTTTGCTCTTGTCTTATTTTGCGTGCCCCATTTCCAAGCCCAAAATGGTCATGTGCCTTCAAACGATCAAATCCCCTACCCAAATTCACCTGCTTAGGGTATTCAAGTCCGCGGAGAAATAAAGTCCCCCAACCCTTTTCTGCCTTTTGTCTTGCTTTGGTTGTTTTGGAAATATCCGTGGACCCCTGTCGGTCTAGTTTCCACATTTTCGGCTTTGGAGACAACTTTTTGGTGGATTTGGGATGTGTTCCTAGTGCATAAATGAACTGCCAAGGTTTCATCAATGTTCCATTAAGTTTCGATGGTTTCAGAACTTTCCCTCCAGAATTCCCTTCTTCCTTGGCTGTTTGGAAACATCCGTGGACCCCCGTCGCTCCCCTTTCCTCATTTTTGACTTAGTTACCCTTTTTTGATCTCTCGATGTTTGAAATATGTGAAATGAACCGCCAAGGTTTTGTCAATGTTCTGTTTCATGGTCTAAACCTCTTGTTCTAATTTCTTCGTTCCTTAGAAAACATCCGCAGACCCCCGGCTTACCCCGTTTCACTTTGACTCTTTGGTCACCTTTGATCTTGATAAGCGACAGCTTAAAATGAACCGCCAAGGTTTCACAAAGTTTGTTGTTTTGCGTTTCGGAAGCCGCCCCTTTTCGCGAACTTCCAGCATACCTCCTCGTTTCGCTTTCTCTGAGCTCGCCCCTTCAGGCCGCTTTCCGGTTCGCTTCTCCATGGTCATGAACTTCCTGCCAATTCTTCCGCCGCTGAGTTCGCTCTACGTGGTTGCTTGCCTGCTTCCTATGGTTGCTTAGAACTCTTCACCGCTTACTCCTTCTGCAGCCGCCACCCACGAATTGTTCCGCCTTCCTCGGCTTTCTTCCTCACTGCCTTTTCCACTGGCTTCACACCCTTTGAAGCTAATACACAATTTTTATGGCCCAAATGAGCTCCATAAAATGATAACACAAGATCTTTCATGATGCATGGATAGATCTAAAGGGTGGAATTTTGTGAGGTTTCTAATCGACATTTTCTCCTTAACTCATGTATAAATGTGGCCCACACACTTCGTGGCTTCAGGTAGAGTCAGCCTCCGTGAGGGTCTATCTAAGAGGCCCATTAAAGGAGTTGTCCTACCTTTTTCTAGATAATGATGATTTCTAAGGAGTTTTCTGCCCGAATCAAGGGCCACCAATCCATTGATGTCAATCGTCGATAGACTTGTTTGATCAAAAGAAGAACACTGCAAGCACATCACAAGAAAAAGACAACTTTCAGGCAGTTTTAGCTACAATGAAAAGGGCAATCAGCTAAATGAAAAAATTGCTACAGTGACTGTCACTAGATGACAAAATAGAGAAAAGACAAGGAATGTATTTTAAATTGCTAGATAATGAGGGGTAGGTGAAACCCTAACGTAATTGAATCTGATCTACTCATTGTAATTGAATCCTAGCCATTCATTTGAGCTTTGGAAAACTATAAATAGGGCTTGCCCCTCATTTGTAAGGGTTGAGAGTGTTGTAAAAGCATTTGGTGAAATAGAAGATAGCATTGCATGAGTTTATGAATGTTATCTTTGATTTTTCTCATCTTGCATGCATGGTTCTACTTCCATGTTAGTTTTAGTGTTAGTTTCTTGAATGAAAGTGATAATGGAAATTATTGTTTTAGTATTTGATGAGCTTTCAGCCCATACTTTTAGCACTTGTTGATGACAAGCTGCTGTGCAAAGTTAGCCTGGGCTTCTTTATTCCAATGCTGCAATTTAGTTTGATTGCATGTACATGATGTGTGTATGTGATGTGACAATCTGCAGTCCTTAGAAGATTGCACTAGTTTTGTGTAGCTGTAGGTTTCTCTTGGTCAAGCAAAATTCAGTTTAGGAAGTCTGTCTACTTTAGTAGCCACCATTGTTACTGTTCATTCGTAGCTTAGGATTAGAATAGGTTTCTTAACCCTTCTCCTTTTGCTGTTTCTTTTAATCCTTGGTTAGAGTAGGACCCAAAGCATCACCATGAAGCTAAATCAGATGAACTTGATGAGTTTCAGCTTTCTGTTTTGGCCATTGTTCATTCACTTTCAGCACTTTGAAACTACATTTGCAAACCCAACTTCCATGCTTTGTAACTCATTTGTAAGACTGCCTTGTGATTCTAGCAAATCACATCAAACAACTAAGATATTCCAAGCACTGTCAAGACCTGACGTTAGAGACCTTGGGATAGTGTTCTGCAATCTGATTGTGGAAGATTGTCTTTCAAGAGAGGTAGTGCATCTACGCACTGCTTGTGTTGAAAAGTGCATAAAAAAAACATCAACAGAATTGGCGCTAGAAGGAGGGCTTGACATGTTGAGGCTATGAAACTGAAAGTTGGAAGTTGAGAAAGGAACATTCAGGAAGAAATCTGAGATAAGAGATCTTCAAAAATCAGAAAATTTTTAAGGCAAAGAAGAGCTGAGTCAAAATGGAGCAACATTTGCAAATCAACATCACTCAACTACATGCAAATTTGAATAAGAGACTGAAGAAACCATTGCAGCAATTCGCATTGGTGGATAGATGTCGGATCCATTGCACTTGCAGGCATAGTGAATTGGGGTGTCTAACATTCTTGGACAGAATTGAGAAGGTCTTGTAAGGAGAAATTCCCTTTTGGGAAATATACCATCCCTTGGCTCCCGAAGATCCAGAAGAGGAATTGCAAACCATGGCAATTGATGCTTTCAAGGAGCTGATCCAAAGATGTTTGGGCAGCAAAGATGGACCAAAATTGGAAGAGGTACTAATGTCAAGTTGGTGCAGATTTCGCAATGCACCCCACTCTGAATTCACTTGCTCATCATGCACAAATGTCATTGCCCAATTCAAGGATCATGTGAACAAGTTGGAGTAGCCATCTCCTAGTAAAGGGGACTCATCCCATGAGGTGGGAAAGTTGTTGGAAGCTCGAGGACAACACACCCCAGATGAATCAAGAAATATGACATAGGCTAGTGCTGGGACAACAGACATAGAGGATCAGATCCAAAAGGAAGAGGATAATTTCCTTAGGACAACAAGCTGCCTTGAAGAACAATCAGCTAGAAACAGATCATAAATTTGTTCCTCCGTTGAAGAAAAGTAGTCCCCTACTCTAGAAGACAGATTGGCAGTCAAATATGAATCAAAAGAGTTTGTAGCAGTGTATGCTGGGGCAGCAAATGATGATGTTGAAAATCAGAAAGAGGAAAAGGTTGACAGCCTTGGGACAATAGAGAAAGATGGAAAAGAAATAAGCGAGATTATATTAGAGGACCTATCCTTCATGAATGAAAATGATCAAGCATCTGAAAATGCATATTTGGAGGAGCGAGAACAACCACTTTCCACAGCTGTCTACTATTCACCTTCCTTCCCAAATGATGATGAGGACCCACTGGTGGAAAGATATGACCAGCTCGTCTCGAGACTAGCGAGGGATTGGACTGAGCTAAAATACCAAGTGGATTTGGAGATATTGCTGCTCCCAAATTGGTGCCGACTCCATGATTCATCGCACTCAGAGCTCACATGTAAGCTATGCCAAGAGGCCATAAAACAAGTCAAAAAACAAGCAAGGCAGCCAAGTGCCCGACCTCCTCTACTTGATGCTCAGATCGAAGTAGAAGACCAAGAGTCTGAGTCAAGTGATGGCTCAGTTGAAGGTGGACCACAAGAGGATGTTGGGGCAGCAATAGAAGGACAACAATATAGTCTTGAACTTTCGAGCAATGAAGTAGATCAAGCGGGAATGCTGTCCACCAGTCATCAAGAAGTTCTTCCTCTTGAAGAGCAGTTATGTGCCATGGATGGTGGGATTTTTGATGAGTCTTTGGAGGAAAATTGTGCAATAGACTTTGGTCCCCTTGATGAAGTTCCATCAATTGATGACTTCTTTCCATTGGGAGTTGCACTACGAAGGTATGCTCATGACGAGGAAGAGCACATCTCAGAAGACGGTAGCGATGAATACATACTCCTTGAACCCCCAAACAGTGATGCACTAGAGTGTCTAGATTGGGAGAGGAGCTCCTTCTCCATTTACAATGATAGTGACCAAGAGGAAACAAGTGGGCGCCATGAGGAGATACATGAACAACAAAAGGAAGACGATAAAAGTGGAGGTGTTTTGATGGCTGCCAACAAATATGACGAGCTTGGTCAACTGCGGGTTACAACTGAGGGTCCTTCTGCCTCAATCCTTGCAAATTTTCCTTCACAACTAGAGAGCTGCAATGAGATAGATTCATGCATGTCATCATCCCATGACATTGAACATCACAAAAACTAGGTAAACACTTGGGAAGGGAAATGGGACAGCATGCTACCTTTTGGAGATGACCATCATAAGGGCACTAAGATTACAGATGATCGACAAGGCAAGGTGTTCCTCCTTCAAGAACAACCAATTGGGACTATGGATCTTGCTCACAGCTTGGAAGAGCTATTTTCTGCCCCGTCCTCCCAGCCTTATGCACGCTTAATGTCCAAAGTGCTGCACCCTCCACCGTGCCTGCTCGAGGCTACCAATGCAACGATCAATGATGTAGTGCTTTCTCTCGACTGTCCAATTCTGCCACCTCTTTGTGACGACATCCAAGTTTTATCCTTCCTTGCCCTTATCATTTCTCATAATTGCATTTATTATTTTGATTATGGGAATAAGGGAAAACAAACATGTTTATGGATTAACCATGGGTTCAATGAGCCTCCTCAATTGCTGATTTTTCATGATGACGTGATTGAACTTGAGTGCTGTAACATTGAATTTCCTTTTTCAGAATATAAAGACAAGTTTGCATGGTTAAGAACAATAACGATTGCCTGTTTGCTCGTGCATGCATTACAAAATCCAATGAATGTTAATGTTGGTTTGTCGTGCCTAAACATAGTGCTTTGTAAATATCTTTATACATAGCCCATTTTGAGTAGTATAGGTTTCCTGTAAATACTCTACTTTCCTACTTTCTTTAGGTTAGTTGGTGTGTGTAGGTAGCTCGCTTTGTAGGTTGTTTGTTTCTTTTTGTTTGCTTTCACTTTGTTGCTGCTTTGCTCAGGGTCCGTTTGCTTTTAGCTGGGCACATCTGTGTGCACAACAACCATACTTATCACCTGGGGTTGTTCTACATATTTCTTTGTCAAACTCTAATCAAGTTTTCAAAGTGGATAGTGAGGATCTTCTATTGGTGTCAAGTGATCTGGTTGTTTGATTCAAAGAGGATAAATTGTTTGTTTAGTCTGACTCTGACGTATTCTGAAATCTTATAGCTCTTACACATCTTAAGAATTTGACGGTCACTGTAGGGCCTTCTGTGAAGTCTAGTTAAGTGAAAAATCTAAAATTCTACTCCAGTGCCACTGTGATTCTCAGCCCTGAGCGCGAGCTTCAATGCTTGCGGGTTGAAATAAAAAAGCTGAAAAGAGAAAAGAAAGAAATAAAAAAGACATTGAAAATTAAAAGAAAGAGAAAATTCAACTTTTCAGGGGTATTCGAACAACTCTACCAGGGCTATGGATGCCTGACCGGCAGTAGAGCAATGTTCGGGAGAATCACATCGATAACCTCGTCGGGGCTATGGATGCTTGATTGGCAGCGAGGTAATGTCCTGGATGCTTTTGGAGTTAGAATAAACTACGTAGCTTAACTGAACGGAGGTTGAGTTCTTGTAGCAACTGAAGAATGGGAATTAACGCAATTGCACACACTTTGATTTTCAGTATACTGAAGGTTGGGCTGGCTAATGGTTTTGATCCTTTGATTGGGTGTTTGGTTTGTTTACCCTAGCGTGAAGGTCGGAACCAGAGATTCTGGGTTCGTGATTCCAGTTTGTCATCAAAATGCTCTGGAGCATTTCCCCAGCGAGTCGCCATTTGTTGTGCATGGTTTGCACACACGCCTCGCCATAGGCAGGGACCCCCTTTTTTTCACTCCTGACAGGCTACTTTGCTCTTGTCTTATTTTGCGTGCCCCATTTCCAAGCCCAACATGGTCATGTGCCTTCAAATGATCAAATCCCCTACCCAAATTCACCTGCTTAGGGTATTCAAGTCTGTGGAGAAATAAAGTCCCCCATCCCTTTTCTGCCTTTTGTCTTGCTTTGGTTGTTTTGGAAATATCCATGGACCCCTGTCGGTCTAGTTTCCACATTTTTGGCTTTGGAGACAACTTTTTGGTGGATTTGGGATGTGTTCCTAGTGCATAAATGAACTGCCAAGGTTTCATCAATGTTCCATTAAGTTTCGATGGTTTTGGAACTTTCCCTCCGGAATTCCCTTCCTCCTTGGCTATTTGGAAACATCCGTGGACCCCCGTCGCTCCCTTTTCCTCATTTTTGACTTTGGGGTCACCCTTTTTTGGATCTGGGATGTGTTTGAAGTGCATAAAAGAACTGCCAAGGTTTCGTCAACGTTCTGTTAAGTTTTGATGGTTTCGAAACTTTTCCTCCAAAATTCCCTTCCTCCTTGGCTGTTTTGGAAACATTCGTGGACCCTCACACTCCTTTCCTCAATTTTGACTTGGGGTCACCTTTTTTGGATCCGATGATGTTTGATGTGCTTAAATGAACTCCAAGGTTTCACAAGTTTAAGGTGGTTTGGTTTTGGAGTCCCCTTTTTCTATTTTCTCCTTCCAGTTTCCCACGCCTCCCTTCCGTATTGTTTACCTCCTTCCTTTCCCTGTTCCGGAGCCGTCTTCCGTCCGTTCCGGTTCCCCTCCGTTGGAACTTCCGGCTGCCACCTCCCTTCCGGCTTCCGGAGCCCGGCCCCTCCATGGTCGTTTCCTGGGCTCTGCCTCTCCGTGGCCATTTTGGAACTTCCGACGGCCACCTCCCTTCCGGCCTCCGGAGCCCGGCCCCTCTGTGGCCATTTCCAGGAGTCCGTCTCTCCTTGGTTGTTTTGAACATCCAGGAGCCTCCCTTCTTCCTGGCTATTTTGAACATCCGGGAGCCTACCTTCTTCCCGGCTGTTTTGGCTTCCATTTGCTGTCTGCCTTATGGCTTTCTTCCGCCGTCTTTCCACCCTCTGGCGCTCGCACCCTTGAAGCACACATTAATTTTTATGGCCCAAATGAGCTCCAAATATGAATATCAAGATCTTTTGATGATGTATGGATAGATCTAGCAGGGAATTTGTAGGTTTCACTGACATTTTCCTTAACTCATGTATAAATGCACTTACGACACTTTGTGTTTGCAGGAGTCAAGAAGCCTTTTGTAGGTCTATCGAAGAGGCCCATTGAGGGAGTTTTCCTACCTTTTTCCAGATGATGATGATTTCTAAGGAGCTTTCTGCCCAAATCAGGGGCCACCAATCCATTGATGCCAATCATTGACAGACTCATTTGATCAAAGGAAGAACACTCCAAGCACATCAAGCAAAAGACAACTTTCAAGCAGTTTTAGCTACAGTGAAAAGGGAAATCAGCTAAATGACAAAATTGCTACAGTAACTGGCACTAGATGACAAAATAGGGAAAAGACAGGGAATGTATTTTAAAATTGCTAGATAATGAGGGGTAGGTGAAACCCTAATGTAATTGAATCTGATCCACTCATTGTAATTGAATCCTAGCCATTCATTTGGGCTCTGGAAAACTATAAATAGGGGCTTGCCCCTCATTTGTAAGGGTTGGAGAGCTATTGTAAAAAACATTTGCAGCAATAGAAGATAGCATTGCATGAATTTATGAATGTTCTCTTTGATTTTGCTTATCTTGCATGTATGGTTCTACTTCCATATCAGTTTTAGTGTTAGTTTCTTGAATGGAAGTGATAATGGAAATTGTAGTTTTGGCATTTGATGAGCTTTCAGCCCATACTTTTAGCACTTGTTGATGACAAGCTACTGTGCAAAGTTAGCCTGGGCTTCTTTATTCCAATGCTGCAACTTAGTTTGATTGCATGTACATGATGTCTGTATGCGATGTGAAAATCTGCAGTCCTTAGAAGATTGCACTGGTTTTGTGTAGCTGTAGGTTTCTCTTGGTCAAGTAAAACTCAGTTTACGAAGTCTGTCTACTTTAGCAGCCACCATTGTTACTGTTCATTCGTAGCTTAGGATTAGAATAGCTTTCTTAACCCTTCTCCTTTTGCTGTTTCTTTCAATGCTTGGTTAGAGTAGGACCCAAAGCATCACCATGAAGCTAAATCAGATGAACTTGATAAGTTTCAGCTTGCTATTTTGAGTGGATAGCCATTGTTTGTGCACTTTCAGCACTTTGAAACTGCATTTGCAAACCCAACTTCCATGCTTTGTAACTCATCTATAAGACTGCCTTGTGATTCCAGCAAATCACATCAAACAACTGAGATATTCCAAGCACTGTCAAGACCTGACATTAGAGACCTTGGGATAGTGTTCTGCAATCTGATTGTGGAAGATTGTCTTTCAAGAGAGGTAGTGCATCTACGCACTGCCTGTGTTGAAAACTGCATAAAAATAGATCAATATGTGTCAAAGCCTGAACACTGTGGATATTAAACATGTTGTAGAATAGTAGGGGAGAGGACTCAGTAGTTGTGCAACCTAACTTCACGCTTCTAGTTATCCTACGTGGAAAATTCAAATCACTCCCAATTTTTTACAGCAGGTTACTTGGCAAGCCCCTGTTTATAACTAAGGTTTTAGGGCCACATCATCAAATACGATGCCACATTAGCATGCTTTTTGTCAAGATGTCTAAAAAGATCCAAAAAAAAGTGATACCAATACTTGTGCATTCACAATATGTTTTATTTAGCGCCAATGTGGAATCACATGATTGGTTGCTTTTTAGATCAAACGAATACGTTTTGTTTAATTATCGGTAGTCATCATCAACACTAACAACTTTAAAATCACAACTATTAGTTCAATATTGATAAAAATATTGGACATTATATAAACAACTATTATCACAACTATTGAAACATGCTTAGGTACTGGGTCCTCTCCCCTAATTAATGAGGAACGTGTGGGCTACGAGTCCGAGAATAGTCAGAAACCTCATTTTCATGCTTTATTTTACTACCTGATCTCTTATTTTTTTGTTTAATCTTGATTTTATCTATTTCCACGAGACTCACCTATGGGAGAAAATTGTATTCTATAGAAACACGGAAGATGGAAGAGTCGTAAGACATTTCAAGTTATAAGGATTTGGAAAGAAAATCCCTTCTTACTACAGATGTCATTGTTGCGATCCTGAAAATGTGCAGCCACAAGAAGCACTTATGTTGTGGAAAATAGGAGGAAAGTTACGATGCAAGTGTTTATTTTGTGGGCAGTGGGATAAGTTGGTTTTGCATTTTTTGCTGTTTACTTTCACTTTGTGTACAGTAGGATCTGATATATTCTATCTAATTATTGTATTTTTAATAATCAAACAGTTATTTTTTAATAGTCAATTGAATATTGTTTAAGAATACTATACAACAATTTCACCTTATACCTGAATTACGATTACTTCTTGTGATATTCAGAGTATGATTCAATTAAATAATGATAATCCAAATATTTATTCTTTATGGAAAAAGATAGGAATAATTCAAAATTAAAAGAAAAATGTTTTTCATTGTTTCATTGCAAAATTTGTTTATCAATATTTTTTTCACTTAATTTTGAGTTTAACTTGAAGATATTGTCTTGATATATTAATAAATAGTGAAATTTTCTGTAAAATTGGGTCCCTTTTCTTATACCATCTACCTATCTATAGCATACATTCATATACACTTACCACTTACCTCATACACAAATTCACACATCTCTATAATGCATTTTCCTTGTCACTTATTACTCAAATTGAAATCCCACTTAAACACCCCATCAAAAATCTTGTTTCAATTGTCATCCAATCCAGAAAACTATTGATTGATTAAATAGTCATGAGGTAAAGAAGACCATAGATCACTATGAAATCTAGTAGTTTATTTAAAATACAATGGTAATGGGGGTTTTATTTTGAATGAATAAATATAAGGTAACTTGTAAGATGATTTCCTCACAAAATGGTCCAAATCCCTATTGAATAATTTCAACTCTATAATTATAACTAGTTTTAATTAAACAATGTATTATTTTAACTAAAAATAATTATTTTAAATCAGACATATTAATATTAATTATTATAAATAACTTATTTAAAAAAAATTATTGCCAAGATTCAACTCATTATTGATATTATATTAATTTTACAATTTATTTTATATTCAAAGGACTAGCTCCACCACACCCTCTCCCTCTACCACACCCTCTCCCTTATATGTGTCTGTCAACTATTTGATGGAAATTTTAAGTGTTTTTTTATAGTTTACAATAAGTTCATTGGTCTTATTATTTAAGATATTTTCAATGGTTTTATAAGAAAGAAACAACTTTGGATGTGTTTTAATTTACTAATATTAACATTAAATTTGAAAGATATTCAACAAAGACACAATAGTATTAACCATAAGAACTTTTTATAATTTTACTTTTAAAACATATACATTTCCCAATTAAAATCATGAAGGTTACGCCTATGTATTTAATATTTTTTTTTTTGTACATGGAAATTTTAAATAATACTACTTAGAAGATGATATACAATCATTTAAAGAATATTAAGCTAATAATATAACACTAGATAATGGGATGGGTTATTCCAACTATGATATTATACTTCCAAGTTGAGTAAAAGAGTTTAATTCCATTTAATATTGAATATGGATTGACCATTACCAACTTATTGTATACAAATCTAGTAGAATCTTGAAAATAAAAACTAAGAATCTAAAACAGATTTCATCACAATTACACTAAAAACCTTAGGGATATTTGATCATTAAAGAATAAATAGTGATGCAGGAGCATCCTAGAGAAACCTACCATATATCACCATAGAATCTCATTGTGACTTGCTGTAGAGAAATAGAGTTCTACAATAGCTCCCAAACATCATGTCTAGATCCTAGGAGTTTTAGATCAAAGTGCAAAACTTTATCATTGTCAAAAGATCACAACCTAGAATAGTTATCGTATAATTCATTAGGTGAAGTTTATGGAACCTTGTTGTGCCTTGCAACATTCAACCCAACATATATAAGGAAAAATGAGACCAAATAAACCTTTAGTTCCAACTACATAAAGTTTCTTCAACACCAAATGCTTTGCCAATTAATTTTTTTGACCTACACATTACACTAGAAATCATGATCTAGAACACCTTGTGGCCAACATAGATCATTCCTAAAGATTGGAGTTGATATATAATTAGATGTGGAATTAATTCAAAGGATATTTAATCAAATATATAGCGAAGAACTAATCTTAGGAGGATAGTGGTAGGGTCATAGAATGATCATAGTTTTTGTATCCTATATGTAAGCCTCTAATAAGCTAGTGGAAAAATGTGAGCCAATATGTATTTGTAAATTTCTTATGGAAAGTCAATGAGCCATTTATAAGAAATATATGATCAATGATACATTTTCTTGTTAATCTATGTTAATTTCTTTGTCTCAAATCTAAGCTACATGATCTAATAGTCATTTCTCCATACTTTGCATGCATGACTACATCAAGTAGTATCAAAGTAAGTTTCATAAATTGTGAGGCAATTCTAGTAGATCTAAGGGTGAATAGATCATTGACTTCAGGTGGCCTACAATTTTTTTCAACAGAGTTTTGATTTTGAAAAAATTGCAACCTTGTAGCTAGATCACAAACTTGAGGTAATTGCATCTGATCCAAGGAAAGATGTCATCAAGAAGGATGTTTGGTATAGTTAATGTTACTAGAAGAATAGAAGAAATGTTAGACATGATGATGAGAATAAAATTTTGATTATATGTTGTAGAAGAGGATATCAAAATAGGTCTAAATCCTAGACATGAGGATGAGAGAATTGACTTGAGGAATTGGAATCTTAAACTATATGTATGAATGAGGAAACCCTAGAGGTAGAAGAATCGGACTAGATCAAGATGGTGAAAGATATTTACAAGATTGGTAAGAGACCTAGAATTGAGATTTATAACTATGTTGGTGATTTGAATCTTAATAGAAATGATTAATCATGTGTTCTATAAAGAGCTCTAAAATTGATACATAGTTTGAATATTCTTCCATGTCATTTATCCATTCAATCAATTCTAGGTATTTTGATATGAGATAAGATGGTGAAAATTTTGAAGAAATATTGATTATAAGGGTATGTGCGGGATCATCATGGAAAAAACAGGCCCTTAAGTGGTGAAAAATTTAGAAAAATCAGAGTTAGGAAACTTGACGTAAAAAATTTGAATAAGTTATCTTTATTATTTCAAAAATATGTAAGAATAAAATCTGTAGCAAATTGAATGTAGTTTCTAAACTACTAATTTTATTTTTTTATAAATCTATTTGGTGAAAATTGAAATTTCAATGCAGTAGTACTTAAATTTCAAGAAAAAAAAAGTAGGTGTATATCTGACCACCCTAACCACAATAAAATGATAATATTTTTATAATATTTTATATATAAGTAGATGACTCATGTCCCAATGTGATGCATATTTTTTGTAATTTTTTCCAAGTAAATAATTAATTATGAATTTTTATTACAACTTATAAAAATATAAAAATCATATGTCCGACCACCTTTTTAACTTGGTCAAAAATTCATGAATTTTTATTTATTTTTAATCCTATAGTATGTGAAGCATAGAATGTGATGCATGTTTCAGATTCAAAAATTGTGATACTATTTGAAAGCTATAGATGTTTTTCAATTAGTCTATCAATCAGGACTTTACTCATAATTCAAATAGAAAATGAATAATAATTATTTATTAAATTCAAAATAAAGAATAATTTATATTGGTGGAAAGTTTAGAATCTCCTTTAAAAACCCTTTTTTGTTTCATCAATTTTGGGTAAAAAATATTAGTCAACCACATACCGTACAAATACCCATCATATTGCAACTTTTTGGCCTATCATGATCCTGCACATACCCATAAACTTCAACTATTGAATAGATTAAAAAACCTAAGGAAAAAGGAAAAGTTGATGGAGGAGTATGCTAAATAATTTCATAATCTATGGCCATCAGAACTAGACACGGTGAAGAAAGATAGAGAAAGTGGTGTGATACATAAATATCATTAGAACAAGCATTAAAGAAGAATTAAGTCTGGTGAGGATGACAATAGTGGAAGAAGCATACCATTTTACAATGAAAATTGAGGAAAAGATCAATATATTTGAACATAGGTAAAGAGGTAGAGGAGGAAGATTCTAGAGAGATAGATCATCAAGTGATGAAGGAAGATCTCATGTGGGACATAATAAGGAAAAATTCCATATCATAATGTTGAAAGAGAATAATTTTCAAGGGATGAATGATTATATTTTATATCGTAATGATAGAGAAAGAAACAATACCTACCACTGTAATGAGATATCATATTGGTGAAAAGGGATTTGATAAGAGACCATTAAGAGGAATCTATTTCAAATTTGGAGGTGAAGGACATAGGGAGTTGAGTTCTACCAAGGGATTTCTAGAAAAAGGAGAGAGAATAATGCAAGTGCTACGTGTGCAAAGGAATAACCTATTATATTACCAAGTTTAGTAGGAAAATTACTTGAGAAGGGTGATGGTTCATAAGGATGGGGATTAAAACATGTGAAGCCCAGTTTGTATATTATAATGTGTTATATTTTGGTATTTAAAGATATTTAATTTATAGTTAATTATCATTTAGATAATAGATGAAACAATACAATTATAAGATGAAATGAGAAGTATATTTGGACTTGGACTGAATGGTGTTCACTGCTTCTGTGTAGCCAATGTGGCCTTGAGAGGTTGGTTCTATCTCTTTCTAGTGTTGGAGGTTGTTTCATATGCCTCTATCACCTCTACTTTTCCTTGTTGAGTGTGGCCTTGGTGCATGCAAATCAGGTGGAGGTTTATTTTAGGATTTGCAGTCATTTTTTCCTTCATTTTTTTGAATTTTTTTTATGGTGGGTCTGTGGTGTGGTGTGGTGGAGCTATTGGCTATATGGCTTCATCTAGGGGTCTGAGGTGCCCCTCTCAGCTATCTCTTAAATATGTTGCCTTAAAGGGGGATGTTTCTTCCTCGGGGCATGGTGATGTTGTGAACTTTTTTTTGCATCCGGCAGAAGAATCGAGACTTAATCGTGCTGCAAAACTGGGATCAATACCAATGGGTTGCTTGGAAAGAAGTAAGGGGTGTCTTGTTATGGTGATCAAACTTGAAGATATAGAAAATGATGTAATGTATTTGGCAGAGCATGCTTTAATTTGCAAGTTCATGGGATTTTGTGTTTCATTTCCATTCTTGGAGGCTTGGGAATGAAAAAATTGGAGTACGAAGGGGGATATGGAGATCATCTAGGGGGAAAATGGTTTTTTTTTGTAGTGCTTTCAAGGCTTGCAAATCAAAATATAGTTGTTGAAGACAACCCATATTTCCACAATCAGGCTAGGCTCTTTATTAAGCCATGACATTTGGGGTTTGATCCTTCTGAAGAGCTCCCATCAAAGATCCTTGTGTGGGTCTAGTTTCCCTGACTTCCAATGGAGTATTGCTAGAAAGATGTTTTACATTCTATTGCTACTGCTTTGGGGAAACTCTTGGGCCCCTTTGGTCAAACCCTCAACCATAGGGTGACTACCTTTGCTCAACTTTGTGTGGAAATAAACCTAAATATTCCATTGCTAGAGTCTGTTGAGATTAGATTGGGAGATATGAGTTGGATCAAACAGGTTGATTATGAAGCATTAGCTTTCCGGTGTATATTTTGTCATGAGTATAGCCACCTACAAAGGAATTATCCCAAGCTGGGAGGTAGCAATCCTCATCCTCAGACTAAGCGGAAGCCATCTAAATCTAAAGCAAAGGGTAAAGCCCTAGTTCAAAATGAGGGGATAGATTCAAAGGGGATTATTCTAATGAAAAGCATATCAAAGGCTCGGGGTGCTGCTCATCAAAATAAAGCCATGCAAAAAGGAACGTTCAGTAATAGGTTTGATGTCCTCAAAAATTTTGAGGATTTGGAATCAATGGAGTAGGATATCACTCTTAGGGATCAAGTTATGCAAGGTATGGACTAGTATTCTATACCCCCCAAGCTCCTATACATAGATTGGTTTCATCTCAGACTTTAGATGATAACAGTTCAAAGGAATCAATTCTTGTTGAGACCTTAGAGGTTGTTAATGGGTGTAATAATGATCCAAGAGTTGTTATGGTTTCAGACCCCCTGTGTGAAACACCTCTGGAACATGTTGATAATGAGGTAATTAATGATTTGGATTTGGAATCTAGGGATAAGGAAGATGGTGAAAAGAAAAATATGCCTCATTTGGGAATTTATCAAAAAAGACTAAAGAAAGGGACAACAGATAAGTTGACAAAGCTGGGTAGAAAAAAGGATTTGGAAAAGATGAAGATTATGGGTGAATATTTAGTGGAATTAGGTGTTGTCAAGATGTTGGACTCTCACTTTGCTTCATCTCATAAATTATTGTTCTTTCATGGAATGCAAGGGGTTTGGGAAGAATCCCTAGACAAAAGGCTACCTGTGATTTGATCCGTGATCAAAATCCTGATATTATTTTTATCCAAGAAACTAAAATTTATGTGGATGATATGAGGAACATTTCTTCCAAGGTTTGGAAGAGAGGTCTATGTCAGAGCGTTGGTGCTCAAGAATTGGCTAGAGGTGTTTCTTGTCTTTGGAACCCATATAAGATTGTTCCCCTTTGGTGGGTTGGGCCAACAAGAATTCTCTATTGGTGCTTGCATCTTGCTTTGATTTAAGTGTTGTTTCTCTCTTCTCCAATGTTTATGCATCGATTGATTGTCCAGGTAAGGCTATATTATGGTCTCATATTAGATTCATTCGATCTTGGGCCCCTTTGTCCTTGGATTCTCAGTAAAGATTCCAATTCTATTTGTTGCCTTGAGGAAAAATTTAGGGGGGTGGGTCGTTTGGGCCCTACTTTCGACCTTGATGCATGAGAATATTTCTACCCTTAATTTAGTGGATGTTAAGCATGTGAATGGGTCTTTTACTTGGTATAATAGAAGATGTGGGAAGGGGTGTATCTCTAAGAGGTTGGGGATTGTTGGGCTTCTTCTTTTGAAATCTTGGGTTGGAAGGGTTCAAATCATTGGCCAATCAAGTTTACTTCTAGTTAGTTTGCTATGCCTAGGAACCCTTCTTTTAAATTCCAAATCATGTGGCTTCGTGATCCTAATTTATACCAGCTAGTTGTGAGATGGTGGTCTGAAGGGAAGCCTACCTTTGTCACTACCATGTTTTCCATTTTTAAGATACTCCAATATGTTAAATATAAGCTCAAAAAATGGAATAGAGCTTCTTTTGGAAATGTTTTCCTGGAGAAAAAATAGATCCAAGCTCATTTGGATAGCATCACTTTCAAAATTAAGGAAGAGGGAATGACAATTGATCTACTCAAGAAAGAAACTAGACTCTCCAGGGTTCTTTTTGAATGGGAATTACGGGAGGAGATTTTTTGGAAATAGAAATCCCGTATTGAATGGCTTCAAGAAGGGGATAAGAACATAACTTTTTTCCATAATTTTTTTAAAGAATGGAGGTATGGAAACTTAATTACTTCTATTGTTTTTGGTCATGGGGGAATTCTCTCTTCTTCTCAGGCTATTTCAAAGGAGGTTGTTAGTTTCTTCTCTATCCTTTTCATTGAGAATTCTTCGATGGTAGTGGAAAAAGAGGATTATGTCCTTGAGTGCGTTCCTCCGATGGTTTCCAGGGAGATGAATAATTTTCTTCTAAAGCATGTTTCTCTAGAGGAGGTTGAGAGCATCATTTTCCAGTTGAAGAAAGGTAAGGCAACTAGCCCTAATGGATTTTCGATTGAGTTTTTCTAGGGTTTTTGGGATATTTTGAAATTTGATTTGTTAGAAGTGGTTAGAGACTCTCAAGATAATAAGCACATGCTTCGTGCTTTTAAATCAACCTTCCTGGATCTTATTCCTCAAAAAGAGAGGGCCAATTCCTTTGATGGTTTTAGACCTATTTCTCTATGTAATGTGGTTTTCAAGATTATCAGTAAGTTGATGGCAGAAAGGTTGAAAACTTGTTTGGCTTCTTTGATATCTTTAGAACAAGGTGGATTTGTCAAAGGTTAGTAGATTTTTGATGAGATTGTGGTGGCAATGGAAGCAGTGCATTCCATGTCCTCTTCTAAGGAGAAAGCAATGTTTATTATATTGGATATATCCAAAGTGTAGGACAAAGTTAGGTGGTCTTTTCTCTAGTGTATGCTTGCAGCCTTTGGATTTCATCTAGGATGAGCTATGTGTCATCAGCCTCCTCAGTTTTGATTAATGGATTGTAGTCTCCTACCTTTTCAGCTTTGAGGGGTCTCAGGAAAGGAGATCCTCTTTCTTTGTAACTATTTATTCTTTTGGGCAAGGGATTGGGGAGATTATTGAGACGATATAGGGATACTAGATTAATTAAGGGCTAGAGCTAGAACCAGGAACTTGATTCCCTTACTTATCTCCAGTTTGTTAATGATACTGGACTAATGGGGTTAGCAAAAATTGATGAAGCAATTAATTTTAGAAAGGCTCTTGATATTTATAGGGCTGCTTCTAGTCAAAAGATTAATGAGGGAAAATCTAGCATCATTTTCTTTAATACTCCCAGATTGATTCAAAACAAGATTTCCCTTTCTTCATATTCAGATTGGTAGCCTTCCTTTGGATTATTTGGGGACCCCCCTTTGTGTGGGAAACATGAACAAGAGGTATTGGTAGGTGATCCTAGATAAATTTTTCTCAAAGGTCAATCAATAGACTTTTCATAAGGTATCTTTTGTTGGAAGATTGACTGTCCTTAAATCTATCTTGCAAGATCTCTCTCTTTAAAAATTCATGGCTTTTTTAGCTTCCAAGGGCTTTCTCAAATATTTTGACTCATTTTCTTGGAAATTCTTATGGGCCAAAAATAAGGATCATAAAAAGTGGAGCTTACTAAGTTGGGACTAGGTGTGTAAACCCAAGGAGTGTGGTGGTTTGGGTCTTAGGAAGATAGAGAATAATAGCCTGGCTATTGCAGCTAAACTATTATGGAGATGGTGTACTCTTTCTAATCAGCCATGGGCTCGTATTTTGAATTATAAATATCTAGGTGGTGTGGTTGATGAGGTCATTCCTCAAATGGAATTAACTGGAAAAGGCTTCATGATTTCAAATACTTTAAAAAGAGGGTCCACACTTATTAAGGAAAGTCTCTTTTGGATTATTAATAAAGGAAATTTTGCTCACTTTTGCTCTAATTCTTAGGATGGTAACCCACCTATCCTTTTGTCTCACCATTATCTTCAAGCTTTAAGTGAATATTTTTTGGAGGTAGGATGGTCTATTGTTGACAGCTTTAAGATCTTGTCCTCTGTGGGGACCTATTTGGTGTATCAGTGGAGACACCCTGTTACCTGGCCTGGTGTGGGTTCTATGGAGGTGAGAAGTTCTTTGGCTACACTCCTTGCAGAATGCCCATGTTGTTCTTTAGAGGGGAGGGATGTGCTGGCCTGGGGTAATGATCCTAAGGGGAAGTACACGGTGGCTTAGGGTTATGCTACTCTATGTGGGCAACTTGGAGGTTTGGAGGAGAGTCCCTGGTAGACAAAAAAATGGAATAAGAATGGATGGCCCAAGTGTAATCTATTTGTGTGGATTAAGAGTCTTAATAAATGCCTCACTTGGGAGAATATCAGGAAAAGTGGATGTTTTGGCCCCTTGATGTGCTTTTTGTGTGGAAATAATGAGGAAAAATCTAGTCACCTCTTCTTTCAATGCTCATTCTCATCTCAAATTTGGTGGATGTGGGGGAATTTGTGGAAGAGATTGCTTGTTTAGGTTTCATCCTTGCATCATCTTTGGGTGAATTTTGGCCCTCCTCCAACTTCTAAGTTTCTTCCTTGGTAGTGGCTTGGGATTTGGGTCCTTCTTTAATTATCTGGCAGTTTTGGTTGGAGAGAAATAGGAGGATTTTTCAGGATCATAAATAGATTTCCCTCTAGATTTGACTCAAGATTAAAAGTATATTGAAGGAGACTATCGAGGCTAAGCTTGACCTGAGGGAGCCTTTGTCCTTAAATGATTCTAGTTTCTTTTCTCTTTTGGGGCTTTCTAGAACGGTCCAGTCTTGGCTTGGTTCCAGGATGGTGTCCAAGAAGGTGAATGAGGTGGGCAAATGGAGTCCAGTTCTAAAAGATTTTTTAAAAATAACATAGATGGGTTTTCTCATGGTAATCCTAGTGTTGTGGGTATTGGTGGTGTGGGACGGGATAGTAAGGGTTGTGTTTAGTTTATCTTCACCATTTATATGGGAGTACATTCCAATAATCAAATGGAGGCTTGCAAAATTCTTTGTGCTTTGGAGAAAGCTTGTGAGTTGGGATGGAGGAAGGTGATATGTGATATGGATTCAATGATTCTCATTCTTTTTTGAACAAATGGGATTTCAAGAATTCTTCATGGAGGTTAGGTGTGTTAGCTACACAAATTCTTAATCCGGCCTCCATTTCTTTTGTGCATATTCCAAGGCCCAAATGGAACAAAGTGGCAAATTGTTTGGCTAAATGGAATTTTGATGAGATGGGGATGTGGTTTGTTTGGAGTTGGGATCAACTTCATCTACAGAAATGCCAACAACTTGAGTTATTTATGAGAATTAAAAAGGTTAGATGTGTTGAGGTGGTTTGGTTGTGTGCTCGTTGGTGTTGGGAGGATGGTTGGTGTGGGGGCCTTTTAGATACTTGTGATTTCTCCTTAGGGCCCGATTTGGATTTTTTTCAGTTGTGTTGGGGCTTTTTGTCCCTTCTAATATAATTTTCTTCTTATTCTCAATAAAATTTTCACCTCCATTTTCTTAATATATATATATATATATATATGAAATCATTAAAACACACTTTAATTTTCTTAAAAGGGTAAAGAATTGCATATGCATAAAGAAATGTTTACCTATGCTAAAAAAATTATATGCTATTAAAATATAAGTGATGAGGAAAAGCATTATGTAGAAAATATAATAGACAACAAATAATTTAAGCTAATTGTTTAGCCATATAGTTTGGAAAGCTCATTATAGGGCCTTGACATTATTTCTACTGAACAAATTATTTTGGAATTCTTATAATTAGGATATAAAACTTGTGAATAGTTTAATTTATGAAATTTTAATTGGTTCTAGTTTCTTTTATAATTGGCCTTTTTACCATTTTAAAAACAAATAAATTATAATTATTAAAGCGTACATATATAATGTCACAATGAACATTAATTTTGAGGGATTAATTAAATGATACCATCTTTATGATGATTTGTGTGTTTTGATTAGATAAATTTATATAATGGTAAGTTGACCACAACACACCAACAATTCAACCTAACCATTCAAATGAAACTTACATTTATTTCACCAAAATCTATAACTATACTAATTTAATAAAAAATAAATTATATTAACATGAATATATTTATAGAAAATATTTAAATATTTAATTATATTTAATTTTAAAATTTTACATACCACACTATTGTATATAATATGTTATTACTTCTAAAATATTTTGAAATAAATGTATTTAACATATCTATATAAGCAAGAGAAGGAGTGAGAGGATTTTGAAGAAAATAGAAGCAAAATGATATCAAAATTTCTAGGAAATGGTGAGGAGGATGGAAAGGATTATTTAGACAATGATGAAGAAGAGGACTAGCTTTGTGTTTGGGAGTTAGAAAGTAGGAACAAAATCTTTTGGAATTTGTGGTTAGAAGGTCCAACGACTCATAGATGTTTGTCGAGCATCCATCAGTTCATCAGGAATTATTTTGGACAAGGTCTCTAACTCTAATTCTTCTAAGGAGGCTCTTTGCAAGAGTGCTTCATAGGGTAGTTCTACATTGGGTTTGCATAGGAGCTTTCTTTCCTCTATAATTGTTTCTCCTTCTACAACCCATATTCTTTCTAGGGTTGATTTTCCCTATGGTGAGAATCATGTGATTATTGGGTATGAGTTTGGGAGTCATGGCATGCGAGTAAGCTCTATTGTGGCTTTGAATAAAATTTTCTTTGACCTACGACCAAGCTCAATGTTGCATCTAGGAGGTTTTGCTTCCTTTTTGGTGGTGTCTCCCTCTCTTGGTAGAGGTGAGATTGGGATTTAATGTCCTCTTTTATATTCATCTTTGAAGGTATTTGGACCTAATGAGGCTATGCAAATATCTTACAAGTATTCAATGTGGTTGCTGGGAGTGTTGGTAATGGTGAATGACCAAGGTTTTTTTATTTATCTAAGGTGTACATGAGTGTATTGTTACTATTGTTAAAAATTCTAAATCTTCCACTTCATATGAGGATTTTCTTTGTGATGGTCATTCTAATGTTGGTATCCCTATCCAAGTCAAGGGGGAGGGGCATTTACAAATTGCTATGCCAAACTCTCTCATTGTTAATTTGATTGTGTAGTTTAGGAACTTGCTTGTTGGAGATTCTTTAGTATTCATCTCAACATTGATACTATCAGATGATTGGTGCTTCAAAAATAGAAAATAAGAGGTTAGGTTGAGGTGGTTGTTATGTGGAATATATATATATATATATATATATATATATATATATATATATTTCAATCTAGATGATTTCTTAAGGACTCTTCTAGAGTGTCCTTGTTTTCTTGGGGCAGATTGGCCTTTGTCTTAAAAATTGGTCTTTGGGATTCAACCCAATGAATGACAAAACCATCAAGTTTCCTATTTGGGTTAGATTACTTTCCCGTTGTTGTTGGATGACTATGAAGAAGAGGTTTTTATGCTTATTTCCAATACTTTTGGGTAGTACTTTGTTACTAATACAATCACAAAACTCCAAAAGCATAAGTTGTTTGCTAGATTTAGTCTTCTTGCAAAGAAAGACAAGGTGGACCAGTCACTACTTGGATTACCTTATCTTCCAAATTTGGCAACTAGGTGTAGTAGATTGAATTCAAAGACTCTTTAGTAATTTGTCATTGGTGTTGTAAAATGGACCATGTTACTACTAGTTGCTCAAGCAACAAGCATTACCATTTTTTGGAGGAAAAAGGAACAAATGCCCATTGTTGTTGAGAAGTATATTATCACCATTGAGGATGCATAGAAGGAAAAAAACAAGGGGAATGCTCTTATAGAATGTATAGTGATGGATACCTCTTTTAAGGTTTCGGGGTTGAATGATGGAATTGCTTGTAAATTTTTGAATCTTTCTTGTTCCAAGAAAATGTTAAGGATAAAAGGATCATTGCTCTATGATTAAGCAAAAATGACCGGAACAATTTAACTTCAACCTACCCTGACTTTGAATTGATAGTTTTAAGGATTTATATTATCTAATTTTATTTTTTATTGTATGAGCATTTTTCTTATTAATTGTCATTCGCTATCTTATTGTGCTTTTTTTTTTTTTTTGGTCACTCAGAGGTTTCCCTGCGGCCCTGCCCAGCGACCACCCTCGCCTTATCTTATTGTGCTTATTTTAACAAGAACATATCTATACAAGTTTATAAATAATTAAAATAATAGAGCCCGTCCAATCTTAGCAAAATTATGACAAGTATTTTTAAGAGTGCCATTTAATTAGCTTCGCTGGAATAGAGCTCTTATTTTCATTCTTTTCGTAGACCGCACGAAAGGATAAGGTGCCAGAATCTTGCCAAATGTTAGAAAGAAATCATGGGAACGTACATACCACTAGTGGACTGAACTAGCGAAGTTAATAAACTAAAAAAACTGTGAATGCCAAAAACCAGTTCATAAATCTCAAAATCTGTAGATATGACGGTGGAAGCTCTTAAATCATTTAAGCAAATAAATAAATCATAGAAAAAGAGCCATCCAATTTCTATATATTTTTAATCTGTTAAAAGCCGATCCATAAAACATATCAAGAACAAACTGATTATAGCAGATTCCAAATAGATTTCCCAGATCATATTTTCTTCGATTGAAAGGAGAAAACTAACATGGCAACAGAGCAATCCAGTTGCTCGAGATTTCTTACTTTTCTATACTTAAATGGAAGCAGCATATTATCACTACAACACATTCTTTAAATCCAAAGTCAAAGATTGAAAAAGTTCGGTGGTGATAAAGAGATCCTATGCTTCCTTTCGAAAGTGCACAGCGATGAGAGCTGTGCTTGAACATGATCTGGAGGAGACTTGAGATGAATTACCTGATTGAGAGGTGGAAGAAAAAGATGGGAGTGCTTGGTAATGCTCGGTTGCAAATGAAGAAGGCACTGAATGCTTGGTTCCATGAAATGCAGCATATGTTGGTTCAGGACTTTCTCGAGGAAGGTTAGGCACTTGATCTTCCAGCTTCAGCAACTTTACTACTTGGTTCATTTTGGGTCTTGCAGCTGCATCTGGATAAGAGCACCACAACCCTATCCCTATCAATTGTTCCATTTCTGTCTTCTCAAACTCTCCATTTAAATTCTCATCTGCAGCTTCCAAAACTTTCTCTTGACCATCCCATACCCACTCAACAAGCCTCATATTGTGCTCTTGCAAACTCAAATCCACCGCTGTCCTTCCTGTAGCAATTTCTAGGGCCATGGCTCCAAAGCTGTAAACATCAGATTGAGGGCTTGTTCTTCCTGTGATCACACACGCAGGAGCCAAGTAACCCAAGGTTCCAGCCGCCATTGTGGTCTGAGAGAGACGATTGTGCTCCAACATGGGTGCCAAACCAAAGTCCCCAAGCTTTGCGCTGAAATTACTGTCCAACATAACATTATTGGATTTTACATCTCTGTGTACAATACAGTGATCCCATTCTTCATGGAGATACTGCTGTCCACAAGCTATCTCTAAAGCTATTTGATGCCTGCGATTCGACTACAGTGCGAGAGAATCTCCTTTGCTAAAAAGGTGTTTGTCGAGGCTTCCATTGAACATGTACTCGTACACCAGAAGCAATTCGCTTCTCTCGTGGCACCATCCCAAACGCTAAACAAGGTTTCGATGTCTTACTCGACTAACTATACTTACTTCAGAGATGAATTCTTTTATCCCTTGTCTCGACCCTTGTGAGATGCACTTGACAGCTACCGCTTCATTTGCTTTTCCTAAAAGCCTTTTGTACACACATCCGAATCCTCCCTGCTCCAACTTTAGAGTTTCACTGAAATTCTTGGTCGCAGCTTTGAAATCATCCAATTTATATCTACATGGACCCTGGTCTACAAGCATATCAATCTCTATCTCATTGTCTTCACATGTTTGTTCGTTGTTGCTTCCCAATCTCTTCTTCTTAACAATGGAAAGCAAACTATAACAATGTTTGTATACCGTCGTAATCTATATGTGCATTCCACAACGTACCATCATTTAATGATTCATTCAACTCGGCGTAATTGTATGTTGGAGAAGGATAATACCCACCAACATCGGTGTAAACGGAAATGTTACCATAAAATTCAACTGCGACCATGTCGACTGAGAGTTCAGATCCATTTCCAGGAAGACCACTGAAATAATCAGTTGAGTGAGCACTTGTCGCAATTTCTTGGGATGTCATGAAGAAAGCGATTCCACCATATGTATTATAACCAAAGCTCTGGTTATAATGTTTCATAACAAATTGAATGTCTGTAGTGAAGCTTTCAAGAGAAGACAAACGAATGGTCTCATTGTAAACAACTCTGCCTGCCGTTTTGTTGGTCAATTTGTAGTGAGCATTTGTAATGTTTGTAAGATAGACTTCGCCCTCTGATATTTTCGCATCATTTACACAAAAAATGTTGCTTGTATTGCATCCCACGAATTGAGAAATGTTGAAGTTCACCCCCGCCGACTAGATCATTAAAATGGGGATAGACTGATTCTTCATTACGCAGACCATACAAAACAAAACAATTTTAATTGGGCAAAGTTAAGCATATCCATCTATCAAACTCTATTTAACAGGGAGAAAGGAAAAGAATCTGGTGAAATATTAGAATTCAGAGTAACAATAAGAGAAGAGTATGTGAGAAATGTGGTTGCGAATAAAACATGCAGGCACTGATAAATAATAGCGTCATTTCTTCCATTTTACACTATGTAGGAATTATCTAAATCTAAAATATTTTGATTCCGCTTTTTCCACAAGCAACAGGCTTTTACGTATCTTGTTTCCTCCATGCATGTCGAGTGAGAACGATGCAAGGTGTAGATTCATTCCAAAAGGCTTGGATTGCACATGCACCGTCTTTTACAGTTGGAATTATTTGAGGATTTATTCGATGTAAAATTTATAAATGTGGTTGAGCCCTCACAGAGCCGGCTAACTCCTAGACAAAAAGCACCTATGTACATACAAAAATGCATGAAAACATACATAACGACATACATGGTACCATACATAACATGAAGAGACGACACTACATGGGGCCCACCAGACGGATGATAGAAGTGACGTAAATGACAATGGAAGGAAAGGGCAAGGGAAGCGAGGAGGTGTCCGTTGCTGATAATACGTTGCTACTTTTTTGCTTTGTCTGAGAAGGTAACCGTTAGCGCGAGAAGGGCGGTGCGGACGGGTGGTGTTGTGGTTTAAATTGTTGGGTACTATTCACTGGGAAAACCTGTTGTGCCTCGGGTATTCTCATTTTGTAGGTTGAAATTGAAATGTTGGAGAGCAAGGTTGCACCGCAGGCAGAGAAGAGGACCAAGCAACTTGAGGTGAGGTGTTTCTGACCGACTGTATGCAATGTTGAAGGTTTTTATGTATTGTTTCATGCATTTTTGTATTGTTTGATGTGTTGTTAAAACTGTGGGAATGTAATGAAATGTGGATTTAAAGTTGTGTTGTTGTTAAAAGCTTTTGTTATTAAAACAACCATTGAGTTGCAAGTTAAAGGTTGCAGAGCAAGGGGAGACTACAAAAAAAGAGTTGAGGGGTTTGTAATGATTTGGGTTGTTAGTTGTAAAGGGGTTTAAAATGTAATGAGGGTTTTTGTTTGTAAATTGTGTTCAAACTTTAAGTGGGTTTAGGGTTTTGTAAAACCCAGTGTTTTGCATCTTAGAATTTTAGAAAATAAAATGAATGTCTTTTCAAGATTTTGTTATTTAGACCTTAGGAATGTAATGAAAGGCACTGTTTTATAAACACCCATGAGGGTTTGGGTATGTTTTGATGTGGGTTGCATTTTTATAAACACCATGTGTTTCCCATTTCATTCATATTGGAGTCATAATTACAACTGCAAATTGTATTTTTTTGTCATGGCATTCCAAGACGCCACATTTATTTGAGGCATTTTTTCAAACAGTTCACTGCCTTGTCTATGAAAGCATATTAGTAAGCAATAACAGAGACAAGGTAGTGAACTATTTGAAAATTTCCTCAAAGAAATGTGGTGACAAGCCATAGACAAGGCAATGAATTGTTTGTAAGTATGATTGCTTATGTATGGCTTGCCATTGTGTTTTGGCAAACACATACTCACCTCACACTATGCATGTATATGGTTGTTAGAAAACATCATGTGTTTTCTATGAAATTATAATAGTAGATTTGGATTGTGATGGTGTTGCAACACCATGGTGATTGGGATGACATGACAAGCCATAGACAAGGCAATGAACTATTTGTATGTATGATTTCTTATCTATGGCATGCCATTGTGTTTTGGGAGACATATAGTCACCTCATAGCATGTTTTCCAACTTCCAATCACTATGCATGTAAATGGTTGTTGGAAAACATTGTGTGTTTTCTATCAAAGCATATTAGTAGATCTGGAATGTCATGGCATTTGAACACCATGGTCATTGGAATGAGATTGCTTGTGAACTATTTCTATGTATGATTGCTTATATAGGGCATGTCATTATGTTTTGGCAGACATACTCACCTTACACTGTGTTTTACAACTTGCAATCACACTATCCATTATCTTATACATATTTTACCATTTACTTTAGAGTGTTGTAGATATTTTATGGTCTATGGTTTCATTAAAGCTAACAACAAGAATCCATTGCACATTATGTTGTGTAAGCTTCCATGCATCATACCATAATCATTGTTAGAAGTGTATTCTCTATTGTGCAATTGAATGCTTTTGATCTATTGCATTTTTATTCTTTTTTGGGGGTTGTAGACTGCAAGGTAACCCATAGTGATAAGGTAATATTGAGAGACCATTTTCATTGTTTATTTTATTGCTTGCATTAGAATGACAAGATTAGTATTAGTATTAATCTTTTGTGATAACTCAGGAACTTTATGGGTTGAGGATTGTGAAGCAACCCATATCCTCCTAGCTAAGATTCAAAGATTGTCTTCAATATTCTGATTCATTTCTTGCATTAGAATGAAATGATTAGTCTTTTGAAATAAATCTGCCATTTTATGGGGTTAGCGGAAGGAATTTGTAAATTAGGAATACAAATATGCAAGTTTGACATCAGAGCTTATAATATACTTGCTTTGTTGTATCTATATGGAGTTTGATTTTAAAGGCATGTTAAGCTCAAACTAGGTTAATCTAAAGGTATTTCTAATCTTCAACTTAATACACATATCCAATATTCCCATGCGCGAGGGTATACACTAGAATAAATATGAACTGTTTTATACTGCTACATACTACTAATTTCCAATTATGGCCCTATTTTACATGCCAGGAAAAGTAGCTTTCCATAGCCTGACAGAAGAAATCCTTGAAATATAAGTTCCATTTTTCTTTGTCATATATGATAACCTTGTTTAATCTTTTGGAATAGAAATGAGTTTCTTGTGATATGGATGGTACAACAATGATGTAGAGTATAATTGTGGTTATGATTAAGGACATAACTTCTTATGAAATTGTTTGATGGAAGGTCAACTTGATATCAGGTTTGGGCTGCTTCAGTACTAACTTAATGGATTTATGTTGTAGAATTGTCATAATACATATTACTGCACTTTTTAATTCTGTATGTTTGATTCTAAAGTTACATAATTTTTCTTGGCGAAAGTTGTCTATTTGAACAAGTGCATATCACAATTTTTTTCTTTTTTTATTGAATTAAAGCTATTGAGAAAAATATAGAGAACCATGGCTATTCTCAAATAATAGCCATAACTAGTACAGCTAGATAGCAGTCATCTAATTAAGATACATATTAGCCCTCCAAAGAAGGGAAAAATGTAAATAGAAAGAACAATAAATCTGTCACATACCAAATGGGACTAAACCAAGAGAAAACTATAAACTGAAACAGTCCCAATTGAACAGTAACCAATTGAAGTGTTCAGCTACGTAGGTTCTCGTATCGGCTTTGTATGTACTTGAAGCATTGATAATAGGATTTTTTCAAACATCCCTCAATATAACGAAGAATTATCCAAGCAAGTTCATTCTAAGCCAACTTGTAGTTCCAAACAAGAATCATGGAGGCTTAGTGTATGACATCTCCAACCTAAGGCATAGCACAAAGTTAATGGATTTTTTTGTGACTAGTACCATAAGGGTATTATTTCAGGTCCTAGGAGGTCAAATTTGCTACTTTGTACACTATAAATTTTTCAATTTATGACAGATTTGCATTGTATTAGGACAATGATAGATGCCATGAATAGATCTTAGTCAACTTGATTGGTTGATTGCATACTCTTCAACATAAGGTTGAAAATACTATATAAAGGTCGATTTATGTAGACAAGGCAATGAATTTTTTTCTGTGTATGATTGCTTATCTATGGGTTGCCACTATGTTTTGGCAAACATAAACTCACCTCACACTATGTTTTCCAACTTCCAATCGTATTGTGCATGTATATGCTTGTTGGAAAACATTGGGTCTTAACTATGAAAGCATGATAGTAAGTATGGATTGTTATGGCATTGCAACACCATGGTGATTGGAATGCCATGACAAGCCATAGACAAGGCAATGAACTATTTATGTGTATGATTACTCATCTATTGGTTCCCACTATGTTTTCACAGACATATAGTTACCTCACACTGTGTTTTCCAACTTGGAATCCTATTGTGCATGTATATGCTTGTTGGAAAACATTTGATGTTTAGTACGAAAGCATAACAGTAAATATGGATTGTCATGGCATTGCAACACCATGGTGATTGGAATTCCATGACAAGCCATAGAGTAGGCAATGAACTATTTCTATTGTTTGTCTATGGCTTGGCATGTAATTCAAAGATGATGGTGGTGGAATCCAATGAAAATCCATATTTTCAATTATGCTTGGATACATTTATTCAACAATTGATATTTACTATTTATCCATGGTGTTCGAAGCCATGAGAATCCATATTTACTATTATGCTTTGATAGATTTTTTGCAAGCATGTGTAGCTTGTTCAAAAGAACCTATTTTAGGCTTTTAGCCATAGAAGCAAGGTAGTGAACTGTTTCATAGATTTCTTTCTTACAAATGAATGAAAATTGTGGTAGCATAGTTAACTGTTTCATAAAATGCCTCAAAGAAATTTGGCCTCGTGGTGATGGAATGCCATGACAACCGATATTGCAACTACTACAATATGGATTGTCATTGTAACAGCTACTCATTAAAATATCAGTAAAATCAATAAATTAGACAAAAAATAATTTAAAAAATATGATAATAGGAGGAAATTCATTTAAAACCAACTTAACAAACTTCATTAATACAAAAGTAGTATTTTAGTCAGTGTCTTAGATAAAAAATTTCCTTTAATGAATCTGAACAATATATGCTCTTTATATTTCAATGATTAACATATTCATGAATTGAATGCAATCATTACATTGAGATAAGTAATATTAAAGCAATTCAAAAACCTTCACAACCAATAAAAATGAATGAGACTATAATACCCTATTTTTCTTGAGTGGAAAACCCTATTGGGGTAGAAAAACCACTCAAAAATTGCCTCACTAGCTTAATCTCAGAACTTGTTGTTTACAATGCTTCGTTGGCTAAATATCAACATTTTCAATCAATGTTTTAATGATACACAGAGTGTCACTTTTGTTTCTTTTACAACATCTTCTGATCTTGCATCACTCCAAATTCAGATGCAGAAGTTTAAGTACAACATAATTGATTGGGTATGTTGAGGATCATTATGGGCCAAAAAGTGGCAATATGATGGGTATGTGGCTGATGATTTTGTTTTTACCCAAAATTGATGAAACAAAAAGGGTTTTTAAAGGAGATTCTCAACTTTTCCACCAATATAAATTATGCTTTACTTTGAATTTAATAAGTAATTATTACTCATTTTCTATTCAAATTACGACTAAAGTTCTGATTGTTAGACTAATTGAAAAACATCCATAGCTTTCAAACAGTGTCACATTTTTTGAATCCAAAACATGCGTCACATTCTATGCTTTGCATACTATAGGATTAAAGAAAGAAAAATTGAATTTCATGAAGTTTTGCCAGTTAAGGTGGTCAAACATACAAGTTTTTATTTTTTAAAAGTTGTAATAAAAATTCATAATTAATTATTTACTTGGAAAAAATTACCAAAAAATATGCATCACATCTGACATGAGTCCTCTACTTATATCTAAAATCTTATAAAAAAATATTATCATTTTATTGTGTTTAGGGTGGTCAGATAACACCCACTTCTTATTTTTTCCTTGAAATTTAAGTAATACTACATTGAAATTTCAAATTTTCACCAAATAGATTTTTTTTTTTTTTTAAAAACCTAGTAGTTTAGAAATTACATTCAATTTTCTACAAATTCTATTCTCACATATTTTTCAAATAGTATAGATAACTTATTCAAATTTTTACGTCAAGTTGCCTAACTCTGGTTTTTTCTGATTGTTTTGCCACTTAAGGGCCTATTTTTTCCATGATGATCCTGCACATACCTGATTATTTTCACAAAGCACTGAATGTGCAATCCAAATAACTTTCAAATATGAATCAATGAAATTCCATTTCTAAACTGAGAATAATACTTCTTTTATGCTCACCATCTTTTTGAAAGAATACATGGAAGGATATATATATAATATTATGGATTACTGAACTGGAGTATCTTTTCAAACTGAAAAAGTAACTTTCTTCTCTAAATGTCCCTTAAGAGTTAATAGTTACAAAACTGAAATATTTTTAACAAATTTTAATCAATGATTCCTTGAAAAAATTCCTGTTGTCCTGACATAACAATATATCATAAAGATATTTGAAAGTATAACTTATGTTCTCAAATGATAAAGAAAACTTAACCATGACAGGAACAACTAAGTCTCAACACAATGCAAACCAACAATTGTAATCATATGAATGGAGCTTGACAATAGCTAACCATAATGCCAACACATGGATTAAGTTATAGATCTTAGATAATAAAAACTTTACCCAAACAAATTGAAAAGAACTCAGGTTTGAGTCGATACCTAGCATTGTATGTAGGGTTCAAAGGAAATAACAAACTTTATACATTTTAATGCTATTGAAAACATAGTGGGTTGTACATTGTATATCATGCAGTGTTTTCCAACTTGTCATTATACATAGACAATATGGCTGCAATGAAACACTTGTGTTTTTCAGACATTGAGAATTTCATGAAACTCACCTAAAAAAATTATTACAACTCTTGGGTGGACTAAAATGTGGGTTTCAAAATCGTGATATGATGGTAAATCAAAATGCACTAAATATTTGTAGGTTGGAAAACACGGTGTGGGATGTCAGTACATACTTTTATGAATCTCACACTTGAAATAGGACATGTACATATATGAGTAAAAATTATCCCTTTGAATAAAATCCAAGCACATACCATTCACCTCCTCACCATTCACTTCGGCCAATAGGAAGAGCACTTCGCTAAAAAATGTCCCCTTTGTATCATCTGAATTGCTACAAACTCATGCGCTAGGAAATACAAATGGCATAGGAGGAAATGGTATGGGCTTGGATTTGTTGAAAGGGAAAATAATTACTCTCATTACTCATGTATGTACATGTCCTATTTCAAGTAGGAGATTCATAAAAGCATGGATTGACATCCCACACTATGTTCTCCAACCTACAAATATTCAGTGCATTTTGACATTCCACACTGTGTTTTTCAACCTGCCAAGCGATATATTTTTGAATGTATTGAATACTTTCAAATGATAAAGGGACAAACATGTGGTAATGAAGTTTTTGTGTTTATGGATGAGTTTCAAAAGTATATCATAGTACATAAAGGAATACATTTCAAGAATTAACTAGTGGGTTGAAGTTTTTTGTAACACCCTATGTTTTCCAATATGTAGTTTTACAAACAGTATTCATCTAACTAAGAGCTTTTATTTTCATAAATGTTTTGCAATGTTTCTTTATGTTGTGAAGTAGTCAAGGAATCAGTAGTTGGAAGTAAATATCATTTTTTTTCTAGATGCTTGCAGCGCTATTTGTTACTAACTTTTTTCCCTTATTTTTTGACAGCACAACCAAAAATGTTGAACTCAAGAATTCACATTGGGAAGCTTCCTCATGAAAATGAGGAAGACAATGGTAGTCCATTCAGTATGAAGAGGCTACATCGTGCCTTTTAATTCAATTGTCGTAAGGTGGATGATGTCATTCACAAGATCGGTATTCAGTGGCTTGGCATGGGATGTCCCTACCGTTCCAATGAGGGAACAAAATTAAAAACATAAAATGTAAAGAGTGAATCTGATTAGGATGTCAAAAGACTTGTTAAATGACAAATGGAAATTAAAACTTTGAATTTGATTTTCTATACTCTTTTGAAACACTATGGTTGAATGAATGAGATTTTGTATTGTTGTTTATTAGTGTTTATTACTATATATTTTATCACTCTTTATTACTATTTATTACTGTTTAATTCTTGACTACTATTTTGTAAGACTACAGATTGTAAAACACATAGTGTTGTAAAAACAACCCACTCATAGTTTTAAAACATAGGGTGTTGTATAATATTTTTTATTACTCTTGATTAGTGTTTATTGGAAGTATTTTTTATTATTCTAATTCCTTTATTACCATTTATTACTCTATTTTAATATGGACATTTCAAGGTGAAGAACATCAGACATATGCAATGTAATATCACATGTACAATTAACAAGGTATGAATGAGCAAGAACTTTTCAGCAGATAAGGGTCATGAATGTTGAGCCAATAGTAGGATAGTCACCACAACATTTAAGTAAACCTATGGTCAATACTCTCTTTTCCATTATCAATTTTAATCCCGATTTCATCCATGAAGAATTTCCTCAGCATGTAGATCCTATTGTTAGCCGTAACTAGAGCAAGTGTCGAGGATAACTTTCAGTTTTGATTAACCAAGGAGCAATTGAGAAAATTTGGCCTCACTATATAACATGTGGTGAAGAACTTTTTGAAGTTATTGTGGAAAAGAGTTCTTCACACTATAATGTGCAATTTTCAATTAACCCTTTTTGCATGAATTACATTTCTTTGATCGGCTATTTCAAGCAAGTGATGACCTTGATCAAGAATGAGGACGCTTGGGCTCTGTAAAAGTAGGTTTCCAATATGCTTTGCCTCTTCAAGAAGTCTCAGATTTGTCTCACAAGTTAGGTATACAAAAATATTGTAGCCAATAACAAGCACACTTTTTCTTTTATGCCACTCACAAAGCATCACCAAACACCTCAAATTTTTCAATTTTTTTCCCATGATCTGGTTACTCTTAGCTAGTTTTATAATCTTTTCATATTCACAGTTGGACTGAATTTCATTCACAAAGGTCATTGATTTGTTTAGCATGTAAACTGGAACATCAATACTCCACTTCTTCTCTTTCCCAAGGGAAAAGCATGTTTTTTGGAGTAATAATCAAATGCCTAATTATAAGATTTTTGTAAGGACTTAGCAGGCCTTTGATTATTGCTCCAAAAAACATTATTTTCCCTTGGGAAAGAGAGTTCAATAAGTGGAGTATTGACATTCCAGTTTACATTCTAAACAAATCAAAGACCTTTGTAAATGAAATTCATTCCAACTGTGAATACGACGAGATTATAAAATTGGCTAAGGGAAACCAAATCATGGGAAAACAAAATTGAAAAATTTGAGGTGTTTGGTGATGCTTCTTGACTAGCATAGAAGAAAAAGTGTGCTTGTTATTGGCTACAATCTTTTTCTATGCCTAACTTGTGACACAAATTTGAGCCTTCCTGAAGAGGCTAAGCATATTGGAAACCTACTTTTACATAGCCCAAGCCTCTTTGTTCTTAATGATGGTCATCAAGCTCGAAATAGCCAATCAAAGATATAGAATTCATGGATGCACAAGTTGACAAATTTCTTCATGGATCAAAGATATGGAATTCATTGATGAAAGAAATGGAAATCATGGATCAAATTTATGGCTAACAACAAGATCTATAGGTTGAAGAAGTTCTTCATGGATGAAATTGGGAATAAAATTGATAATGGAAAAGAGAGTGTTGACCATAGGTTTACTTAAATGTTGTGGTGACTGTCCTACTATTGGTTCAATGTTCATGACCTTTATCTACTAAAAAGTTCTTGCTTGTTCATACCTTGTTAAGTGTACCTATGATATTGCATTGAATATGTCCAATTTTCTTCACCTTGAAATTTCCATATTGAAATACAATAATTAACCACTTAGAAAATGAATTAAAACACAAGAAGTTGTCACAGTGAAAAGAAGAGGACCTTAATGCTATCCGGAGAGAGCTACAATCTTGGTGCAGAGCACCTTGTTGCTCAATTTATTGAAAAGAGTCTAGATAGGTAGATAGAGTCATAATAATGTTCAAGAAGGCAATGTGAGGCCATTTTATAATGTTTTTTGTGGTTTTGAGTCATTATGTGGTTATTACGAGAAATGTTGCAATAAAATGTTGTCAAGACAATTTTGTAAAAATGCAAAAAATGTAAAATCATTGAATGCCAAGGTTCAGGTAGTTGTAAACATAGTTTTAGGAATTGGTAGGTTTCATTTGAGGTATAAATATGTGGTGAATGCATTTGAGGAGCTTGTCAAAGGCTTTAGAGAAGAAACTCAATAAAATATCTTATGTTTCTTGTTATTTTCTACTAAATTCAGAGTTTGCAAACCTGGTACAGTTCCGTACATGCTGCCATTGAAATTATTTGCATTTGGAATAGTAATCATATGTGTTAGCCTCCTTTCAAAGTTTTTTTAATTGGTTTTGGAGGTGTTTTGTGAATTTAACACACCATTTGCTTCAAGTAGCCAGAAAACAGGGGTTAAGGGTTTGATTGTTAAAATGGATTGATAGGCCATTCCAACTTTTTGTATCAACTGTTTCTTGGTGGAATGGGCCTAAATAATTTAGGAGTAGGGGTAGGTAACATGGATTAATATTGGAATAGATTTTACAAGGGTTTCTCCACGCTGCTCTGTTGAAACAATGAATTATGGGCCTTAAGAATAAGGCAACAGTTGGTAACTAGGATAAATCATTTGAGAATAAGGTAGGTTAGGCTAGTCCTGATGTGAATGAGAGTATTTTGTGGTGTTTAGAAGGTTTTCAAAGTTTAGAAAGGTCATTTGTGTGATGGGGAATGAAACCCTAGTTCTTAAAGGGTGAGAACAAGTGAATTTGAGTGGTTTAATGAAGACTCAAAGAATCTTGGGGGCAGCATATTTGAGTGGTTTAATGAAGGAAGAGTGAAAATATGATGGTGAAGTTCAAAAAAAATTTTTGTTATGATCTTCATAAAATAAAGTGATCATTCAAGAAGAATTGACAAGTCAGTCACAACCCAGTGTGTTTTCCATTGTGCAAATATTATGTGCATTTTGTGTTCCAAACGTATGAACAAATATTATTACCATGTTTTTTGAAAGTAAGGGTTGTTAAAAAATATGAAGGTCAAATTGAAAAGATTATTTTGTTACAGTGTGCATAACAAAAAGTTGTTAGTGAAGAAGAATTGAGAAGTGAATCACAACCCAGTGTGTTTTCCATCCTGCAACTCTTATGTGCATTTTTTTGTGTTTGAAACATATAAACTGATATTGAAATGGACTATTTTGCTGAAACTAAGGGTTGTCAGAAAACAAGAAGGTGAACTTCAAAACATTCTTTTCTTACACTCTGTAAAAAAATAAGAAGTGAGGCACAACCCACTGTGTTTTCCATGATGCAACTGTTATGTAACTTAAATTGTGTTTGAAACATATGAACATATATTAAAATGGATTGTTTTGTTGAGACTAAGGGTTGTCATAAAACAAGAAGGTGAACTTCAAAACATTATTTTCTTACAGTCTACAAAAAAATAAGAAGTGAGCCAAAACCCACTATGTTTTCCATGATGCAACTGTTTTGTAAATTTTGTGTTTGAAACATATGAACATATATTGAAATGGACTATTTTTTAAAAACTAAGGGTTGTCATAAAATAAGAAGGTGAACTTCAAAACATTATTTTCTTATAGTCTGTAGAAAAATAAGAAGTGAGCCACAACCCACTGTGTTTTCCATGATGCAACTCTTATGTAAATTTTGTGTTCCAAACATATGAACAAATATTCAAATGGACTATTTTGCTGAAACTAAGGGTTGTCATAAAACAAGAAGGTAAAATTCAAAACACTCTTTTCTTACACTCTGCAGAAAAGTAAGAAGTCAACCACAACCCACTATGTTTTCCATGATGCAACTATTATGTAAACCTTTAAGCTATATCATTACTTGTTTAAAGAACTCGATTAGAAGAAACTAATCACAACCAAGTCAAGAACTCATAAGAAGGGTCAAAAGAGGGTTTCACATATTTACATCGAAGAATAAAAAAGAATATGAAAGATAACAACAAGATTTACTTTCTTCTCAAGAACCGACAACCAAAACAAAAGGAAACTCAAAAACTTAAGCAAGAAAAAAAATTACTTAAGACTAAGAGAGAGGAACTGGTGACACCTGTGGCTCTCCATAAAACATGTCTTACAAAAGAATTTTTTAAAAAAACCCTTCAATACAATTTTATGTTATGATATTTATTCTCAAATCCCTCACTCTTTGATTGCATAACCTTGATATTTCCTTCATATTGTTCTTCGTATGGCATGGTGTGAATGTTGCTATGATACAAGAAGGTAAGTTTGAGTTGTACATAGACAAAGATATGTGAGATTTACAAATATGAATGAGCTAGGTGGGTGCAACAAAGAAAGGAATGTGACACATTGATTAGATGCAAGCAAGGCATATAATTGGCTTACGAAAAGTACTCGATATGGGTGGAAATGATATGGAAGGATATATATGCAAATTAATGGAATGGAAATGCTATTGATTCATCATTTTTGAGTTGTAGGTAGAAAATGAAATGCAAGATATAGAAATATGAATGACCTAGGTGGATCCAAAGAAGAAAGGAATACAATGCATTGATGTGATGCAAGGAAAGCATATAAATGGTTTATGAAATGTTTTCGATATGGGAGGAAAGGATATGGAAGGCTGGATATGGAAATGAATGGAATGGAAAGGCTATGAAGTGCTCATTTCTTTCATCATAGAATGGAATGATTCCCCCTTTGTTATTGGTTATTCTTTTTGTAATAATCATAGGATAGACTGACTTGATACATAGACATAAGAAAAACTCATGCCCCATTCCTCACTCTCCTTTGTACACAACAAGGTGTAGAGATCCTCAAGCTTCCTCAGAATGTGACAAAAAAAGAAAAAATATAAAAAGATAATGATATTGATGGAGATAAGAGACAAGAGTTAAGATAAAGCACAAGTTTTCATGCATGCAGTATCAAAAGGATAAATATGCAAGATCATGATAATGAAAAAATGCTAATGCTAATGCATATGATATGGACCAGTGCACAAAATAGTTGTACGATGGAAAACAAAGTGGGTTGTGACTCAATAAAGCAAAAAATTTTAGTATGTTAAAGAGTTTATGGTTTGTTTAAATTTTTTAGTCATAACAATGATAACACAATGATAAATAAGATTTTAAATGATAATGATAAACAAGATGTTATTCCTTAGTCAAGCTGAAAACCAAATGACATACAGATGGATAGGGATCAATGATATACGTAAATGATAGGACATGTAAGGATACACCTTATATGGAGGATGAAGATAGATGGATCAAAGTATGGAATGCTATGGGTGAACAGATCGAATGACAAGGGAAATCAAAATGTTTACTCTTATACAAAGGAGAAATAAAGGACCTATGGAGGACTCCAAAGATGGCATGTCAAAGTAATAACATCCCCCTTGGTAAGAGGTATGACAAGTTATAATGACATGACATGAATATGGAAGATAAATGGAGATGAAAGGAAATAAGACATGGATGACATGTGATATGGAGGATGGAAGACACACATGGTATAAAGCATACATTAGATTCAATTTCTTGGTATTTTGGCCAAATACTTTATGCAAGATTAAAGGAACGTGGATGGATAAAGTAGATAGCATGGAATATAAATGAAGGAATATGATGCCTAAGTGGAAATAGGATAATCAATAATGTATCGTACGAATGGAAAAGTGTTTCCCCAAAGTGTACTATTCACCTCCTCACCATTCACTTCAGCCAATAGGAAGAGCACTTGGCTGAAAAATGTCCCCTTCGTAGCATCTGAATTGCTATAAACTCATGCACTAGGAAATACAAATGGCATGGGTGGTTCAATTCCATCTTCATATGCAACAAGAGATAGTGGCAGCCTTGCATTTCCAATGCTCAACAATTTGGATGGTGATTGTTGAGTTGTGGAGGAAATGGTATGGGATTGGATTTTGTTTAAAGGGATAATTGCTACTCCTATATGTATATATCCTATTTAAAGTGGGAGCTTTCTTGTTTGTTCTATATTCACTACTACATTACAAAAATTCCCTCCTCCACCAACCTCCAATGCAGCTATTGTTGTGGCATCTTAAACTTTTATCAGTTGTGCAACAAGACCTTTCACTTATGACCTATCTATTGTGTGAGAACACCTTCCATTTTTTTCTTTGTTTTATGAAATTCTTGTCTTTTAGATTATAGCTCTCTCCGAACAGCATTAAGGTTCTCTTCTTTCCATCGTGATAGCTTCTTCTTGTGTTTTAATTCCTTTTATAAGTGGTTAATTTTAGTGTTTTCTTGTTCTGCTCCACTTTGAGCATTTCCATCTATTGTTTTTGCAGTATGTTTATGATTAGAGTATGCAGATGTTTCTTTTCGCAAGCTCGTTAGAGAACTTGTCTTCCTTTTTGGATAAGACTTTTATGCCTCCACCCAACTAATTGTCTTTTTCTACACTTAGATCTGATATTTCCTTTTCCTTTTCATCCATTTCTAGTTGTATTTGTTCCATAGAATTGCTAACTTCAAGAATGCTTTCCTTCCTTCATTTGTTCAACCCCATTTATAGCATCATCTCTCTCTCTCTTTATCTACTTGCACAAATTTTTATGAAATAGAAAACCTTTAGAGTTAATCCCCTTCTACATTTCCATTTTCCCCTTGCACATACTGCACATGCTCCTTCCTCTACTTGTCAGCAGTAGGAACAACCTATTCAATCGAAACATTATCTATCTCATTTACTTTGGTCTACTTCTTTCCAACTATTTTTTATAGAAGATTGCTTTTTTCTCATTACATATGAATTTTTGCAAGTAGAGAAAGAGAGAGATGATACTATAAGTGGGGTTGAACAAATGAAGGAAGGAAAGCATTCTTGAAGTTAGCAATTCCATGGAACAAATACAATTGGAAATGGATGAAAAGGAAAAGGCAATATCAGATCTAAGTGTAGACAAAGACAATCAATTGGGTGGAGGGATGAAATTCTTATTTGAAAAGCAAGACAAGTTCCCTAATGAGCTTGTGAAAAGAAACATCTGCATAATTTAATCATAAACACACTACAAAAACCATAGCTAGAAATGCTCAAAGTGGAGTAGAACAAGAAAACACTAAAATTAACCACTTAGAAAAGGAATTAAAACACAAGAAGTTGTCATAATGAAAAAAAGAGGGCCTTAATGTTGTTCTCAGAGAGATGCAATCTAAAAGACATGAATTTCATAAAACAAAGACAAAAATGGAAGGCGCTGTCACACAATTGATAGGTCAATAGTGAAAGGTTTTGTTGTGCAACTGATAAAAGTTTAAGATGCCACAACAATAGTTGCATTGGAGGTTGGTGGAGGAGGGAATTTGTGTAATGTGGTAGTGGATACAGAACAAACAGGAAAGCTCCCACTTGAAATAGGATATCTACATACAGGACTAACAATTATCCCTTTGAACAAGACTGGAGAAGTGAGTCACAAGTCACTGTGTTTTCCATCTTGCAACTACTTCTCAGAACCTAGTGTGTTTTCCATCATGTAACTAATATGTGCATTTTTTGTTTGAAACATATGAACAAATATTTGAATGGAGTGTTTTGCTAAAAGTAAGGGTTTTTTTAAAAATACGAAGGTGAAGTTGAAAATAGTGTTTTGTTACAGTCTACATAAAAGAAAGCACTCATTGAACAAGACACAAGAAGTGAGTCACAAGCCACTGTGTTTTCCATCCTTCAACTACTTCTTAGAACCTAGTGTGTTTCCCATCATGCAACTAATATGTGCATTTTGTGTTCAAAACATATGAACAGATATTTGAATGGAGTGTTTTGTTAAAAGTAAGGGTTTTTAAAAAAATATGATGGTGAAGTTGAAAATAGTGTTTCGTTATAGTCTGCATAAAAGAAAGAGCTCATTGAACAAGACACGAGAAGTGAGTCACAAGCCACTGTGTTTTCCATCCTGCAACTACTTCTCAGAACCCAGTGTGTTTCCCATCGTGCAACTAATATGTGCATTTTGTGTTTGAAATATATGAACAAATATTCAAATGGAATGTTTTGTTGAAAGTAAGGGTTTTTAAAAAAATATGAAAGTGAAAATGAAAATAGTGTTTCATTATAGTCTGCATAAAAGAAAGCACTCATTGAAAGAAATGAGAAGTGAGTCAGAAGCCATTGTTTTTTCCATCCTGCAACTACTTCTGAAAACCTAGTGTGTTTCCCATCGTGCAACTAATGTGTGCATTTTTTGTTAGAAACATATGAATAGATATTCGAGTGGAGTGTTTTGCTAAAAGTAAGGTTTTTTAAAAAACTACGAAGGTGAAAATGAAAACAGTGTTTTGTTACAATTTGTATAAAAGAAAGCGCTCATTGAAAAAGAAACAAGAAGTGAGTCAGAAGCCACTATGTTTCCCATCGTGCAACTAATATGTGCATTTTGTGCTTGAAACGTATGAACAGATATTCGAATGGAATTTTTTCCTAAAATTAAGGGTTTTTAAGAAAATACGAAGGTGAAGTTGAAAACAATGTTTCATTATAGTTTGCATAAAAGAAAGTCCTCATTGAACAAGGCATGAGAAGTGAGTCACAAGCCACTGTGTTTTCCATCCTGCAACTACTTCTTAGAACCCAGTGTGTTTCCTATTGTGCAACTAATATGTGGATTTTGTGTTTGAAACATATGAACAAATATTCGAATGGAATGTTTTGCTGAAAGTAAGGGTTTTTTAAAAAATACAAAAGTGAAGTTGAAACTTGAAAATAATGTTTCGTTACTGTTTGCATAAAAGAAAGCGCTCATTGAACAAGACACAAGAAGTGAGTTAGAAGCCACTGTGTTTTACATCTTGTAACTACTTCTCTGAACCCAGTGTGTTTCCCATCGTGCAACTAATATGTACATTTTTTGTTTGAAACATATGAACAAATAGCTGAATTGAGTGTTTTGCTAAAAGTAAGGTTTTTTTTAAATACGAAGGTTAAGTTCAAAATAGTCTTTCATTATAGTCTGCATAAAATAAAGTGCTCATTGAACAAGACATGAGAAGTGAGTTAGAAGCCACTATGTTTTCCATCCAGCAAGTACTTCTCAAAACCCAGTGTGTTTCCCATCGTGCAACTAATATGTGCATTTTGTGTTTGAAACATATGAACAGATATTCGAATGGAGTGTTTTGCTGAAAGTAAGGGTTTTTTAAAAATTATGAAGGTGAATTTGAAAACATTGTTTCGTTATAGTCTGCATAAAAGAAAGTGCTCATTAAAGAGGAAACGAGAAGTGAATCACAAGCCACTGTGTTTTCCATTTTACAACTACTTCTTAGAACCTAGTGTGTTTCCCATCGTGCAACTAATATGTGCATTTTGTGTTTGAAACATATGAACAAATGTTTGAATGCAATGTTTTGTTGAAAGTAAGGGTTTCTTAGAAAATACGAAGGTGAAGTTCACAACAGTGTTTCATTACAGACTACATAAAAGAAAGCACTCATTGAAGAGGACACGAGAAGTGAGTCAGAAGCCACTGTGTTTTCCATCCTACAACTACTTCTCAAAACCCAATGTGTTTCCCATCATGCAACTAATACGTGCATTTTGTGTTTGAAACATACGAATAGATATTCGAATAGAGTGTAATGCTAAAAGTAAGTGTTTTTAAAAAAATATGAAGGTGAAGTTGAAAATAGTGTTTCATAACAGTCTGCATAAAAGAAAGTGCTCATTGAACAAGACATGAGAAGTGATTTAGAAGCCACTGTGTTTTCCATCTTGCAACTACTTCTTAGAACATAATGTGTTTCCCATCATGCAACTAACATGTGCATTTTGTTTTCAAAACATATGAACAAATATTCAAATGGAGTGTTTTCCTGAAAGTAAGGGTTTTTAAAAAAATACGAAGGTGAAGTTGAAAACAATGTTTCATTACAGTTTGCATAAAAGAAAGTCCTCATTGAACAAGACACGAGAAGTGAGTCACAAGCCATTGTGTTTTCCATCCTACAACTACTTCTTAGAACCTAGTATGTTTCCCATCATGCAACTAATATGTGCACTTTCTGTTTGAAACATATGAACAGATATTCGAATGGAGTGTTTTGCTGAAAGTAAGGGTTTTTTAAAAAATACGAAAGTGAAGTTGAAAATTGAAAACAGTGTTTCGTTACTATTTGCATAAAAGAAAGTGCTCATTGAACAAGACACAAGAAGTGAGTCAAAAGCCATTTTGTTTTCCATCTTGTAACTACTTCTCAGAACCTAGTGTGTTTCCCATCGTGCAACTAATATGTGCATTTTTTGTTCGAAACATATGAACAAATATCTGAATAGAGTGTTTTGCTGAAAGTAAGGATTTTTAAAAAAATATGAAGGTGAAGTTCAAAATAGTGTTTCATTATAGTCTACATAAAAGAAAGTGCTCATTAAACAAGACATGAGAAGTGAGTTAGAAACCATTATGTTTTCCATCCTACAAGTACTTCTTAGAACCCAGTGTGTTTCCCATCGTGCAACTAATATGTGCATTTTGTGTTCGAAACATATGAATAGATATTTAAATGGAGTGTTTTGATGAAAGTAAGGGTTTTTTAAAAATTGTGAAGGTGAATTTGAAAACATTGTTTCGTTATAGTCTGCATAAAAGAAAATGTTCATTGAAGAAGACACGAGAAGTGAGTCACAAGCCACTGTGTTTTCCATCTTGCAACTACTTCTTAGAACCCAGTGTGTTTCCCATCATGCAACTAATATGTGCATTTTGTGTTTGAAACGTATGAAAAAAATGTTTGAATGGAATGTTTTGTTGAAAGTAAGGTTTTTTTAGAAAATACGAAGTTGAAGTTCAAAACAGTGTTTCGTTACAATCTGTATAAAAGAAAGCGCTCATTGAAGAGGACATGAGAAGTGAGTCAGAAGCCACTGTGTTTTCCATCCTGCAACTACTTCCTAGAACCCAATGTGTTTCCCATCATGCAACTAATATGTGCATTTTGTGTTTGAAACATATGAACAGATATTCAAATAGAGTGTTTTTCTAAAAGTTAGGGTTTTTTAAAAAATACCAAGGTGAAGTTGAAAATAGTGTTTCATAACAGTCTACATAAAAGAAAGTGCTCATTGAACAAGACACGAGAAGTGATTTAGAAGCCACTGTATTTTCCATCCTGCAACTACTTCTTAGAACATAGTGTGTTTCCCATCATGCAACTAATATGTGCATTTTGTGTTGAAAAGATATGAACAAAAATTCGAATGGAGTGTTTTGTTGAAAGTAAGGGTTTTTTAAAATATACAAAGGTGAAGTTGAAAATAATGTTTCATTATAGTCTGCATAAAATAAAGTGCTCATTGAACAAGACACAAGAAGTTAGTCACAAGCCACTATGTTTTCCATCCTGCAACTACTTCTCAGAACCCAGTGTCTTTCCTATCGTGCAACTAATATGTACATTTTGTGTTTGAAACATATGAAAAGATATTTGAATGGAGTGTTTTGCTGAAAGTAAGAGTTGTTAAAAAATACAAAGCTCAACTTGAATACATTGTTTTGTTACAGTCTACATAATAAAAAGTGCTAATTGCATGTGCTTACATGGATTTGTAAGTTTGAAATAAATAATAAGACTTGAGGTGCCATTTCCTACCATTATTTGATGGAATTTGACATTGTTTATAATGAAATTTTACATGAAATCTGTAAGAACATTGTCTTACATTTTTTTAAATTGAGACCAGAGTAAACGATTTTTACCTAGAGCTATGAACTGGTGAGGTCACAAACGGGGGACCTCATCCCCTAAACCCCAAAGGAATTGGAGCCTTCATGGCAGGATTAAAAATACAACTTAACAATTGCATAATGCCACTATTTGCAAAAGACTGTAGTCTTCAAACATACCAAAGTACTATAATTCCAAAGAATAATTGATCAATAATTACATGATCAAAGATAATGTAATTCCACACCATAATTGTTCAATAATTACATGATCAAAGATAATGTAATTCCACACCATAATTGTTCAATAATTACATGATTAAAGACTGAATGGAAAATGAATATTGTCAGCCTTTGTCATCCTCTCCTATAATGCCTTTTATGTGCATTGAGGAGATGGTTAGATAAAATCTTATAGGCTTCTTTAAGTCCTTGGCACTAACAATCGAGTGATTCCACTTGCACGAGGGTTCGAGGAAGCCTCTACTTTGACCATTGCACTTTCAACACCTTCAACTTGTAAGAAACCCATGAATATAAAAGACTACATTCAAAAATTAACATATGGATATAAGAAAAAGGAAACATCGGATCTAAGTGCAGAGAAAGAGAATCAGTAGGGGAGAGATGAAAGTCTTATCTGAAAAACGTAGAAAACTTTTGTAACACATTTATATGAGCCTCTAAAGGAGAAATATAATTCAAAATCAGACAAACCAAGAAATGTCACTAGTAATCGAGGCCTAAGTTTTTCACTTCTTTCACAGAAGTTGAAGGAAATTGAGAAATTGAGCAAGCTAGTGTCAAGAATCAATAAAATTAGGCCTTGATCTCATTAACGTCGTTTCTTCACACCTACCACTTCCTTGTTCATCCTTGCCCTACAATGTGAAGAATGTTAACGTCAAATCAAATTCAAATGTATGCAATGAATTCATTCAAATTATGAAAATACAAGTTCAAAAGAAGTTTTCAAAATTACCCTTTCTTCCACTTTATTCCTCTGAAAGAACCAGGGACAGTGTGTTTTCCAATATACTATCAAAATCAACATATTGGTAACAAAAATAAAAAATTTCTAAATGAAATCACAAAGAAACTATAAAATTAGAGCAAAAAGTGACTGGAACAACTCATATTACAACTAGCCACAAATGCATACTTTAAAAGGGAAAGTGCACGATCTCCTCCACAGGCACCCTTTCTTCTTGTTGCCCTATCGAGGCATATTTTCCTATCCCAAATGGACACTAACTTGCTCGCGCCCACCACTTCCTTTTCCACCCTTTCCCTCTAATGCTAGGAATGTAAATGTCACATCAAATTCAAATACATGCAACCAATTCATTGAAAATATCAAATTACACATAAAAAAGTAGATTTCAATATTACCCTTTCTCCCACTTTCTTTGACTTTCCCCTTTGAAGTATGCATCTATGGTTTCCTATAATATGTAATAAAGTTGCAATTGTTACAGGATAGTTAAAGTTCCAAAATTTATTGCACCATCTCCTATAAGCAAGCATATAGTTTTTGAATCATAAGAAACAAAATTTTAAGGTGGACTCCCTTACATTCTTGGTGAGTAGGAAACAAAAAAATTTGACAAGCAAATAACTAATAGGAGATAGTGTGTTTTACAACATTGCAAATAATGTGAGCATTTTTTTTTTGCAATCAGATGAAGATAGTGAAATGCCATTTTTACTATTACAAATAACATTTAATATGACTATTCATTTGAAAGTATCCATGATGAGAAAAATAGTCAACCTCAAATGATTTAAATGTCAACATTTTTCTTTCATTTATAAGCTCGCTACCATAAACAATAAGACTTTAGGTGGCATTTCCTTTCGGTATATTTCATATTAACATAAATAGAATACAATAGAATACACATTATAAACACACAGTGAAATGATTATTGTCACAGTATACATAACAAAAAGTGATCATTGAACAAGAATTAAGAAGTGAGTCACAACCCTCTGTGTTTTCCATCTTGCAACTGTTATGTGCATTTTGTGTTCCAAACATATGAACAGATATTGAAATGGAATGTTCATTGAAAGTAAGGGTTGTCATAAAATATGAAGGTGAACTTCAAAACATTTTTTTGTTACAATTTGCATAATAGAAAGTGCTCATTGAACAAGAATTCATAAGTGAGTCACAACCCTGTGTGTTTTCCATCCTGCAACTCTTATGTGCATTTTTTGTTCCAAACCTATGACAATATTGAAATGGAATGTTTGTTGAAAGTAAGGGTTACTGAAAACATTCAAACTGTCAATATAATTGCCAGTGGGGGATACATAAAAGTATCCAAAATCAACTAAGGTGTCACCAACCAATTGGTTCTCAAAGTGTAAGTAACCAAAACATTTTCATTACATTCATACTATCTATGTGTAATTGCAGGTTCAAAAACATTGGGCATTATGAACCCTACAACCCAAATACTGTTTTCAAACCCTTTACAAGTAACAACCCAATTGGTTACTCACCCCTCAGCTGAATTTGGATAGTCTTATATATCCCTGACCTACAACTCCCTGTAGAATGAGAAAACCTAGAACAAAGAGTGTTTTCCAAGAGCAGTACTCATTACAATCTGAAACGCATGTCTTAATCACATCAATGCCCTTCCCTCTTGTAGTGAACGAATAGCTTCTCGCACAAGGAAAAAAAAATCCAGTGCAATTTGATGCGAGAGGACACCTCCTCACTTTCCTGGCCATGACATTTCATCCCATCTCCTGGTTTCATCACTTTTATCATCTACCTTGGTGGGCCCCACACAATGCCATCTCCTCATGTTATGTATATTTTTGTCTTTTTGTATGTACATAGGTGTGTTTTGTCAAGATATTAGTTGTGTCCATATAGGCTTTAACAACATTGTGTGGGTTGAAGGTTTCATAAATCATGCTCTCACATCCCACTGTGTGTTTTCCAACCTACAATCATACAGAGTTTTAATCGTTATTGGAAAACATTGGGTTTTAAAAAATGGTTCCTTTCATTGCATTCCTATGGTCTAAATAACAAAAAAAATTGAGATGAATATTCATACTATTGTGTAAAATTCTAGGTTGCAAAACACTGGTTTTTCAAAATCTGTAACCCACACAATGTTATAAAACCCTTTACAAGTGACAACCCAATCGGTTAAAAACCCCTCACCTCAATTCCATTGGATTTTCATCTCCCCTTGGAACTACTCTCCAACCTTTCACTTTTAACCTCCAAAATGAGAAAACCCACAACTAAATGTGTTTTCCAATAACAATACTTCTTACATATTAACCATGACGTTTCCTTCCATTGTTGGTTCTGTCACTTCTATCATCCATCTAGTGGGCCCCACACTACACCATCTCTTCATGTTATGTATGTTTTCATGCATTTTTCATGTACATAGGTGCTTTTTCTCGAGGAGTTAGAGAAATATATTAGGGAGAAAGCTAAGTCCTAGAAAAAATGCACCTTATCTTATATATGTATATAACATAATATCGTACCCCCACATCCCCCATCCCATGTGGTGGAAAAAAAGGCACCAATGGAAAGATAGAAAGACTTGACGGATTGGTAGCCATGTTCCATCATGTGTCAAATGCCAAAAAAGGACGTGCATCCCCAACAGGAAACTCATGAAACCCTAACTATTTTCCACATTTTATTTTGTTTTGATCTGCCATTTTCTTCATTTCATTTTGCATTTTTTTGGGGAGGAAGGCATGAGTAGAAAAATGAGTTACATGAGGCCATGAGGAGGGAGGAATGAGCATTGAAATGGAGTTGCAGGCGGGAGGCAGTCAAACCAATGTGAGCTTTGAAATGGAGTTGTAGGTGTGTTTATGATTTTTTCTTATGTAGATAGCTATGTTTTGTCTATGTTTTCTGAAAAGCATTGAATGGCTATTGATTAAAGAAAAAGGGTTTTCATTGATGGAAAAATAAAATGATTTGTTTGCATGTATGGTTTCCATATGAAATGCACAACTATTTTTGTCTATGCAGAATTAAAAAATTCAATTGGATATTCTTTGCATTTGCCATAGTAAGCATCTCATCTATAAGAATATCATAACTTCTTAATGCAGAATAAATTTTGGAAGTTTAACTGGCCCGTACACTTGAAATTCAAGCTATGATAGCTAAAATCACCTGTGTTTAGTGCAGAAGCTTCACGTCTCCAAAAGCATCCTTCTCAATCCACCTACCCTTGTTTTCTTCAATTTTGTTTCCTTGAATATATCAACCACCTAGAAGGAAGACACATGTTAGCGATAGATTAAATTGGAAATTTAAAGACATTTGGTGCTACAAAGAATTATTTTTATTCCAAATTTCACCAATATACAATTTATATGTTGTGGTGAGTGCAAAATTCCAGCTTGCACATACAATAAAAAAACATATTAAACTACACATTGGGAATTTAATTTCCAATTTAACCTATCTCTAACACTAGTATATATCAACAATTATATCTGCCATTCTGCCATTTTGTAGGAACTATGAAGCATTGAACTTTCATTTTGGATATATAAAAAACTCATCTCTCCTAACATATGAAAGAGGCCATAACTTACAATAATCAATAAGCACATAGAAGACAAAACAAGAAGGATACCGCGTACCACTATCAGACTTCTGTTTATATCTTGTGTATCTCAATGAACACCTAAATGACATATTAGTATCATAACCATTATTCAATGATATTATAAACTGAACCATTACTTGTACAAATGACTAAAAAAATATAGATCATTGCAAGAAAAAAGGTTAACAAGTCAACAAAATCCTTGTCGATCACCTTGATTGAACAAAAAATCGCAACTACTCTATCGACAAAACACACCTATATACATACAAAAATGAATAAAACCATACACAAAAACATACATAGAAACATACATAACATGAAAAGAAGGAGGAATAGGATGTCAGTGCACAAAAGAGAATCAATTAGATGCAGACATGAGTGTCTTATGTGAAAAGGTAGAAAAAAATTTCAAACAACTTATTAAAAACAAAAATAATACATTCTCTAATTAGAAAGACACTCTCAAAGCTGAGAACTGTATTTGGGTTGCAGGTTTCATAACACATACTATTTTCCAACATGCAAGTATGTATAGACAACATTCTTCTAATGAAAACCTTAAAGCTTGTAGACAATAACAATGTACTAAAGTTCATTCACCTTCACAATTTATAGCAACTATTATTTATAGAAAAAAATAAAATTGAAATTCAATTTCATCATATCATTTAAAAATAAATGCACAATATAATTTTCAAATTGGAAAATGCAATGTGGTTTTTCCATTTATTTCATTCTCTACATTCAAAGTTATGTGGTTGAGAGCAGGGGCAAGAATGTCTTGATTTTTTTTTTTAAATAGGCAGTAGGAATGCAATGAAAGGGAACGTTTTATAAACACCCATTGTTTTCCAACAACCATTAAAACTCTGAATGATTGCATGTTGGAAAAAAACATGAGAGGTGAAAGCATAATTAATGAAACTTCCAACCCACACAATGTTGTAAAACCCTCTACGGACACAACTAATCTCCCGAAAAAATGCACCTATGTACATACAAAAACACATGAAAACATACATAACGACATACATGGTATCATACATAACATGAAGAGATGATGTAGTGTGGGGTTTGCCAAATGGATGATAGAAGTGACATAACCGACAAACAAAAGGAAACATCACAACAAGGAAAGCGAGGTGGTGTCCTGTCACATTGAATTATGCTGACATTTTTTTTCCTTGTGTGAGAAGCTATCTATTCACTACGTGTGGGAAGGGTGTTGATATGATTAAGACACGTGTTTTATATTATAACAAGTATTATTCTTGGAAAACACTTTGTGTTCTGGGTTTTCTCCTTTTGCAGTTTGAAAGTGAATCATTGGAGAGCAAGGGGGTGTTGCAGGCAAGGGAGATGACCAAGCAAGTTGAGGTGAGGGGTTTCTAACCAACAATATGTACATAGGTGCATCAGCTCAGATTTCCTAGCTTACCAATTGGGGTATTATGTCTAAGGGGTTTTAGAACATTGTGTGGGTTGTAAATTTCTTAAAACTCATTGTTTTCCAATCCCATTACATTCTTACTATCTAATTCACAAAAGGCTCTCAAGAAAATCAGAAAACATACCAAATTGAGGTGAGGGGTGAGTAACCAATTGGGTTTTTACTTGTAAAGGGTTTTAAAACATTATGTGGGTTACAAATTTCAAAAAACCAGTGTTTTCCAACCTAGAATTTTACAAACAGTATGAATGCAATTTAGACAGTACAAACAATTGGAGTATGAGTTTTCATTTTCAAATTTTTTTTATAGCATAGGAATTCGAGTGAGAATGACATGTGCATTCTTATTTTGGAGAAAGAAAGGGGAAAACTCTCTGTGTTTCATGTTTTCACATTCAAAGTTGATGGTTGGAGTGCACATGTAGGAGTTGGAGGAAAAAACCAATGTTTTGAAACTTGGGATTTAACAAAATGGTATAAATGTAATTTAGACGGTTCAAATGTAATGAAAAGGAACCTTATAACAAGCCTTACACAAAATAAAATTTGTGTTTCTATTTCTTAATATGATCTAAATATACATGCAAAGTATGATTGCAGGTTGGAAAAAATAGTGGGAGGTGAGCTAACAACATGATTTGTGAAACCTCCAACACACAAAATGTTGTAAAACCCTCTACACACTGAATCCAAATACCTTACTGGCTATCTAGAAAATAATTTGTATCATCACACTCCTACGGTCTAAATAACACCAAGCTTTTCAATACATACATACTATTTTCAAAAATTCTAGGATGCAAAATAATGTGTTTTACAAAACCTGCAACCCACCTAATGTTTCAAAACCATTTAAACACCACTATGGGGGTACAATATCATGTTACATACATAGGTGCTTTTTGTCTAAATACTGGTTATTATATGAATTGGCCTCTAATACTGGTATAATATACCGTTAGGGGAGAAGCTAACTCCTACACAACAACAGATAGGAGACAGTGTGTTTTCCAACACTACAACTCCATTTCTATGCCTGCATTAGTTTGGCTGCCTATAACTCCATTTCAATGCTTGTGCGTCCCTCCTCATGGCCACCTATAACTCATTTTTCCACTCGTGCCTCCCTCCCCAAAAAATTGCAAAATGAAATGAACAAAATGGAGGACTAAAAAAATAAAAAAATGTGGAAAATAGATAGGGTTTCTTGACTTTCCCATTGCGGCCGCCCATCCTTTTCCTGTGTCTGAAACATGATGACATAGGCTACTAATCTGTCAAGTCTTTTTGTTAGTTTCTTTTGTCCACCACATGGGATGGGGGATGGGGGGTATAATATCATGTTACATACATTGGTGCTTTTTGTCTAAGAGTTAGCTTCTCCAATACTGTTATATTATATGAATCAGCCTTTAATACTGGTATAGTATACCATTAGGGGAGAAGATAACTCCTACACAAAAAGCAACAGTATACTATACCAATATTAAAGGTTGATTCATATAATATACCAGTATTAGAGGGAATAATTGATAGGAGACAGTGTGTTTCCCAACATTGCAAATAATGTGAGCATTTTATTTAAACACAATAGTGGAAGGTGTGATCCTGAAGAAATTCATACTATTTTGTAACATTCCATGTTGCAAAACCATAGATGTTAAGAAGCACGATAGTGTGTTTTCCAACACTGCAAATAATGCAAGCATTTTATTTAAACACAAGAATGCAGTTTGATTTTGGGATAACACTTTCATACCATTTTGTAACATTCAATGTTATAGAACCATACATGTTAAGAAGCAAGAAACCCACTGTGAGACAACCCTTTACATTTAAACAAGGAGATTCAAATAACCGAAACCCAATATTGTGTTTTCCAAATTGCAATTATTTTATGCACTTTTTTCTTTTCAATCATGTGAAATTTAAACACAATAATGGAAGGAAGGTGTTATTTTGAAGATATCCATACTTTTTTGTAACATTCCATGTTGCAGAACCATAGGTGTTAAGAAGCAAGACAGTGTGTTTTCCAACTGTGCAAATAATGCGAGCAATTTATTTGTTCCAATCATGGGAAAGCTAACTCATAGACAAAAAGCACCTGTGTATGTAACATGAGATTGAAATTTCATTTCACTTTCCTCATCTGATTCAACCAAATAACTTCTCACATTATTTATAGTGTTGTAAAACACATTGTCTCCATATAAGGTGTTAAGCAACAAGCAACCCATATAGTGTTGTAAAAAACTCTGCAACTAAGAGGAGACAGTGTGTTTTCCAACTCTACAAATAATGCGACCAATTTATTTGTTCCAACTAGATAAAGAAAGTGAAATGACATTTTTTCTTGGAGCATAACAAAATAAAAATCTTCATATCAAACTAACTGAAATGGGATAGTGTGTTTTCCAACCCTCCAAAACAATCTATAACACTGTGCCTTATAGGTTTCATTATACCTACTATTTTCCAATTTAATTATGTTCTTGGCACCTCATTTTTCTATTTGAAAATAATAGTTTCTAATGCCATGTTTTTTTGGGTTTTTTTCCATTCAAAAATTCAGTTTTTGGTTTCTAAGACCACGTTTTTTGGGGTTTTTGTCCATTCCAAAATTTGAAAAAATTGGAAAACTAGAATACAGCAGGAAAGGAGACAAAAATTAAAAAACCCTCGACACAAAAAACATATTAACAAATACCCCTTCTCCCAACGAAAACCCCCAAAAAAAATCATTTTATTTGTATTTCAGAAAAAATCCATTTCATAGTTTTTTTTTTCTATTCAACAAAACCCATTTCACAGTTCAATCAGCTGCTTCACAATCCCTACAAAATAGTGAAATGACACAAATAATGGTGGATATACCTACCTCTTATTGCTTTTGTTTGTTTAGACGCTATCGCCTATTGCTCACATGTGTTTGGCCAACTGTTGCCTCCTCACATTGGGGATTTGGACGCTGCCACCTACGTTCTTTTCTCTACCTGTAACTCCATCTCCATGCTCATGCATCCCTCCTCATGGCTTCCTATAACTCATTTAGATGCTTGCACCTCCCTCCCCAAAAAATTGCAAAACAAAATGAAGAAAATGGCCTACAAACAAAATAAAATGTGGAAAATAGATAGGGTTTCTTGACTTTCTCGTAGGGGCCACACATCCTTTTTCGGCATTCAACACGTGATGGCACAAGCCTACCAATTCGTCAAGTCTTTTTTTCTTTTTGTCAGTGTCTTTTTTTCCACCACGTGGGATGGGGGATGTGGGGGTACGATATTATGTTATATACATATATAACATAAGGTGCGTTTTGTTCAGGAGTTAGCTTTCTCCGGCCCTCACTAGTCGATTATTCAAGTATTTCCATCCAAGTCCATCTAAGAGTCATAAATATTTGTGTAGTACAGTGGCTCTTATCATTATATCCTTCCATTCAATATGTTGAATCCTATCAATTTTGACCATTATTAAAGTGGATCCTCGAATAAGTTTTCGGTGGCTCTTATTGACTTATCATTATATCCTTCTATTCAAGATGTAGAATCCTATCAATTTTGACCATTATTAATGTGAAGCCACAAAGAAGAAAAAGGTGTGGAATAAGTTCTAACTGTAAATAAATGTTTATTTTTTATAATAGAATTTTATATTACTCTTAACATTTAGATATTGATATTTTTCTTTTAGGTTTGATTTATGATCTAATTTCTATTCATCTCTATTTACTCATTTACATTATTTTTATACACTTCCCATTTACTCTTTATTGTTGTATTCACATTTTCATTTAATTTCATACATATATTCCTTACCTCAAAATCACTATTATCTTAATACTCATTTCTACATTACTTGGTATCAATCTTGAGGTGCACAAGAGTCGACCTCAAATTCAAAACTTTCAAGTTCAAATTTCTATATTCACAATCCTTTCTACTAATCATTATAAGCAAACTCAACACATGTTTGTGTTATATTTTGGTGTTTAAATACATTCAATGTGTAATTAATCATCATTAAGAAAATAGTTGAAATAATACAATTATAACATGAAATTATTAGAGACCACTTTAATTTTCCAAAAAGATAAATATATAGAAAGGCCACTTAAATGTTAGAAAATGTTGTCTTTGATCTTGATTAATTAGACCTTCCAATGGATTAACCAAGGAGAAAATTACCATTTATTGAATCAAAAGTCTCCGCAAAGTTGTTCTAAAACAACTCACCTTGTCAAAATTCAAATATTAGGGTAATGGTCGATTTTGACTTAATAAAAAATATCCCAATGCAATTATGCTTTGGGTGAAAGTTCCACATCTCCCTCTTTTTGTTTTGGATGACTAAAATTTAGCTACCATTAACAAATATTTGGGTCATGTTGTAACCTATCGCAACATGCCAATAAGATTTAGAGTTTTGGAGACAATACCATTTATTATTATGAGATTATAATTTTCTCAAAGTCAGGAGATTTTTTGTTTTGTTTCATTTTGATCTAATTCTTTTTCTTGAAAACACTTTGTCAAAGTTTCCAATGTTGGATGAACCTAAGGGACCATTTTATTTTGATTTTTGAAAATTTTATTAGGTTTTACTTTACAAATTTAAAACCTTTCAAAGTCCCCAAAGCCTTTTTCAATGTCAATTACTTATAATTTTTGGTGATCTATTCCTTCTATTGATTTTGATTGGTATTTAATTTCTTATCAAGTTTTTCCCAATTTTGACATGTTTGCTTTGATTCTAGGAAACCTAAGATTTATGCAAAACTATTTATTTGATTTTTTTTGTCAAATTTGGTCTCCTCTTCCAATTTTTAATGTAATTTTCTAATGTAATTCCTTTAAAAATCATTTAATTTTTAATTAGGAGAAAATATACAAATTCTAAGATTTTAGATTGCATGTGTTTTAGTTTTCAAAAGACGCATTCCCTAGTTTCGGGAAGTTATCAAATATGATCAAGAATCTAATTTATCACCTAGGAATACTTCGAAAAATTGAAAAAGTCATTAATGGAAAATGATAGATTAGAGAAAACTAATAAATTTTTTATATTTTTTCTTTTCTTGGGGCATGATGTGCATTTTCTAATTTGTAAAAACTACAACTTACAACACAACCCTAGGTACTTCAGTGTAGAAAAATGTAACCTTTTACATTTTCTCTCTTGTTTGAGCCCTCCTAGTTTAAAGTGGACTTAATTATGCCTTAATTAGTGTTGTTGAATGTACCTTATTACATTTACACACTTATTTAGCCCCTCTTAACTAATTGAGCTTAATTATGCCTTAATCAGCCCTTTAATTCTTTTTCCAGGCCTAATTAATTACATTTTTTGAAGGGGAAACCTAACATTTATTAATGCCTAAATATAACACTTTAAAATGAGCAATGTGTGTCCTAGGCTTATGGACCTAGGACCCATTCACCCATAATTTTATGGGTGTATGGGTCCTCCCTAAACCTTAGGACCTAAATTTAAATTATGTTTTAGTGATATTTTAGTGATGTCAAATCTATAATTCAATGTCAGCTTGTGATATTTGAGTTTTGGGAAACTAAGTATGCATACCTTTAAATATAAAGTTATTTTACTATGTTTCACCTAGTAATTTTATGATATTTCAAGAGCACTTTCAAGTGAAATTAAGGCCATTCAAGAGTGGATGTATCTAAGTTTTATTGCAACATTCAAGATCTATCCATCATGTCAAAGTCTTCTTACATCATGCATGGTTTTGTAGTTAACATTGTGATGTAGGTTTCATGATCAAGTCAAGCATTCAAGGCATTATTTCAAGAAAGACACAAGTGTGAAGATCGACATCCAATTCAACCATCTCATGCAAGTTGCGGACTTCCTAAGATCTCCATTATCGAGGTTTCAAGCAAGGGTTTTTTGAGTGGTAACATAGCTTTCCTTATTCTTCATTCCCTCTTTCATGTTTCATTTCATTTCAAGGCTTGATTACCAAAATGAGGTTTGACCAATAAAAACCCCTATTCACCCAAAAGAAACATGTTTTTTCTCTCTTGCATGTGTGATTGTAGGTCTAGGTGGAAGAAAGCTTGAATACCTTTTAAGTGCAAGATTTACAAAGTTGTCAAAGTTGTAAAAGTTATCAAAATTATTGTCTTCTCATGAAAACTAAGATCCTAAAGTTATTTCCAATATTTTGAATATGAAACCTAGAGAAATTGGAACATTTAGATCTATATCAAAGGCTCCTAAAAGCTATAGAAAAAATATTACAATGGACCCATTCGCCCTTTGGTGAATGAGTCCTAGATCTGCTTCAGAAAGGCACTTTTGGTGACTGGTAAACATCATTCTACCCTTCTTTGATCTGTAATTTATTTTTTGGTTCTATCAGTATTGAGCTTAATATTGTTGTTTCAAGTGTTATATTGTATTTTGGTATTGATTTTCTATTTTTAGTTTTTCTCACCAAAGTGTTGTTTGACCTTCACCCCCATCCTTCAAGCATAACGAAATTTGAAGATTCCTAATTTGACTTGATTCACCTAAGGTTTGATACACATTTCATTATGTGGATCTCATTTCCTAATGAAATAAAGGAAAATAGGTCTCATATCATATCCAACCCCCACATTAAAACACCCTATTTTTCTTTGTTTCATTTTGGTGAACCTGACTTTTGAGCATCATACGTTGCTAATTTGGAGTTCATTTTCAACCCTATATCTATATTTTGCACTCATTTGTATTGCATTGTGTTGATTTGCATCTAATTTAGGGCTCTTAAATTGCATTAGTTTGCATCTATTTTAGGGTTTTAGGCTTCCATTTTTACATTCTTTAAAATCTGAAAAATTAAAAATAATCAATCATTTTGCATAGTGTTTACATAGCATTGCATAATCATTCATTTGCATTTGAAAATTGAATCGATATTGAATTTCAAATTATCTCTCCTAGTTTTTCATTTGGCACTCTTTTACATTTGCAATTAAACTTAATCTTATAGAAATTTAAAACTTTAACCACCCATCTCAGTCCAAAAACTAAAAACTATAAGAGTTAACTTAGAAATTTGTAAATTCATTTTTTAAAACCCGAAGCTAGGACCCATTCACCCATGGGCGAATGAGTCCCTACTTAGGGCTTTTTCCTACATTTTTGGGCATTAAAATATTTTTTTCTTCATTTTTTTATGTTTTTAGTTTGTTGTTACAGTTTATAAATTTATGTTATCTCAAATTAATCATAGTAAGCATAATTAGTCAATATCAATGCATTGTTTAAATTCAAAATTGCATCTAAAAGACATAATTTTCAAGTTTTGGCATAGCATAATAAAAAAATTATATTGCTTAAGATATGAGAATTTATAATTTATTTTCATTTCAATTCATAATGGACATGTACATTGGTAATATAAGGAAATATTTTTAACATTGTTAGTTGATGTGAAAAGTTGTGTTTAAATTGGTAATGATCCTAATGCAATAGAACCCAATCATGCTCAACCTACTCCTAATAAATGTCCTCATGAAGTTGACATCTTAGGTGAAGATGATGAAAGAATACATAACTTCATATGTAATTGCCTTGACAACCTTGAGAAAAATGCATTATTTTACCCTTCCATGCAACAAACAACACCTCCTACCATTCCACCATTATAAATGTTTTCTCTTTTACATCTCAAGATTGAATCACAAACCAAGCCTACACTTCCAACAATGAGTGGACCTAGTTCCTCTAACCAAGTGTATACCAATCCATCCTATGTTAACAAAGTCACCAACACACCAATCAACCTAGAAGATAATTATGGCCAAGGCTTTAAGATCTTAGCTAAACAAGGATGTGACACAACAAATGAGCATAAGATTCATAGGTTTTTAGAACAAATCCCAATTGAAGATACTAAAGGCTTAGGATATCAAGATCCTTTTCCCTCCATATCTCCTAAAGAAGCAAGTGTCCTCCCTCATAATGATCACAAGGATGATACGATCATTTTAGGTCCCCCTCCTCTGAATCCACCTTAACAAGATCCTCAAAAAAATAATAAATCCAAACCTTATAAAGTCTCAAACTTTCCATTTCTACATACTAAAATAGAAATTAAACAACAAATGGATGAACTTCTTTATTTAGGATGCATTATATTGCCACCTAAAACTAGAATCAACAACCCTAAGAACAAGAATTATAGTGCATATATATAGTGTCAAAAAATGTTGTCGAGGACATTTTCACACTTGTTTGGGCCCTCTTTGCTGAATTGAGCTTAATGTCACCTTGATTTTGTGTTGTAATGTGATTGACACATTCACATTAGGTCTTGGGCTCTTGTGAACTAATAGATTTAAATTTTACCTTGCTAAAGTGTTGTGATGTGTTGTAACACACTTTCCCTCTTTTCTAAGGTTTTATTAATTAATTACACCTAATAAACCCCTTTTTAATCAAAATAAATATTAATCTTACCTTATTTTAAATTTTGTAAAGTGTTGTGACACACTTTCACACTTTTCTAGGATTTTCATTAATAATTGGGTTTCCTTGTGCTATTTTACATCCACAAGCCTCATTTATTGTATCTTTTTGAGGATAATTTTGACACCAATCATCACCTAATCATAATTATGGTGTTTCTGGTTTGTGTGGCCCAGATTTAGTGATCTAGGACTCATTCACCACCTTGGGCGAATGGGTACCACCTAGATTTTTGGGTCTCAAACCTATTTTAACACCTTTCTAAGCACTTTTGATATTTGGTCCCATACATTATACCAGATGGAACTAATTCTCTATCTTGGGAAAATGAGTCTCGTGTGGCCCAAAATTAAAACTAATTCAAATTTCTAGTGGGATTTTATTCTCTTAGATCTGTTGTTAGCTTGTAGTGTTGTAATTTTTGGAATTCTTGCATAATTGAGTATAAATACAAGGTTCTTTCACTCATATTTACACCTAGAAATCTAATAAGAAATCAATTGTTCACAAGAGTATTTAAGAGCATTCAAGTGTCTTCAAGTGTATATTTTCAAGCATTTTAGAGAATTATTCAAGCATCAATCATCATGTCAAAGATTTCATGCATCATATTGTTTTAGAGCTAACAATTGTGGTGTAGGATTTTGTGATTCAAGCAAGTGTTTCATCCAAGATCCACATCATTCAAGCAAGAATCAAAGTCTACATCCATTGGATCCATTGCATATATGTTTGCAACACCGTATTGCTGGGGTTTGGTGAGTTGGAACATTTTTATTTTTTCATTCATCATTCTCCATTCTTATTTGATTTCATTTCAAGGATTGATTTCCAAAATAGGGTTTGAACAAGGAAAACCCCTATCCAATAAACCCACAACATTTTTCCTTCTCCTTTGTGTGTGAGTTGTAGGTTTAGGTTATAGACTTTCTAGGGAGAAAGATTGGGGAAATGTTGCAAATCATTCAAAGTTGTCAAAGTTGTCATCAAGCCTCAGAGAAACTTGGAGAAGATCTCTACAAGTTGCAATTTAGAGATTTAGATCTAAAAATCACTCAAGAAGGATAGAGCAGATAAAGAAGAGCATTATTAGCTTTTGAAGTTGTAGAAAATCCTAACTAGACTGATTCACCACTTTTGGTGAATGAGTCCCAGTTCCAATTAGTTTTCAAGATTTTGCATATTCAGATACCCTTTTTTCTGAAACCTATTTTTGCACAATTTTCCATAAACTAGACTGATTCACCCAATTTGGAAAATGAGTCCCAATCAGCAATAAATTCAAAGTTTCTAGTGATTCAGACCTCCATTAAGCCATCTTTGGTTTCCCAAGTGCACACATTCCTATCTCCAGTTTTTTGTTTCATTTTATTGACTTATATAGATCATTTAGGGTTACTTTTCATTCAATTAGGGTTTAGTGTTGCATCTTCAATTTCTTTATATTTTTGAAGTATAAACGTGGTGGTGAACCCCTCATTAGATCATATTCAACCCCTAGAAAAACACTCTTGCAAGATCTCTTTCTCTTTTTCAGTGAGATCTCAAGGACTTGTTCTTGAGTGAAAGTGAAAATTTTCCTTTTAGGTCCTAAACCCTAGAAGGGAAGCAAAACAATTTTCCATCTTTCAATATCATATAACTCTCAAGTATCTTACTGATGAATGTCATGCTTTAAAGAAGATTCTTGATGAATATGGACTCATAAAGATAATCCCTTAACATATGCACTTTTCTCTTTGCCATGTGATAGTTGTAGGATCATAGCATACTCACTATGCACATCATTTTGTATATTGCAAGGAGCTCATTCTCATCACCCATCACAGCTCATCCCTATCCTACACTTAGTGGGGACAAGGAGTTAGATAGTCTTGTCCTATTTTGGCACTTTATGTTGCCCCTTTGGCTAGTTGTCCACCTTCCGCATATGATGAACAATATTGGGATGCAGACGACTTGCTATAGGTTGACTCGCATGTGCCTTACAAGTTTTTCCTTTGTTTTATTTTTCATGTTCTTTTTGTGATTGTATGTGTGTAATGTGATCACCTGCACTATTCTATTTGATGTCTCTTCATGTGCATTCTTCTATTTGTATCTACATTCTTCTATATGTTGTAAAAAATTATCTTTTATTTTATCTTGTGCTTTCCTTTTGGGGATGATGCAAGGTGTTAAGACATTAAGGTCTCTTCCATGTTGACCCAAAAGGATTTTTATTTCTTTTCACTCTCTATGTTTCATTTTTCTCACTCCATGAGTTATTTTGAGAATGATGGCATTTTTGAGCTCTATATAATATCTTGTAGAAAAGACATATTGACCTTGAATCTATGGATCCCTTTTATGCTTTGGGATATCATTTTTGGGGAAATACCTTTTTCATTATGTAGCTTCATTTGGAAACATATGACTTGGCATAGGTATTTCCAAATAAGCTCTTATGTCTTCTTTATTGTTAGCATTTATCATTTTCTACTTTAAAGTAATTTCTCACAATGAGGTGTTAGCAATTTCTTTAAAGTGGGGGCATACATTGGCATTATCATTTTTGTAGATCTTTGTACTTTTGCATGTTTTATTGCACAGTCTTCTTACTTCTTGTGATGTGTCTTCTTCTTGGTGGTTTCATTGGGTTTGATGTCCTCCAAGAGTGTGGCCTTTCTTGGCATATGACTTTCCTCTTAATGGTGATGCTATGTGTTTCATTCTTTAAGTTGTGAATCTCTTATCCTAGACTTGTCCTCTCTTGGAGAAATTAGGCACGATGTTCCCTAAGTGGAGACCTTACATGAACTAAGCAAAACCCCTTTGAACATGTATTATTCTATTTTAATTTTTGTTCATAAGTGTTTACCATAATTTACCTTGCTAAACCTTATGAAGCTTGAAGTTTCAACCCCTTTTTTATGGCCAACAAGCATAACGTACTTTTCCTACGTATGGTTCCTTGTTTGTTCATAAGTGTTTAGCATAATGCAACTTGCTAAGCCTCATGGAGCTCAAATTTTGCGTTTAGTGGTTACTTAAATCAAAGTTATCATAGGTATAAATTTGGTATGGTATGTGAGCCTTATAAGATTCTCTCATTTTCCACCCTTGGGGGCTCACCTAGTGGAAAACCAGAGTTCCACTAGCCCATGTAAGCATGTTCTTGTTTTCATAGTGGATAGTGAGGTTCCACTCATAAATGTTTTTGGACAAATAGATGAGGTGTGTTCCACATATCGTTGGAGATTCAAGGCTTGATCCACCCTTTTTTATTTTTCTTTTTCACTTTTTTTGAGTCTTTGACATTGTATGATTGAGTATCTTGTCATTGTTGCATACATATATGTGTTTAACATATGCATGTGTCTCCTTGCACCTTTTTTGGTTTTTCCATGAGATCTTAGATCATGGAGGCTTGATCACCTTCATTGATATTCGTCATCTTATCTTTCCAATGATTGTTCAATTATATCTCTCTTGATTATCTACTTTAGTGTGAGTTTGACACAGGGTCATCCTCTCACTAAAGTGGGGGCTAAATGTAGTGTAGAAAAATGTAACCTTTACATTTTCTCCCTTGTTTGGGCCCTCCTATTTTAAAATGGACTTAATTTTTCCTTAATTTAGTGTCTTTGAGTGTACCTTATTACATTTACATAATTATTTAGGCCCTCTTAATTAATTGAGCTTAATTATGCCTTAATCGACCTCTTTAATTCATTTTCCAATTCTAATTAATTACATTTTCTAAAGAGGAAACCTAACATTTATTAATGCCTAAATATAATAATTCACAATAAGAAATGTGTGTCCTAGGTTTATGGACCTAGGATCCATTCGCCTATGGGAAAATGGGTCCTCCCTAAACCTTAGGACCTAAATTTAAATTATGTTGTTGGCGGTATTTTAATGATTTCAAATTTATAATTCAATGTTAGCTTGTGATATTTGAATTTGGGAAATTAAGGATGGATACCTATAAATACAAGGTTTTTTCACTATGTTTCACCTAGGAATTTTATGAGATTTCAAGAGCAATTAAGGGCAGTCAAGAGTAGATGTATCAGAGTTTTATTGGAGCATTCAAGATCCATCCATCATGTCAAAGTCTTCTTGCATCATGCATGTTTTGAGCTAAAATTGTGATGTAGGTTTCACGGTCAAGTCAAGAATTCAAGGAATTATTTCAAGAAAGATTCTAGTGTCAAGATTCGCATCCAATTCAACCATCTCATGCAAGTTGCATTCTTCCAAAGATCTCCATTATCTAGGTTTCAAGCAAGGGTTTGTTGAGTGGCAACGTAGCTTTGTTCATTCTTCATTCCCTCTTTCATGTTTCACTTAAATTCAAGGTTTGATTACCAAAACAGGGTTCGACCAAGACAAACCCCTATTCACCCAAAACAAACATTTTTCTCTCTTACATGTGTGATTGTAGATCTAGGTGGAAGCAAGATTTAATACCTTTTGAAGTGCAATATTTACAAAGTTGTCAAAGCTACAAAAGTTGTCAAAATTTTTGTCTTCTCACACAAACTAAGATCCTAAAGTCATTTTTGACATGAACGACTGTAAAACCTAGACAAATTGGGAGATTCAAATTTGTATTAGAGGCTCCTAAAAGCTAAAAAAAACCATGAAAATGGACCCATTCACCTTTGGGTGAATGAGTCTTAGATATGCTTTGGAAAGGCACTTTTGGTGACTAGTAATATCATTCTTCGTTTGTCTGATTTATGATTTAATTTATGGTTCTATCAATATTGAGCTTAATATTGTTATTTCAAGTGTTAGATTGCATTGTGGTTTTGATTTTCTATTTTTAGTTTTTCTCCCAAAAGAGATGTTTGGCATTGACCCCCACCTTCAAGCATAAGGAAATATGAAGATTCCCACTTTGACTTGATTCACCTAAGGCTTGATAATAATTTCATTGTGTGGATCTCATTTCGTAATGAAATAAAGGAAAATAGGTCTCTTATCATATCCAACTCCCACATTAAAACTCCCTATTTTTCTATGTTTCAAGTTCTAACTTGCATTGGAGGAATACTAATTGGCTTTTCAATTTGTTTATTTTTGTAAAAGACAATCAAGTGTCAACTTTCAAGTTGCAATCAAGAATACCAAGGGTCTTTGTATTTTATAATTTTTGCAAGCAAAGTTTGTTGTTGAATGCTAAAATGTAGTGTGGTAATTCAAAATGTCATTGAACTCATAGTGTTAATACGAAATAGCTTTGTAGTTTGTAATTTTCTTACAAACTTACAATCAATGTAAAAACCCTAAAATGTGGTATTCAAAATCAAAGCCCAAATCTAAAATGCAATAAACCACTCAAACACTTTCTTTAAGTATTCAAATACTTGGAAGTTGGAAATTTAGCTATGCAAATGTAATTTTTGTATGATTAAGATATTTTTAATGTATCAAAGTTAATTATACATGAATTATTTTAAATTAATGAATCACACTTTTTGGCCAATATGGACATTTATATCAGCATTTTAACTAAATCTTCTCTTTTTGAGACCTATAGTAGCTAAACTGTTAAAATTTTTAAGATCATGTAAACTAGTGATTTAAGGCAATTTATGTGTAGATTATATATATATATATATCAACATATCCTTTAATAACTAGTGTTTAATAGTAAACGTTGTAGACACCTAAAAATGACCTAGGCCTGCAAGCTTCATTTTTACCACTTTCATCCTAGCATAATTATGACATTTAATTATGTCCTTGGTCCACATTCGACTATTGATTAAATAATTCACAATTATTTAATTAATTCATGTCCTTTTATTCTTCATGATTATTAATAAATAAATTTCATTTATTTATTAAATACGTCATTAATTGTCTTAGTCTTCCCTTAATTAAATAAATTTCTTAATTTATTTAATTTCCCTTTCTGCATTTAATTCTTCCTAATTATTAAATAAATGAATTACATTTATTTATTTAATACGTCACTAATTGTCTTAATTAAATAAATTGATTAATTTATTTAATTAATTAATCTTATCTTCTAAATTAAATAATTAAATTTAATTATTTAATTGCCAATTTAATATTCCTCTCATTTTAAATAAATTAAATTATTTAAGATGTCATCACAATCTGAACTGTCAGTCCATTTTGATAAATAATCTGAAAAAGATTATTTATTATCTCATAAAATCCATAATTTGAATTAATTTAATTCAAATTGGTATCTAATCTTCCAAAAATCAAGTAATCGGGCAGATTCTTGATTTTCCAAATCTTATCTTCAGTCCAAATCTTATCTTCTTGATTTTTCGAATCTTGCAAATCAGGCAATCATACCTTCTTGATTTTTTTAAAATCTTTATTTATTTAATTAATTTCCTAATTTATTCTCCACCGTCGATCCGATTATCTGAGACATTTTCTTGACTGTCCGATTAAAGAATTTTCCCTAACCCTAATTAGGGATTCTCAGATTTAATCTGAACCTCTCATTTTAGGTTCTTGTCATCAATTAATCTTGCCCTTCCATTTGAAATGGCATTTTCTATAAAATGGCATTTTCCTCACTTTTCGATTACACACACACATGCTAACATTTTACATAGACATTCTAGGCATTTATTTGCATACTTAGATTTCATAGCAATTTCCATAGCATTTATTATAGTCATTTGATCAAGTCTTGGCATTTGTTTAGGCATAGGCATTGACAATTATAATTATAGGCATAGGCATTTAGACATAGCATAAATCCTTCAAAGCTTGGTGTAAGACTTAGGCATTTGCATATTTGCTCACATGATGAATCTAAGGGCAACATTATCCAGCAAGCAAGAAGGTATTACGAAAGGGAATCATGGAAGTTTCGGCGATCAGGTATAATCGTTTTGTATTTTACTTCCTTTGTGTTTCATAAGATCTTTGGGTTTCATTGATCCTAATCAAACCCTAAAAGAAATCCCTTGATTACATTGGTGAACCTGACTCCATTTTTCTGGTTTTCCATACAAATTTTGTGTTTTCTCCTATTTTGCATGTACAGGTACGGATCGACGCAACTATTTTTTAAAAACATCGTGACACATTTGATGCGTCACGATGCATCCGTTGATAGAAGAGCCACAATCACCTTGATAAGATGCAACTGACATCTGGAATGACACATCTGATTAGTCGTGCCGCAATTGATGTCCAGAACAACGCATCTACTCTGTCGTGCCGCATCTGACTAGTAAAATTTTTTCTTTCATTTTTGTCATTCAGATTTTTAGATTTTACGGTTTTCTGGTTGCTGGTTTCTTTCTGGTTTTTTTGGTCCTCTGATTTACTGGTTTTTCACTCCTGCATGTTAGCTAGATTATATTTTTGTGTTACTAATCTTCATTTGTAGCATGTGGAAATCACTATTCAGGTGTTGAAGATCATTGCATTAAGAGACTACTAATCTTTTGTTTGCAGATTCGAATGTCAAAGACAAGATAAACAAACATTGTCCTTAATTTTTAGAGATTAGCAAACATTTGATTTTGGTGCATATAAAAAAGAACACTCATGTCTTCTTTGATTGATTGTGTTTGCGGAATGGTAGGTGAGTATGCTCTCACTTGGTGAAAACCTCATGATCAGAAAACTAGACCCATTCTTATATGTTATTACCCTGACTTGGTATATTGGAGTATCCTCTCCCCTTGCGCTTTCAGGCTATCTTGGGTGTAAGAGAAATGGTTACCAACTCTAGAAATTGGGCCTGCCTAGGGATTTCATCACCCCAACGTGACTCAAACTGGCAATAGAGCTAAAGCTAAGCTACCCCCGACTGGTATATAAATGTAAACCTTAAGGGAAAACCTAAGGTTGCTTGTGTGGATGTGTCATACAGACAGAATTGTACTCCCTTAAACCTTGTTGAGCTTAACCTCTTCAGGCTGGAGTGCCACCTTAATTTTGATTAATCTCTTGCCCCATGTATGGCCACTCAAACAGGGGTCCCTAACTAAAAACTCTTGTATAGAAAGCCAAAATATTTCTATTTGCTAGCGCCGCACCAGTCGGTGTGAAGGCATCCACACTTTCGCAGTTTGTAGTAGAGGTGATTAGCTCGCCATGGGAGTTTCATGGGGGTTGTAATATTGGTTTCCCTAAGAAGAGAGTGCACTATAAGGGGGAGCTTGTGCAGCCAAGCTTCTGAATTCACATGCTACAGATATGCGGTTGGGGAAACCCGCGTGGAATCTAGTGAATATTGTCATGGCCTAACCTAAGATTGTGCTTATCTAATGTGTGTTTAGTTACATTTAAAATGCTATGTTTGTCAAGTGTATTGTGGTTCTATCACAGTTTGAAACAAAATATTCTCCAAACAGATCAAAATTTCCATCAAAACGACAAAAAAATCATCTTGAAATTAAACTGAGTCGCATTTGTCGAACCACAACTGATTTTCTGCAATGCAACAGCTCTGTTAAACCACATATGACACTTAGAATGCCACATCTATAGGTGTTGCGATGCATTTGAACACTGAAAAACCTCATATGCTAAATCGAGTCGTATTTGACAGTCTAAAAGCCGCAATTGAAACAAACAAACCGCATTTGCTAAACTGTGATGCATTCGTAGCTTCAAATGATGCATTTTCCTGTCAAAATTTTAAACTTCACATTCCACTCCTAAGGTCTTCAAATTTTCAACCATTTGTCAACTATTTTTTCCAGGGAGATTCTATCAGAAATCAAACTTGAAATTGCTCAAAGTCTTGACCATTAGTTTGCATTCGTCACCATAGGTTCCATACTTCATTCTTTTTCATTGCATACATTTGGCATTAGATTATCCCTAGGTTCACATTTTGCATATTTAGGATTAGGAAAATCTTAAGCACACTTTGCAAAGTCATTTTTTTTGAAATTAGGCCCTCTTGGACTAAGTTATCAAACCCCCTTTTTAGTCAATGCCCTCTTTTGTGAGATTTTTTCCAACTCAAAAGTCTAGTTAGGAAAACTCACTAGTCATTTAGACCTTGTCACCTTGTCATTTTCAACAAAGTCCTTTAGCAATCAAAATCAAAAACAAAGTTCGAGCTTAGAAGTGCTTAGATAACCTTGTCTTACATTACTACACATTGCATATCCTATTCACGAAAATCCAAAAACATTAGTCATTCTAGTCGTCATTTTGAACTAGTGTCATACTTGCATTTAGTTGTCATTCCCATTTGAGCAATCTCATTTATGGTTGAGACTAGACTTCAAAAACAAAGGATACAAATGGAAAAATTTTGACAAGACCCCACGTTTACTGCCAACAATCCTCCACATGACCCAAACTAGACCTTTTACGATCCATTTTCCAATTTAGACAATCAACCTCTAGTGACAACACAATCCTCATCAAACAGTCCATTCGAACAATTCTTGCAAAAAGATGAAAATGGCCAACTACTTCAGGAAAACTTAGAGGCATTGGCACAAGACCTAGAGGCCTGTCAACTCATTGAAACAATGGTCCGTCAGGACAGAGACAGATTCTTAGCTATGCTCTTGAGTGAAGGAGCTAAGTTACCACAAGGATTTGATGTTAACACGCTAAATTTGACACATCCTGACCCTAATGCCAACAATGCACATAACATGTCACATAGTGGTCAACCTCCAAATAGTACAAGCAATACTCCTGTTGACACTACAACGACAATGCATGCCACTTCCAACATTCCAAACATCTCCAACACCATCAATACCATGACAATAAATTCCATGACAACAAATGCCACGGGGGCATCATCAAGTCACAACAATCCCCCCTTGATAGTTTCATCTACTACCATGACTACACCTTTGATGCATCCGCTTAGTGGTATTTCACAAAATCCTTTGGGATGAGGCACAGGACGTGTATTTACCCAAGTACAACAACAAAATGTTAACACGACAACACAATCAAATGTCATTTCCTCCCAAGGTACAAATACAAACGTTCCCCTTGTACAAAATCAACAATTTACACAAGGTGGCCAAATAACACAACCCATGACATCATTAACACACCATAACATCCAGGGTCATAACATCCTCCAAATAACGACACACATGGCTGGGGGACACATCCCAACCTACTCATCTAACATTCATACTCATCAACATGCACCCAATCATAACTTCCAATACCAACAACATGTCAATCTGTACACGTCATACATACCACAACTATCCATACTGCCACAATACACCAATATTCACGCACAACAAACATGAACACATGGTGTACCAAGTAATCTAATGTACGGAAACATAAACGATCCTGATATGGATGCCCTCAAAACAAGAATGAGGGATATGGAGAAAACTATCCAAAACATGTACATTTCAAGCAAGAAATTAGAAATATCATATGACCTAAATGTATACCCATTCGACATGAGCTTATACATGCCTCCATTTTCGCTAGGATATGTGTCACCCAACTTCACAAAATATAGAGGCAAGACAAATCCCATTGAACATGTTCGCAAATTTGCAACCAATTGTATGGACATCGCCTACGAACAAACATACTTGATGAGACTTTTTTCTAAAAGTCTGGCGGGTTAAGCCCTTGAATGGTTTTCAACTCAAAAGGATATCTAGACATGGGATGATCTTAAACAAAAATTCATAAGAAATTATGCGTACAACATCGACATGGATACCTCTATCACTAGCTTGTGCAATCTCACACAAGAGGATGCTGGTGAGACATTTATCCCATTCTTTCAAAAATGGAGAAGCCTCGCTAGTCGATGTCACATTGACATCCCCGAAAGGGAAAAAGTAGACATGTTTGTCCAAACACTTCTAGGGCCCCTAAAATTTGCATTGCAAATACATTGTTGCACAAACTTCACAGAATTAGTTGAAAAAGGGGTCCAAATTGAGAAAGCCCTTATCACAAAGGGAGAACTGAGATATGGTTCCAAAAAACACAAATTTCAATCCACCCGCCGACAAAAACAAATATTGGGTTAAAAATAAGCACATTACAAACAACGGTGTTGTCGACGCCAAGACTACAAACACTGTAGGTCCTATATTGGCCCTGAAAGGGGTTCAACAACAAAACAGACCAACAACGACATTGAAACCTCCTCCCAATACTTCTTCAAACAACCAAAGCAGTCAAATCAATTAGGGATAATACCGTCAGATGAGACAATTTCCTAGGGGTTGCACATACACCCATTTGGTTGAACCCATTGAAGAAGTCCTTAAGAAATGCCTCCAGCATGGGGTCATCATACTTCTAGAACCAAAACCGTATGACCCAGGACAATTCAAACCAACATGGTGGAATGACAATGAACTTTGTGAATACCATCAAGCAAAAGGGCATACAACCTATAACTGTCAACAATTGAAAAACATAATACAAGATCTTATCGAAAGTCACACCATTGAAGTGGGTGGATCACAATTTGCCTCCAATTCAGATCATACTATTCACAAGAATCCACTACAGGACCATGGTTCTCATAATGCTTCCACTTCAGGTCCACATAATCAAGCTAACTTCGCCTGAGTCAAGTATGACTATTTTGGTGGACCTACTATAAACAATGTCTGAACTGACAATGAATACATCAATACCATTACTGTTAAAAGAGCACCCCAATGTAATGCTACTACTCGAAGTGGCAAGGTCACTATAGCTGGTCCACCTCCCGCAATACCAGGCACATCTGCTAAACAATCACAACCTGCTCCACCTACTAAACAACCAAAACCTATCCCAGTTGCACAACAATGGAAACCAAAAATTCAGTTCAACCTCATTGACTAGCTAGGAAAAACTCCCGTGAAAATATCTATCCTTGAGCTGCTTTGTATCTCTCCCGCGCACAAAGAAATCCTAGATAAAACTCTCCTAGAGTCGTTGGTCCCCAAGGACATCGATGTCAATCAATATGAAACTATGGTGGGATATCTCACTATACCGCACCATGTCACCTTCTCGGATCAAGATTACTCATCACATAAAACCAACCACAATGACGCATTACACATAGAAACTTTTATCCACAAGCACAAAGTTAGATGGGTTTTAGTAGATGGCAGAGCAGGATTGAACATATGCTCCCTCAAATTGGTTAAAGCTCTAGGGTTCTCTGATGCGTGCGTAGACCCAACAAAAATTATAGTGATCAAAGCATACAATGATGAGGAACACTCTTCACGGGGCATTATCTCTCTCCCTATCAGAGTGGGACCGGTCATTGTGGACACGACTTGCCAGGTCCTAGATTTGGAACTACCGTATAACATATCGCTAGGCCATCCATGGATTCACACCTTAAAAGTTGTCCCGTCTACATACCACCAATGCCTCAAGTTTCCATTTGATGGTATAGAAGTAACCATATACAGAGACCCTGACCCTTTCCAATATTGTACAAACTTAAGGGGTATCTCCAAAAACTGAGTACTTATTAACCGAGAAGCACCTGGCTCCTCGTCATCCAATTATATCGACCCTTCCACACTCACGTCATCTTCCACATCCGCTCCATCCACATCTTCCGCCATACCACCACCTTCCACTAGCCCTAAGACTGAATCCACTGTCAAAATCTAGGACCTTGGCTGTGGAGAATTCAAACCGCACATAGCATATAGCATAACAACAATTCCCAGGTCTCCCAAGGACTATGGTTGGCCATGTTTTAGAATGGAACCTCAGGAAACCTTCAAAGTTCCACCAAATACAGTTTTTATCAAGTGGCGAGACATGAGTGAGGAAGACCTTGCTGACATCACATGATGGATCTATAACGATACTGTCACACTACCCCCATTACCAGTTCAAAGATATGGCAAAGGTTATGACATAATGAAGGCCAAAGGCTATGATGATACTAGTGGCCTAGGAAAAAATAAAACTGGTTGAAAGGAACCCATAGAAACTTTTCAAATTATGAAGTATCTTGGATTAGGGTTTGGATCACCCGACAATGATGATCAACATACCTCTGGACTTTCAAATGAGCAAGTACATGCTTTGGATAGTGTCGAGACTACTAGGGAAAACCTCACCGAAACAAACTCCCATGAGTGGGAATTTGGCTCAGAACGATCCCTAAGTGACTGTTGTCTTGATGATTTGTTTGTCGAACCAAGGGAACTGACCTCTGAACAACGGTTTTGGAAAACATTCAAAATTGAACAGGCACCAAATATTCAAAGTCCTACTACCACCTCCCATGTCGTACAACACCCATCATCTGAATCCCATCAGTCCAATCCATCAGAGGTATCAGACGACATTGACAACCATGGCTCTACAACCTTCACTCCTTATTTTGACAATAAATATGACACTAGTGAAGGAGAATATTGGATAGAGTCCGATGTCGAGTTGGATGATGATAACCTCATATACAACATCACTGAACACATCTGTATGATGTCGGCATCCTCACCCCAATTCACCAACATGGATGATGGCATCTCCTTAGTTTACCCTGACCTAGTCGATTGGGACCAGCAAGGACCGCCAATGCTAGATACATTTCAGAATGATGAGGCAATTGCTGAATTCATGGGACTGAGAGAAGGCATACCCAGTGGGGACCACAAATCAGGATTTGCTATTGATTTAGACTGCATGGCATACTTCGACGAGACTGTTCAGTCTTCTAGCTGCAAAAGTAAAAGTAAAAATAAAACAAAAAGTGAAACGTCTCTAGGTGAAAACCGAAAGGCACCTCTTGACGATAAAATAGTAAAAATAAAGGACGTATCTGCAGGTGAAAACCTCTCTGAGGCACCCAAAGATGGAGGACTGGACTTTCTCCCTGTGCAACAGAAGAAATTGGCCATGCTTATTGAGGACACAATAGAGGATAACATTTCAACTATAGAGGATCCCAAGATGGTCCTCTTTGCTGCCTCATTGATTGACGAAGAGAAACCAGAATTTCATAAATTATTTGCAGAACTGAAAATCAACTTCGCATGGTCCTATCCTGACATGCCAGGATTGGACCCCAAACTGGTTCTGCATTGTCTGCCACTATTACCCAATGCTAAACCAGTCAAGTAGAAGTTGCGCAAAATGCACCCTCAAGTTGCTCTATTGGTCAAGGCCAAGTTAAAGAAATTACTAGATGCCAGATTCATAAGGTCTATAGATTATGCTGAATGGATTTCCAACCTTGTGTCGGTGACAAAGCCAAATGGGTTGATTCATGTATGTACAGACTTTTGGAATCTAAATAAATCATGTCCAAAGGATGACTTTCCTTTGCCCAACATTGACATCATAGTTGACCTAACTGCAGGACATGAGATGCTATCCCTCATGAATGGTTTCTCCGGCTATAATCAAATCTGCATTGCTCCTGAGGATCAACACAAAATGGCATTTACTTGCCCATGGGGTACATACTGTTAGAACGTCATGCCCTTTGGTCTCAAAAATGCAGGTGCCACATATCAAAGGGCTATGACCACGATCTTCCATGACATGATGCACAAAATAATGGAGGATTATGTAGATGACCTCTTGGCCAAATCAGAAACAAGGAAAGATCATTTGAAGGTACTCAACACAATTTTCAAGAGACTGGAAGAGTACAAAGTTCGATTAAACCCTAAGAAGTGTGTTTTTGGGGTCACATCAGGTAAACTCTTGGGGTACATAGTTTCCCGAAGAGGCATAGAGGTCAATTCGACAAAGGTCAAAGCAATCATAAACATGCCTCCACCCAAAGGAATTAGTGAACTCAAAACTCTGCAAGGTAGAGTACAATCTATCTGGCATTTCATAGCATAATTGGCAGATAAGTGTCATCCATTTCAGTATTTGTTGTGCAAGGGTATCCCCTTTGTATGGATGGATAAATTTCAAGAGGCCTTCCAGCAAATCAAAGATTACCTACTATCAACACCAGTCCTCATGCCTCCTATTCATGCAAAGCCATTAATTCTATACATCTCGACTACTAGTTCAGCACTGGGGGCATTGCTGGCACAAAATGATCATGAAGGAAAAGAAAGAGCAATCTGTTACATCAGTCGCACACTGATAGGGTATGAGTTGAACTACACATACATTGAATGTGCATGCCTCGCTGTTGTCTTTTCATCCCAGAAACTATGACACTATATGCTCAGTCATCAGACACAGCTGGTCACCAAGATTGATCCACTAAAATATCTCTTAAGTTGGGCGGCATTAACAGGGCGGCTGGAAAAATGGGTCATCATACTAAGCGAGTATGACATATAATATGTCGAGCATAAGGCAATAAAAGGGCAGGTAATAGTAGATCAGCTGGCAGATGCACCAATCCAAATCACTCATCCACTAGTAACTGATTTTCCTGATGAGTCCATTTTTCATGCGGAACCGGCGGCACCATGTAAGCTATATTTTGATAGGTCTCATACTCGTCATGGCTCAGGCGCTGGAATCTTGTTTATCACACCATAGGGGGATTCAATTCCTAAGTCATTCAGGATCGCTTTCCCTTGTACAAATAATATTGTCGAATATGAAGCACTAGTCACAAGTCTCAAGTTGGCAATCAAATGGAAAATTCAGACGTTGCTTGTATTTGAGGATTCCCATCTCGTGATAAACCAAGTGAATGATGACTATGAAACAAAAGATGAGAAGTTGCTTCCCTACAAGAGGATGGTGGACAGTTTCCTAACATACTTCCAATTGATTTCTTTTGAATAAATCCCCAAGGCACAGAATAAGGCAGCTGATGCAATGGCTACTATTAGTTCTCTCTTGGACATCCCTAAAAATGTGTTACAATTTGAGTTCTTAGTAGAATAGCTCTTAATACTGGCGTATGATATCCTAGAATCAGAAATGGTTTGCAAACTTGTTGGTCCCAACTCTCCTTGGTATTAGGACATTTACGACTACCTAAAGTCTCAAACCCTTCCACTGAACCTATCCAATAACCAAAGGAAGTCCTTCATTAGGAAATCTACAAGGTATGCCATTGTCAGTGACACCCTTTACCATCGTAGTTTCGACGATACCCTCCTTAGATGTCTTGACACTGACGAAGCATGTATGACCTTATGAGAAGTGCACGATGGTATATGCGGATCTCATTTGAGTGGTCCTACTCTGGCTAAGAAGGTAATGAGACTTGGGTATTATTGGCCGACAATGGAAAAAGATGCAATTTAATATGTCAGGACTTGTCACAAATGTCAAATTCATAGTGATTTGGTCCATGCTCAAGCACAAGAACTTTGACCAATCACTTCTCCTTGGCCCTTTGCTCAATGGGGACTAGATCTCGTGGGTAAGATTCATCCAACCTCATCCAACGGCCACAAATTCATTATTACTGCCACTGAGTACTTCACAAAGTGAATTGAATCCATCCCATTGACATATATTACTGGAAAACAAATATCAAAGTTCATCCTTAACTACATCATTTGCCGGTATGGCCTTCTGCAATCCATCATCACTGACAATGGACGTCCATTTAAAAACCAAGATTTATGTGAGTTATGTGAGTGATTCCATATCCAACACCACTTTTCATCTCCATACTACCCACAAGGAAACGGCCAAGCTGAGGCATCCAATAAAACCATTGTCAAAATTCTCAAAAAGACTGTCAATGACGCTGGCCGTGACTGGCACATACAACTCAACCCTGCTCTGTGGGCTTACTGAACTAGCATTCGTATGCCTATAGGGGCCACCCCGTTTTCCCTAGTCTTTGGCGCTAAGGCCATCTTACCCATTGAGGTCAAAATTCCTTCACTATGAGTCTCCCTGAAGGGTCTAACTAATGAAGAGGAGTACCGACAATCACACTTGCACGAGCTGGAAATGTTGGAAGAAAGAAGGCAAAATTCACTGAACCATCTTCAAGCATATCAGAACCATCTTTGTCATAGCTACAATAAAAAGGTTATGGTCAGAAAGTTTGACATTGGCGACCTAGTTCTCATGCAGAACCCCAAGAACCAAGCAGACAGAGAAAAGCCAGGAAAATTTGAACCAAACTAGCTGGGTCCATACATTATCATATCTTATTTTGGTTCTAGAGCTTATCAACTGGAAACTCCAGATGGAGAACAATTGACAGATCCTATCAATAGTTTACATCTCTGAAAGTTCTACGCATAGCATCAGAGGATGGAGCTGCAAACCATAAAATACAAAAAAAATTAAAAAATTAAAAAAATCGTCACCCTGATGAAAACCTGGCAAACAAGCGTCTTGGTGGCACCAAAAAAATCAAAATGTCAAGAAAATAGTAAAGAGAAAAATGATTCATTCAATAGTGAAAACCTGGCAAACAAGCGCTTTGGACTGGTACCATGGTGAAAACCTGGCAAACAAGCGCCATGCGTAATCAATCATTGCTCTGCCATCTATTGTCATTTTGTCTAACTGGTCCTAAGATCAAAGGTATTTCCACTTTTATTCTGTAAACTGCCACCACATCCTACCCTACCTGTCATAGTGGATAAATGATTGACATAGTCCTGACGACTGCCCATCTACTAAGTCAGCAGCATCCCGTCTATATTCCCTACAAATGGCTAAGTCTTGGGCCTGACTAGGGGCAAAACGTTTATCATGAAACTGCAGTGGATGTTGCACATGATCTTGGAAATTGACAAAAAGTCCTGAAAAAAGACAAAAACATTGGCAAAAAGTCCTGAAAAAAGACAAAAACATTGGCAAAAAGTCCTGAAAAAAAAAGACAAAAACATTGACAAAAAGTCTTTAAAAAAGACAAAAACATTGGCAAAAAGTCCTGAAAAAAGACAAACATTGGCAAAAAGTCTTGAAAAAAGACAAAAACATTGGCAAAAAGTCCTGAAAAAAGACAAAGACATCGCAAAATGTCCTGAACAAAGACCAAAAAAAATCGCAAAATGTTCTAAAAAAAGACCTGAAAATCATAAAACGTCCTGAAGAAAACCACAAACAAAACATTAGACTGCTCAAAAAGTGCAAAAACATTGTCATCTCTTGTCAAAGTCAGTCATATCAATCAGTCTTTGTCATTTGTCGAACTACATTGTCTCTGCGCACTTGCTACAGAGGCAAGACTCACATTTTGAGTCCCCGAGACATTGAGTCAGTCCTTTTAGGTTTGTCAAAATAAAATCATGACGCAATCTTTGCTCATCAAGAAAAAGTCATTGGTCATGTCGAACTATGAGGTCTCTAAGTGTATGACATAGGCAAGGCCATCTATCGATGAGCCCCTAAGGCCACACTAGGTCAATCCATTAGGGTTCATGGCACCACACTGGAAAACACGTCAAAAGTATTCAATCATTTTCCACATGGCAATCTCATCAGCATGGAAATCTCATCAGCCTGTCAATCATATCATCATGGCAATATTGGCTTATAGTCAAACATAAGTCAAACTTGGTCAAAGCAAGTCAAATCATCATAAACTTGTTAAACTATGAAACTTTAGGTTAATCTTCAGATGAGTCCTTCTGAACGATAACCTCTGTAATTTACACCTTAGGATGTGTCCTTCCTAGGCATCGTCATCATCATTCGACATTTTGAGTGATCCACTTGACATCTAAAGATCACTCCTTGTGACATCAGTATTCTTCAGATGTGTCCTAAAGAACCAACTCTGTCATTTATGCCTTAGGATGTGTCCTTCCTAGGCATCGTCATTATTTCAAGGGACCCCTTACAACCATTAGGGATCAAACCCTCTTGACATCGGCATTATTTAGGATGTGTCCTTCCTGAATTCACCAATTCTCGACATTTTCCAAGGTCATCAAAACTTTAAACATTTCGACATCTCGACATTATCAAACATGGCATATTGACATCAATGGATATCCAGACGCACTTGGCAAACACTTGACAATTGTCTTTTAGTTTTTATCATGATATTAGTTTTTTAGCGAGATCCCACTAAGCAGGATTTAGAGAAGCAGCGATGTATCATATCAATTGACACGCATGACTACTAGTTTCTCAGCGAGGTCCTGATTTTGGGATTTAGAAAAACAACGACATATCATGGTAAGGACTCTTTCTTTTTGTATTTTAACAATCATGCTACTAGTTTCTCAAGGATGTCCTTGAAACAGGATTTAGAGAAGTAGCGATGTTTCATGATTTGTCCTTGTCTTTTTTCTGCATGTGGTTGATTATGGCAAAAAGACTGGGGCAAGCACGCTCCTAATATGAGTCATGATCATCCTTGTCTGTGACTGTTTGTCTTATGTGATGGTACAACCTTGCACACCTTGATCTATGTCATATCATGGTGTTTCTTGGCCATTACAATAGTCTGCCCAATGATGATTAAGAGCACTAAGTACTAATGTCCTATAGTAAAGCTTTGAAGGATTTGGTCTAGGAATTAACATGCATTTTTGTAGGTCTTGTCATCTTCTCCTCTTTGGTTTGGTCATCTTCTCTCATCAAGTTTTGTCGTCTTCCTTTGTCTATCTCACGATAATATCCTGTGACATCCAAAAACATAAGTGCATACATGATCATATAAACATTGCATTAGGTCCATACATATATTATCCATGTCATTTAATCATATACTTAATCGCAAACATTGCATTATCATAATCATCAATAATGCATCTTTTACTAAATACATTATGCACATCATTAACATAGTCATATAAATAAGCATTGCATTATCATGGCATCAATATCACAACATAAGCATCATAGGACATACATGGCATCATAAACGAACATCATACATCATACATATCATAAAGCATTAAATCAAAGAACATCACATAACACATGTAGGTCGCATCAAAACTGCATCATCATATAGTATCATCTCAAAAATGTACAATATCACAGGATAAAGTCATGGGATATCCTAAAAATGGAGCTCGTAGGCTCAATAATATACATAGTGTCTCATAATAACAAAATTCCCCTAGGGTAGACTCTCATCATCCCTTCGAGGCGAAGAATGTGGTGGCTGAAGCCTTGTCACTAGCTTTGAAGCAATAGGTGGACCTGTCACAACCTCTACCTATGCCACTGTCGGAACTGAGAAGGCAGGTGTCATCTCAACAGTATAGAATAGTTGTGATGTCACTATGGCCAGACTCTGAGAAGTAGAGGGATCAACCACTGGCGGCCATACCTGTCTTGACCTCTGCACTGAACCAGTCAACCCATGACTGTGCCCTAAATGTGACTCAGAGTGTGCCTGCAAGAATGATGTGACCTATGCCTTGAAGTGTGCCCTGTTGAGGTAGACCCTTCGGCACTAGTCTAACTCCTACTGCCACTTCCACTGCCCGATCTATGTCTGCTACCTATCCTCATCTATGATTGGGACAAGGTAGGATCCCATCTCTCTAGTGGCACTACCTGCTTGTATAGTGTCCTATACTGTCCCAACCTCATACTCACCCTAGCAAGCTCATGAGCCATGTCTCCCATAGGCCCTATGCATAATGCTGCAAAATCGGTACACCATTGAGTTGCATCCTACTGACGGATCACTGCCTGATCTCGCTCTACCCGGGCCACCTCCAGAGCTGCCTGCAATGATCTGACATGTGTTGTGCTATCATCCAGTCTCTGTTGTAGGTCTGCCACCCTTTGATCTACTGTGGCATCCTGGGGCAGTCTTGAGCTAGAGGGTATCTCCTCCTCCCCCTCTACCATCTGCCATCGGAGTAGTCTCTCAGCCTCATCTATGGCATCGTCCTCCTCATCATCATCATTAGCCTCTGTCTCCTCCTGTCCTACCACCTCCACCTCCTCCTCCTACCCAACCACGTCCACCTCCTCCTCCTATCCCCCCACCTCCACCTCCTCCTCCTATCCCCCAACTGCCACCTCCCCCTCCCGTCTCTCCTCACCCTCTCCCTCCTATCTGGGCTGCTCCTCTCTCTCTCCCTCCTCGCCAACCTTGAGGATGGCATCTAATGCAACCCTCACCACTCGTGGGCATACCCTCTGGACCTGTCTTTGCCCATCCCGCCGTCGCCTCTATCCATCTCCACCATCATCTCCCCCTGCCTCCGTCTCTACCTCTATCTCCACCCCTGCCTCTGTCTCTGCCTCCATCCCCACCCTTCCCTTCATCTCTATCCCTGCCTCCATCTCTGCCTCCATCTCCACCCCTCCCCCCATATCCACCCCTGCTTATGCCTCTCCCTCTGCCTCCATCTCTACCTCTACCACCTCGCCTGGCTCGTGGAACCTGTGGAATAACTGACCGTCTATCCACTGGCGTTGGCCCGTCAGGATCTGTCAGTGGCACTGGTCTACATGCTTGCCACCATAAATCATAAGCCGGCATATTCCTAGGATCAGCTGCTCTGCCTCTCCATCCCCATGCCTGGGATACTAGCCCATCAATCTGATGTGTCACAAATGCCACTGGGATGGCTAGCCCCCACACATACTCTCTAGAAGACCTGGCGTACTCTGCTATCCCCACAGGTACATCCTACTGCTCCCCGAACTGCCTAAGGACACGCTGTGGGAGGTACATCTCAATGATCAATGATGTCAGCACTGTCCGGCCAATCAAATATCTAAACTATCTATAGAAGTTGAGGTACTCGTCCTCATTGTCCCATGCCTCACAATCTCTATACAGCCTCTAGATGAATGTCACCATGGTGTCAATCCTATGATGCCACCAACCGGTCTCACCCATCCGTGCCTGCTGTAGCATGCCATCATAGTAGTAAGCGTAGGTTATCCCCTCGACCAACTATGGTCTCTCAATGGGAGGGAAAAATATGGCGATGTGCTCCCATGCCCAGATCATCATCAGTGTCGTCCCGCAAGAGATGCTCTCTCCTCTCCTGTAAGTAACATCATGTAGCTAATGGTAGAGTGTCTTAAGTAAGCAAGGACCCCAAGCGTAAATGGTCCTGTCTCGTCGCATGCCAACCAAGACATCTCGCCAACCAATCAGAAATCCATGTCCCTGGTGGTCTAGAATCAGGATACCAGCAATTAGAGCCGCTAAGAAGGCATCGAAGCAACCATAGTGATCTGCCATGAACTCCCACCTGATCTCATAGCCCTAAATGCCTAGTCCAGCACCTTGATCTCGATAGTAGGCACGAAAGGTCTTTTCGCCATGCTGCGGATCATAGACAATCGACTCCTCTCGAATAGGTACTCAGAGAATCTAGTAGATGTCCTCCAAAGTAATGGTGGCCTCACTTGTCGACAAGTGGAAGGAACAGGTCTTAGAATGCCATCGCTTGCACAGTGCAGTCAATAATCCCCTATTCGCCCGAATGGCAGGCATGAACGCAGCATAGAATAAACCAGTCGCATCAATCGTCGCCGCTCTCGTGGGCCCAACTGATCAGCGAACCGAAAGGTGGTCTGGCTTCTCTCTCTCGTATAAATAGGGGCAAGCTGCCTCTGCAAAAAGATGAACAATGCATCAGTACTTTTTGGACAACTGTCAACATCATGAAAAGCATCTAAGGATACACAAACATCCAAAATCAACTAAAGTCAAGGAAAAAGGCAAATGCATCGCATTCAGGAAATTGCGTCACAAATGCAGTTCAAAATATCTGATGTGTCTCATTATCTCACTTGCATCGCAAAATTTAACAGTTGCATTGCATTTTGGCGATTGCGTCACAAAGTCACAATTGCGTCCATCAAATTATCAGATGCGTTGCAATTTGATAATTGCGGCATCCAGACATTCAATTGCGACACGAAAAGTCGATTGTGTCGCAAACAACCGGTGCAACTTATTTTTTCTATGCACTTGTGTCATGATGCATCAAATGCGTCGAACTCGAAAGCGATTGCATCTTACGTGAACACATATGCATCACAACGCAAACGTTGACTATCCTAGAAATCTAAAGATGGCACGCAAAAGATAAAATGACAAAGTAAGTTAAGGGTACATACCACTAGCTCTGAGCCCTCTGGCTGCCTGAAGGTCCTCACAATCTCCCCGCGGTGCTCTGACACTAGAATCACCATCCTTGCTGTTGTGCCTTTCGCTTTGAACTCTCAAATTTTGTAAGGTAAATAGTAAAAGTGAATTGACTTTTACCCCTTTGTCAACCTATTTATAAGGTCAAAATGAAATTTTTTAAACAAGGTCAATACTGGAGGCTCATTTGACCACCTTTGACTTCCTTGTTAGTTGCTTTAAACATGTCAGAATCTGAAACCAACTGCGCCGTTGTTTTTCTGGTCATTAAATTGATTTATCGGGACCCTTTGCAAATTTTTCTGTCGCCGACCCAAAATTTGAAAATTTCCCGAGGGGGCAATGATACTTCATATCTTTATTGGGGCATGACTTTGACTTATTTTCTGTGTCACAATGCGACAAGCTACATTATGACAAAGAGGGGAAAAATGTAGACACCTAAAAATGACCTAGGCCTGTAAGCTTCATTTTTACCACTTTCGTCCTAGCATAATTATGACATTTAATTATGTCATTGTCCACATTCGACTATTGATTAAATAATTCACAATTATTTAATTAATTCATGTCCTTTTATTCTTCATGATTATTAAATAAATAAATTTCATTTATTTATTAAATACGTCATTAATTGTCTGAGTCTTCCCTTAATTATATAAATTTCTTAATTTATTTAATTTCCCTTTCTGCATTTAATTCTTCCTGATTATTAAATAAATGAATTACATTTATTTATTTAATACATCACTAATTGTCTTAATTAAATAAATTGATTAGTTTATTTAATTAATTAATCTTATCTTCTAAATTAAATAATTAAATTTAATTATTTAATTGCCAATTTAATATTCCTCTCATTTTAAATAAATTAAATTATTTAAAATGTCATCACAATCTGAACTGTCAGTCCATTTTGATAAATAATCTGAAAAATATTATTTATTATCTTATAAAATCCATAATTTGAATTAATTTAATTCAAATTGGTATCTAATCTTCCAAAAATCAAGTAATTGGGTAGATTCTTGATTTTCCAAATCTTATCTTCTTGATTTTTTGAATCTTGCAAATCAAGCAATCTTATCTTGTTGATTTTTTGAAAATATTTATTTCTTTAATTAATTTCCTCATTTATTCTCCACCATTGATCTAATTATCTGAGACATTTTCTTGACCGTCCGATTAAATAATTTTCCCTAACCCTAATTAGGGATTCTTAGATTTAATCTGAACCTCTCATTTTAGGTTCTTGTCATCAATTAATCTCGTCCATCCATTTGAAATGGCATTTTCTATAAAATGGCATTTTCCTCTTACTTTTCGATTACACACGCACATGCTGACATTTTACATAGACATTCTAGGCATTTATTTGCATACTTAGATTTCATAGCAATTTCCATAGCATTTATTATAGTCATTTGATCAAGTCTTGGAATTTGTTTAGGCATAGGCATTGACAATTATAATTATAGGCATAGGCATTTAGACATAGCATAAATCCTTCAAAGCTTGGTGTAGGACTTAGGCATTTGCAGATTTGCTCACATGACAAATCTGAGGGCAACATTATCCAGCAAGCAAGAAGGTATTACGAAAGGGAATCATGGAAGTCTCGACGATCAGGTATAATCATTTTGTATTTTACTTCCTTTGTGTTTCATAAGATCTTTGGGTTTCATTGTCATTTATTGTGTGTTGCTAACACTCCTAATCAAATCCTAAAAGAAATACCTTGATTACAAACATTATTTTCAAAAAGTAACGTATATGTCATGTCCAACATAACTTTTTTTCTAGGAAGGATAAAATTCTAATTTTTAAAATATAGATTCTTAACATCAATATCTAGTGTTTGGATATTTTTTCATAGTTTTTTGTTAGATATTTTTTTAATTATTTTTTGAAGTTACTATAACTATAATTTGGACATAAGTGTATGTTGTCTAGCATAACTTGTGTGGTGTATATATCATTTTTTTTTTTTTGTGAAACAAGGACATCAATACCTAGTGCAAAGCCTATATTTTTTAAATTTGCTTACATTGGTTTACTATTTTTCTACCTTTGTAGACTGAAAAAAAAATCGTTCGATCAAAAACCTATTTTTAGTAATAATTAAAAATTAAAAACATGATCAAATGAAAACATAAAAACTATACTTGTTGGAAAAATCGTTTTGAGGGCTACAATCTTGCAAAATATCTTGTCAAGTTAACTACATAAATGAAGGTCCAACTCAAGGTTTGAAACTAGAATTTATGAGGAAATTTTGAAGCAAAAACCAAAACTGTCATGCTAAACCTCTTCATTCAAAGGTCCTTCAATTGAAGGTTTTACCTTTAAACGAAAGAACCTTCGATCAAATATCTCTTTGTAAAAAGAATTTTTTTATGGAGTATATCTTCACTCGAAGGTTTACCTTCGCTTGAAGGTATCTCCATGCATAACTTCAAGTAAAGGGCCTTTGTTCAAAGATATTTCTTTGAATGAATGTGCTCTATTACATTATCCCTCCTCCCTTGAAAAAATTCATAGTCCCAAAAGTGGGACTCAACATTGTGAGTGTTGGTGTTTTTTATAAACCAAGTTGATCTCACATATAAGATCAATGATTTGGAATTTTTTGAGATGGAACATTGGAATGACACCACCTCTAAGAAAAAGTGATCAATTAATAAAATGTGTAGAAATGCAAGACAAATTTTCAATTTAATATGAAGTTTTAGTACATAATTATAATGTACTAATTGTATAGTCCAAAGGTAACACATTTCATTCACTTTAATATTCGAGAAAAAATATAGATAATAAGTGACTAGTTATTTTATTTTTAAGTGAGAGGGTCAAGACATGGAGATATTTCTCATTGCAATCCACTAAGGAGATTCTAGGTTCCAATATGTAGACAGTCCACATCTATGAGTGTCTCTATATCCATCATTTCAAGAATCAAATTTTGAGTAAGTGAAAGACAAAAATTTTACATTCCATATTTTTTTAAGTTTTCAATCTTAGGGTTTAGGGTTGAGAACTTGAGATTTCACACTATACAATCATATCGACCACCACTACCTAACCAACTATTGGGAAAGGAAAAGAAAAATCAAATAGAAAAATAGATTATACCAAAGTGCTTAAGACCCTAGGTTTCACAAATGAATACCATGATATTTATGATCCTGTAAACTATGGTAGGCTTTCTTTAGAACTTAGATTTTTCAAGTGAGAATAAGGTTGCAAAGAAAATAAAAACTACCAATAGTTAAACAATGTCAATTAATAGTATCATTGCACCATAGGTAGTTGGATTGGGGCACATGATGTTACATGATTTTCCCTTGCCCATAATCTATCATTGTTTGTGCCCACAATTATGATGATAACAAAAAAATAATTATTAATAAAGATAGTAAAGAAGAAATGTTACCCATTACTACAAAATAATTTGGAATGTGTTGGGGTTTACAGCCAAATATTTTGGAAATGTGCACATTGACTTATAAAATCTTGCTAGTAATTATGAAGTAGTTGTTGAAGGGGAGAAATAATTATTTTCTAATTAAAATAGTTGAGGATAGTGATAGTAAATTATTCAAAAAAAATCATAAGCCTCCTTATAAATTAAAAAAATTTAAACTATGGGTTCAAGTTACTATTTCCATGCTAGCATTTTTCCTCTGATTGAATAGCAATCAAGAAGTGGGTGCAAGCCTCCTTGAAATGGTATATAATATCCATTATTCTACTCGACCTGTCAAATAGAACTTGTCTGAGCACATTATAGAATCCATGCATACATAATTTTTAATGGTTAAAGGAGGTTCCTCTAAGACATTTGGATTCACAACCTACAATTGTGCTATTTTTTTATATTCAAATGTAGTGGAATGTTTTTACCAACAAGCTTTAGATTGAACCCTATAGAAATGTTGAAAAAGAAATAATGGCTCTAGTATATGATTGGAACACTAAGATAAGGATGCATGATACTCAAAGGAACTACAATAATTTTGTAGACTACTTTTTGGCTCCATTGTATCAAGAAATTAAAAATACTCCAATGCCTAGATTGCTTCTAGTGATTACATGAACAACTAGGATTAGAAATACAATTGGTTGATTGGTACTTCATGGAAGAATATAATGTGCTAAGATTTTAGGATCGGGATTAAATACATACAAAATTCCAATATATGGGATAGAAATGGTTTTTGGATTGGAATATGTATGACCGATCTGGAGAGTACAAATCAACTATACTTTGTTAGTCAGTAAAAGAAGAGAATATTTCATTCTTTACCTTTTTCATGTGGAGGATTCACATTCAAGAGAAAGGAATTCAATGCGGTACATGAAATTTTGAAACAAAATCAATTTGATGTTGTCTCTCACTAGTAGTATGATCCATGTGACATCATTAAAGCAAGGATTATGGCCAATAAGAATGCTACAATTAGAATTCAACATCAAAGTAAACCATTGCTTGAAAATTTGAAAAATGAGAATTCTTAGGATGAGTTCAGAAAAGAAATGGAATAAACTATTGTTGAGAAAGGTATTTATTTTGAATATTTTTCAAAAAAATATTATGGTATTGCACCAATAGAGAGAAGTAGAGAAAAAAATTAGGAGCTACAACATTTTTTGTGAAAAAGGTGATTGACCATCTACTTTAGTAAAAATATGAGATTCTATAAGAAGGGATTGTACAAAAGAACATTAGACACAATAAAAAAAGTACTTCCTTTTGGTATATGATGAAGGATCTATGTCAACCCAAAAATAGTGCAGTGTTTGAAGAGATCTAAGAATATTATGAGTTTAGCTCAATAGAGAAGAAAAAAGTGTAAAATATGCCAACAAATTCAAATGTTGTTTAAGTGTGACCACAAAACAAACATATAATTTAAGAGAATCTATAGCAAAAGAATGGGTTATGAAGGTGGTGGTTTGGGGTTGAAAGCACAAGGCATTTGGGCACCAATAGAGGTAGGCCATAGAAAAATTAGTGATTTGAAAGGAATTAGAGCTAATAATGAGTATAAGGGAATACGAGGATAGGTTAAGAAATTTATTTTGTTACAACTTAAATTCTACTTTGTCAAATACAATCACAACCAAGACATTGTGGAGAATCGAGTGCAACTAGCAGTGCCATTGGTGGTGATGGTATGGGTAGTAGTGCTAGTGTTGGAAATCAAGGTATAACTTGAAACAATATGAACTTAAATATGTGGTTGAAATTTTGAAATTATGTTTATGAGATCACCATAAAATGATTAAGTGATTGGCAATTGAAAAAATGAAATAAAAATATGCAATACTACAAGTCAACAACACGTGACACAAGATATATGTGGAGAGACCCTTGTGAGAAAAAACTCCAAACCCAAAGAGATCCAATATTTGTATTAATCTTCAAGTAAGCACATCAATACAACAATCCTCTCTATAGTTCAACAACACTTCGTCATCTTGAAAACTTGCAAAGAACTCATCATAAACCACCATCTCAAGGCTCAAATATATTAGTTTGTGGGAGAGAATACCAAAAATGGTATCCCAAAAAAAAAAAACCACCTAGAAAAACCTATCCCTCCCTTAGTGGACATCCCATTAACATGGAATAAAATATTAAATTAGCACATGGCCTTCACATGGGTGCCCAACCCACAACCAATCAAAATTAGTCAAAACTGAGTGCTCCATAGCTCTCTAATGACTCTAATGGCTACATGCAAGATAATGCACCAACATACACACCTGGGCACCCAAACATGCAAGAGCATGCAAAACATGCAAATAACATGCAAGGAAATGCACACTCTAGTGATCCCAACCCAAAAAGTTGGATGCTCAAGAGGAATATTATCTCAGGATTCTTAGTAACTGCCACTATAATGGGTCCACCTCTTTGAATATAATTACAATTTTTCATAAGAAAATAAATAATAATTATTTTGTCCCTCATGTCCTCTAGAACACTTTCCAAATAATTTTGAGACACATAAATCATCTTAGGATAGAAATTGTAATGTCACCTATCCTAACATTCTCCCACTTGACATTATATATTGCAATTTCATCCATGAGATATAAATAAAACATATAATAAAGTACAATGATCATGGCACATGGCCTTCCTGCACCAAGAGAACTTATCCTTGGTCACTAGCTTTGTGAGAGAACCTACAACATTATCCAAAGTGTCAACCTTCTCAATCAAAACCTTACCATTCTCTACCATTTCTCATACAAAGTGATAATAAGCATCGGCATTCTTAGTAAAAGCATGCTACATAATATTTTTAGCTAAATATATGGCACTCTAATTGTCACATCCAATCCTCATTAACTTGCAATAAAAACCAATTCCATTACCACGTCTCTATAACCAAAATGCCTCCTTAGAAGCATGTATAGCTATCATATACTCTACTTCAAAGGTTGATAATGCAATTGTAGGCTATCTCTTACTCATCCAACTCATTGCACCTCCAAAAAAAAAAAAAAACATAGCCACTAGTGGACTTTCAACTGTCCAAGCCACTTATCCAATCTACATCAACAAAAAACTTGTATGTACAATTACTTAACCACATCACTAGTAACATGATAAACCAAAAATTAATCTAAAGAAACAAAAAAATATCTAAACACCCTCTTAACAAGAGTACAATGCTCTCTATCAAGGTTAGACATAAACCTGCTCAAAAGTCCCACTGCTTGGGCTATATTTGGTCTAGTGCAAACAATTGCATACTTTAAACTACCAAAAACAATAGCATAAGGAACATTAGAAATATCTTCAAAATCATCATTAGAATTAGAACACATATCTAAACTCAATGTAGTACCAATTGGAAACTGAATATTTACTAGTTTACATGCATGCATATTAAACCTCAACAAAATAGTATCAACATACTTACTCTGACTTAACCAAAAATGTCTATGAACCTAATCTCTATTGATCTCCATCCCAAGAATATATTTTTCATCCCCAAAATCCTTCATATCCAATGCACAAGAAATCTAAGTCTTAAGTTCCTTAATCATCACCTTGTTGTTACCCATTGAACACAAGGGAAATAGGTGTCCACCTTTTAGGAGATAGAATTTGGACCTATTTCACACTTTAGTTCATTAGAAACCTAGATCCCTCAACCAATTGACTTTATTGAGGAATGGGCTATGGGTTTCCTATTGTAATTGGATGGGGGTTCACCATTAAATGAAGTTTCAAAGCAAAAATGCAAACACTTATGCACAAAATCCTAGAAACTTGAAAACATGAAATCAAATTGATAAATAGAGTAAAATAGAAAGGTACCTAGTAGACACATGGAGTCAAAACTAGATATGACACTTTACAAATATACTTTTTGAAGTATACTAGGATTGATACACAGGTGGGGTGATTTAGTCCTGCTACAGGATTTTGGGAAGAACCTGGAATCTTCTAGTGATTTATCATGATCTATAGAAAGCTAGATAAAAGGGTATACCGGGACTCATATTCCCATTAGGGAGATTTAGTCCCATTACTAGGATTTGACTGATATTTTTGTAGCCTCTAGGATCTTGAAGCTTCAATTCACCTAGATCTGCAAACACACATCAAGAGAGAAAAATATTGTTTTGTTAGGGAATGGGGGTTTGCCTTGGTTAAACCTCGTTTTGGTAATTAAACCTTGAAATGAAATAGAAATGCATGAAGGAATGATGAATGAACAAATGCAATGTAGCAGCTCACCAAACCCTTGAAATAAAGGCTACAAAATTTTGTGAAATGGCTAGCATCAATGTTGATCTTGAATCTTGATTGAATTCTTGAATGCTTGACTTGAATGCTTGCTTGAATCATAAAACCTACATCACAAATTTTAGCTCACAAACACACATGATGCATAAAGACTTTGACATGATGCTTGAATCTTGAATATAGCTCCAAATGCTTGATGAATTTCTCTTGAATGCTCTATAATGCTCTTGTGAAATCTTAGGATGCTTGAAAACTTGCTAGCTTGTTCCCCTTAAAATTGTGTAGATGAAACTATGTGAAATATCCTTGTATTTATATTTTTTATGCTTGATTTCTTGAAATTACAACACTACAAGCTAACATCAGATCTAGGATAGTAAAATCCCACCAAGAATTTGAATTAAAATAGGTCCTAGGTTAAAGAAAGACTCATACACCCAGGTTGGGCGTATGAGTCCTAGTGGCTAAAACTTGGGAAACATATTTCAAGAAGTGGTGTGTTCAATGAAACATTTAAAATCAAGTATCAAGACCTAGGTGGGACCCATACACCTAGAGGGGTGTATGATTCCTAGATCCCTAGATCTGGAACACAACCAAAAACATTAAATTATGATTTTCCATTTGTTAAAGTTTGGGATTATCCTTAGAAAAATGCATTTAATTAGGCTTGTGGATGCAAAATTGGACCAATTAAGGCATAAACGAGCCAAAATGTAATAGGGAGGGCCCAAATAAGTGTGAAAATGTAAAGGGATACATTTTTCTATACTACATTTAGCCCCCACTTTATTGAGAGGATGGCCTTGTGTCAAACTCACACTAAAGTAGACAAATTCACATCAAGAGGGGTCCAAGTGTACCAGTGCTAGTGAGATAGGATGACAACGATCAAGTCAAATGATCAAGACCCCATGATCGAGATCCTATTACAAACCAACATAGGCACAAAATAACATGCATTTGAATGATGTGTGAAGCAACAAGGTATAAGCATAAACTATCAAAGACATAAGTAATAAAAGGAAAAGGGAGGATCAAGCCTTGACTATTTGTCCAACACAATGTGGATCAAGCCTTACCTATTTTTTCAAAAACAAAATGTTTACAAGTGGAACACGATGTCCACTATACAAAAAAAATGCATGCTCACATAGGCTAATGGAATCTGGTATCCACTAGGTGAGCCCCTAGTGAGACACATACACACACAACCGGTATGCGCCCACACAGAAAAGAAAGTGGCTATGGGAAATTAATGGATATGGTTAAATCCCATATGTACTAACCATACCAAAGCTATAGCTCTTGATAACTTTGATAAGGCACCACATAACATGAACAACAGAATCCATGAGAAAAGCAAAACTTCGTATGCTAACACCCATGAACAAACAAGATGGCGCCATAGGAAAGAAAAGTGTGTAATGCAAGGTGGCCATAAAATAGTTATTGTAAATGAAAAATAGTGTAATGGTACATTAAAAGGGGTTTTGGTTAGTTCATGTAAAGTCTCAACCTAGGGAACATAGTGCCTAATGTATCCAAGAGAGGACCAATCAAAGAATAAAAGATTCACAGTGTAGGGAATGCACTCCGCTTGGAATTTCCACTAAGAGGAATATAATATACTAAGAGAGATCACACTCTTGAAGGAAATCACACCCAATGTCATCACCAAGAGAAAGACACATCACATGAAGTAAGAAAACCACACAATGAAACATGAGTAATTGAAATGCAAAATAATAATACCAATTTATGCCCCCACTTTAAAGAAATTGTTAAACACCATGCTATGAGCAATTACTTTAAAGTAGAAAATGATAAATGCTAACAATAAAGAGGACATCGGAGCATATTTGGAAAGCCCTATGCTAAGTCATATGTTTTTGAATGAATCTATGTCATGAAAAAGGGTTGCCCCCAAAATGAAATCCAAAAATCACATAAGGGATCCACGGATTTGGGGTCAATATTTCTCTTCTACAATATCTTTAGAGACATCGAAAAATTCATCATTCCCCAAATACTCATGGATCAAGGAACAATGACACAAAGAGAGTGAAAACAAAGAAAAAATCTTTTGGGTCAACATGGAAGAGACCTAAATGTCTCAAAACCTTGTGTCATTCCCAAAAGGAAGCACAAGAAAAAGAAAAGATAAAGGTTTACGAAATATAGAAGAATGTAGATAAAAATAGAGGAATGTCACAAAGAGAGAGATACATCAAACAAAATGGCATGGGAGATCACATTATTCACATGCAATCATGAAAAAATAAAACAAATACAAGACTAGTAAGGCACATGCAAGTCAACCTGTAGCAGGCCATCAACATCCCAATCTTGTTCATCATATGTGGAAGGCAGACAACTAGCCAAAGGGACAACAAAAGGTGTAGTAATAGGAGCATCACCAAGTTCAACATGTGGTGGCTCAGTCTTTTTAGTAGGATCAACATAGTTGTTATCATCTAAGATCATGGAAGAAGAAAACAATAAATTCAATTCATTATGCACTTCTTCATCAATTTTAGCAATCTCTTCATCGTCCTCCAAGTTAATCACATGAATGGGAGGTCAAATGATAATGTCAAAATAAGGTGCTAGTCACTATTGTGGTTGTGATATAGGATCTTTTTGTTGTGGCAAAGAGGGATATTCATTGTGTATTGCCCCACTTGAGTTTGGATTTTTTTTTTTGTTATTTTCTTTGTTTAGCCTTTGATAAATAGCATGACATCTATGACTATGCTCTCTAGAATTTTTTTTTCTTTTCATATGATTTTTAAGTTGTGCTTGTGTAGGATAGGGTTATTCAATTATAGGCGCATTTTCTTCCATTAGAAGAGGAATGGAAAGAACCATGGGAGGCTATTCAACCACTTTTTCTTTAACTTTGTAAACTTGTTTGATCTTAGGAGGCATGACTAGATTATTTTGGTTTTCTCTTGGTCATTTGTAAGAGATAGGAAAAGGATATTTCTTGGGTTGGTATTGGTTACATGGAAGGTCTGTTTGTTCAATCATGGTTTCATCAAGGATAGGAGGCTTAGTCATGGGTTGAGGAATCTTTCAAAGGGATAATTCTACTATGTATTTTTCCTTAAACTTTTGATAAGATTTAAAAAATAAATCTTCATGAGGTTTAATAGGTTCAATAGGCTTAGGCCAAAATAAATCCAATGAGAAGTTCCCACAAGAATACATGTGATTAAAACCACTATGGTGTATAGTAAAGATCTCATTTTCAGAGGGAAACTTTAAACATTTATGCACAACTGACACAATGAATTTCATGGAGCATAGCCATGGATAACTAAGCTTCACATAGAATTGATCCAATGTCAGGATGATGGAGAATGAGACATATAATTGTTTCATTCCAACTTTGAAAGGAAGGATGATTGAACCTGTCACATGGAAAGAAAAACCAATGAGATTTTATCCATGATTTTGGTTTATCATATGTATCTTGATAGAGCTCATGCATAATTAAGAATTATTTAGTGATCACATTATCTCCATAGACATGATCAGTTAATATCCTATTAGTAGGCTTATCATTGATTGAACTGACTACATGTAAAGAGGACCATCAGGTGCCTTTCTGATTATATATTTTGATGAGAAAGCAATGTCAAGAGGTGTTTTAGTTTGGCCCTTACAATATTGAATTTTGATCAATCCAACCATATTATCCATAATAATTTGTTCATTAGTATCCATCTTGTCATCGTCTATGTCAAAATTCATCACATCATTCTTAGTTTCACTAGCTTTGACAAATGAAATATTATGATTTGGTAATATGGGTTCGGTAAAGATTTGCAGCTTTTGGTTGGGAGGGGAAATGGACTTATTACCTCAATCATTGACACCACCAATTTTAATATGATTGGAATCAATGAGGTCTTACACCATGTGTTTAAGACACTTACAATGTTTTGTATCATGTCCATTTTGACGGTGAAAATAAAAATAGGAATCTGATCTAAAGTTTAGAGCTAATGGCTTAGTATGATCAAGAGCTTTAACATGAGGTAAGGAAATCCAGATCTTTTTTAGAAGTTGCAACATGGTGTTATGGAGCGTATCGGGTAAGGGAGTAAGTTGTCTATTCGGATCCCCAAATGTAAAAGGATTTCCTTTTTATAGCATCCACCTGGGCATCAACATGTTGGGTTGGTTAAGGGGATTTAGTTGAAGAAAGCCTTTATTTTATTTCCTAAAAGGTTGGTAATTTTTTTGAGTTGTGGTTTCAAACTTTTTAGGATGGCTAGAGGTGGGTTTTGGGTATATGCAGAAACATCATGGAAAAAATAGGCCCTTAAGTGGCAAAAAATTAAGAAAAATCAAAGTTAGGAAACTTGATGTAAAATTTTGAATAAGTTATCTATATTATTTCAAAAATATGTAAGGATCGAATTTGTAGAAAATTCAATGTAGTTTCTAAAATACTAGGTATATTTTTTTTTAAAATATATATTTGGTGAAAATTTGATATTTCAAAGTAGTAGCACTTAAATTTCAGGGAAAAAATAAGAAGTAGGTGTCTATCTAACCACCCTAACCACAATAAAATGATAATATTTTTTAATAAGATTTTGGATATAAGTAGAGGACTCATGTCTCGATGTGATGCATATTTTTGTAATTTTTTTCCAAGTAAATAATTAATTATAATTTTCTTATTACAAATTTTAAAACATATTAAAAATTGTATGTCTGACCACCTTAACTTGGTCAAAACTTCATGAAATTCAATTTTTCTTTTTTTAGTCCTGTAGTATGCGAAGCATAGAATGTGATGCATATTTTGGATTCAAAAAATTTGATATTGTTTGAAAGCTATAGATGTTTTTCAATCAACCTATCAATCAGGACTTTAGTCATAATTCAAATAGAAAATGAATAATAATAATTTATTAAATTGAAAGTAAAGCATAATTTATATTGGTGGAAAGCTGAGAATCTCCTTTAAAAACCCTTTTTGTTTCATCAATTTTGGGTTAAAAAAAGTCGTCAGCCACATACCCATCATATCACCACTTTTTGGCCCATCATGATCCTGCATATACCCTATTATTTCACGACTACTAAGTTTTGATAATCACAAAGGGTAGTACACGATTGTACGAAGAAGGGAAATTTCATCATGCCAAGCTTATCTTGCATCTTAGTTTGTAAGTTCTCAATGAACATCCTTTGAAGCTAAGGATAGGGATTCTTTATGTGATTTGGGAATAAAGCAATTGGTAGCATGAAATGAAATTAGTAACCTTTTCATCATCCTTTTGCTTACATCTCATCAAATAGGCTAATGTCATCTTAGGGGTCATGTGTACTTGGAAATGGTTGATAAAGGTATCAAAAATTTCATTGAATGAACAAATTGAGTTATTTGGTAATGAGGAAAACTATTCTAAAGCGGTAACTTTCAAGGATCTAGGGAAAAGATTAGCCAAGAGCTCATCTTGAAGGAAGAAATCACTGCATAAGGAGATGTTAGTGGAAACGTGGTTATAAGGATCTCCTTTTCCTCCTTATTTTTCAAATCTAGGAATCTCTATACCTTCTAGTATTGGCATTCTTAATATCTCCAAGGATAAGGGATTGCTTCTCTCATAGTATGATGGTTGTGCATTTTTATTATGGTTTATAGTGTAAATTTGTCATTAAAGGGATGAAATTTTTTGTAAGAGTTGATTAAGTATGGTTTTATTGGTTGTGTTTTGGGATGGAGGTGAATATGGTTGAGGTGTGTATGTTTTTCATGGGCAAGTGAATGGAATGCTTATGTGAGGTAAAGTTGTAGGAGATATGACATGAGATGTCACAAAGGTACAAGGATTGCTAGTGGAAATACCCAAGGTAGGAATGACATTACTAGTAGGTTGCATCATTGTGGTAACTTAAGGGTTGGTGTAAGTAGGAATAGAGGAAACGGTTGTAGGAGGAGAAATTTGGGTTGCTCCTTGACTTTGGGCATTGTTCAAAGTTTGAGAACAACTATTCATGGAGGTAAGATGTTTACCAAAAAATTGAGCTAAGTTATGCACAATCTCTATTCCTTTTTCACTTTCAATCATTTGGTGTATGTTATCTATGGAAGGAATAGTGGTATTGGAAATGTTTTCAATACTTACTAGGTTTTGTAGATGTGCCAATTCTTCATGGATTTGGATTAGGTTTTCTTGAGGGACACTAGTAGCGATTGTTTCAACAATTGTAATACTACTTGAAGGTAAATATTTTTCAACATTATGGTCCAAACCTAGTGCACTAGTGTCAACACTATGAGTGAAAGAGCAAGATAACCCAAGATCCATGATGAGTGTGTTATTGTGAGATGACATGAGTCTCAAACTATGTATCACCATAGTATTAGGAATAGGACACCAAGTTGTAAATCTCATACAAGGGTCAATACAGGAAGGATAAAGAATGCAAGATAAATGCAATGAACACAAGATAAATTATATGTTTTAATTATGATTCTTATGTTTACAAATACACTTGAAATGAAACCAATTTTTAAAATATTTCCAATGGCAATAACTCTGCAAACTGAAATAGTAATCTAAAGACTACAAACATAAGCACAAATGACTAGATTTTAATGTTGTAAAATTTAGATTAAGACCTAATCAAGGAATAATATGCCTAGCTAGGCATATGGGTCCCACTTAGGGTTTTTGATAGGTTCATATAATGAAAAATAGACATCATAGAATACCCAAAAATCTTGGAAAAAGACTTGTACAAAGACTAAATCATCTAGGTGGGCGAATGAGTCCCATATTAAAGAGTTTTTAAACTAGATTTAGTGAATTTTGAGTTGATCTTAATTTTTCTAGAGGTTGTATGCTCAAATGAATATTTACAAGTATAATTTTCCAATGAACTTGAATGATGCAAAATGCAAAAATGCAATCTATATTCACTTTTCACTAATGCAATATTTAGAAGTCCTAAATGCAATTCAACTAATGGAAATCTAATGCAAAGTTAATGCAAGCTAGATCTAGGACTACAATGTTCTCCAAATCAAAAATTCAAGGGTCCAAAGGTCAGCTCCACCAAAATGAGCATAAGGGAAATAGGTTTCCACCTTTTAAGAGATAAAACTTGGACCTATTTCACACTTTAGTTCATTAGGAACCTAGATCCCTGAACCAAGTGACTTGATTGAGGAATGGGATAGGTTTTTCCTATTATAATTGGATGGGGCTTCACCATTAAATGAAGTTTCAAAGGAGAAATGTAAACACTTATGCACAAAACCCTAGAAACTTGAAAACATGAAATCAAATTGATAAACAAAATGAAACAAAAAAGGTACCTGGTAGACTGATGGAGAAAAAACTAGATCTACAACTTTGAAAATCTACTTTTTGAAGTATACTATGAGTAATACGTTAGGTGGGGCAATTTAGTCCTGCTATAGGTTTTTGGGTAGAATCTAGAATCTTTTGGTGATTGATTAGGATCTACAAAAAGCTAGAAAAAATGGTATATTAGGACTCATATGCCCAGTAGGGAAATTTAGTCCCATTACTAGGGTTTGAATGATAGTTCTATAGCCTCTAGTGATCTTTTGTAGCTTTTGTCTTGTCTGATCTACAAGTTCAAAAGTCTAAATTCTATTCTATAGGTAAGTTTTAAGTTTTTGTGAAGATGACAACTTCTTGAAAAATTTTCCAACTTTTTCTTAAAATGATCTTCAAGCTTCAATTCACCTAGATCTACAAACACACATCAAGAGAGAAAAATGTTGTTTTGTTAGGGAATGGGGGTTTGCCTTGGTCAAACCTCATTTTGGTAATTAAACCTTGAAATGAAATAGAAATGCATGAAGGTGTAGTGTAGGAAAATGCATACCCTTGCATTTTCACACTTTTTTGGAACCGCCTTGCTTTACTTATCCCTATTTATGTCTCAATTTGTCCTATTTTGCATCCACAATCCTAATGAGTTATATCTTCTTATGGCTAATCCTAACATACTTCAAAGGGTAAATGATAATTTAACAATTCTGGTTGTGTGTCCCTAATTTTTGGGTCGAGACTAAGATGCCACCTAGGGTGTCTTTATCCTCCAAAGGTTTTGGGAAACTAAGTTCAAATATGCCTTAAAGTGGTCTATTTTTGGCTCATCTATGCCCTGAGTTTCATGCCTTGGGACTAAGGTTCCACCTAGGGCATCTTAGTCCACCTCAAGGTATTTTTGGGATTTAATTTCAAATATTTGCAATATTTAACTTCCTTTAATTAATGAATTCATATGTCGGCTTGTTGTGGTGTAAGTTCAAAATATTAAGCATAGATAAGTATAAATACAAGGTTCTTTCACTCATTTTCATATCAATAATTTTGTGAGAACATTCCTAATAGCATAATTGAGTTCACAAGAGCATTCAAGAGAAATTTATCAATTATTTGGAGCCATCACCAAGATTCAAGCATCATATCAAGGATATTCTTGCATCATGTGTGTTTTTGAGCTAACATTTGTGATGTAGGGTTTTGAATCAAGTAAGCATTTCAAGTCAAGATCTCTCAAGCATTTAAGAATTTCAAGATCTACATTCAAGCTAGCCATTTTACACAAGTTTGTAGATTTCATAACAAGGGTTTGGTGAGTTCTAACATTGCATGTTGTTAATGTTGATGCCAAAATTTGACAAGGTAATAGTGTCTTATGGGAAACTTAGTTTATGGGGGACTTTTTGTGCTAAACTAAGTGACCTACGGGTTGTTAGAGAAGTTGATTTCTTCTATAATGGGGTTTTCGAAAGGGAAAAAGAAACAAATATAATAAAATAAATTCTAACCTAAGGCGATGCACCAAGACTTAATGATAGGCATGATAAATCATAGATCTAAGGGCTCGATTGGTATTTGTAGTGTTCCAAAAAAGCATAAACTAAAAATTAAAGCACAAACAATCTATTCATTGACATAAAATAACATTGCATACATTCCTACTGCCAAGAAGAGTCATTAGACATGATCTAGATCAACAAAATTGCATTCAATATATATAAAAGTTCTCAAATGAAATGACCAGACAATAGCAGCACAATTTACAATTTAATCAAATAGCATGAAAGAACAGAAAGGCTAAAAAATTGGCACAGTCTGAAAGTATTTTACAATAAAATAAAATAGTAATAAAGGCCTAGCATCTTTCCCTAAAACCAGTATTCCTTCAAAATTCTAGACCCTTTTCTCACAACAAAGAAAAGTATATATAGCAGAAAAATCCCACTGCTTCGAAGAGCAACAACAAAAAAGATTTCACGATCCTTGGAAATGACATCTGCAAAAATAAGAATATTCCCCAAACCATTACAATAGGAAAGATTCGAAACCAAGCATCTAGTCATTCCAGGAATAGGTGCATCTCCTGAAAATGATGGCGGTGTTCCTAACAAGGTTAAATAGACAAGTGTCACCATCCCATGCAAATGATTATGACATGTGGTGGCCAATTGTAGCATTTGGTTCAACTGATTCATCGCTTGAATACGAGATCCACCGAATAGACATGTGGCAGCATTTTTCTGCCCGTGTGAACCTTTATCTCTCACCGTTGAAGACTTGCACAAAGGCTACACATGTTGAGCGGGTGGAGATTTATCCAAAATTGGAGGAAACAATCATCGGTTGGGCACAAAAGAGACACGTGGCGGAATTTCACTGCCCGCCGTCATTATTTCATCCTCTCACTGAAAGATTTGCAAAGAGTAGACACATAGCAAGAGTGCATCACAAACAAAAATTGTGGGGCCCACCAAATTTATTTGGGAATGAGAGCTTCATGGCACTCGAGCAGAGTCTAATAAGGAAGAAAAATGGAGCGATCAAAATGGCCCACAGCTACGACATGTGGAAGTATAGCAGGGATTCTCAAGATGCAAAAGGACTAGGAAACCCTAGGGGTGCGCAGAGTAGACACATGGAGGGGGAAGCATACCTTGATAAAAAGGCCAAGTGGAGTTCCTGTGATGCATAGGCTGATACCTATAGTAAAATACAAACGAAGGGAGCTTGTTGAATATTTATTAACAACTTTTGGCGACTACCAGGGGTGTTTCGCTTGAGGAACATAGAACCTAAAATTTCTCTAGTTTACAGACCAGAGCACCACTTCATTAGGTAATAGAATCAAAGATTGGAAAGAGCTACCTATAGAGGTGACTATTCATCCTTAGATGGCCTTACTATGTTGCACAAATTCTCCCGTGATCTGCTTAGATCAATCATTTCTTTATGAGGCAGTGCATCAAGTTAACCGGCCTCTACTTCATAATGAAACAATAGTTGTGCAAGTGGATGAATAACTCCATCAATGTTAGTTTTGGTGGGAGGATGACTAAAATCCTTGAAAGCATCTAGATCATTCTCCTTCTCTTCTATCTTTTTTGCAATATGCTCAGCCGTAGCAATAGAGCCATTTTCAAGGAACGGGGATGGCTAACCCATCTTGTTTAACCTGGAGAAACTCTCCCACATTTTGTCCATTGTCTTGTTCAAAGTAGTCACGGCTACTTTAGTGTGCTAGAAGGAAGAGTGGCAATGGATAAACTTGTTTATTGTCTAGGTAGCAGCATCCCGATCTTCAATCCCTTCCCTAGTGAGGTTTTCATTAGAGACCAAGTATAGCTCGATGAGCAAATCTTTTACTTTTGAAACCTTTTCCAAGATAAACCATGGGAACTACTCAACCATATCATGAGCCTCCTAGCTCAACTTTGATGCCTTGGTGATGAATCGAAGGGTGGGCTGCAATGTTAGGCAAAAAATTTTAATCTTTTCCTAGTGAGAAATGTACAATTTCCTGACCAACAGAATAATGTACGTTGTGCAAGAGAAGAGAAGAGAGAGCCTTTAAGAGAAGTGATCTCTATGTCTTTTGAGTTAATGGCTTCAACCAACTCTACCCTTTTCCTCTTCTCGGATGCTAGTTACTCCATAGAGCTGCTCATTTATTTATTCCAATTTTCCTCAACTCAAGAGTGATTTGGTAAATGCATGTCTAGAGAGGACTTTGTCTCTTGAAGCTCTTGTTCTAATTGAGCTTTTAGGCCCTCAAATTCAGCCTCTTTTACTTGTAACTTCTACTCATATTGAGCTTGTTGTTGCTCGAAAGCCTCATTCTTATGTGCTATTCCTTGACTATACTCAAGGAAAAGCTGCTCGAACTCTTCATTCTTTATCTAAAATTTTTTCTCTACCTCCTGATTCTTAGTATGCAACTTGTTTACCATAGCAGGGTCGATAATCTGAACCTTGGCAAGCTCACCCTAAAGTTTGTTCTTCTCATTATCTATTGCTAGTTCCCTTTCTATCATACATGCAACATCTAGCTCCAGGGATTTCTCTTTTTTCTCCAAAAATCTAACCCTTTCCCTTACTGCGTTAAGTTGCTCATCCTTTTTCTTTAGCTGGCGACTAGTTTTAAGGAAGTCCTAGGTGACCACCCATTGTGTTTCCTCCATAATCTCAACCTTATCCTGTGGTCAGGCCACCTTCAATTCAAGCCCTACCACATATATTTCATAGTCTTCTAGCTGCATCTCCCCATGAGGCTTGGTTACTCTTGGGTACATGGTTGCAAATTTCAGCTCTTGTCGGGTCCCATCATAAAGAGTTTATATTTTTAGCTCAGTAGAAGTATTGTCATCCTTTGCCTTGTAATTTTGTATTCTACTTGCATGCGCTTCCTTTCTGCAGTCAATCTATGCCATAAATTTGGCTAGCGACAAAACTAGTTTGCCTACAAAAGGAGCACCAAAAGGTAGTGCATATGGATAGGTAATTCTGATAGGCCCAAACATTTTCTTTTTCTGGAGAGTGACAGTTTACAGGGAGAAGTGGGGCACATTCCAAAGCTTGGTTTGAGAACCAAAAAAAGGGCTTGCCACTTGCCACGACTCAATTGGTGAATCGATAGGACTCATGGCCTAGAATGGTGGAGGAGTTGCCATTGTAAAGTCAACCAATTGTGATAGAAGAGGATCTACAACAATAGCACAAGTAGGGGTGCCCACAGAGGGCACACCTTCGGAAAGCAAGGCAAGGAGAGCCTAAGTGGTAGCAATTGGTGTAAGGGTTCATGGAGGAGTAAAGCCAGGTGGAGTGGTCTGTGAGAATTGGGTGAAACCTCTCGCATGTGTTGGATTAAAAGTGGGAAATAGAGGGCCAGTACTCATGGTAAGGATTTCCACTGAAACAAGGATTGATACCAAGGACTGAGAAGCAAGAGAAGGAGTGAATTTTACCTATTTACTGGTCAATGGTGGGTCTAGAATCATTAGCGACTCTCCTTCGGCCTCAGGCTCCTAGCTAGCTACAAGCACCTATCTTTTGGCGGGTTCTTGCCAACCCTCTCCGATAATGGTCTCCGTATGTTGCCATTTTGTAGGCAGGGCTTCTTGAGCCTCGACAGTTATTGTCATTTTTTGTTGTAGTACCCTAGCTATCTTAGCAGCCCAAGTGAGTGTATGTGAAGCCCTCGATAGATAAATCGCTCATTTGTGGCTACATAGGCGAGTTGTCTAGAGCTTTTCTCCTTTGGCGCAGAGGATGCAAAATTCGTTGCTTCCTCTTCCTATTCTTCAGACTAATCCTCTGGGTCATCACTCTTATTGATGTGAGAGTTTGGGCTGGGATGGTCTTCATCCAACCATTTTTCAAATTCCTTGTCCTCCTTCAAGCTCTCATAAGGGGCATCCAATTGCCCTATTTCTTGGTGATACTTCCAAAAAGCTTCTATCTTCTCATTAGTCCATTTCTCATCCTTCCACAACTTGTTATACATGGCGCGTTCCATCTGGAAATTATCTTTGGCCACTTCCATAGCAAAGTAGAACTTGTGCCATGGATCTTTGTTATCTTGTGTGGGAATACGTGTTAGTTAAACAAAATTTCCATCTTTGTATGCTCGTGGGTTATGCCACTTTTCCCAGTAACGTTGAGGAACATGAGTAACCTTCATATGTGGCTCTAATAGGTTATTGAAAGGGTTGTAATCCCATTTGTCACATACCAAAACCAACCCTAAATGAGCCATTTTATCCTACAATAACTGATCTGATTGCTTCCTTAACAGAGTCACCATTTTGAAATTCTTCGAACAAGTGAAGAATCATTTTCTCTTAACACTTGAGATGTTACAAAAGGTAAAATCAATGATACACACCTGTCTATACATTTCAAGCACGAGCACCCTATCTGTGACGCAAGAAGGGAGAAGGAAGGGTTGACCAATGAAGCCCCGCATCTAGAGAATTGTGAAATCTATTCCTAAGAACCAGTCACAAGTGGGAGTGAAACTCTGGATATATCTAGTATGATCCTTGTCGAGCTGGACTATGTCACCTCCTCCTTGTAAATCTTGCAAGACTGGAGTTATAAAATAATCTAAAAATGCATAATAATCATATGACATGGAAAGAAAGGGTGTCCATGTGGATACTGGCTTCTCTTCTTTTCATCAAAAATTGATAATTCAAAATACCTTCCAAAGAAATCATGGTTTTGATGTAGGAACATGTGAACCAGGAAGGAGAGAAATCTAAACTTTCCCTCTGTCAGGTAATTTTTTATTTGCTGTATCATTTCCTCCACCAAGAACTCAGTAAAATCATACCAGAAGGTATCGTGTTGTTTGCAGAATTGGAAGTCTGATCCTAGTTGAAAGGTTTCCACCATCCCATCAGAGTCTCAACCATACACAAAATCTAGCATTGACATGGCATCCTGCATATCCTCGTGAAATGAACCACGCAGCAACGAGATACTCAAAGCTTAGCACCTAGGATACCCTTCTTACCAATATCCTCTATCAGGAAATCTGACCTCTTTTTCATTGCCTTCTACAATTTTTCTCCTTTACTAGGGAAAATGGACTCAATTTTCTCTCTTCTTTTATAGGGATACATAGCATATTCCAAATGTCTTGTGGGTTGATGTGAACTCTTAAGTTTTGGCCCTCGATGCAGCGGGTGTGAGGGTTATAACGCTAAATGGCGGAATCAACTATCTCTAGGAAGTAATGTACCAGCAGGACCATGTATTGTGGAAGAACACTATACCAAACCTTCCTTGTTGTCAATATGGCTGCCTTAGGTGACTTCACCCTTGCACAGGCTACTTCTCTTAAGGATTTAGGGATTTTTACGAGTCGTGGGTCATAAATATTATCCCATTTCTCCTCAACTCTTTTCTTGTTTCTGCAATCTTTGGGCCTATTCATCTTTATGGTATTTTCCCTCTTCAGCTTTCTTGGTATACCAGGTGTAGCATATGCTAAATATTCATAGATATACACATCTTCTAACAACCATATGGATGTAAACAAATCCTAGCCAATATCCTCCTACATTTGCTATGATGAATTCTCTGACATTTTTCTTTAAATCAAAAATTCTACAGGTTCTGAACTCTTTGTAAATTTTATTCGGCTCTATATATTCTGAAAACTTCTCTACACTTTAAGCCTTGGCGTATTTGAAAAGACTTTAAACATTAAACTTTTTCATGCAATATTTAGCTATCTTTTCTCAAGGTGGTAAAGCAAAGTGTTCTTTTTTAATTTAATTTGGCATGTACGATTAATTCCACGGCTTGGGCAAAATGAATTACTTGCCATTTCGAGGCTGCAAGAACTCATTATTGCATTGGGAACCATGTGATATGCTGTGATTCCCTTGAAACTTGAGTCAGAAAATTTCCTTCTAACCTTGCGTTAGTATGTGTTGGTAATTAATATCTTGGATGAAATGATTTTTTTAAACGATCTCAGCCTGAAAAGATACGGATCCTACCTTGGGCTCTCAGAAATGTCTGTGAGATTACTCAATAGCCTACGGCTGTGCAACTTATTGCTGATGAGTGCCACCATTTTAAAGCTAATTAACTAGCTCTTATTAACTTAGAACACATTGAACCGTACTTCTACAGATGCAACCAGTCAGGAAATGTGAGCAAACGTAGGCATTCCTTTCAAGTTGGCACTTGGTTATCATCACATTTTCTCAAAATGGATTAGCATGTTTTTTCTCATTTTTTCTATAAATAGGTTGCTAAGTAGTAAGGAAATCACACTTAGCATTTGAGCAATTTTAACAATAGGTCATTCGTGCAGTCTTAAGCTTCAGTAAGTGAGTTTTCTTATAGGTTAGGTGGTAGGAAAGTTTCAGTGTTAGTTAGAAGGTAGAAGCATTGTGTCAGTATCATGCATACTCTGATTAGGTTAACTTCTTATAAGTTACAGGAAACTTTTCTGGGAGAGATTTCCAGTAGGTGATTGAAGAGAATGACCAAGAATAAACGCTCCTTGGTTTTGGTAGCCATAAAATGGGTTCTGGGTAGGGATTGTATAGATTATGAGGGAAAATACCTTTTGAACACTGATATCTACTCGCACTTTGTAGCCTCAATGTTAGACATTGGTATCCCCAGGCCTCTAACTCTAAAGCTGGTCAAGGAAAATTTTCCAAAAAAGTACCTGAATGGCATAGGTAAGATTGTCACTCACGTTGCATATGGGGTAGGATTTCCAACAACCAGTGACCTTCGACGCTACATTGAGGAAGAAGCGGTTGTTATATGGTTGTCATTTCTCAATGGATTCCGCCTTCATCCACGCGATGAGCATTGGAAGAGGGTTACCTATGCATTACACTTTATGTTCTGTAGCTACAATGTAATACCATTCTATGATGTTGATTGGTATACTGACTTCAGGAACTTGGTGTTCCCTCCGCCAATGGAGGTTGTTCCAAATGATTCTACTTCTATTGCTGAAGAACTTGCTGATGAAGGCATGGTAGGTGCTATCGTAGAAGAAGCAGTAGACACTGCCATAGATGTTTCAATTGCTGCCTCTCGTGGTCTTGGATAAAATGCCTCCCTGTTTCTATTTTTTGTTGTTGAATACTCCACCTACTTATAGTTTTTGTACATAAGCCTGAAAAAGGCTATAGATATACCATATATGAAAGAATAACTCGTATAATCATATACTTTTTGAATTATGGCCTCTCAGCCATTTTTGTGATGTGAAAAATGAAAGAATATATATATAAATCGACATATATCTTTATAAATATCCATGGCTCTCTCTTCCATTCTACATATCTATTCTATGGGCTCTTTTATTAGCATATGTGTTCATTTCCTTTGCACATGGGTGTATTATTTTAACTATAAAGAAATTATGCTGCTCTACTCTTTGCAATGACGGGCTTTTTCCACCGAAACACGAACCAATCTCAAAAAAGACTAGCCAACACAAAGCGAAAGAAAATAAAAGCGTTATTCACATATGTACAAAAATAAAATTTGACACTTAATGGAGCAACTTAACATGAATCCTATTGACTAGAATTCCCAAGGGTTCATGTTCCATACTTTCTAACTCGAAAGCGTTATGCTCCTTGCACTGAATTATTTTAAAGGGGCCCTCCCATAGGCTATCAAATTTTCCATGCTGACCTAGCTTAGTAGCCCTTTTATCATATTTCAGTACTAAATCTCTGCACTTTAGGCCTTGGTCAGAAGCCTTTTTTTAAAACCATTGCTTGACCACTTGTTGGTAGTTTGTCATGGCTATTAGGGAATTCTCCCTTTTTTCCTGTAATTCTAATAGTTTAGCAAGCCAAACCTCCATGGTGCCATTTTTTTCTATCTCGAGGGATTTGAACAGTTGAAGTGCTAGAATCTCCATAGATATAGGCAATAGTGCCTCTTTCCCATATACCAACTCATAAGGTGAAGTCTTAAGGAATTTCTTAGGAGTTATACAGTTTTCCCAAAGCACCGCTCAGAGGTTTTTATGCCATTCTCTCTGGTGTTCTGAACCAATTATTTTAAGGAGTCAAACTAGGTTCTTGTTCGTTGACTTTGCTAGGTCATTTCCTTGTGGGTAATAATTTGATGATGTCTTAAGGAATATGTCATTTGTTAATGCAAATTGAAATACCATTGCACCTAGGAAAGCTCTGGCATTATCTGAAATGATAGTCTTTGGAGGACCGAAAATTGTCACCAGTTCTTCAAGGAAATCAACTATCTTTGACTTTGTTGCGTTTTTAAACAAAACGGCCTCTATGCATCTTGTGAAGTAATCTGTGGCAGTTAGAATCCACTTGTATCTGGCGCTAGAAGTAAGATTAATCATCTTGATGAAGTCAAGGACCCATTGTGAAAATGGTTTGTCCGCCACTATAGGTTTGAGAGGCATTGTGTTAGCTCTCAAAAACACAGGAAAAATACCTCAAGAGGTTGCCAATCTCTTGGTACATTTTAGGGTAATAGACAAGACCAAATGGTTTAGAACTTCTACTCTTCAGGTGCTGCTAGACCTAGCCAGGTGTACATATATGAATAAAGAAAACTTAATTTGTTCTTATTTCTCTGAAGCATTTTTCCCACAATGGCAGATGGGAGTGGACAAATAAGACTTGATTTGGTATAAATTGTATAGCAATATTCAAAACTAAAACCTAATATGTTCAGTTAACAGATGTAAAAAATGAATGAAACTAAATGGTAAAAATGTAGAGACTAGTGCCTTATTGGGTATGCGGAGTCAAATGAAATCTAAATGAGAAACTTCTTTCTGGGAAACATTCAAATTGTTTGGCATATGTTTTAGTTTATAACTTGTATAAACATGCAAGACTGTGATTACCAAGTTCTTCTTAATGATCCAGATGAATTTCCCTTATTACTGTGATAAATTAAAATGATTTAATCATTTCTTGAAAGAACCGATCAATCAACCACACATATACAACAAATGTGCACTGATAAACTGAATATAAACTTGTTACATCAATTTAAATAACCAGAAAGCATCAATCTTGGAGACAACTTTAGTAATACTTTCAATGAGCACAACAGACAATTGACACCATAAATACACTACCACATCAACTAATTCTCATTAATATCTCCATATTTTTAAAACGTGCATCTTAGTCTGAGATCTATAAAAATTGTATTCTACTGTATCTTTTCCTGTCCTATCTTCTCTTCTACCTATTCTACTCCTATTCTCCTATCTTTTCTCATAATCGAAGATGAACATTTATACATCAGAATTTGAAAAGACACGTTGTTTCATATTCAAATGTTGGCAATCAGTTGTATTTAGGATTTTACTAACATTCACCAAAACACCCACTAAGACGTCTTGCAGTCATACCGATCTTCAATGTCTCACCGATGGTTATTCCTTCAATCACGAGTATATTGCTGAGACTCATGCTAATAAAAATGATCGCTATGACTTAAGGGGTTGGAAAAATGTCCCACAAATTAGCTTGTGTCTTATCGAAACATCTCCTCAGGTTCAATTTCTAATCGCTGAGACTTAATAATTTTCTTGCAATGCAAATCTCCATCGGTGCAACTTACTTCCATCAGAGGGATCCTATGCCAACAATTGATGTCTTGCCAATATCAATTCTTTCTCTTGATGGGGTTCCATCGATGTGATGCTATACTATCGGGGGACCCACCTTTAGCCTTATCGACAAGACCAAACAAATGTTGTAAAACATTACACTGATGACTGTTATCTTGGCGACATAACTCTTTGCATTCCGATTGGCATGACTTACAATGGCTTGCTATGACTCATCCCAATGAAATATTTCTCACCGATATGTTATTTTTGTCATTAGTTAGTGAGACATAATGCATTCAGTAAGACCTTATCCTGATGATAGCTTTCTTGTCGATGTGATCCTTCTGTCGCCGAGACAATAAATGTGTCCTGCCAATACGTGCCTGCATATGAATTCTGATCGATGTGACATCCCTGAAGTCTTGTCGATAGACTACAAATACACATTAGTAAAATTGCATTATGATCGGGGAGACCCTGACCATCTCATGTCGATAGGAATTATAATGTGAAACATTTAGGACTAGATGGATTCTATGGGACCACATGATAGAATATGGGCAAAATGTTATGAAGAGAGGACTTTGTGCTTATGGTAAAGATTCATTTGGAAACTCATGGGTATGAACAACTTGCAAAATTTTTAGGATTTTACAATTCTAATAGTGGCTCCATTTGGGGATGAATGATTGTGAGATCATTGCAAGGATCCAGATTTCTAGGTGAGCAAACCAGACTCAAGGCGATGGATCAGTGGGTGAGATGGAATGAATGGAAATGGAAATGAATGTGACCCTACACTACTATCCATGGAAAAGAATTTTTAAAAGGATTGTCAAGAGTTTTCCATGCACTGACAACCCTTAATCCTCTGTGTTTTAACTTCATCTGTTTTGAAATGTTATTGTCTAAAATTCAAACCATAAATGATGGCTCAAGGCCATCCAAAATAAGGGCCCATACTTTCCTCTATCAAACACCTGGTTTTGCTTTGAGTTCATCAAATTCTTCATGAAGACATTCATGCAATCTTCCCTATGACTATTATCAATTTTTTTAGAGAATCATCATGCTCAGCTTGGCCCAAATTCCCTTCACCATTCTGTAGTTCAAATTCTCCATCATCATGGGACAAATCTCTATTATCTTCAACATACAAAGTACATGCATATTCAATGCAATATTTCTCATAATCTTTCTCACTGTTATGTATTATAAAACACTCTCCCAGCAGTACTAAAAATTCACCATCAAAGTGCTTCTCTTGAGAATAAAAAAAAATTGTCATATCAACGATGTTTGAGACAAACAAATCTGAAACCTTTTGCACCTCTTCCATATCACCATTTGGAGACGACACTGGATTATGACTCATCTTCAATATCATGCATATATGAACCAATCAATGCTAGACTTCTTTCATCCTTGGTATGCAAATAAATGTCTTCTCCCCATGATTTAGAAATTTCAAAATCACATGCCTCTCCTTGAATGGACAAATATTTTTGATCAACTTCAAAGGTTTCTCCATCATTTCGAGAAATGCACTAGGAGTCATATGAATCATTGCACAAAGAACTTTCACCATCAAAACAAATGTAAGCTGGACACAAAACTTCAGAATCATCCTTGCGTGCACATCTCTGGTATTCAAGAGTTAGCATATCTAAAATTTTCTCACTACTGAGTGAACACATTTAATCTTCCACATCTTCTATTATTTCTCCCTCTTCTTGATCTCCACAAGAGCTAGAAATATCTCCTTGTTGTAAATCAAGATTCACATGATTTCCCTCAAACTCTTTCTCACTGTGACATGATACACAATCCCCTTCCATTTCATTTTTCAATTCATCAACATGGCAATTTTCAAGATCATTATAGTTATTCTCTTCACATGTTGATGTACTTTCCTCTTCATTTGAGCACATTCCATCCTCATCATGGAGTGGATTCAAAAAGAAATCATTCTATAGCACACCTTGGCCAGATGTCATTTGAGATTCTTTTGTTATTTGATCATACAATAGTTTTGAAGAAAAATTAAAACTATTTTCAAGTGTGCAATCTTCTTGTTCATCAATCATGTTCTCATGGTTATGAGCTGCAGCTAAAATTTTTATTTGTTCACTGTCAAATGGATCCACATTTTCCATTGCTTCTTCCTCTTGATCACCACAAGAACTACAAGAATCACCTTGCTGTAAATCAAAATCCATAGGTTCATCTTCACAATCAAAATATTCATTAGATCCCTCATAACATGTATTGCTTTCCCTATCACAATCTGTTATGCAAGAGAAATCTCTTGTATCTTCATCTTCCTCATACAAGCTATCATTTGAACCATTTCGACTTGCACTTGTCTCATCTTCTATTGGCTGTATTGTTTGATCAATTTCTCTATATTCATCAGAAATACAACTATTGGATTCAACACTGATAGTGTTCTCATACCTTATCCCCTCCATGGCATCAATGAATTTATTCACTCGATCACAGGAATGGTGTATTGATGATTCTGACCAATAGGTTGATTCAGGTTTCTAAACTTTTATGAACTGTGCAACAAAATTAGGTCTTGTAGGTTTACAATTAGGAGGTAATTGCATACAAATATTTATCATCATGTTGTATAAAGAACTTTTATCTTCTCCTTCATGTCTCCTTATGTTAAGAAATGCATCAAAGGGGTAAATTCCACATTCTCATTTTGTGATGGAGTCTTGGCTTTGAGTATGTACATACTCAGCTTCTTCTTCTTCGAATTGTTGATTCTGGCATACATATTGTTGCAAGTTCTGATTATTTTGAATCTCTAATAACCCATTGAAAACCCAATTTTGTGTAGACAGATTTCCATATTTCTCAAGAAATTGATCCTGAAATCCTTGGAGAGAATCAATAGAAGCTATCAATAGGTTATTAAACCAATCCCTAGCTTCATGAATGAGTGACATCATGAATAGCCTCATATGTAAATCCTCATAAGGTATATCCAAATCTTGGATGAAAGCATTGAAACTCCTTAAATGATCTTCAACAAAAATTGCACTACTCCCTGTAAACTTTGGAACAAGACTTCTCCAACTGCCATCCATTGGGTAAGGGTATAATTGAAACCCTATCAAATAAAATTGTCTGATCATTGCTTTGTACTACTAGGGGGGAGGGTTATGCGGATGCTAAAACTGGTACAACAAATTACTGTATTGTGTATGAGAATGTGGCACATATTGTTGACCATGAGGTGATTGTGGTGAATATATATTCTATTGTGCAAGATATGCATTGCCTCCATTGTGAAAATTTCCAGTTGTATTATCAGGTGCTTGAGGGGTCCAATGCCTTCCTGCATTTGTGTATTCATTCTTATTGCAAAATTCTCTTAATTGTAACAGTTGCTGGTCCAATTGTAGTGTTTCTTTCTTAATTCGCAGTGTGTTTCTCTTCACTTGCAACTTTTTCTTTTTCAATTCTTTAATTCCTTCTATCAATTGTTTCCTTTCAAAATATTCTTTTGTTCCATACACAAATTGTCTATCCATTCTTCATCAGGTTTTTACTAGAGTCACCACCTACTTTTCTGAAAGTAGGAAAATGTTTACTTTTAAAATTATTTTTTATTTTCCCTAGCAGAATCTCCTATATATTGAGATCTTCTACCATTCATGTTTGAATAGATGTAATGTTTTGTCAGAGTCACCACACACTTTCTTAAAAGTGAGAAAAAATGAAAATACTATTGATTTACCCAGCAGAGTCACTTTTCCTCAAACTTCTAAGCTTATGAATTTCTCCTTAATGACTCTATATGATGGTCTTCAACCAAATATTCTGAAATATCTCCCCAGTAGAGTCACCAATTTGTTAGCTCTCAAAAATGCAGGAAAAATACCTCAAGAGGTTGCCAATCTCTTCGTATGTTTTAGGGAAACAGACAAGGCCAAATGGTTTAGACCTTCTACTCTTCAAGTGCTGCTAGACCTAGGCGGGTGTACATATATGAATAAAGCAGACTTAATTTGTGCTTATCTCTTTGAATTTTTCTAGCCATAATGGCAGACGGGAGTGGACAAATAAGACTTGATTTGGTATAAATTGTATAGAAATATTCAAAACTAAAACCTAATATGTTCAGTTAATAGATGTAAAAAATGAATGAAACTAAATGGTAAAAATGCAGAGACTAGTGCCTTATTGGGTATGTGGAGTCAAATGAAATCTAAATGAGCAACTTCTTTCTGGGAAACATTCAAATTTTTTGGCATATGTTTTAGTTTATAGCTTGTATAAACATGCAAGACTGTGATTACCAAGTTCTTAATGATCCAGATGAATTTCCCTTATTACTATGATCAATTAAAAGGATTTAATCTTTTCTTGAAAGAACTGATCAATCAACCACACAGATACAACAAATGTGCACTAATAAACTGAATATAAACTTGTTACATCAATTTAAATAACCAGAAAGCATCAATCTTGGAGACAACTTTAGTAATACTTTCAATGAGCACAATAGACAATTGACACCAAAAATACGCTGCCACATCAATTGATTCTCATTAATATCTCCATATTTTTAAAACATGCATCATAGTCTAAGATCTGTAAAAATTGTATTCTACTGTATCTTTTCCTATCCTATCTTCTATTCTACCTATTCTACTCCTATTCTCCTATCTTTTCTCATAATCGAAGATGAACATTTATACATCAGAATTTGAAAAGACACGTCGTTTCCTATTCAAATGTGGGCAATCATTTGTATTCGAGATTTTACTAACTTTTTCCAAAACACCCGCTAAGATGTCCTGCAGTCATACTGATCTTCAATGTCTCACCGACGGTTATTCCTTCAATCACGAGTATATCGCTGAGACTCATGCTAATAAAAACCATCGCTATGACTTAAGGGGTCACAAAAATGTCCCACAAATTAGTTTGTGTCTTACCAAAACATCTCCTCTGGTTCAACTTCTAATAGCTAAGACTGAACAATTTTCTTGCCAATGCAAATCTCCATCAGTGCAACTTACTTCCATCGGAGGGATGGGTATGTGCAGGATCATGGTGCGCCAAAAAGTGGCAATATTTGTAGGGTATGTGGCTGACGACTTTTTTTCACCCAAAATTAAGGAAAAGAAAAGGTTTTTTAGAGGAGATTCTCAACTCTCCAAAAATATAAATTATGATTTAATTTGAATTTAATAAATAATTATTATTCATTTTCTATTAGAATTACGACTAAAGTGTTGATCGATAGGTTGATTGAAAAACATCTATAACTTTCAAACGGTATCATATTTTTTGAATCAAAAACATGAGTCACATTCTATGCTTCACATACTATAGGATTAAAAAAAGAAAAATTAAATTTCATGAAGTTTTGACCAAGTTAAGGTGGTCAGATAGATGAGTTTTTATATTTTCTAAAAGTTGTAATAAAAATTCATAATTAATTATTTACTTGGAAAAAATTACAAAAAATATGCATCACATCCGAACATGAGTCCTCTACTTATATATAAAATCTTACAAAAAATATTATCATTTTATTATGGTTAGGTGGTCAGATAGACACCTACTTCTTATTTTTTCCCCCAAATTTAAGTACTCTGCATTGAAATTTCAAATTTTCACCAAATAGATTTTATTTATTTTTAAAGAAACCTAGTATTTTAGAAACTACATTCAATTTTCTACAAATTCTATTCTTATATATTTTTGAAATAATATAGATAACTTATTCAAATATTTATGTCAAGTTGCCTAACACTAATTTTTCTGAATTTTTTGCCACTTAAGGGCCTATTTTTTGCATGATGATCCTGCACATACCCGGATCTTATGCCGAAAATTGATGTCTTTCTGATATCAATTCATTCTCTTGATGGGGTTCCATTGGTGTGATGTTGTACTATCATGGGACCCACCTTTAGCCTTATCGACGAGACCAAACAAATGTTGCAAAACATTACACCGATGATTGTTATCTCGGCGACATAACTGTTTGCATTCCGATCGGCATGACTTACAATGGCTCGCTATGACTCATCCCCATGAAAGGTTTCTCGCCGATATGTTCTTTCTATTGCTAGTCAGTGAGACATAATTCATTCGGTAAGACCTTATCCTGATGATGGCTTTCTTGCCGATGTGATCCTTTTGTCACCGAGACAATAAATGTGTCCTACCAATAGGTACCTGCATATGAATTCTGATCGGTCTAACATCCCTAAAGTCTTTCTGATAGACTGCAACAAGTATACATTAGTAAAATTGCATTATGATCGGGGAGACCCTGACCATCTCATGCCGATAGGAAAATTTATAATGTGAAACATTCAGGACTAGATGGATTCTATGAGACCACATGACATAATATGGGAAAAATGTTATGAAAAGAGGATTTTATGCTTATGGTAAAGATTCATTTGGAAACTCATGGGTATGAACAGCTTGCAAAATTTTTCAGGATTTTATAGTTCTAACACATTGCAAAATTCTTCCTTTTGTATGTAAAGAACTAACATTTTTGCAATTTTTTACCAAATAGTGGGTGTGGTTGAAAAGTGTGGTCCAATAGTAACCTGCGCACATGATTTTGATGGTGGTGGTCTTAGTGGAGAAGTGTCCGCCCACAACACTATTGTGGAATGTGTCAAGGATTCTCTTCACTTGCTCTATAGTAACGCATCGTAGGAGGAGACAATTGAAATTCTTTTTGAAAAGGACCCCCTCCACTAATGTGTATCTGCAATTCTGTAGCTGATAGTATCTCCTCTTTTGGTAAGAAATACCTGGCAGATACTTTCCTATTTGTATAAACCTCATTCTATCCATTAGCCAACAACCCTCAAATTCTAGCTCATTTATCAGAACAAGCTCTGGTTGCTCTCCTTTGGTGGGTATCTCTTCGTCTTGCGCCATGTATTCACATAGTCCTCTTCCTCAAACAATTTTAGTGGGTTTGACTTGAATGTCATATTCAAGGATTTTGGTGATCCAATTAGCTCTTTTTTCTGTGATTTCTCCCTCCATAATATATTTGTGCACACTGGAATGCACGACATAAACAAACACTTTGTTGTAGGAAATTAGTTGGAAGAACTTTATAAGTCCCTTAACTATTGCAAAGGCTTATCTTTTAATGAAATTATAATTCATCTCATATTCCTTCAAGGTATAGGAGTAGAATGCCACTAGATGTTCTCCTTTTCTTTCATTATCCTTTTGAGTTAAGACAGTAGCAATACTGGACTTGCTACTGAATACATACATTATAAAATCCTTAGATAAATCTGGATTAACCAGTACCGGAGCTATGGAAATAGCATCCTTGATTTTTTCAAAGGCTTCCTAAGCTTTGGTTGACCACTTGAATGCTTGATCCTTTTTAAGCATCAGGGTGATCAGCTTACTTATTCCCGCAAAGTCAGAAATAAACTTGGTAACAAAATTTACCTTTCCCATGAAGGACCAAAGGCCTTTCTTGTTCACCAGAAGGGGAAGTTCCTTGATAATTTTCACCCACTTGGGGTCGATTGAAACTCCTTCTTTGGATACCACGTGTCCTAACGGCTTTCCTTGTGACACTCTGAATACGCATTTTTTTGGATTTAGGGAAACTTTGAACTCCTGGAACTTTAGAAAAACTATTTCTATGTGGTCAAAATGATCATCCTTAGATTTAGAAAACAAAGTAAGATCATCTAAATAGATTAGAATAAACTTATTGATTAGCTTGCTGAAAGCGATTTCCATCGCCCGCTAGAATGTTGCCCCTGCATTAGATAAACCAAAAGGAATTTTAGCATATGAAAATGTTCCCCACTTTGTAGTGAACATAGTCTTGTGTTGATCTACCTTCTTAACTCAGATCTAATTGTAACCGAAGAAGTCATCCAACAGAGAAAACATTTCTGATCATGTTACCGTTTGTAGGATTGACTCCATAGAAGGCAGCGGATAATGATCCTTCAGGGATGCTCTGTTTAGGTCTCGAAAGTCCACACACAAGTGGATATCTCCATTCTTCTTTCAGATCAGGACTAGATTAGATACCCAAGTACTATGCTTGATTGAGAAGACAATCTATGACTCAATTAGGTTGGTTAGCTCTTGCACCATTAGCGCTTCAATTTTTGGGTTTACTAGCCTCTGCTTTTTTCAAACTAGTTTTGCACCTTTTGTTAGCTCGATCGTGTGTTGGATGATGTCAGGATCATATCCCTCTAGATCATCAGAGGACCAAGCCACTACTCCATATTTCTCATAGAAATTGATGAGCCTTTCTTTATCATGGTGTGGGACATGTTTCCCGACTCGAAGGTTTTTTCCATCTAAGACCCGAAGGTCTACATAATCACTTTTGTTTGCCACAAACTTATGTCTATCATTTCTTGCATCATCATAATCAATTTTTTTTTTAGAGTAACCAATCCTTTTAGAAGCTTGTTGGATTTGAACTGCATGATTTTTCCTTCATAAGCCTCAACGATCTTTACTTGAAGTTGATTAGCGAATTCCCTCGATTATTGGATGAACGAGGTGATGTGTTCATCACTTTCAAAAAGCTGCCAACTTTGATCATTGTCAAGAATTGCTGGTCAGACTATTACTCGTACAGAGTTTTCACTATGTATAAGGTTAGAGGCAAGATCAAACTAAGCACCAATCACGGCCATGCAGTCTACATTGCCATTTTTTCCTTAGGGAACAGTCTAGATGTTGAAGGCTTCAAAACTCTCAACCAGGTCACATACTTAGTGTCGATAGGATCTCATGTTGATATTCCTTGCTATGGAAATCCCCCAGACTTGGTTGACTACTAGTTTGGAATATCTGAACACTATTATTTTCTTACTTCCCATTCGCTTTGCAAGGCTGAAACCTTGAACTAATCCTTCTTATTCAGCTTCATTGTTCAGACAAGCAAACTGGAAGTGGAAAGACCTCAGTATTTTTTCATTTTGTGGGGATATTAAACATATCCCCACTTTGGTGCCTACTTTACATCTTGCTCTATCAAAGTACAACTCCCATAGCTCAGGTGCTTGTCCACCTTCAAACTCTTTGTCAACCTTTGGGAGTACTTGGTCTTCATCATAAATTACATAGGTGCCCAATCCTGTAGCATGATAATTGCCAAAAGGGTCACTTTCCATGTGTTCACTCAATAGAACATCTTCTTGATCATCTCGATCTCCGGTCACCTTTTCTTCCTCTAGTAATTCAACGTAATACATTTCTTACTTGGTGATATAGGAATGCGTGGCTTCAAAATTGATCAGGGCTTCATCCACTACATGTTCAGAATGAAAATCCTTTGATTCTATCTTCATTTTTGTGTCGTGCTTGGTTTTGAGAATCATATGTGACCAATATAGGGATAGGTATCCACCTACCTTTGAAGTAAATTCTCAGGATAGACAGAGGTCGAACATGGGAGGAACATCTATGATCATAGTGTCTTGTGGCACTGTGATACTAGGGAAAACAAATAGAGTTAAAGGAAGTGCCTTGATGACACCTATGGTTTCAACTTTATTCCCATCAATCTGCATTACTCCCCTTTTCATAGGTTCATAGCTGAGTCCTAAAGCTTTGGCTATTTGTTTAGGCATAGCCATGGTGCTAGTGCTAGAATCAATCATAGCATTGTGCAATAACTTCTTCCCTATAATGAGAGTTAAGAAGAAGGGTTGGGGCTTCAACTTATCTCTAAATTCAATAGGGGATTCTTTTGTATTGTTTTTAAGGACTTTAGCCAAAGATATTTGATTAATAGCCTCTGCATTGGCTAACTGCTCTGTTGGCGTTGCGCTAACCTCTACTTGAAGTGCCTTCTGTAATAGCATTTTTTGCTCTGGAATAGCTAGAATGTCTTATAGAGACACATTAGCGGATGATTTCTTCAATTTTTCTACCACATTAAAAGATGGAAAACTTTGAGGATTCTGCTACTTTTCTCTTGTTGTGATAATTTCCTTCTATAGTTGAGATTGCAGCGGGATAGTGGAAGTGTCAGGTATTTGATCAGAAGCACCTTTAAGTTGCAGGCTGGCTAGATGTAGAACAACTGACTCATTAGTGAATCTCCTCTTTTGAGCGAGTGTTATATTCATATTGCACTTGTGGTGTTTTGGGTATGGATGTATCATTAGTAAACACTGCTTCTTCTTCCTCCATCCATGAGAAGAGCACGTGATTGGGAGCAATGTTAGATTCTTGTTCTAGATACATCCCTTGCATTTGTGTGGTAAGAACCGCACTCTCCATTTGTGGCGAGGCATATACATAACCTCTATGGTCTAGCGTTGCACCTTGAATGCATTGCTCTACCACCTTTTGTTGTAATTTTCCATGTAGACAGTTCCAGGGCATATGTGCATCACTACAATGGAAGCACCATAGATTGATGTCATCAATGAGGTTATTCTGCCCCATGGTTAATTCCCTACTCAAGGTTGGTGAAGCACTCATCAACAGAGTAGGCACTGGCACCATTTGGTTGACCATTAGAGCTAGTGAATTAGTGTGGGAACTACCTTGGTATTGATTCTACTGATATGAGGTTTGTCCTCCTTGATAGTTTTTATAGACAGGCTTCAAAGGCGTTGATTGGTTCTACTTGAGGGTGTTTATGTCATTTGTCATAGCCCGCAACATTTCTTTAAGATCACTCATTTCATCTTTGGAAGAACCAGATGTAGAGGCAAGATTTTGTGGTGCTACCACATATGTGTACATTGACTAGGGAGTTGCAGGCATGCTAGTTGTCGCGACTTCTTGTGTGAGTATCAATATTTCAAAAAATATCGACATGATAGGCCGAGGAGGAAAATTTCCGCAATCTATCAAATGATTCTCGACTTTGACAGTGACACCGTAAGCATCTAGTAGAGTAGCTCCTCCAAAGACTTGATCATCATAGAAATGTCAGGATTGATGGACTTCAGATAAAATACGAATGCCAACTCAAGAGTCGGGTGTAGAGTAACAGGGATCCTTTGCTAATTCATGTGGAATCATGCATTGAAGTCTGTTAGAGCTTCCTAGGGAGCTCTTTTTATGACAGATAGTTGATAATACAACGAAGAACGATCTATGTCATTTGAGAACCTCTCATAGAATGGATCTTCGAGCTTTTCCCAAGTGCAAATAGTGCTAGGTGAAAGTGTTTGATACCAATCCAACGCCTTTCCTTTAAAAGACACAATGAGAAGCCTTAGAGATACATTTTGTGTTGTGATCCTGTGCACCAGACACACATCTACCACATCTTGCAGATTTCTGTGGGACTTCTTGAGCCATCTCTGTAAACTTGGGTATAAATTTCATAGTTGAAACTGGGATAACACCCTAGATAGCGGATGCTATTGGGGCTACTAGGGGACTTTTGGTGTCCCATTCCATGCAATTTCTATTGGCGGCTGGAAACATGGTTAGAGGAATGGGTGGCGGGATTGGAACGGTTACCAACTGATTTGCAACCTGCATTGTTCCTAGTGGAGGTACTAGTAAACCGGGGTTGCATGCAATTTGGGATCTAGTTACAAGCCAATGGCTCATACACCCTTCTAAAGAACAAATTCATTTAAGCTCTGTCCCACCAGAAGTGCTAGAAAAAAGAACAAATTGTTAATGCCAAAATTTGACAAGGTAATAGTGTCTTATGGGAAACTTAGTTTATGGGGGACCTTTTGCGCTAAACTAAGTGACCTCCTGGTTTTTAGAGAAGTCGGCTTCTTCTATAAAGGGGTTTTGGAAAGGGAAAAGGAAACAAATATAATAAAATAAATTCTAACCTAAGGTGATGCACCAAGACTTAATGATAGGCACGATAAATCACAGATCTAAGGGCCCGATTGGTATTTGTAGTCTTCCATAAAAGTAGAAACTAAAAATTAAAGCACAGACAATCCATTCATTGACATAAAATAACATTGCATACATTCCTACTACCAAGAAGAGTCATTAGACATGATCTAGATCAGAAAACTTTCATTCAATATATATAGAAGTTCTCAAATGAAATGTCCAGACAATAGCAGCACAGTTTACAATTTAATTAAATAGCATGAAAGAACAGAAAGGCCGAACAATTGGCGTAGTCTACAATTGGCATAGTCTTTTGCAATAAAATAAAATAGTAATAAAGGCCTAGCGTCTTTCCCCAAAACCAGTGTTTCTTCAAAATTCTAGACCATTTTCTCACAACAAAGAAAAGTATGGGTATGTGCAGGATCATGATGGGCCAAAAAGTGGCAATATGTAAGTGATATGATGGCCCATGTGGCTGATGACTTTTTTTTACCCAAAATTGATGAAATGAAAAGGGTTTTTGAAGGAGATTCTAAACTTTCCACCAATATAAATTATGCTTTACTTTGAATTTAATAAATAATCATTATTCATTTTCTATTTGAATTACAACTAAAGTATTTATTCATAGGCTAATTGAAAAATATCTATAGCTTTCAAATAGTATCACATTTTTTGAATCCAAAAAATGTGCCACATTCTATGCTTCGTATACTATAGGATTAAAAAGAAAAAAAATTGAATTTGATGAAGTTTTGACCAAGTTACGGTGGTCAGACATACAAGTTTTTATATATTTTAAAAGTTGTATAAAAAAATCATTATTAATTATTTACTTGGAAAAAATTTATGAAAAAATATGCATCACATCGGACATAGTACTCTACTTATATCTAAAATCTTATAAAAATAAATTATCATTTTATTGTGGTTAGGGTGGTCAGACCTTCTACTTATTTTGCCGAAATTTAGAAATCTTCTTTGCATTGAAATTTCTAATTTTCACCAAATAGATTTTTTTAAAAAACCTAGTAGTTTAGAAACTACATTCAATTTTCTACAAATTCTATTCTTACATATTTTTGAAATAATATAGATAACTTATTCAATTTTTTACATCAAGTTTCCTAACTCTAATTTTTCTAAATTTTTTGCCACTTAAGGGCCTATTTTTTCCATGATGATCCTGCACATACCCGTATATATAGAAAAAAACTCCCATTGCTTCAAAAAGTAGCAACAGAAAAGATTTCACGATCCTTGAAAATGATGCAAAAATAAGAATATTCCCTAAGCCATTGCAACAAAAAAGATTTGAAACCAAGCATCTGGTCATTCCAAGCATAGGTGCATCTCCTACAAATGATGGCAGTGGTCTCAGAAAGGTTAAATAGACAAGTGTCACCATCCCATGCAAATGATTATGACATGTGATGGAAAATCACAAAATTTGGTTTGCCTGATTCATCACCCGAATATGTGATCCACCGAATAGGCATGTGGTAGCATTTCGCTGCCCGTGTGAACCTTTATCTCTCACCGCTGAAGACTTGCACCAAGGTTATACGTGTTGAGTGGGCAGAGCTCTATCCAAAATTGAAGGAAACAATCATCAGTTGGGTGCAAAAGAGACGTGTGGCAACATTTCACTACCCGCGGTTGTTATTTCATCCTCTCGCTGAAAGATTTACGAAGAGTAGACACCTAGCAAGAGTGCATCATAGACAACAATTATGGGGCCCACCAAATTTCTTTGGGAATGAGAGCTTCATGGCACTTGAGTGGAGTCCGATGAGGAAGGAAAAAGGAACGATCAAAATGGCCCGCAACTACAACACGTGGAAGTATAGCAGGGATTCTTGAGATGCAAAAGGAAGGGGAAACCCTCGAGGTGCGTAGAGCAGACATGTGGAAGGGGAAGCAGACCTTGATAAAAGGCCAAGTGGATTTCTTGCGATGCGTAGGCCGATACCTAGAGTAAAACACACCTGAAGGGAGCTCGTTGAATATTTATTAACAGTTCATTCATCATTTCCCTTCATTATTCTATTTCATTTCAAGGTTTAATTACCAACAAGGGGTTTGACCAAGGAAAACCCCCATTTACTAACAATCAACAAGTTTTTCCTCTCTTGCATGTTTGTATTGATAGATTTAGGTTGAAGACTTGAAGATCATTTGAAGTGAAAATTTGTAAAGTTTCAAAGTTGCATTCCAAAGTTGTCATCTTCACGGAAGCTCACCTATAGGCCAGATTTGGAAGTTTCAAAACCTAAGGTCAAAGAAGAAGGAAGTGAAAACATTGAGCCCTAGGATCACATTGAAAGATTCCAAAAATTCAGAAGGAGACTGAGATGGTAGCAAGGGTGTCCTAGTCCTCCAAGTGAAATTTTTTAGAGATTCTTTCAGATCTTATTCTGACATCCAAACATTTTGCATTTCCCCTGAAAAACAGTAGTGGGACTAATAAGACAATAAGGGTATCTTAGTCCTTCCTAGAATATTTTGATAGTATTTTTGCATTTCTAGAATGCTCATTACATTTCTAGACTTCCCAGGTACATACATCTTAACTTGTTGTTGCATAATTTCATCATTTGCACTCTTCATTTGGCTTGCATTAATAGGTTTTGTGAGTTGAATGTTAAGTTGTCTTTTCCAAGATTTTGCTTGGTGGTGAATCCCTCGAAGCTTAAAGGACCCCTTCCTAGGTGTTCCTTGTTGAAAATTGACTCACCCTTTAGTTTGATAGTCAATCCAATTTGGCATCCTAGGACATATCTAAGTGACAATAGGGAAAATAGTGGCGTAACAACATACCACATTTTTCACCATTGTTCATTTTGGTGAACCTACATTTTTAGAACATTCATTCATTTTTCTAATTTGGAGTTCATCAAAGTCCTAGATCTAGGTTGCATTCATTCTTGCATTTCATCTTGCATTATTGAAAGTGCATCTAGGGTTTCTCATATTTACATTAGTGGAAGTGCATATAGGTTGCATTTTTCTTTCTTGCATCATTTTATCTCATTGAAAAATTTAAAAAGTGCATTTTCAATCATCCTAATTGCATTTAGAAACATTGTTATTGCATACAAAATTGAAAACATTGCATTCAAAATTTCATCCAATTTCTTGTCATTAGTTACCTATTCTTACATTCATTTTCCTTGTTTTCTGCTTCTCAACATTGACTAAGTAGGCAACTTGGAAACACTATAAATAATCTAGATCTTGTTGTTTTTCTAAAGAAAACCCTTACTAGGACTAAAATGCCCTTACTGGCATCTTAGTCCTTCTCTAGGTTTTTCACTCAGAACCTTGTCTGTGTTGTTTGCTTCTTGTTCCAATTCCTGGAACCTCATAATTCCACCAGTAGGACCAAGACTCCCTTATTGGCATATTAGTCCCTATTAAATTTTACTTTCTAGTTTTCATGATTTGAAATTACTTTTCTATGCTTTTGTTTACTATTTTTAGTTTTCTATTACAGTTTGCAAACTTTTGGTTATCTTAATTTCTTTCATTTCAATTGTAATTGTAAGCATAGTATACTATGTTCATTTCACTTTCTTTGGTTTATCCCTTGCATGAGTTGTACTACTTGGTGTCCTACTATCAATGCTATGGTTAGACAAAGTGTGAGGCTCATGGCATCTCGTGATAGTAAAAATGCCATGGATCTTGGGGTTTCTAACTCTCTTCCTGATAGTGTTACTAATCAACCCTCCATGTCCCATGATTTATACACTCCACTTCAAATCCCACAAGATTTCCTACACAGATTAGATGAAACATTCAAAAAATTACAAGCCTCTATCCTTAGTGAATGCATAGACATTAGCTTGGTTCCCATTATAGAAAATCTAAGGACAATGCCTAAAAATGGAAATGGAAATAAAATTATCTATGGTCTTAGTCACTTCCTTCATAAGTATTGGAATAAGGAATGAAATAATAATACACCTTCCACAGTCAATATGAATGATAATGATAACAATGATTCTATTCAGCATGATCCTATCGATAATGGTCCTATGGATGATGATGAACAAAATCTTATGGATACTATTGACCAAAGTCCTATTAGTACAATGATAGGAGTGATTGACATCGAGCCTCATAAACAACAAACCATAATTCGCATTGACATTACTTTCTCTTTAGACTTGAAACAATCAAACATGCACCTGATGGTCCTCTTTACATAGTCAACAAAATCAAATAACAAGCCCACTCCTAGGATTTTAATTGATCCCATCTATGGAGAGAATGTGATCATAGAGGAAATTTTATATGTGCATGAACTCACTCAAGATAGATCTGATAAACCGAAAGCATGGATTAAAATGCATGATGGTTTTGATCATGCTACGATGGGCTCGATCACACTCCCTTTACAAGTAGGATAGAAGAAATCAAATGTATCATTCTCTATCATCTCTACTTCAATCAATTTCATGTGAAGTTAGGCTACAAATGGCTTAGCTCCATGAATGTAGTCCCATATGTTGTCCATAAGTGCTTAAAGCTTCTAGTCGACGGTGAAATATTTACTGTGAACCATAATGGCTTTAGACCTCTGTCTTCATGGGGAAATTTTTCATTAGAATATTTTTGTCCTGAGCCCATGGAACCTATAAGACCCCGTGAGGACTTCCTTTTCCTCTCCTACCAAAATTTCAAAGAAAAATGCATAGTCAAGTTATCCCTTGAAAATTTTCCTCCACTTATAATTGAACCTCCACCCCTTGAAGAAAATAATATTGAGCTTAAATCCCTTCCAAAAAACCAAGACCCATCTATAAAAAACCCCTTTCCTATTTCCTACAAAAGGCCAAGAGAGCACCAAACAAGTCCTAATCTGCCTCCTAAAAAAAATTATAAAGCCAAAGAGAAAGTGGTTGAACAACCTTCCATGGTTTCTTTCATTCTTCACTCACAAATAGAAAAGGAACCTATGGTTGAAAAACCTACTCCTACACAAATGCAAATTGAAAATCATGATAAAAGAAATAGAAATGCTAGAGTGTAGGCATAAATGTCGTGCTATTGCTCAAAATATGAATGTAAAGAACAACATAGAAAACCAAAATTTGAATTTGACAAAAGTAATAAATGATGAGCCTCCTCCCTTACCAGCACCAATAGCTCCTATGTCTCCAACAAAACAAGGACCAACACCTTCCATGGATATTATCATTCGTTGTCCTATTGTGGTTAACTTGGATGATGATGAAGTAACCGGTAAAATTGATGAGCAAGTGTACAATGAATTAAATTTGTTATTCTCCTCTTCCATGAGCTTAAATGATAACAAATATGGTAATCCTCCTAAACTGAGTGATGAACCACATGTTCAACCTAGTGATTCTCCTTGTACAACACTTGATATTGTCCCTCTCGCTAGTGATCTGCATTCTGTATATACTGAACAAGACTAGGATGCAGATGACCTATTGGATGGTTGACTCACATTTTCTTTACCAGTATTTTTTCTTTCCTTTTCACTTTTCTTTTGTGTGATTTCATGTGTTTAATGTGATCCCCCATGATGTTTTGTTTGGTGTTTCCTCTCTATGTGCATTCCTCTATTTGTACCTACATTCTTTTATATGTCGTAAGCTTTTCACCCTTTCATTGGTCTTTACCTTTTATTTTCATTTATCTGTTCATTTTTTTCTTGTGTTTTCCTCTTCAGGATGATGCAAGGTGTCAAGACACCCTATGTCTCTTCCATGTTGACCCAAAATATTTTTCATTATCTTATATTTTCTTTACATTTTTGTCTTTTGTTTTCCTTTTGGGAATGAAGCAAGGGGTTGAGACACCCTATGTCTATTCCATGTTGATTGACCCAAAAGGTTTTTCATTTTTTTTTTCTCTCTTTGTGTCATTCTACCAATTCTATGTGTATTTGGCGAATGATGACAATTTTGAGCTCTCTAAGAACATTGTAGCAAGAACTTACTGACCCCAAATCCATGGATCCCTCATGTTTTTGGAGTTTCATTTTGGGGGCAACCCCTTCCTTTCACATATTGTAGCTTTATTTGGAAAAATATGACTTGGTATAGGGAATTCTAAACAAGCTCGCATGTCTTCTTTATTGTTAGCATTTCTCATTTGCTACTTTAAATTAATTGCTCACAGCATGGTGTTAGCAATTTCTTTAAAGTGGGGGCATACATTGGCATTATTTTGGAATGATGCCATTTATATTTTTTTTCATGTTCCTTGTGTGATTTTCTTCCTTCTTGTGATGCATCCTTTTCTTCATGGTGTCATTGTGTTTTATTTCCTCCAAGAGCAAGATATTTCCTTGTCCTCTCTTGGAAATATTAAGTATAATGTTCCCCAAGATGAGACCTTGCACTTGTCCTCTCTTGAAAATATTAAGTACAATGTTCCCCAGGATGAGGCCTTGTATTTATCCTCTCTTGGACACATTAAGCACAATGTCACCTAATATTAAGAACTCACATGAACTAAGTAAAATCCCTTAAAAAATCCCTCTCTTGTTGCATTTTCCGTTTTTGTACCTTATTAAAGTCATGGAGGTATGGCTTTGATATGGTCCCCTAGGGCTCACCTAGTAAATAACTAGCTTCACTAGCCCGTGTGAGCATGAATTTTTCCTTTTTGTGCCTTATTAAATTCATGGAGGTATGGATTTGATATGGTCCCCTAGGGCTCACCTAGTGAACAACTAGCTTCACTAGCCCGTGTGAGCATCCCTTTTTTTTCCTTTTTCCCTTATCATAGTCATGGGGGTATGACTTTGATATGTACCTCTTGGGGCTTACCTAGTGGACACCTAGCTTCACTAGCCTTTGTGAGCATGCATTTTGTTTGCATAATGGACAATGCATTCCACTTGTAAACCTCTCTTGGATAAACAGCCTAGACCTAATCCATAGTGTCTTCGACGTCCAGTCGAAGCTTGATTCATAACTTTTTTTTTCCTTTCTCTTTTTCTTTTTCTTTTTCTATTTTTTTTCTATCTTTGATGGCGTATGTTTGTGATCTGGTTGTGGCTTCATATATCATCCACAAGTGTGTTCATTTGTGCCTATGTTGGCTTGCCATAGGATTTTGATCTTGGGGGCTTCGCTAACCTCTTGATTATTGTCATCCTATCTTACCAACATTCATACATTTGAAACCGTCTTGATTGCCTAGTTGGATAATTTAGTGTGAGTTTGAAGCAAGTTTCTCCTCTCACTAAAGTTGGGGCTAAATGTAGTGTAGGAAAATGCATACCCTTGCATTTCCAAACTTGTTTGGGCCCACCTTGCTTTATTTATCCTTATTTATTTCTTAATTCATCCTATTTTGCATGCACAAGCCTAATGAATGATATATTTTTATGGCTAATTCCAACATACTTCAAAGGGTAAATGATAATTCAATGATTCTAGTTGTGTGTCCCTATTTTTTGGGTCAGGACTAAGATGCCACCTAGGGGTGTCTTTGTCCTCCAAAGGTCTTGGGACCCCGATTTCAAATGTGCCTTAAAGTGGCCCCTTTTTGGAGTCTATGCCCTGAGTTTCATGCCTCAAGACTAAGACACCAACTAGGGCATCTTAGTCCCCCTCAAGGTATTTTTAGGATTTAATTTCAAATCTTGGTAGGATTTAACCTCCTTTAATTGATGAATTCATATGTCAGCATGTTGTGGTGTAATTTTGAGATTTTAAGCATAGATAAGTATAAATGCAAGGTTCCTTCACTCATTTTCATATCAATACTTTTGTGAGAGCATTCCTAATAGCATAATTGAGTTCACAAGAGCATTCAAGAGCAATTCATCAAGAATTTTGAGCCATCACCAAGAATCATGGATAACTTTAAGAAACCCCCCCCTCATCGAAGTTGTAAAATCTTGGCGAATCTTTCCTTTTATTTGAAAAAAAATATTAATTTTCTTGGTGAATCTATGCACATTATTAAAAAAAATTGTAAAATCCTGGCGAATCTTCATGAATAATTGGTAAAAATGATAATCAGTGGCGAATCCTAGCGAATAATCACTAAAATGATTAATTACAAATAAATGGAAATAATAAGAGCCCCTTTGTGGGGGTCGATGGTAATAAATGGTGTGGCCCAAAATAAATTTTGGGCCTCAACAAGCCTCTTAAAAGGCACATTCGTATTAGGTCGCGGAATCAACCTGCAGCCATCCGATTAAAAAGCTAATCGATGGCAATAAATAAAAGACCCAAAATTAAATGGTAATTTATTATTAGTGGCGATATTGCCCCAAAATTAATGGTAGGAATATATAATATTATTGGTGAATATAATTAGTATTTGTAATTACAGTATAAACTATTGGCAAATCAATTCCAATGACACATCGTTTAAATAGGCAAATTAATCAGGACAAAATTATTTTTTTGTAAAAACTTGGTGATTCAACATCCTTTTTAGCTTTTAATATTCACCAATTTTGGAGGTCCCAATTTCAATTATTCGCCAATTGGAAAAGATTCGCCACTAAAGTTTTCCCTGCCAAGAATCAAGCATCATATCAAGGATATTCTTGGATCATGTGTGTTTTTGAGCTAACATTTGTGATGTAGGGTTTTGATTCAAGCAATCATTTCAAGTCAAGATCTATCAAGCATTCAATCCTTTCAAAATCTACATTCGAGCTAGCCATTTCACACAAGTTTGCAGATTTCATAACAAGGGTTTGGTGAGTTCTAACATTGCATGTTGTTCATTCATCATTTCCCTTCATTATTCTATTTCATTTCAAGTTTTAATTACCAACAAGGGGTTTGACCAAGGAAAACCCCAATTTACTAATAATCAACATGATTTTTCTCACTTACATGTTTATGTTTGTAGATTTAGGTTGGAGACCTAAAGATCATTTAAAGTGAAAAGTTGCAAAGTTGAAAAGTTGCATTCCAAAGTTGTCATCTTCATGAAAACTCACCTACATGCTAGATCCAAAAGTTTCAAAACCTGAGTTCGGAGAAAAAGGAAGTGAAAACATTGAGCCTTAGGATCACATTCAAAGATTTCAGAAATTTAAGTCAGGACTAAGATGGTAGCAAGGGCATCTGAGTCATCCAAGTGTAATTTTATAGAGATTCTTTCATATCCTATTCTGACATCTGAATATTCCACATTTCCCCCAAAAAATAGTAGTAGAACTAATAAGATGTCAATAAGGGAATCTTAGTCCTTATTGGCATATTTTGATAGTATTTTAGTATTTTTAGAATCCTCATTACATTTCCAAACTTCCCAAATACATACATCCTAAGTTGTCATTGCATAATTTCATCATTTGCACTCTTCATTTCGCTTGCATTACTAGGTTTTGTGAATTGAATGTTAAGTTACCTTTCCCAAGCTTTTGCTTGGTGGTGAACCCCTCAAAGATTAAAGGACCCCTTCCTATGTCTTTCTTGTTGATAATTGACTCACCCTTTGGGTTGATAGTCAATCCAATTTGGGATCCTAGGACATTTTTGAGTGACAATATGGAAAATTGTGGTGTAACAACATCCCATATTTTCACAATTGTTCTGAAGGAATGATGAATGAACAAATGCAATGTTGCAACTCACCAAACCCTTGAAATGAAGGCTATAAAATTGTGTGAAATGACTAGCATGAATGTGGATCTTGATTCTTGATTGAATGCTTGAATTCTTGCTTGAATCATTAAACCTACATCACAAATGTTAGATCACAAACACACATGATGCTTGAATCTTGAACATAGCTCCAAATGCTTGATGACTTTCAATTGAATGCTCTATAATGCTTTCATGAAATCTTAGGATGCTTGAGAACTTTCTATCTTGTTCTCCTTAAAATTGTTGAGATGAAATTATGTGAAATAACCTTGTATTTATACTTGTTTATGCTTAATTTCTCGAAATTACAACACTGCAAGTTGACATCAGATCTAGAATAATAAAATCTTTCCAATAATTTGAATTAAATAGGTCCTAGGTTGAAGTAGGATTCATACGCTAGGTTGGGTATATGAGTCCCAGTGGCTAAGACCTGGGACACATACTTCAAGAAGTGTTGTGTTCAATGTAACATTTAATATCAGATGTTGAGACCTAGGTGGGACCCATACACCTAGAGGGGCATATGAGTCCTAGATCCCTAGATTTAGAACGCATAACCAAATATATTAAATTATGATTCTATTTATTAAATGTCAGGATTATCCCTAAAAAAATGCATTTAATTAGGCTTGTGGATGCAAAATAGGACCAATTAAGGCATAAATGAGCCAAAAGTTAACAAGGAGGGCCCAAAAAAAGTGTGAAAATGTAAAGGGATACATTTCTCTACACTACACCCATAAAAAACATGTCATCAACATACAAGACAATGATTAGAAATTGATCATCAATAACCTTAATATAAAAATGATGATCGTCCTCACTCCTAAAAAATGGGCAACTTCAATGAAAAGGCATCAAACTTATGGTACCACACCCTAAGTGATAGTTTCAAACCATATAAAGATATCTTTAACTTGTAAACCAAGTGTTCTTTTCCTTTCACAAAAAAACCATTAGGATGTCGCATATAAATCTTTTCGTTAGGATTCCCATGTAAGAAAGTAGTTTTAACATCCTTTTACTTTATTTCAAAATAATAATCAACAATAACAGATAATAGGAATCTAATAGAAGTTAAATTAGCAATGGGAGAAAAAATTTCACCAAAATCAACTCCATCTCTTTGGGAGTAACCCTTGGCCAATAATTTGGCCTTGTACCGCTCTAACTGACCATCTACTCCAAATTTATTTTTAAATACCCACTTGCATCCGATGGGCTTTCAAGTTCTTTAGGAAAACTCACAAGATCCCATGTATCACAACTATCTAAAGTCATCATCTCCTCCTGCATGTACTACATCCAAGAAACACTCTCTTCTAAAGAAAGAGCCTCCCTATAGGACGTAGGTTCATCATTAGTACTCAAAAAAGAAAATACACAATAGAAATTGGATGGGCTATAACTTTCAACTAGATTTTGTTGTCATGTGGATATTCTCAAGGTAGGTGTAAGGGGCTCTTGTTGTTTTTGTTCATCTACATGCTCATCTTGTACATCATCTAAACTCTATGAACCCTCTTCGTCTTCTCCATCCTCTAATCCATCTAATTTTTATTCCAAATGTGCATCTTCCTTCTTGTCAATATTTTTATTGAAGTTCTTCACCTAAGTAATCTCTAAATTCCCTGAAAATCATATTTCTAGAGAAAACCATTTTACAAGTTAGTGGATTCCAAAGCTTATACCCTTTTATATTCTCATCATAACCAAAAAAGATGCATTTATGTGATTTTTGATCCAACTTAGAATGCTTCTCTTGAGGTACATGAACAAAATCCTCACAACCAAATACCCTTAGATGTGAAACAAATGGCTTTCTACCTATCCACACTTCATAAGGATTTTTATCAATGAGAGCTAAACAAGGAGATCTACTAACCAAATAGCATGCAGTACTTACAACTTCTTCCCAAAAGCATCTATCAAGCTTAGTACCACTCAACATGCTCCTACATCTTTCCATTAAGGTTTGGTTAATTCTTTTTGCTACCCCATTTTCTTGAAGTGTATAAGGAGTAGTCTTTTTCCAAACAATACCTACATGCTTACAAAACCTATCAAATTCCCTAGAACAATATTCACTCCCATTTTCAAATCTCAATACCCTTATCTTGTAATCTACTTTATTCTCAACTCAATCTTTAAATTCCTTAAACTTAGTGAAAACTTTAGATTTTATATGCATAAAATAAATCCAGGTGTGTCTTTTCACGATCAATGAAAGTAACATAATATCGAGATTTTCCAAAAGAGTCAACATCCACTAGTCCAAGCACATCTGAATTAATGATCTCTAACAATCTCTTAGCTTTACTAATCCCATTAGGAAATGATGATCTATTATGTTTACCAAACATGCAATGATCACAAAAATCATTTTTACCTATAGAATAATGAGAAATACTGTCAACCAAATTTTTATTCAAAATAGTCTTAATAAATTTTTCACTTATATGATCCAATCTATGGTACCACAACACCCATGCATTTTCAGTGCCAGTTACATTGACATAACTACAAAAAGTGGATGCATTAAGCCTAAATAAAGTCCCTATTTGAGATCCTTTAGCAATCACCAAACTCCCTCTTACCAACATGCAACCAGACTTGTCAAATGTCACATGCATTCTAGAATCATTCAGCTTGGATACTAAAAGTAAATTTATTGAAAGTACCAAAATTTGTAAAACATGACCAAGGGTTTTAACCCTCTCATCATTGTTCCAAAACACAACTTTACCTTTTCCTTATCAATAATCTTCTTCATGCTTTTATCACCAAGGAAAACTTCTCCCCATAATAAGTTGAATATGAAGTGAACCACTCCTTATGAGGAGTCATATGGTAGGAGAAACCTGAATCAATAAGTCAAGTATCATCACTAACAGTGTTAGCAAAAATAAATAAAGCATCAAAATCACCATCTTCTAAAGAAATTTCCATGGAAGAGTCTGAACTCTTTTTCTTGTTCCTACACGCCACGTGTCATCTCTTACTATAATTCTTACATTTTACACTGCTCTTCCTATGGGTTTTAGAACTTCCTTTAGACTTGTCTCTATTCTTGTCCCTTTTAGGCCCTCCTTTTTCTTTGGACCTTCCTCACACTTCATGGACTTTCTCCTCATCTCTTTCAAAATAAGTATTTCAATGAGACTGTTCATCTTTGGTTCTATACCACCACCACTTATGGCAACAATTAGATTTTCCCAAGATTTGGGTAAATAAAAAAGCATCAAAATATATTTATCTTCCTCTTCTATCTTAACATATACTGATGTAAGATGACTTATAATAATATTAAAGAATTTAAATTTTTTTCAATATAATAACCATCCCTCATTTTCAAAGATTACAAATGTATTTTGAGATACAATTTATTAGTTAAACTTTAGTTTGGTAAATATCACATATCCTCTTCCACAAATTGTATGCGGTAGATTCTTCTAAGAAATTCAAGAGGACAAAATTTGCAAGACACAACTAAATGGTTCCCCATGCCTTCTTATTCATTTTCTTCCGATCTTCATTAGACGTTGACTTTGGTTTCTTTTCATTAGAAACTGCCAACCACTAATCTCTCTCTTCAAGGAGATCCTCCATCTTCAACTTCCACATCTCATAGCCAGTTCCATTGAATCAATCAATATCCAAATGGGAGGCAGAAGCCATGGTTTACAATCTTCTTCACAAATCTACAAAACCCATAATGCACAATCTCCCATTGCAACTAAAAAACCTTCAACACTCAAAAGAAATGTGTCCCTCTCTTAAAAGAATCGTTAGCTTTGATATCAAATGTTGGAAATCAAGGTATAACTTGAAGCAATATGAACTTAAATATGTCATAGAAAATCTAAAATTATGTTTACAAGATTATCATAAAATGATTAAGTGATTGATAATTACAATAATGAAAGAAAAATCCACAATACCACAAGTCATCAACACTTGTGACATAAGATATACATGGAGAATCCCTTGCGGGAAAAAACCCCACACCTAAAGAGATCCAATGTTTGTATTAATCTTCAAGGAAGTACATCAATACAACAATCCTCTCTACAATCTGATAGCACTTTGTCATCCTAACAACCTACAAAGAACTCATCATAAACCGCCATCTCAAGGATCTAATATATAGAAGTTTGTGGGCGAGAATACTACAAATGGTATCCCAAAAAAACAAGAAAAACCACTTGGAAAAACCCACACCCTCTTTAGTGGACATCCCATAAACATGGAATAAAATATTAAATTATCACATGGCCTTCACATGGGTGCCTAACCCACAACCAATCAAAATTAGTCAAACCTGAGTGCTCCATAACTCTATGACAGCTCCAATGGCTACATGCAAGATCATGCACCAACATGCACACCTAGGTGCCAAACCATGCAAGCACATGCACACTCAAGTGGTTCCAACCCAAAAAGTTGGATGCCCAAGAGGAATATTCTCTCAGGATGCTTAGTAACTACCACCATAATGGGTCCACCTCTTTGAATTTAAATACAATTTTTCATAGGATAATAAAAAATAATATTTTTTTCCCTCATGTCCTCTAGAACATTTTCCAAATAACACAAAGAAACTAAAATCAGCTTAAGGTAGCAATTTTTATGTCATCTATCCTAACAACTAGTAGTGGTTAACATGTCCTACAAAAAAAATAGACACAAGGGGCCAACAATACAAGATACTACACATTTAAACCTACTGATCAGGGCATTTTGAAGAAGAAAAGGATTATGATAGGCCTAGTTCCAACTACCTATACAACTACCTTAATTTCCACTGGTACAAAGGAGTTATTTCCATGCACTCCTCCAATTATTGTAACTGCAACATCAACGACTAATCCTCAGCCTTAGGCTCGGCCTTAGATTCTTGGATATTTCCACATCATTACAAGTACTCCTTTTCCATTCAAGAATTCTATTATGTTTGAGGCCCCAAGTTTTAATTACAATGACAAGTTTTAAAAAATTAGAAATGTATAATAAAAGAAAGGAAGCAACTAATATAGAGTACATCTACTATAACTTCAAAGTATGCAACAACTAAGGTATTGCCCAAATTTTGAACCAAATGTAGAAACCATGGAGTACATGTTTGTTGTTATCATGGTTCAAAATAAACTAGAGAATCAAATGGATTGCTCTGAATTTTAGGTGAGCAATTTCCAATTGGATTTTTTTAGATGCAAAAATTATGGAAAAATTAATGTATTAAGAAATAACAATGAGTTGGTATACACATCATTGCTAAAGAGAAGAGAGAGAAGGTTGCAGATTCAAATAGAAAAGTTATAGGTATACCTAGAAAATGAGAAAGAAAAGAGGAAATAAATAGATAACAAGAGCAATAAATTAGAAAAAAGAATAAAAAAAAATATGCCTCTACATCTACAAGCAAAGAGGATGAACTAACAAAGGGTAAATTGAATGAACTGAAGCAAAGGTTAGATGAGATCAAAAATAAATATGATGATGAAAAATCAACTTCATAAAAATTAAAATAAAACTTGACAAAAGAAAAAAATTGGGAACAAAAATTAGAGGAAGAGAGAAAAACCATTGAAAATTAGTGGTAGAGCTGAGGGAAGCACAAAATGAAATAAGGTCTTGTTAGAATAAGTTAACTACACTATGTAGAGAAAAAAATAGGCATATGAAATAAAAGATCTAGGAGGAAATAATGTAGAGGATTTATCATTTATATGAATTGTTTCAATTTATTTATGATCTAATAGTACATAATATGAATCTTAAGAAATATATAGTAGACAACATGATACAGAGGATCTTCGTCACAATTTGAAGTTCTCATTTGTCTCAAGAAATGGAATCACTAGGAATAGCTCAAAATTCCAACTCTAATACAACTCGAACGAAGTCAAACAAAGCTATAGAGCTTGACTTATGCTTGGTCAAACCTTGGTCAACTCAGGGCTCAAGTTAGAGAAAAAAGGAAAAAATTTAAAGTCACCAAAAGTGGTCAACACTGGTCTCAACACGAAGAGCTCATTGAGAGCTTTCTGACGATGTTATTTCACATGAATCAGACTCTGTTTTCCCAAGTTACGAGCAGTCAAAGGTCATACAGAGAAGGTTGAATTTTGACCATACGAATGCTGACGTGGAAGTTCGTACGGTACAAACAATGACATGGACGAATCAAAACCTGACAGATGGTAGGTGACATGGCCGGTCATACCATCTGTATGATGATGTGTCAACAACATGGCAATCTCAGTCAGTAGTCGAGGTGGCATCCAATCATCACTATCAACCAATCACCCCTTGACACATGGCAACACAATTAGTGCTATGTCATCAACTCAGTCAATAGAAACATCACCTTGGAATCCTACCACAAGAGAATGAAGGTTTTCCATGTGGCAACTCATCTCCCCTTCCTCCTCTGGCGCGGGCCGAGGTGGATTGTGCAACAAATGACCAAAAATAGGTTGGGGGGTTTGACCCCCTAACATCTCCCATAACAACCGTGGGCTTGACCATTGCACCCACGGCGGTTCCTTACCTCATACATGCCACCATTAAGTTTTGTTATTGAATGGTTTTAAATTTGGTTTTAAAAATGGATGGAAAAGGGTCTAACCTCCTAACTACCTACAAGTAAAAGAAGCATGCCATGCACCGATGTGCCACTATGTGGCTTCAGTTATATACTTATCATCGGTTAATTTTGTCAAAGATAAAACCTGATTGCCCATTTTTTAAAAACAAAATCCCCCTTATTTTAAAAGGATAAATCCTATAATCCTTTAACAAAATTAAAACAAACTATGTAAAACCCAAGAGATAATATATTAAGGGGCTCTAAATTATTTAAAGGAGATTATGTGGGGGTATTTAGTGATTTTAATGTAAATAGGGAAGATTTTCTAAAATCTTTACCTTGTAAAGGGGATATTGGGAGATTTTGAAAATCATTTGGTTGAAGGCCAAATTGGGTAAACT